>OZ007576.1:20640990-21240990 GCA_963931925.1 Onchidella celtica | reverse complement strand
TTCCTCCTTGCAGATTTTTTGCTGACATTCTCAACGATTTCTCCATCTTTCTGGACATGTTGGCACCATCTTTTGACAGTTATTTCACTCTTATTGTATGTGTGGCTGGACTGTGCAGGGTAGGTCATCGCCCTCTGTAAGGTTATACACAGGTTTCCTTACAGCCATGGAATTCCAGGGATCTCGGGTAAAGCCCTGGAATTTAAAAATTAGGCAAAAAGCCCTGAAATTTTGGATTAGCCCCGCAATTTTCCTCACGTTGAAAAAATATTTAAAAATCTGGACTACAATAAAGAAATGAAGAAATTTTCTCTCACACTTTTGCATTTAAGTAGCCCTTGAATTTAACATTTTGGTCCTCGAAAAGCAGTGGAAAACATTCTTACAGGGGCAAGAACCCTGTAGTTCATTCCTGTTGGCATAGATATTTCATGTCATGGAATTCTATGCATTTTCAGTTTTATTGTCTCAGAATTTTATTTGGTAACGTCAGAGAAGTGCTCATGTTGGGAGTTTCCATAATATAATTGTGAAAGGCCTTTTCATTTGTTTGTTAACTTAACTCACTGTTGAGGAAAAACTAGCTGGTGAGTAGTCTAGACACTGGTAGATAGAGGTTTGCAGTGATATTTGCTAGTTCAGGCATTGCTTTTGTTTTGTCTTAAAATAATTTGTGTGGTCTAGACACATTTAGCAATGGGCTTTCATTTGTAACTGTAAAGACAAGCATTGTTGGAAAACAGCACAGATGCCTCATACATGCCTGGTATTTCAGTATGTACCAGTAATCTGGACATGCAATGGTTCTTGACTATTAAACAATTCATATTTAATCTTCGTATGAACCAGATGGCCTTACTATCTCGGTAGCAATGGCTACTTGTAATTAACCTATGGCTTTGAAATGGTGCTTGTCTATGCCAATATAAATGATATACGCCCTGTGAAACTTTTGTGACACTAGGTTTATTAATTTTGAAGTTATCGGGAGGTCAATGAACCCCATTATTGCTGTGATATTTGATGTCAAAGGCATTAAAAGCAGTATTTATCATAATTAGAGGCTGATTTGAGACCTACTATTTTCACAGAATGTAGAAAAATGGTTGAACTTGTATCGATCAAAATAAAAAAAATTGTCAAAAACCGGATGTTTGTGTTTCATCACGATTTTCTCCATTTGGTCCAATGTGACTTCCATTGAGGTTAGTGGGGCTCGCTCACATTTATCTTTTTGAACTTGATGGTATGTAAATGAGGCTGTGACAGAAGGTTGCTATTGGAAAGTTGTGTCCAGCATCACATTTGCTACATTTAAAGGGTGTGACTGAAAATGGGCATTTTCCTGAGATAATGTCACAAAGTTGTCATCCCATCATAATTTCTTGATCTACTTTGAACCGCTGATTTACTGTGTTATTACACAAGTTTAGAGTGGAAAACACTTTGTCCAAAATCACAGTCACAAACACAACCTTCTGCCACAGGCTGAAATACATTTTCTTTTAGTGAAATCTGCTTCTCAAAGTAACATTTCTCATCACTTTTCTGTGGAAGTGTTGCCCGCTATCTGCATCATTTTCATCCTCTTTTCAGAACATTGTGGGTGTGGCAGGTGGAGCCACAAGGGCGGCACTGACTCAACATCAGGCCCGACGGAACAACATGGCTGATGTTTCTGCTAAAGATGGCAGTCAGGTAAGGTACCTCAGGGTCACATCCAAGGTTTGTTTGACATGTCATTCAACATAGCCAGAGCCTTTTGCTGAAGGGTTGAGACCCCAAAGAGGTCAAGGTGGTCATGAAAAAAAAGTTTTTCAATTCAGCTCAAAGTTTGTCCACATCTGCACCCCTCCCTTATGTATGTACTTGTTCAATGTCAGAGAGCAAGCAGGTCAATGGTATGAGAGACATGTTACCATTATGGTGAAATGCTATTAATTCTCTCAGGACATCAGTGTTACGGGCTTCCATCAAGTCTGTACGTATTTAATTTTTTCCACTTGGGAAAAAACAGCATGGTTCAGAAAAACACTTACAGAAAAAAGTGCTGATAGTAAAGTAAAATGTTGTACATCAAATGAAAGAGAATTGAATGTAGAATACAATATAAAGCAGGAATACATCCAAACCCCTTTTTCACTGGAGTTGATAAATTGGGGATACAGAAAATCTGTGAGGTTCCAGCAGGGCCTGAAACAAAGTCAAAATATGACAAAAAGGAAGAAAAAAAAAGTTGCATATAGCAAAGCCTTTTGTAAGGAATAACACAGATTGATTGAAAACTTGACTTGTCTTTCCTTTTCCTTTGTGTTTTATTGTACCGTTTTGGTATTATTTGCTATGCACGGCTCATTACGTACACCTTTTTCTGTTTCTTTTCGCTATATTTTGACTTTACTGTTTTGGTGGCGGTTTAATTTTTCTTGTACCTAACAATGATGGGAAGACACAGGAAAATGTGAGATATTTTATGCTTATTGTTTCACTGAACCCCATAGGAAACAATGGTCCGTTTGGTCGCCCTCATCTGTAGTCTGATTCTTGTCCCTCTGGTCAGTGGACATCAGATGTAAGTATCAGCATTGACTGTTTGTTTGTTTTGTGTCTTTGCAAACTTATTTCAGTGTTTAAGAATCTCATAAGATTTGCTCTTCACAGATTCCTTTGAACTGTGAATATATTTCACTAAAAAGAATTTATGCTTTTCTCACTGAAATTGTTCAGTAATTAATTATTCCTAACCAGTAGCAAAATAAAATAAGTAAAGAAAAAAAAAGACCCAACATTTATTTGGACATCAGTCAAACTAAACTTACTGTATCCTGAACAAATTTCCTTAAAGTGCAAGATCTAACAAGTTCCATGGTTCCTGTAGGATGAACAGTGTGCGTCAACAGCACATTCACACTATTGATTCACCTACACTGTCAGTTTTAGGACATGCGCCACACTTGCCCTATTTATGTTAGGTTGTACAGTGTTTGGTGTTGTCAAGTGTTTAAAATGCCCTGGAATAATTTGTGAAAAGAGAGATAAAATTCCCAGTGCTCTTTCATTTCCAGCATTATTTGGATTCTGTTTGTGATATTCACGTTCCTGCATCTGTTTGCCAACTATAAGGCCGTGAGCTCTGTCCGCATGGAGACACTCAACCAGGCCAGACTGCACCTGATAGTCAAACATTACCTGCAGAAAGAGGAGGTGCTGGATGTCAAAACTGTCAACTACATGGAACCTGTGTTGTTTCGTAAGATCTTGTGCATTTCTTTGTGACATCAGTCTGTAAAATGAAACTTGAGTAATATTACGCAGCTGAGTTCATCTGACAGGAGTATTTTCTGGGTTTTGCATGGAATCCTGAAACTCTTTGTCACATAGGAAAGGAACAATCTCAGTTTTGTTCCCAGTGTGTATCATTAATCAGTTTCCACCTATTTTGAACCTTTTATTTAGTTATTTGTTTACTTATTTATTTATTTGCTTATTCATTTAAATATTTTTTGTAAACAGAGTATCTATTTTCACTGTATAGTGCAGAGGGTTAAAGATAGTAATAAAAATAATGATTATATTAGTAATTATAACAATATTAATAATATTACAGTTTGGAGTGTCTCTTTTCTTTTTATTATTTCATGTCCTTTTCTAAAGGAATCCTCATCCCCTTTCAAATGGATGACAATATCCATATGGGCTTATTGGTTACATTTTCTTTCAAATGAATTAAATAAGCAAGTGAAAGGACTGCTTGTTCTAGACGATGTATCAAGCAGGAAAAGAGGGGGGTGGGGTGGCAATATACTACATATGAAACATAGCCAGACAAATATCAAGAAAAATATGCAAATGTCAAGGGCAGAGAGCCTCCAAAAACAGACCTCAACACATATAAAGAGAAAATAGAAGACAAATAGAATATCCATTAGATGATGAGGGCAGATTCAGTGAAAACTAAAGGGAGGTAAGCACTGCATGAGATCAGGAACAAGTGAGAGCTGAAAAATCAGACTTTTATATTCTTGATTTGATTGTTGTGCATGGCAAGATTTAGGAATGATGTAAGTTATGGCCACTGAAGTTTGGCAAATGAACTGTAACTCTTTTGGTTTTGTCCTTGCAGCTGTGAGACGACCACTGAAGATTAGACTGGGGGTTTCCCTGGGAGATCTGACAAGGAGGTAAATTGCTTTCTTGGAAGAAATTTAAAAAACTTGTCGCTAAAAATTGCTCTTTTCAGAGATATCAGGCACAATTTATACATGTTTGTTACATGATACTGTTCAACTATATTTTGATAGTCATTTTCTCTTGTGCTCAAGAGAAATTTTTCTCTGCAGTGAGTGAATGGTTTGTGGGCATTTCCGGTAGGGTCTCCTTTTGTCCTATCATTCTGCGGTATTCCTTCTATCATCCTGCTTCCTTCTAGTACAAAATGGCAGTTGTTGTATCGACTTGCTCTCTCTCCAAACTCAAACTCAGTTCTCAGCAATGAAAGTTACCTCAACAACATGTAGGAATCAATTTTCAGAAAGGCGAACAATGACTATTTAGGCATGATGTATAAATAAAGCATTGATTCTATATAAAATGACCATTAACCATGAAAATATTAAAAAATTTTCGGCATTTTCTATAATACTGTCAGCAATTTTCATGATGTGATTTGTGATTTTTTTTCCAAAGCACACCCTTCCCAGTGCTGATGGACATCTATGAGAGGAGAGTGGAGGGCTACATTTTAGGACTGGACTTGAAAAGAAGTAAGTAAACTATCGCAGTAATATGTTACAAATATGTTTATAATGTTAACTCATCATTTCATTTAAATTGCAAGAAATTATTGCACATTGGTTGTATTTCGTAAAAGTAACTTTTATTTTGAACATTAGATCATAATATGACAATTAATTTATGATCAAATGTTCAAAATAAGGCCAACAATTCAATAATAATTTGTTTAATTATTGAAATTAAGCTGAATTCATATCTTTATAGTCGCCCAAGTATTAAGTTGTGTCATAAATTGTGACACAAATTCAATGTTTGAAATAAGGCCAACAATTCAACAATAATTTGTTCAGTTATTGAAATTAAGCTGAATTCATATGTTATAGTCACCCAAGTATTAAGTTGTGCCATAAATTAGACTTCTTTTCATTGATCCATACATTGAATACATACATATATTTTGCAATATGTCACAACTTAAGCTTCTGGTATACCGATAATTGTATGCAATTCTGTTCAGGACACCTGAACATTGTACTGTCTCAGTCCTCTGACATTCTGGACCAACTCCAGGCTTGCTTTCATGCTGAGCTGATCAGTTTCATCATGGACCAGACAAAGCGAGGGAAGGTAACAGAAAAGATACAAATTCAGTTTCTTATGTGTATTTACATTGTCTTTCTGCAGTATTGCTGCACTCATAATTGCCTCAGAAACCTATGCTTTCCCACTATTCTGTACATCATTTTGAGGGCTGTGTAGCAAATTGTCATAACTCAGTTTTTTTACAAATTTGTAAGGACAAGCGAAAAACTGAATAGCTTTCTGTAAGATACTGAACTCTTTCCCTACGGTACAATGTACACTGCATTTGCATGTTTCCCTAGCAAGAGACGATACAGCGAAGCCCGCGTTGTGATGTTGTAAAGGTATTCCTTGACCACTGTATTGGAAATTAACATCCCGTAACGTTGAACCTTAAACACAATTCTTGGTAAAGCTTCCTTTGTCCTAGCGTATCCAGCAATACCACGTGTGCGATAAGTGTGTAGAGTGGATAGCTGTTGTGTGGTAAGGCGCAGTACAGTATGGTGCTCTGTCCAGATGTGGAATGTTGGCCCATAGGGAAAGAGTTAATAGTTACAATATTAAAAAACATTATTTAACCATTGGTGTTCAGAATTAACCCCCAACTTATATCACAACCTGTGGACTGTCAGCTACCACGAACATGCCAAATATCTCAGTTCGACGTTAAATCTCAGAATAATAATAAATTTGACTTCAAGTTGGCTGTCTGTAGATTACAAATGTTTGTTCTATGCACATCTGTTATTTGCCAGGAGCTGAGTCCCAAACTGAAACATCTGGGAAAATTAATGCAAGATGCCATAAGTTCTAAATCTCCAACTGAAGGTAAGTTGATGATGGCCAGGAAGATTTTAGTGATGACTGACTTAGACTGGTCGAGAAAGCCTGAAAGGAAACAGGAGATCAGAGCAGCAGAAAAAGCCATATTGTGATCTTAGATCTTGTTTTATCTCCATTTTCTGGAAACCTGGAGATCTTGCAGTATGTAGAAGAGGTGTAACAAATGCACACTCTGACATTTGTTAAAAATGCATTGTAGCACTTATCAAGCTGTTTCACAGTCCCGATTTATTCTAACTCTATCAAATACTGAAGCTGCAATTGTTTACTGTTGAATTTCTCAGTTGTGCAAAACGTGTACTTGGAACGAATGAGAACTAAGGTCATGATACATGTCTGTTTTTTATCTGTGGATTTATACTTCATACAATGTGTCCATTTGTCATACTCAAGATATCAAAAGGCCTTATGAAATAAATGTAGAAAAGAACAGAGCTGTGACTACTGACTGTTGAAAGAGTTTTTTTGTTTCTACAGCTATAATAAATATTTTATTGTCACACTGAGTCTCAGTTATGTTATGTATACAGTCATGAAACGAAATGTTTGTTCCTTCTCCACAGAAATTGTCAAGCCCATCCTGTCAACTTCCCTGCACTACACAGAAATGTTCATTACTTCCATCACAAGAGAGCTCCATGCCAAGGGTTGGGTCACAGAGGTTGCCTTGCTGGGAGCAGATGAGTGGAGAGCATTGTGGGATTTTGATGAGCTGATGAGCAAGAAAGTGAATTAATAGGCTCAATATGGATTTCCTCACTTTAAATTTGAAAGATCTGGCTAGGCTTTTTTTTTTTTAGCGGGTAGAGCAGTAAGTTTTTTGTAAGAGTATACTGTTCAGCATTGAGAAAATCCAATAAGATTATTATAAGTAGTTACTTATAGTTATAGATAGACACATCGAATATGAAATTAACATGCCCAGGATACAGTGTAATTAAATGATATTTACTGCCATCAAACAAAAATTAGATAATATTTCAGATTAACGTTGTTTTTATTGCCCACAATTGTTTTATTGAAAATATCACTCGTTCCAAGTTTACGTGTGCCAGGCATTGTTAGTATGACTCGAATCAAATTTTTTATACGATCGGTATTAAAGAAAATTGCCGTGCAAGAGCACAGTGCTCTCTGGCTATCTCGACAGTGTCACTGGAAAATTAAAATAGTTGGGCTAACCCTTTGTCAAGCTAATCTTTGGTAGGCACATACTGTCGAGGAGAGCGGGGTGTTGACTGGATGGGGTGTTCGATAACTAGGTTTTCCTTATGAAGAAAAAGAGAAAAAATGACCAGGACCAAACAGTTCGGTAAAGGTTGCTGGAGGGTTGTGCTGTCAGAGAGCAAGCTCAGTGGAGAGCACTGTGTATTCTTAAATTGCAGTTGAACTATTTTAATGTTCCAACATCTGACATACAAATTTGCAATGTATTTGATGATGGTTGAAAATTCAGGTAGCGTAGCATGTGACGGTTTAAGTTTTGTTTGGACGGAGTTCATGTGGACTGTTTACAGTCAAGTATCTTGTCTTTCAGTTTGGCCAAAGACAGTGTAGTTTGTTGATTTTTGTCTCTGTTGGAAATCCAAAGATAGAGAACATGAAAATTGATATTTGTTAATCACAAAAAGGGGCACATTGGGCTGCCAAACAGTTTATCTATTTTTCTGTGAATGTCATTAGCGTTTCAAGTGAATTCATCCATCCTCAGGGTTGGTCGCATAGGTGAAGGTTGTCTGGATTATTCCAGATTTCCGATTTCCATTCCTGAAAAAAATGTCTTCTCCGGTTTTCAAAATTTCCAAGGCCACTATGAGCCACGGGATGTGTAATACTGTCATTGATACAGACACAATCAAAGCTAAACGCATTGATCTCCACTGCCTACACAAAGGCGTCATGCTAGTCCCTGGGATACAGTAGTACTGCATGTATTGTATGTACTACAAGCCTGTGGTGACAGCATACATGATACAGGCTTTGTTTTGAGTGAGGAACAGGCCTGTTGGATGACCACGTGTAATACAGTAATGTACCAAGTAGGCCTGACGAACTCACTCTTTTGTGGTTCAGACTGGGTCAGTGGGCAGCTAAAGATTACCTGGTGGTGTCATTTACTATTAAATACATGTAGCTATTCCTGTACTGTTCTTCTTTTCCGGGACACAGGCCAGCCAGGATATATCATGGGAAATATATGTATTGACTGTGATGGGACATTGTTTTGTGACTTTTATTGGAAATACTGATAGGACACTTACATTATAATCAATAATAAAATAAGAAGAAGAAAAGAAACCAGTAAGATTCATTAAAGAAGATTATGGACAAAATGGTTGATTGCTGGCTGAAGTACAGACAAAGACTGAAAAAGAACCAATGACCTGAGGTAAATGTTTTATCACCAGCCTATATTTCATTGACAACCTTCAGTTTCAGGAATGGACCCATTGGAAATTTTGGTTTTCAGGTTTCTGAACCTAGTTGCTTTCACCCATGGTTGGTCTGTACTTATAACTTTATTTTGTTATGATGTTATTGCAGTGGGAAGTGATTCCTTGGTATTAAATGCTCTGACAAAATTATTGGGAAAAATACTCTTGACAATTTTAAGCTTGGGGTGCTTTGTAGCAGTTGTATGAAATCATGACTTAGTCACAAAATATCTTAGTATGCTTAAGGCTAAGGCATTCTTCAACATTTGTCTTTTACTGTCTTCCACTAAAGGAAATTTTCTGTGGTTTTTTAATTATGTTTGTTGGATCTACCGTGATGTCTTTCCAAACAACACAACTGGTCGGGTTTTAAAGACAAATCGGCTATTGCAAAAAGAGTCACCTGTCACCTGTCGGCTTCATCGTCATCGATGTTAGCTGCTACAGTGGATGTCACGACAAAATCTCCTCCACCCAATCCTGTCCTTAGCTTTCCTGGTTAGTTCACTTATTTCCAGCTGGCTGACTTTCTTGATGTTATCGTGATATGTAATGGGTGGTCTTCCTTGTTTTCTCTTTGTTTCTGTCTTTCCTTGAAGGATTGATAGTTTTTAGATTAAAAATTTTTGGTCTGGACAGATGCCGAGATATTATTTATTGTCTGATGGACATACCTATGCTTGGAACTGTGGATTGGAAATGAAATTTCTCAAAAAGGTAGGACAACGCCTACTTTTGACGTTTGCGGAGAAATCTAAAATTTTGGAAATTGCAAGATAGCCAACTTGTCTTTCAAACTGACCAATTATCATCATCAATATTTGTGCTGAAATTGATCCCATATTGAATCTTGCATATTATGCATGTACTTATTCCATCCATCAGCTTGCACCATCACCCAGTAGCAGTTGCCCCCAAATCAGGACAAGGTATTTTTATACCTTACATAGAAGATATCATAAACATAACCCATTCCCAACTCCAGTGTGTTATTTGCATGTGTTATGAAACCCAGTTCCTGCACGAGGTCCAATATGCATGAGTTTGCTATCTGCACATTTACCTGTTTTTTCTTATACCTTGTTGGTACTTCTAGATGCCAGCTTAGTGGACTTACATCATTACTGGAGATAGATCCATAGATCTTGTATCAGTCAACAGACTGGAACATAGAACTGCATTATAATAATTAACAGATATTTATATATTGCTGTGGGACTTTAGCCTGGTATCATTCAGAGGGAGAATTTGAATCAGTAAAAATCCAGTCAGTCTTGAAGACTTGGAATAATATTTTTTGCATGTAGATTTCCATCTAACAAAGAAGTCTTTCTGCCTATTTGCTAGTTTCCGCTTTTATTATAGCCACTTCAGAGCTTGACAGTTTTGTTTTTTTCTCTCTTAAAATGCAGAACACTTGATTGTGTAGCAAGTCTGAAATACTAAATGAAATCATAAAGTTCTGGCAACATTTTTGCACTTTGTTTGGAACAAACTTAATATTGCTTTAGTTACATTAACTCTAACGGATGTAACAGGTTTCTGTCGCAATAAAAGGTTTTGGACATACAGTAAAACCTCGTTATACCGCCAAGTAAGGGGCAGACAGAAAATTGGCGGTACAACGAAAATACCATGTAGAACAAAGGAATTAAGTAATTTACCAACATTGGACTGGCTAACATGTCTAAAATATTGCAGTTATCTCCCTTATCTCTCCACTGGCCATAAACCCCCGTTGTCATTTTGAAGCTTACATTGCTTTCATTTGTATTTTTTTGTTGTTGTTTTTTGTGTTTATGTGTGTTGGAGTTTATTTATTCAGGAAATCGCACCTTTCGAGTAAAAGTATTATGTATTGCAACACAACAAATAATGCTACATTACAATTCAGCAACAAACGTGTGTTGTTTGCATCGTACCCCACGACCGGTATGAACCAGTTGAAGCATCACCTCGCGCGTGCTTACGTTCGTTCGCAAACTCTCTATTGAACTGTGACCCGTCTTTCCCACTGCATGCCCGATCAGTAGGCCTATCAGGACTTCAAAAGCGAAGACTGTGTAGTAGGATTGGAGTTTGAGTAACAAGCACAGACTGTGGCGCCTAGTGATGTTCCGTCTGTTAGCTGGATTTAGGAGGTGGGGAGTGGGGGTTAAATTTACGTTGGCGCTATAACGAGCAATATTTACTATACTCAAGTTATGAATGTAGCAGTCAAACTGTTGGCGGATGGCGGTATAACGAGATTTTTAGTGACTTTGTATAGGTGTCAGATCCGTACCACGGGAAAAGCTGGCGGTATAACGGGTGGCGGTATAGCGAGGTTTTACTGTATATGTCAAAAAGCCACATCATAATTAATGAGTTTTGAATTTTTACAGATTTTTCTGTGCGAACCACACCAAATTGCCACTGTTTCTTAGCAATGCTTAAAATTGACATATTCTAGGTTTTGAACTTTGCACAAAAATATCTCCTGAATTAGACTGACAAACTGACAGTTATTATTGTTTACTATTATCTTTTTTTCAGTTATAAATTACACTTGCTTGCCAAATTAGAACTTAATGGCTTTTTGTACAGCTCTGCCACAGCTTGCTTCTGCTTAGATAATTTTACAGATCCACTTGTTTTGATCTGTTTGGACCAGGGTTTTGTTCCAACAGTATTTTGTTTTTCCATATATGTTGCACAAACATTTCATTGATATTGCAGGGATTTACTAGTTTTTTTTTTGGTTGGTTTGTCTTTTCTGTTGTAGCAAGTCTTTCTTTCTTCCCCCTGACACTGGAATGAAATATAAAATAGTTTTAGAGTGAGTGGAACTTTGTTGTCATGGGACTGTCGTATAATTACAAAGCCGAATGGAGAAATTACTGAGTTGTGTTCAATGTTCATCTGTAGGTAGAATGCGCATGATGTCACAGAGTGTTTGTTTTGATCTTCCTACACTAAAGATGGCCGGTGGATCAGCTGATTCGTGTAAAATTGAGATATGTCTAACTCTAAGCGGTTAAAATGCCTGCTGCTTGCATTGTAGGTGATTGTTATGACAGGGGTGGAAAGGATGGATCCAAGCTGGTCAGATTCCCTTCCATTTGTGTAAACAAGGGAAAGGAAGTGAAAGAATTGAGAGGACGTCTGTCATTGAACATGTAGACATGTCATTGTTTACTGTAGCGAACTACTTCTAGTTCGTCGCCAGCTGGTTCGCGACGCCTCCTGTGCTCACCGTGCAAATCAGCTAACGAATCAAAATCAATGGCACAATCACCATGGTGATGCATGGGTCCTTACACTAAAGATGACGGATATGCGCATTCTACCTATAGCTTAAGGATGAAACAGGCCAAAGCTGATGTAGGTGCCTGACCAGTGGCTCGCCGCCCACAAACTTTGCTACATACTAGCACAATGGGCACTGCCAGCTGCATGTCCTGCTGGGTCGTGGTATGGCCTGTGCCCTTTTGTGCTGGTGTGAAGCAAAATGTATGGAAGGCAAGCCACCAGTCTGGTGCCTACACCTGCCTTAGGGTTAAAACAGACTGAGGCTGGGGTAGGCACCATGCTGGTATCACTGCCCACACCAGCCTTGGTCTGGTTCATCCCATAGTCTGCTTCACCCCTTTCTGTGCAAAATACTGTGGTTCCCTAACAGCCACAGACTTAACCCTATGAACCCTGAGCCTTGCATGACCCTGCACCTGGGCTTCTGAGCCAAATCCTATAACCCTCTTCATAAGGTCATTTACAAAGACATCATGCATAGTCAGGACGTGTATAGCTATTAGGACTGCACTATAGGTATGCTTTGACATCAACACCCAAAGCGATGTAGAGTATGCACTCGCTACAGTGTATATAGTCAAGTAAGGTGCCGCGCTCAGGGTCATGGGGTTAAGATTGAAGCAAAACAGAGAAATTACAAGTGAAAGTGAAACTTGCCCTAGTGCTGCTGAATTCTGTCTCCGTTTTTCACAAATTGAGATCAGTCCTTAATATGGTATAGCAAACTGTATTCTATTATTCCAACAAAATTGGTCAAGGTACATGTTTCTCACCTCAGGGGAGTACACTTTAAAGTGTTCACAATTTGTACTAACACTTTGCATAATTTTTAAGCACAAAACTGTGCAAGCCATTTTCTTGAAACGCACTATTGTGGAGACGGAGTAAGGCAATGGTGAGCCAATCGTACCCATTTCTGCGTTTTTATCGGGAAGATTTTAAGCACCTGATAATTTCCAAAATTTATCGGATTAAGGAAATGTCTATCCTTCCCAATTTGTCCTGTCTGGTTTAGATTTTTGTTGTGACTGTGGGACAAATTTATGTTTGAAGAAATAAACAATTTGAACTGACTTAGTCAGCACTTATCGCACCCCACATGCAGTAGGCCTTCTTGCATTGGTAAATTACACACAAAGGGAGTGAGAGAGAGGACTCAGAATTTGAAGAATCGAGTGGCTTCAGAGTTGCTGGTGTATGTGATGATGATTTTATCTTTATGGTGACGGAATTGTTTCCACGTGGAAAAGTTGGCATCTTCAACAATCTCCGAGTGCATTGATCTTTAGTTTCCCCTGGTGCTGGAGTGCGTAGTTTGACATATAGTGTGTGTGTGTGTCCCCTTTTATCCTATCTTCTCTCTGTTAACTCTCAAAGTTGATGAATTATTTTTATGATTTTGTATTTTCATTTTACAAAAATATTGGGATTGGACTTATTTTTTATTTAAATGATTTGACTTGTTGATCTCTAAATAGCTTGTTTGTGCCATTCATATTATAAAATATCCATATATATTGCAACACTAATATGGTGTTGATTTTTCTGTGGTGTTCTCCTATGTGAATCCATACATCTGTAAGGCTAGGGGCATGCATGTGATTTGCAGTAGTTTCACATTCCTATCAACTCTGCAATGAGTCCATGTCTCACATGTGGGAACATCCACATTCTCTGGCTTAGATTTTCACTCCCAGGTTGTGCACAATGGGTAAAGCCCGCTGACCAGGTCGATGAGCCTTGCCAAGCTACACAGTGTTTATATCTAAATCAATTAACCAACTTTTCATGATGACACTACAACGTTAGGGGTTCTGTAGTGGTGCTCCTAATGCAGCGTGAGGGTTAAAAAAACATGACTGCAATGTAACAACATCATATATGTGCGCCTAGCCTAAATGTCTTGACAATATTCTTAGGTGTGGTGCCTTTTTCTGTCTTCTCTTTTAGTTTGTATTGTATTGTTTGGATATTATGTCTTAGGCGAGGCTTTGCTACATACAACTTTTTCTTTTTGCCCAATTTTGACACAACCTACACAGTACAGAGCTGTGCATGTGGTTTGATGTTTTTTTGTTTTTTTTTTACAATTGTTAAGATGGAGATGGGGCAGAAGGATAAACTGCATCATTACAGAGCAAGCCTCTGATTTGGCTTTCTAAAAGCAGGTCAAAAGTGGGTCGCAAAACAGGCCACAAGCGGATCATCCGCCTGTATTTGGATAACTGAATCGATCCATTGAACTGGATATCCAAATCTAAATCTGGACTCTTGTCCACCAATAGTGTTCGCAGCGGATGCTTCAGAACATGGCACCATATTACAGTGCCCCTATTGCAGTGTAAGGGTTTTAAAAAAAAACATGTCCGCAATGTAACAACACCATTTGTGTGCACCTAGCTTAAATGACTTGACAATATTCTTGGGTGTGGTGCGATTAGTGCGAAAATATGCAGCAAACTGCATTAATTTGATTCCTGTACAATACTAGTTTGTCTAAATCAATTGACCAACTTTTCTTTTTGTTTTTTTTTTCCATGATGAAACTGCAACATTAGGAGTAAAACAAAACCAAGGCTGGTGTAGGTGCCATACTGGCACAATAGGCACTGCAAGTGTGAAGTGAAATTTATGGGCGGCAAGCCACTGGTTCTGCACCTACACCAACTTTGGTCTGTTTCACCCCTAAATGGTACATGCAGTTTCTGTGGTCTCTATGGATACTGTGTAAAAAGTAAATTTACACATCAATATCAGGTATTTGACGTAAAACTAGTGAGAAAGAACAACGAAAAGAACAACGAAAACACCAATAAAAAATTTCCCGCTAACTCTTGTATTCTTTGTAAAACCCTCACCAGATTTCTGTGAGCACAAAAACAAAATCTCCCTCGCATGATTCAGTACATGGATATGGCAATGATTACACACAACAGTACATAATAATTGCATATTTAACGTGAAATGAATCATTCGTTCAGCATTCAATAACAAAAAGAAGTCTCCAACATTCACTCTGACAGTCCAGTCTCAACATGGTCATTAAAAACTGTTTTGAAAGGAGCACTTTTTAAAAAAAATATTTCTAAAAGAGATTAAAGACAAAAAAACAAAAAGTAACAAATCACTTGTTCCTTTAAAGACACTGTCTACTGGAGTAGATCAAACTGGCAGATATCCCAGCTCATTAAATACATTCGACTCAGGACATGCAGCTGTCCTGTGACAGGAATTATACATATCAATTCAGTGCAAAAGAAATTATTTCTTTCTTTATGAAAATGGAGACAGATCACCTCTTGCACTGAACCAACGATATGCAGTTTTGTTTATATATGTGAGTGTGCATGAGAAAACCCGGTATAAGTCGGCAACATGACATTTTGAGTTCTGTACATATAATAAAAGACAAGACATTTCTGATAAATTGAAGACAATGACCCCCCTAAAACAAGATTTTGAGAAAACGGCATTTAATCGTATTAGTGGCCATAGCTAATTGACCAAGTAATATTGGAGTGATTGCTGTTAGGAGACCGTAGTCTAATAACTAAGCAGTTATAGAGATCATAGTGAGTAGTGTTCACTGTTCATCTACAGTTTACCCTGTAACATGCCACGGTCCCCTAGCAACAGCTGAGTCGGAAGTTTTTGGATCTTGTTAGGAGGCCGTAGTCTAATTACAAAGCCGTTATAGAGATCATAGTGAGTAGTGTTCACTGCTCGTCTACAGTTTACCCTGTAACATGCCACGGTCCCCTAAACAACAGCCAAGTTGGAGGTTTGTGTCGGACCCATATTTTCACTTCAAAGCCGTTTTTCTCAAAATCAGCTCTGCCGACTTATACCGGGTTTTCTCATGCACACTCACATATTCATAGACAAATTGCAACCAAACCATCCCATCCACAGATCTTTCTGTTGATATCATCTTTGTCTGGACAGCACTTCCATTCACAGGAAAAACTTCTGTAGTTTATATAAAAATATAAAGAAAAAAAACAATAATCTCAAGCACTGTGTGATTTTATATAATGATGGTATGTAATACATGTTTTAATGGGGACGTTATGTCTTTATCAAGAAATAATAAATATATAAATATTGCAACAACCAAAACTTCGTTTGTTAAAATATGTAAGTTAATACCTGAGAAATATCATCTATTTTAAATAAATCTTTAATAACAGCGCACTGCAAGCAGGGGTAAATCTCCTTTCTCAACATTTATATTGTAATTGGACAGATCATCCAAACCCAACATTTTCAGTTTCAAAAGCACTCTCATTCCAAGGTAAAGAAAAACTCTATGATCCCAAACACTCAGCTTCATAGATACTGTGAACCTTTATAATTCAAAACCATCATAAATAATGCTGTAAAAAACATGGCTGGCTAAAACTATACTGTCTTCTCTTCCCAAATTCCCACAAGCAAATTAGTAAAATCCAGAATTTTACCCAAATTTCTATGCAAAAGCTTCATTCTCTTCTTGTGATCACAACACAGATTGATAAATTCTCAGCAGAAGAATGACATCATCTTTTACCATCTGTGCTGTGTACCTCACCAAAGTTACACAGAAAGTTATAAACACATGTTTGTGTTTGATACATATGATGTTTGATACATGTATATGAATGAATGATACATATGAAATACAAAATTCCTTATGAAAAAGTAATGAAAAGACCAAAAACAAACATGTTAAAAAATATATGAAAATATCTGCAATTACAAAACAATAGTGGTCCAGTTTGTTGTTAACCCAGAATACTCGATCTGTATCAACCCTCGCCACAATATCATGTTTTTTTTAAACACTTCTTCCTTGTTCACCATTGACAACACCACATCATATTATATGGTCCTCTCTTCCCGAGCCCCAGTTGCTAAGCCCACGATATCGTGGTCGCGTCTCCCTCATAAGCCACCAACAACAAGGCCATGATTTCATGTTACCATTTCCTCACAGCCTAGTTGACACGCCAACAATATCGTGGTTTGTGATACAGTCTTCTTTTTTTAGTGCTGAAGCGAAGTTTTCCTGGCATTTGCGCAGGCATCGTATCAACCAAGGGACAACTGGAAGCAGATTTCCACATCCCTGCAAGAGTTAATATTCTGCAAGACCAAAGCTTGAAACTCATCCCGCAGACAACTGTGTAAAACAATCCATCCCTCTTATATAAAAATGATTAAAAAGTGATGTCCGGTTTTGTTTTAACAAAAAGTACCCAAAAAAATAATAATTAAAAGGCTCTGTTTTATTCATAAAGTGCAGGAGTTATGTATTGACAGTTCAATTAAAAACGACAAAAACAAAACTGGTGGGCATCAATACTCCTGTGGTTGATTTTGTAAACAACATAAAACACTTACATAATACTATGTGCAGCGACACAGAAACCATGAAAAAGTATTAAATGTAAAAAATTCAGAAATATGAACGACATAACAAAACAAACTATGCATTTGATGATGCTGGAAAAGGAACAACTTGGTGTCGTGGAAAGAAACACTCTCTGTGACCTGGACAGGTAACTATAAAAGATAAAACATCTTCCAAACTCCATCTGTAGTTTTTGGCAAGGAAATGAATCACCTGTTATGGCAAGGAAGAGTCACTAATTCCGGGCAAAAGCTAACCTTAACAGCCATTCATTCAATTATTGAACTGGTTTTCTTATGCCCAGACTTTTCATAAATTGCATTGAACTGTCTATCTGAGTAAATTTTTTTTGGTGAGAATTATGAATAGAAATTCGAACCATGAAAATTTGTGAACTTACTAGTATTATCACTAAATCCTGATATAGGCTGGGATTTTTCACTTTTTTCCCCTAGTTCTTTTAAGTTTGGCTTGTTTGTTTTTACTCCTGATAGGATCTAGCTGAAGCGAAAACAAGCACTGCTGTTATTACCAAAAGCCCAGCTGCCATATTTGACGTATCTATATTAATGAAAGCAAGTTGTTCAACTTATGCTGACAACTCTAGACAACCACAAAATCCAGAAATGCGAGGTTTTCACCTAAATTCCTTAAAAACAATTACATAGTAATGCACTAATGAAATTGTGGGTAAATATCTATATTCTGCTCAGGGAAAATATATTTCACAGCCGAGCCCTACCTTTATTACACAGTGTTTACAGTCTATCAGTACTATCTTTTCATGTCTGTATTTGGTAAGAAAGAGGTGTCATCTTCCAGTGTTTAATTGGTTCAATGAGTTTGCAGGATTCTCTTGCAAAGAATTGGCTAGTGTATTCTGTGCACATCACTGCCTTTCTCTTTTCCTTTCTTCTGCAAACAAAACTCACATGAAATATTTACCATATGTCATTTTTAACCACATCATATTACCTCATAAAATGATAATACTACATCAAAGACTAACTTTAATCAATGCTTAACCTTGTGAAAGCTGGTCATGTCCTGAGTAAATTTTAGGGCAACTGAATATTAAAAAATCGGCAACTCCAGTTGCCATTTTCATATTTACCCAAGTCAAGATTGTCTGAATCAATCAGTATCACATTCTTCCCTGAACATAGCAAGTCCCACTCTGATACATTTGTTCTACAAACTCTTCATAATGATAAAATCAGTGCACTGAAAGTATGAAAAATTAACGGCACATAATAGTTTAGAGTATTTTCTTATGAAACGACAACAACAAAAATTCAATCACTTTGAAAATTCTGGATGCATAGAAAAAATTTAAAAGAATTGACAGGAAAATTGTTCTGCAATTAAAATTACTAGTCTCTCTGTGTTGATATGGTGCCCGGTGTAAACGAAATTTCCAACACAACACATGAAAAAACATCCAGGAAAAGAAAAGAAGAAATCATTACACAGTTCCAGACATTAACCCTTAACCCACTTTCCCTGTGTGCTGTTATTGAGACAGTCTCAGTGATGCAACATAGATGGCCACATCTCTTGTATTTTGCACTGGTTGAGATCAAATGTGAAAACAAGAAAATATGTTTTAAATTCATAAATAACATTAGTTTGTTTCACTCACTGTCAAAGAACTTGCGCTCCTCTGAAGTTTTGAATTTTATTTCATCTTTCGTTAGAAAGCCTATAGTCATTCTTCTTCTCCCAAAGGTTTCAATTCTTCCTTTTGGGAGTGGGCATTCTCCACTAATTTGTCAAAAAAAACAAAAGAACAAGACCAAATCTTAGCAAGCACAAATGCTCAGCTGACACATGTGTCTGTCTGTCTGTTGGTCAGTCGTCAGTCAGTTGTTGTCACAATTTTTGGTGACATAAGTGGAACAAACCAATTAGAACTAATGACGTATACCTTTAAACATATGTTTTAACCAAGCCTTGATCACCATGATTAAACATAGGATTTTCATACACAAAAATGATTGTTCCTTGCCTAGAAATCCAACAGGTCATTTATCTGGCAGCTTGAGATTCACACAACATTTTTAGAATAACAAATAAACAAGGCGTGGCTTGAATCAAACAAAACAAAACAAAAAAGTGGCTATTCTGGTGGTATATAATAACACAGACAAAATATGGGAAAAAATTTCATGTATAAAAAGATATTACTAACAGGGAAAATACATGAAATAAATCTTTCTCGTGTGCAACTCATGTTTTCTCATATGGCATATCTTTCCATGAACTGTACTTTTTTTTTTTTTTTAATTTTAAATGTGAATGATCTAGCTGTGAGTAAATATTTAACATACCACCTCATTTCCAAAAAGTCAATGGAAACATCACAGATACTTCACAAAGTAAGAAAATGGGGAAAAAACCCAAAACAAATCAAGGAGAATTCAAAATACATAACCATAATTGGTGTGGCTTGACATACAAAACTGTAAATATTCTTTTGGTGGTACTATTATCCCCAAGGCATGATGGCGGAAGTATCCAAATTTCTTATTCTCCTCCCAGTCCTATACAGCAAGATTAGGGCCGCCTCCGATTCTGACACTTTGACATACTTTTCTCAAGCCTGTCATTTTTTTCACTGACTTTACTCCTTGACATCATATTGGCAACCTTCAATTCAGACTTCTCACCACAACAAAAGCTTTATGTGCATTCAGTTATAACTTCATAATGTTGTTGTAACAAAAAGCCATTTGACCACATCTCAGATTTAGGTGCATCACTCATAACTTCATCATGCTTTAATAACACATGGCCATTTGGCAAAGTCTCAGATTTAGATAGTTCTCTACACGACTTTGTCAATCAAACTCAGGCAGATTTGACACCAGCATAACATTTATATTATCTACTGGCATCAAAATACAATGAATTTGATAAACAACTAGGATAAAAAATAGCTGCCACAGAAGTAAATGTGGTTCAAACAGGTTTAGCAAATGTGCATAACACATTCTTGGTTGTCACTCAATAAGACATCTTTTAACTCTGCAAAAATGAGCAGAATATGAAAATTCAAGCTTTTCAAATCAAATACTGATACACTCTATCACAATCACACTGACAGCAACATTTACAGACATGCACAAACTGATAAGCATGATTACTTAACTCTTAGATTGCAAGTATGGCTGCAAAACTGCAAACTTTTCAACTGCTTCCAATGTACTACTCAAAAACCCATCTCATTTACCCAAAAATTTAATACCAACACTGGAAAATCAACTTGCTGTGACAGAATTCTTGTGAAAATCTGCCACTCCACCTTTCACAGCATTTAAAACACAGCAAAAAACTCCTTGCATTTGTGGCATTTCAAAACTCTAAATTTGTTCTCCACACTGCAACAATATATCAAAACCAAAGTACAAAGTCTTAATTTTTCATGAAATGCACACACAAAAAGAAGACAAATATTACTGGTGCAACATTTTTACCACTGCAAGTCTTATTCAAACCTGCGGAAGTATCAAATCTACAATTTTGTAATGCTGAAAGTTCTGTGGTCCAATTTTCTCCCAACTTTCACCATCTTCACGGCACTTCTAGGATTTTTGCTGACAAAAATGTTTATCGACCATTTCTATTCAGAAAGTATTTAAAAATTGTAGCCATAAATCCCGGCGTACTTCTAAATACACCCATTTGAACAAACAGTGAATTACACTGTTTTATCATGGTCACAAAATGATGATGAACAATAACCTCCCCTCCAACATAAGACTGTGACCATGACAAATCCAGGTAAGACCCTGTCCATTTGTTGATGACCGTCACTGGTCCACTCAAAAATTCTGCAGTTCAGGTATGTTGTAGTAAAGATCAATGCTGTTAGGGTTGGCCAAGGCCCCTCTCTGTAAAACATTCATGCCAGAAATAGCTTGCTTGACCGCCACTTCCACTTTCTTGCCACTGATGGTATACTGGAGAAGACAGTCAAACAGGGCATTAGTCACCTGAAGGTGATAATCTTCAATATATCTAGTTTTGTCTTGATAAAGAATCAAATTGATTTGTAAGATCTCTTATTTTCATGGCATTACGATGTATTTCACAAAATATTCTAAAAACCACAGAAAATCTGGGGGTTGCAGCAAAGCTTGAAAAAACAAAATATGGCAAAAAGAAAGTCTTCCCTTTTCCTTGCAATTTATTGTATCATTTCTGTATTATTTTTTATGCAAGGCTTTGCTACCTATTGCCTTTCTTTTTGCCGTATTTTGACTGATGTATTTTCACATCAATTAATATTTTGTTTCACAAATCAAATTAATTCAACACAGGCTGCTACTTTCTTTTTTTTATCTCCGATGAGCTTCAGAGCTTCATTCGGAATAACACAAAATGGTACTAAAAGTCCACAGGAAACACAGAACGAAGCCATTTCTCTTGCATCCCATGCAAGTTGTTCTCACTCAAGTCTTTTAATAGAGCTAAGAGACTGTGGCTCTGTGATTTTTGTCTTTTGTATACGCAACAATAGCAAGCAAAATAGGGAAATAAACAGTGAAATCACTTAGTGAAAGGTTGTTGTTACAAGAACGTGCGTATGCCATGTGTTTTGCACTAGGGGTACATATTTTAAAGCCTTCTGGGACTCCAGAGCTAGAGAGGTCACCCTGAAACAGCCTTAATTAATTATTCTTTCAGATTTTCTTTTTGTTTTCCTTCTGCTCTTTTGGTTGAAGGGTAAGGGGTATGGTTAAGGATTCGATAGGATTTTTCAGGGTTGAGGATAGGGAAGGGGTTTGGAATAGGTATGTACACGTAGTGCCCCTAGCGCAAAACACTTGGGGTACGTTAGTACGAGTAACAACAGCCTTAGTGAAAAGCATGGGATTACTCACAGGAATGTCTGAGATGGGCAAGAAGATTGCTGGTACATGTCGGGCTGACAGGTAGGTTCTGATGTGTGTCTTGATACTGTTCACCACTGCTGACCCAAACTCACTGCCTGGGGCCATCTTCAGAAACAGCACCACTCTCTCCTCCATACCATCTTTACTCCTCTGACTGACACACACACTGTCCTGAATCTCCTTAAAACTTTCCACTGAAATGGCAATATAGTTGTTTTTATATTCTCGTAAAGCAATAGATAAATTTTGTTGTTCTTTATTCAACACATGTATATATATCTCTTCCAACTGTCCAACCACATGTGGGGAAAAAAAAAGGTAAGAAATTTCATGCCCACTGTACACCTCACAACCCAGAACGTCTTATTTCTTTTCAATGAAGTTTTCCTCTTTGTACTGAGGCAAAGGCAGCACAATCTGACAGATTTTCTTCTACATCAGGGATATAAGAAATGTAAAATAAGTGTCACTGTTTGTTTCCAGGCTTTAAAAAAAAAGGCAAATTGGGAATCTTAATTCTAGCTTAACAATGAATCAATTCACATTTTAAAATGTATCTTGTGCATTTTGATTGTGCAACATTTAGGCAACAAGTGTATTTGCACAATCCATGACCATTATTAGAAGTTTAAAAAAAAATAATTAAAAAAACAAAATCTGGCAGTCTCTGAAGCTTGGATTTACAAATAATTTTACACATTATATCTGAACAGATAGCATCAAGAAATGAGTACAAATAAATTAACTGACTCACTGCCACAAGCCACTGTGAGCGGTTCATCCGAAAAATACCCATTACAAATGAGAAATTCTTTGTTAAAATACCCATTAATTTGGCATTTAACCATATTTATTTTTTAACGATCCCATACACTGGTATCACTGGCATCCAAGTCACTGGTCACCACCTTTCAAAGAGGGCAGTATGAGAACTCTTGTTCTCTGAAAGGAACTAGATCTAGCTGCGAGTGAATCAGTTAAATAATGTTGCAACATCTTGCAAGAATGCTCCAAGCTATGGCATCAAATGATAAGATTGCTTGACGATGATATTAAATATACATCAACAAACAAAGACAAATTTTCACTTACCAACATGATAAATTTCAGCACTTCCAAAGCGAACACCATTTGGATTCAGTGTTCCATCACTGTGGAAGAAAGCAAGGAGAATGCTCAGAATGTTTACTACATACAAATCAATCTTGTTTTGTGAAGCTGACCAAGGATTTGACAGTGTTTTGTGATAGCCTGGCCAGTAAAGAATTAAACTCATTGGTTACAGCAAACCTTTGGGCAGTGCTCACGGTCCCTCCTGCATCTCCCCATATCTTTTATAAGTTAATGATGGGAGTTTGGGAATGGGTGTGTGGTGAGGAAAGAGAAATGGCCGTGTAGGAGACTATGGGAGAATAAGTGTAGGACAGATAATGGGAAAATAAGTTTAGGAGAGATTATGGAAGAATAAGTGTGGGGCTATGAAATGAGAGAGTGAGAGGACTGAATGAGAGTGTCAAAGTGAGAGAGCCGAGTGTGACAGACAGAGTTAAGACAGACAAATAAAAACGTTTATAGGATGTACATACAAAGTTGGTGGGGCAGGACATTTTTAACTTTATCAGTGTGAATTAGCAGACCAGACATATACCAGCACAACAAAGCAAAATCAGGCCATTTCTCTCCCTCTACATTCACATCAAAATTGATAAACTAAAATGACAGGAGTAACAATGTCCAGTGACACTAGCACATAATAGTTGATGTATTGCTCTACTAAGAGGAATAAAACTCATTCAAACCAGACAAACACTGTGTTTAGGTCTTTATTTTAGGAGGTTCGCTGCTCTTGGCATTTACATCTCACTTTTTTTGTGTTTTTATTTCTCTTGTTTTTTTTTCTGTGTGTTTTTGTGGGACGGATTAGTTTTTCTTTAGAATTTTGCCAGGCAGCGACCTTGATCAGCCTGCTCTTCTCAACTTTCAACTGCCAAGTTATCTTTAACGTGCACAACATGCACATGGGCCCTCCGAGTTTTTCGTCCTTATCCGAGAAGACTAGGTGCTCAATCCTACTTACCATAGGATCAGGGAAAGGAATTCCCCTCCCCCCCCAAAAAAAATCCAACATGCCTGCACCGCCCGGGAACTGAACCCTGTACCTTTGGCATGAGAGGCGAGCACCTTGCCTCAAGACCAATGTGTCCCTTTAATTTGTGTGTTCAGGTCTTTAAAAACACTGAGGACAAATTGAGCTTAAAAAGGTTCATAGCAGATGGGTTGTTCGAGTAAATAGGAAACTGGTGGTGAATGACGACAGGAGCTGATTTCATGAATTTATGATCAAATGTTACAAATGTTTGTGTGACTGATCAAGTGAGAAAGAGTTCTCGACAGCTGTTACTGACCTCCTGCCCAGCATGACCACCCCACCAGTGTGAGAACTGATAGCGCAGAAGTCACCATGGGCCCACACACCTGTTGACAAAGAGAACTCAATAATAACATGCATATTGTTCAGTGTTAATGTTCCTATATCCTCATGACCCAAGTCAGTCAAAGGAGAATTTTGATATCTGGGAATTGCAATTTCAAATCAATATATCAGGTTTTATTTTTTACCGTTTTATCTGGTTTATCTCACCACAGAATGTAATTTCTTCCACTGGCCCTGAAATGTCATCAGAGCTAATGAAAAATGCATGATTAACCCACATATCATTACTGTATGTGTCTATCCAAACAAACTCCTATTTTGAAATCATTACAGTAGGCATAAAAATATGATTAAAAGGTCAGCTTCCAAACGGTTAATTTCAGGAAATGGATTGAGTGACTGAAAATACCATCTTTCAAATTAAAATATAGCACGCTTTAATGATGTGTGACCTAACATGTATCTACTTATAGACTAAATGGTATTTCTCCAAAATTCGAGTAAGTTGGATAGAAACATTCAACAGCGATATACAGATGGGAGTGCCAAAAATCTCCAATGTTAGGCAAAATACTACTTTACATTCCTGCTGTGCAATCTTAGCATATATGGACATGTATCTTCTTTTCTTCCTTGCAGTCAATGGAGAAATTTCTATCTTTGGTTTTCTATTCTTCAGACTACATTTACAGAAACCTTTCACCAGGATAAATATTTACTTCGTCAATATAAGATTGCTGTATATGATTCAATAGTATGATTGTATCTGACTTCCATGATATGAAACCTGTTCAAACCTCCCACTGATCAGACTGTCAAATCTGACTGTCTAATTGATGAGCTTTGTACTCAGTTTGCAGATTCTGGTCACATTATGAACAAGAGACTATGTAAATGATAATTAATACATTATAGCACATTGCAAAACAATGGTGTACCATGAATAGATTGGCACAAGCCTTTCAATATATTGCATTACAAAAATCAATAGCATTGTTAAACAGCTGTATCTTTAAAGTGATATGCATTTCGCCTAGTATAGGTAACAGCTTGTTACCTTGGTTGCCTGACAGTTATTAAAATATAACTGTCTCACAACAGTGACCAGATGATACAGCCATCTTTTCACACACCAGTGAAACTAATTTACATGGAAAGTTTGGTTTTTTTTTTGTTTGTTTGTTGTCTTGATGAGCAAAGAATGAAATTCCTGAGTATGATAATGAATGTAAATATAATTATGATTGCTGACTAAAGCCCTGGACTGAATGGCTGTTAAAATACATGAAATAAAAATGGAAACAAAAAAAAATTTAAGAAACAATCCGTTGGTCGAGAAACACATTTGAAATCAACGATAGTTCTTTATGTAATTTGAACTGTCCAAAGTGACACTAATTTGAAGCCAATTTGTCCATAGTGAAGTGATGAAGTTATAAGCTAAGAAATAAAAATCAGTCAAAAGCAGTTCTGTGTGCTCTCTAGAAAGAGAGATTCTAGGGAAAAAAACAACAAAACCCATCACCAAAGAATAAACAGTGTCGTCACATTGGTGCATAATAACACGGTGCTTAACTGTTTGTCTTCAATAAAAAAATTTTTTTTAAAAGCATGCAATAAGAATGTCTTACATAGGATTGGATTAATCCATGAAAGAATTATTTCATAAGTCTTTATAAACACAAACTGAAATCAAAACTCATGAA
Organism: Onchidella celtica; assembly: GCA_963931925.1. Taxonomy (NCBI): domain Eukaryota; kingdom Metazoa; phylum Mollusca; class Gastropoda; order Systellommatophora; family Onchidiidae; genus Onchidella; species Onchidella celtica. The sequence continues at coordinate 21,214,672 of OZ007576.1, read as the reverse complement.
TCTTTCACAACCAATTTTTCATATTGCTACAGATAGATGAGATGTATAGCTCTGTAGTGATCCAAAGGTAATATATCCCCTCTCACCAACTGATCTACAGCAGCTATCTCAGGGGAAATTTCCATTACCAATGAAATGCTACTATCAACGCACATAACTGTTATGTTCTCTCGGTAAAACTAAATCTCTGCACTGGTTATAATGGTACTAATCCCATATATGTCCCCTGAACTGTGAATTGTTGTACTTGGATCAAATTTACATTCATTTGTGATATATGCATCAAAGGCTTCATAATTTAGTTCAAGAATTTTTTTACTTTATACTGGGAATTAGGCTCGAAGGAGAGATGTTCCAATTCAGTTACAAGAACATCAATCAGTAATTGGTTCGATCAGATGTACATTCATTTGTGACATAAAATCAAAGACTTAATGATTTAGTTCAAGAATTTTTTTATTTCATTTTTGGAGTTGAGCACGATGTAGAGCTGTCCCTATTCAATTACCAGAGCATTAGTCAATAATTACCTGACAAACAAACCGTTTCTACATTTACAAAATTTTTTGCTTTACTACCGAATTCTCTCACTGCCTACTTGCTCATAATTTATGTTGCTAATAAGGAAAAGTGAAGAGCTTTCTTGGTTATTGAAGCAAAAACAAAAGTGAATAATGAAAAACAAACAGAAAATGCACTGCATGTATTTGTGAAGATTTGATATTTAAAAAAACAAAAAAAAAACATTAATAATTCTGACTGAAGTCATCAAAATACCTGGTTTATTTGAGAATTCTGTCAGCAAAATGAAAAGTCAACGATACAGCATTACTGATATCAAGTTCTACAGCACACAACTATGATAGGAAATGATACACAGAATCAACTGCACCATCTGGTGCTATGGGAGGTTATCTGAGCTGACATGAGTACTTTACAACATAAGAGTATTTTACAACATTATGCCAACACATCACAAGACAGATAACAGGCATTAACCAAAGGTAACAAAATCTCTCAGCTCAAAATGAATTATGAGACAAACAAAAACACCCTCTACAATGCTTCTGTTACCAGAATGCCATATTCACAGCAGGTAAACCTATAATAACCCTTGGAAAGCTGCTGATCAACACATGCTCTTGACTTGTAGCTGACATTTCACATATAAAATATAATTTCTTTTGCTTTCAGCAATTATTTACCATCCAAAATCAAAGAGCTAGGACTAAAATGTAGCTTTTCAAGGGGTTTGAAAGGGATGTCTTTGCTGAGAATAGCCATCATATACAATTTCAGTAAAACCCCAAGTCTCTTTAGGGAAGGGGAGGAGGGAATCTCTTGTCAGATGAATTCACATCTCACATGCCACTTTGATACCTGAGCATAATATTGTCGTGTGTTCAGGTTTACATACTTAACCCTATTTCACACTCGGGGTCTGACAGACACCAGACACTCACTCTTTTCACCTGTTGTTAAGGGACAGACCGCAGTCTACTTACAAAGCCAAACAGAGAAAACACTGAGTTGTGTTCACTGTTCACTAATGGTTTATTATGTGAAATACCACGCTCCCCTAACAACAGTCTCTTCATCATAACGTCCCCCAACCGGATGTAAAAATAGGGCTAAATATGTTTCATTCTGTTCACTGAATATGTTGCCCTTCCGAAAGCAGCCCAGCGGAAAATGAATGCCTTACCATCAAATTTCTTGAAGTATGCCTTCTTGTACTTGGAACCATCTTGGTCATTCCAAAAATACACTGGCATGGAAGGGAAAGGCTTGAGACACACCAACTCACCACTCTGATCATACACTGGTTTACCTAGCAAAATGTAGACAAGAACATCACGAGAAGAGATCCAAGAATTTTATAGCTTGCTCTGTCGTCTCTCTAATTATTCAATTTCTATTTCTTCAATCAGCCTGTCCCCTAGTATTCATTCTGAAATTGCATGGCATCAGGTAGTCTTGGACCTAGCATCTATCTCATCTTGTCCTGTCTAGCTCTCCTTATGTATAAATATTTCGAGGGATGGCAACCAGAATGGTTTATGTCCAAAATCAAAAACTTGAGAAAAACAAGTTTGAAATTTGTAATGTTCATGAAAATTCAAATGATTGCAATAATTTCAGCACGCCCACAAGAATAGTTTAATTGGGTTATGAAATAAAGTCACACATTTTGTGTCTTGGATATCTACTGGCATTTAAAAGCAATGAATAAAATTGGACAATTACATATTCTCCTTGACAACCCTCTATTTATATCTCTCAGCCATGTCACAGTAAAACAACAACCCTTGTTGTCCCCAAACCTCCATTCTTTATCTCTCCCAATTTAAAACCAACCAAATAAAAACAAAGCTGAAATTTTCTCTTCTCAAACAGCTCCTCTCCTCTTCTCACCTGTTTCATCCCATGCCTGCATGTCACAACCCAACAACAGACCCTGAATCTCCCCTCTGTAGACTGGCAATGTGCAGTTGTGCCCCATGAAACAAGCAATGATGTCTGTACCACCTGGGAACATGAGGAAACAAGCAAAAAATATCCTGGAACCTGGCAACAAAGTTTTTTGCAATAACAGAAATGCCTTCTACCAACTATCAAATATATGCTATGATGTCAGCACTGCCAGGCAACATGAAAGTACATCCATACAAACCCAATCACATCATCACACCACCAAGCTAGAACACACAATAAGCATAAAATTTACCAACAATAGTTGGCCCGCTGGCTCTGGAAATACACAGAAATGATTTTTAAAAGTCGAGTTTCGATCACCAACCTGTAAATTGAGGCGCAGAACAAAATTTCCTGTCATACTTTTTAATTCTACTCGAAGAAAATGTGTCTTTTTTTTTTTTCTGGCTCAAAATGTCAGAACTTTCTTCTGTTCAACACACTTGTGGCTCAAAATCAACAAAAGTATTAAAAATACAGCAAACTTCAAGACCCTTTCAGAATATGCCCATGTACACCATGTTTTCTATGCGTAGCATGATATTTTGTGGAATTTAAGACTCAGCGGCTAAAAAGCCTTTCATCAAATATTGGAGGCCTTACATCCTTTATAATATAATTAGATAACAACAAAACAACATTATTCTCCTCCTGATTTATCACATCCTGGAAATTTTCTAAGTTTGTCAAAGACAGGTGAAACCCATTGTGTCTCATCCTTCCAAGTCTTGTCACAATTTGCATGCACATTTTAGCCCGAAGTGTAGTGATTGTGGGTAGAAATCACAGAGAGGCAGTGGACTCACAGGGGTCAGAGAAAAGCAATGGAGGTGATGGACAGAGAAAATAACAATGATGAAGAACACTATGTTAGAGACATCGGACAAAATGATGTAAACAAGGATAAAACTGGCAAGCACTGAAGAGTCATGTACACGACTTATAATACATTCACAAAAAAAAGATACTTTCATTACTTCTGATTTCAGTTACATGTGATCTATTGCAGGTTAAATGCTGTGTGAGTTTACCTGATATGGATCCCAACAAAAGGTCGGATTTGATATCCCTGTAGACATAATCGTAACTCTGAGGTTTGAGTGGAGAGCCGGTGGACAATATGGCTCTCAGTGTCTTCAAACTGTGGCTGTTTCCTGAAAATGGAATATAATACAGTCAGAAGTCTGTAGGTTAACTGATATGCTTGTACACAGGGACATTTTTGGAGTCTTGAAGTCACAACTTTTTTTTCCTGGGAATGGACAGCAGAATGATCAGGGAAAACTCCTAATATTTCCTAATAATATCTATCAGTGATATCTCCACCACACTTCAGGTCCATTGTAGACATATGATTAAACATGATCTAACCTCATTCAGTAATAGTTTCCATTATATATAATATATTTGACACATACGGAGTTTTATTTGATTTTCAATCATAATTTTTCTTCTCAAAGAATCGGCACTTGATGAAAATTAGTATTTCCACATCCATTATTCAGCAGGTAGCAACAAGATCTTTGCTAGCTGGTCATTCATAATGACTTTGCTGGTAGAACTTCTGCTTTTGTACTATGACCACCCACTGTGAAAGGGACTGTGACTTGATAAAAAAAATTCAGGGTGATAAGCAATTATCAAAGGACTCTGTTTGTAAACATGTGGAAGTGTAAAGCTTCACTGCCATAATTATGAAATTGGCTGCTTCACGGAAACTTAACATCCAGTAAGATGAGATGTACTTACTTGGCTGGGCACCCTTGTCTTCCAGTACTGACAACCACTTGGCTCCAGTTCCTAAGATTGTCACTCTGCCAGTACAACAAACATATCACATTAGGTTCATGCTTTTAAATGAATATATTTGCTAAGCAAGTCACATTGTCATACAGACAAAAAATCAGAATTCCATTTGGCTATTCCTGTATACTACAGGAGCTGGACAACTATAACAACTGAATTCCTGCCAAAACTGTCCAGATTTCATGAACTTCATTGTATGTTTATCATTGCAGATGGCTCTAATGTCTAGCAGCCCAAATGTTTCGCATCCTGTCGCTGTTCACTACGTAGAAAGTTTACTGCTTCCAACTTATCACTTAGCCTGAGTGTACCATAATGGTGGCTGCCGAAGTTTTCACCCACATAAGACCAATCAATATTATAAGTTTATCCCAAATGACAACTAATTTCAAAGAGTCCAAAATGAAACGAAGCATATCAGTGTAGTGTTTTTTTTTTCCCGACATGAAACACAAACAGGAAGGCAAATTACTATGCAAGGTCAGCAAATTACATATACCACGAGAATAATTAGTGAAAGAATTGCATACACAGAGTTCCAATTGAATTTATTTTTTGGTTCAAACTGGCAACTTGTCACGAATTAGAATGGTACCTGAGAGTATGTTTGTAACGAGAGGAATCACCATTGGTTGATTTGCACTGGCAGACACAGTGGGCTTCATGAAACCACTGTTAGTGTAGAGTAGGTCACAGCAGTAAACAAGGCCCTTTGTACATTTCCATTAAGAGAAAGAGTTTACAGACGGCAATTTTAATCACCCCAACAGTATAAACTCTCTACAACGCAGATGGCCCCTTCCAATTCTTGTTACCACACTGTAGTTTTGCAGAAGTGATTTCCCTGTTTACAATACATACTCTCAGGTGGTGCTGTATGTTCAAAACTGTCTTAACCCTCACCCTGCGCAGGTTTTCCCAAGCGCTCACGCCACACAGGCGGCAAAAGTCGGCAAGGTCAAGCTGACCGTGCCACGCGCAAGCCGTATATTCACACGTCGGGTCACTGACCTTTTTGAGAAGTAACCACCATGTTATTGTTCACTATATCTCTTCTAAATCAAACAAATTGTGACATGGACATGTTAACCAGTGAACCACTGGTCGGAATCACAAAGCCTAAGCTTTCAAAGGCTCTCCCCACACTTTCAAAAGATGTAACATCGACATGCGAACTGTTGCTCAATAAATTTGCAAAAATATTATCTCATTTTCTCACAAGCTGACCACCATCTGGAGTTGTCCGTATCTAAGAACCAATCAGAAACAAGCTCTGAAATAATCTTTGCCCCAAATGCCCACATCGGTTTATTAGTATGTGTCAATCAGGATGAAACCATTTGTGTAGGCCTTGGGAGGGCGTGGCTAGTTACCATGCTTCGTTCTCACAAAAACTACAGCTGTCAGTTTGGAATCATAAGTCAGATCATTGGTTAGAGACTGACAGACTAAGATTTTGCTGGTTAATTCATTATCAAGCGTGATAAGGCATAGCAGTGAATGTTTTCATACCGATCAATAAAAACCAAACCACGTGGACAGCGTGTGTGGTCATCACATAGCGGCAAGGGTCAGTGACCCCAGATAAGATTCTCTGTGAGTAAGGCCACTGACCGAACAGCGGAGGCTTTACGAGTAGCGCGCGGGGTGAGAGTTAAGCTGTCGTTCTGCTATCCAGCAGTCTAACTTAAATTTCTGTCATAAATCACTGACGATATCAACGCACCCAATTTCATCAATAATATCCCACAGTACATTAGCGTGGGGTACCAAGGGTGACCCATCATACACCACGATAGCAGCTCCGACAGCCAAGACTGACACCATCCAGTTCCACATCATCCAGCCAGCCTGGTAATTTATGACAGTGAAACTCAAAAGATGCACACACTCTTTAACTAATGAAATATTTTGAAAAAAGGAAAAATGAGCCAAAAAAAGAGAACAAGTTATATATATACAGAGCCGCATGTAAGGAACAATAAGAAATGTTACAATGAATCAGAAATGAACAGGAAAAACACAAGCTTCCATCTTCCCTTAACTGTGTTTCTTATTTGATATATGATTTTTCACAACAATAACAAATGAGGAGAATGAATTTCAGTAACTGTGCACTGTTTGTGAAGCTTTCAAAGAATGTCATCCAGCAAAAAAGTCATAGCTGTGTAAACAGATACATTCACATTTTTATCCCTTTAATTCATTCTGAAACGATAACAAATACTGACCATGTAAGCAGCCACATCCACAAATTTTATCTTCATAATTCATTCTCAAAAGCAAACAAATAATATCTATATAAAGAGATGCATTCACATTTTTATGTTTTAGATTCATTTGAAAAATTGTCCCAGTGACAGAGAAAGCTTAACTCAGAACATTACTGTATAGTTTGTATTTGTATTTGTATTTCTCTTTAATCCCATTTGGTTCAGTATGATGTCTAGATGTGAGAAGACAGGACTTACTGTTGTGTAGTACAGCATGATGTCACTGCGATCCATGTTGCCCTGAATGATGTGTTCCTCCAGATGTTTGATCAGGGTCCCCTGAAACACATACGAGTGTTATTGATAATCAATACACAGTTTAAAATGTAGGTGTTAGTCTGTTGTGTCCTGTAGGCTATTGATTTAAACCACTCTTGACAGATATGTTCTTTGCATTAATGGACTGCCAGCTTCTTGTGAATGTGACTTATTGCCAATTAGTTCACCCGTGACAGGTTTCAGCTTTGTCAAAGTATGGCAAAAAGAAAAAGGTGTAGGTAGGAAAGCCTTGTGTAAGAAATAATACCAAAACAATATGATAAAACACAAAGGAAAAGGGAAGACAGATCAAGCTTTTCTGTGGTTGATGTAATATTTCATCAGGTGTCAGCTTGCAAAGTTGGACTTTAGGCCACAAAGTTCAAGAACTCATCGCCCTAATACTGCCCTATTCCATCTCCACATCAGTGTGCATTTCAAGTAAGAGGCTTGTGAAGTTTTGCAGTTGAACTTTACAAAGTTAGATCAACTTTTGAACACTTTAATATAAAATCTACTTATAAAAGTGAGGTACCTTTAAGATTTTTACAGAAATGACAAGATACACTGCATTATGCTATAATTATGGCCATATCTCAATTTATGCAAACGGGAGATAGAAAAAAAGCAATACTGGGATGAAGAATTGTTTATTCCAATTGATGCTACATGTAGCTTCCCTTGATATTGTAATACTGTTTGCAAAATCAGTTATGAGTATTCCAAATATGTACTCGTTGCAGTAACGGTAACAGAGATATGCTTTTAGTATAATCTTGACATAACTTACAGATGATAATCCTGACCCAGTCTAGGTGATTTATATAGATCCTTATTTTAGTTGACACTTCCCCATGGGTTTACACACCAAGTAAAATTATAATTATATCCTGCTGGGAGGTTTGCTGTGCCAGCGCAACTCCCCAACCGTCAGGTTGACCCAAAGGGACCAGGCGACCTGGTCAGTTGGAGCCAATCTCTGACCTGCCCCAATCTGATACAAGCTAGTCACACCTGGGCTTACAGTCAACGTTAAGAATTTATGTTGAAAGAATGATTAAGATGATGTTTCTACTCACCCCTGCTGAGTGCACCATACACTTAGGTACACCTGTTGTTCCTGATGAGTACATGATATACAGTGGGTAGTTGAAAGGCACTTGTTCAAATGTCAGCTCTGGAATCTTGCCATCTTTAGCTCCACCTTGTAGAAACTCTTCTAACATAATCCTGTATGAAAGCAAAATTAATTTATTTCTCTCCAGTAACATGATAGCAGGAACTCTTCAAATGTGAAACAAGTTTGTCATAAGGAATCTATAAAACAATAAAGAGATGACTGGATTCCGGGGAGAAGGATTTTTAATTTTTCACACAAAACTTCCATGGCTTGCTAAAAATCCTTAAAAGAGCAGTCTCACACTTGCTGGGCTTCAATATGCCAAGGATTATGAACAATGCATCAAGGTATACAACAAGAAGTAATTACATGACTTACCCCAGAGGGATGTTTGAAATATCTGTCTTGAAATCTTTCACAAATGGAATCACCACCACTTTCTCCAACTCTGGTAAACCTGTCCAAATGCAAATTCAAAGAAAATTAATGTAACAAAAGTTACACTGCATTCTCAGTTACATTTGAGCAAGTTTTACTGAATATCTATAGAGAACAAAAGGACCGTTTCAATTTACAACTCTCCTGAAGCTGTGGAAATAATAAGTTTGTAAACATCTCATCATTTCAGTTTGATGCAAAAGGAAAAAAAAAACCCACTGCACACAAAATACTTTAAACAGGTAACAAATGCATCTCAATATTCAACAATAACATCAAAATACCACTTCAGATAGAGACAGTATGAAGGTGATGAAAACAACATCTACAAATGATGACCTTATTATATAACTTGATCTGGATCAACATTAACGTTCATATCAAAAGAAGTTTGAATTGCATTTTGCTAGAAGTGAGAATGCAAAAGCCAAAGAAAGTAAAAGAATTTTTGTGAAAGTGAGAAAAAGGAGAAGAGAAACATTCATGAAAGACTGCAGGGTTATACTTCCTGGGGTTTATCTTTACTCAACTTACCTTTCACAACCTGCACCAGTTTCTCCATATGACTGTGAACCCGTCCATTGTAATGTACAGCATTGACACTAAAGATTATCTTGGGCTGGATTTGTGTGAATCTTTCAAGTACACCCTGACAATATAAAATGCAAACATGTTTTTACAATGTCTGTACAATCGTAACAATGGAGCAACACCTGTGTCTGAAATAAAAGCTAAAGAAACATGCACTTATGGACTCATTGTTTAACACATTTCCTCCCGCGAAATTCTCCAATTTACGATGCGGCCGCCCGTGAACAGGTATTACCCGTTTTTGAGGTTTCGTTACTCTACAGTGGTCTACAGTCTGTAGTTTTTATTCACAATGATTTCCCTTGATGGATATCGAAGGGACGCTACTCTAATAATAATAGGGAACTGTTTTCGTGCAATTAACTGTATTTTTTTGCGATTCTAACCACGGCAAGGCAATTTTTCAAAATTTTGTCAACATCCGAAACTTTGCTTGAAATCTTCGTGGATAGTGACAGTAATGAAGAGATGATGGAGGACGACAGTGATGAAGAATTTGTTGCAGATGGTTCTGGATCTAGATCTAGACATAGATCTAGATCTAGTGATTCTGAAATCATTGATGTTGTCAACATAATTTTGTACTTTTTTCATTTTGCACCTCCACACAACAATTCTCTGCATTGAAATATGACAAAAACACAGTTTTATATTAAACCGTAACCAATTCTGTACTTTTAACACAAAAAATTTTAAAAAACAATCAATAAATAATCATTTTATGCTCTTTTTTCCATAGCAACTGCACAGTGGTCAAATCTGACAAAAATTACTTGGGCAGGGGAAAACACTCGTGTGAAAAATACTTGGGAGGAATAGTGTTAACTGCATTGTCATACAAAATAATTGGACCTGACAATTATATGTTGTGAAGTATCACATTATCTTGTCAGAGGCAGTCACTGTCACACAAATAATCTTTTCATAACAAATTCTTTTAATATGCCATATGATAATCCAACCATGGATATATTAAAAAGTATTACGCTTTTATAACTGTTCTACGATGGTTCGAACTCGAAGACCCATTTCAGGTTTGTCTTTTGTAATCGTTTCTACCATTCCTCAAACAAAATTTTGAAAAAAATTGGGATTCACTTTTTTTTTTTTAATGCAAATATAATAAAATGTTAAAAAAATAGCTAAGACAAGAAGTAAAATAAGTAACATGAATGACCCCACACATTTGGAAGGTGGATAAAAATGAAAGAGAAAAAGACAGAGAGAGAGAGAGAGAAAGAGAGAGAAAGAGAGAGAGAGATAGAGAGTGAGAGAGAGAGAGAGAGAGAGAGAGAGAGAGAGAGAGAGAGAGAGAGAGAGAGAGAGAGAGAGAGAGAGAGAGAGAGAGAGAGAGAGAGAGAGAGAGAGAGAGAGAGAGAGAGAGAGAGAGAGAGAGGGGAGCGAGGGAGGGAGGGAGAGAGATGAGTCATTTTTGTTTTCCTGCATATGTGCTGAATGGCATTATTTCAATGTAATTCAGAGCGTTTTGATGTATGGAGTTGTCTGTTGGGGAGGAAACATCTTACAAAAAGATAAAAATAAGATCAATAATTTAATTAAAAAAGCATCCAAAATTTGTATCTGTGACCTGCCATATTTTGATGAGCTGTACACTGGTGCTTGTATTAAAAAAGCTAATATCATTATAAATGACCCCCAACATCCCCTGAACAAGGAATATATAAGATCTGTAAGAGGTTTAAGGCTGTTGTCAAAGAAAACTAAAACTGAGCGCTACTTTAAATCGTTTATTCCATCATCAACTAGGATGTTACAATAATGTCGTCATCTTGATCGTAATCTGTGCACAGTTGAATTATGTCCTGCGTGTCAGGTCAATGTGTTTTAGTTAGGGAAGCATATTGTGTGCACTGTTAATTTTGTTAATTTAGTTAATTTATCAGTGTGTGTGTATATATGTGTGTGTGCGCGCTATGTATCATACTTTCTGCTTCTGTAACTGTATTGTTATGTATTCAATGATCAAAACAAATTTCCTTGTACAAGGACGAATAAAATTTATCTTATCTTATCTTATCTTATAGGTCACAGCTTTTGGAGACAACACAGCTGAATTGCTGCCACTGAAACACTATCAAAAACCAAACACTTCTCACCACAACTCCAAAGTCTGGGGATGTGGAGCTCCAGATGGCACCAATACTAACAGCAGCCAGCATAGCTTCCACTGCCTCAATGCAGTTGGAAATATAACCTGGAAATAGTAATTTACATCACGTGTCTTTCAGTAAAATGAAGTTGGTAATAACCTGCAATAATCATTTGTGAATGTTTGTGAGGTGGCAACACTGAATCTGCAATATGTCACAGCCATCCAAGTTGAGAAAATTGAGCAGGATAATGGCTGGAGCTCTAATACAATATTTTTTTTTACTTTTGCCAGTCTAGATTTTTGTGCCTTTGCGTGTTTTCTGTTACAGAATGTTAAATCGTATGCCCCAGCCATCATTTTGCTGGATTTTCTCAATACAGGCAGTTGTAACATATTATCGATTCTGTGCTATCACCTCGCATTTAAATTACAAACACAAACTGAAATGATCATCAATTCTACAAAACCACTGAACTTAATCTCCTCTTTCTTTCTATTGCTTTGTAGAATTTGATTTTAATATGGAAAAAAAATGACACATTACAACAATAATATTGAACCAGCAGATGGAAAACATGTGGGAAATAGAATGTTATGTACATTTTTTAATTGGTTAACTTAATTCTTCCATATCTTTCATAAGTCACTAAGGAATGAATGAAATGAAAAGCATGTGATAAGAAAGTGTAGGTCATGAACTAAGAAAGTGCTTCTTTTGATAAGCTGTCATACATTTTATCCAGTTATGTTCACCAATAATTGGAAAAAAATAGATGAGTCTCCCCCTCCCCCCTCCCATTATTATATCTTATCTTCTCTGTGCAAACAGACCACTGGGCAGAATATACACCACCTCCCGGATCAGATCACACCAACATAGCTTTGAAATCTATCTCTCTGACACCAGCTATGTAAACACAGAACCAGATACCCACAACAGCTGCAGCAGCAGATTCAATAGAGTAAACAAGAACACTAGAAGTTCAGTGAGAATGTCACTCCTGCATGAGGGCTAAAACTGGTGATAAAACATTATTTCCTTCACCTGAACTATTCATTACCAAAATTATTAAGCTACACCATCAGTTTATCAAACCGTTTGAGGCATGAGCCTGCACCATTTTTATTGCCATTTTATCTATAAATCTTGTGCTTATGTTTCTGTCTCTCGATGATTACATTTTCACAGAGGCAGACTGTCACTTGCAACAAATAATCTTCACCCTCACAACTTATCAGATAAATCTGAACAAAAAGAGGGGGCGGGGGCTAACTTGCGTGGTGGGGACCTGTGCGGCCACAATGCCCATTTGTGTAGAGAGTAGTGGGTGCCAGCTTGTCTACAGATGTGTTGCACTCCTCACTCTGATGTCGATTGGATATGTTACATGAAATCTGGCATCACGGAGAGAGAGAGAGAGAGAAAGAGAAAGAGACAGAGAGGGAGGGAGGGAGTGTGTGTGTGTGTGTGATTTGGGGGGGGGGGGGGGGGACACAATTTGCTTACACATGGCTACTAGATTATTTCATGTAATTTTCATAAATTATACTGCCGCTGGGGGACCACATAGCCTCAGTTTAATTGTCAGAGTAAAGGTTAATTGATGACAATGTTGTGGAATAACTCATTACTAACCTACAACTCTGTCTCCTTTTTGCACACCAAATCTCTTCATGGCTGCTGCATACACAGCTACAGACCTCCGCAGTTCCCGAAATGTTTTCTTCCGAACTTCACTCTGTCCTTCACCTAGAACACAGATAATCCTAAAATAAAATATGCATTTTCGTTTCGCTCTCTTCTCATCAGTCACTCAATTTTAATTGTAACACTGAAGAAAGTAAAAAAAAAGCTCTATTTACCACTATACATTTCATTTTGATAACAAATGCTTGTAACAGCACTACATCTAAATCATTTCAATATAGTGCAAGAGGACAATAGGATAACAACTTTATGACTTCAACCAAAACAGAGAAATAAAAACATGCTTTAAGGTTCCAAATTCCACATAAAAATGGCGGTTTTTGTTTAAATAATACTAATTGTTGAAAACATGCTATATTTAACCTCCCAGAATTGCAGATCGGAGTTTTTTTATTGAAAAACCTCAGCAAACGCGAACAAAGCATTTCCACCTTTTCCATTGTACAACTAATGGTTAATAATATTTCCATGAGATTGAGGGTTTTAGAAGACAAGTGCACAGAAATCTAATGTTTGCAAGTATTCGTAAAATACACTGATGATAACAAATGAGGCCTTTTCCAGGAGCCAGCTACCTATTCAGTAAGACTGACATTACTGGGAAGATGAGCAAAGTATCACACCTGTGGCATAAATTGCTACTCTGTCATCATCATAGCGCAGGATATTCTCTGCAAAGTTGAATAGACTTCCATGAAACCACTCTGGTATGTCTGCTATTGACTTCTTCGTGTCCACAACCTAAACATTAATCAATAGGATAAAAAATACAAGAACTGTAAATACCCTGCCCTGGAGACTTGTGAAAACAGATTAATTCATTCATGAATTATGCAAAGGCCAAAATATTCATTCTGAAATTATATAAATTATAAATATCTCATGTACTGATAATACATCTCTCAATTCCTATCACAAAATGGTGAACTATAACTGTCACATTGGCAAAACATTACCAAACCTAAGAATAGTGCAGAAGGAAATACCTACATATCATTTCTCTAGTAATGTATAAAAAGTAAAGAATTCTTACCTCCTCAAATGACTTTGAGTGTAGAATACCAACAAAGTCCCAAACCTCAGCCCAGAATTCAGAATAATTTTCACAAGACCACTTCTGAAAAGCTTTGTAATTTCCTGAAGAGAGACATAATGGCTCCTATTTAATTCACAACAATGCACAAAAAAGAAAAACTGCTATAGCTGAATTTCATTTAATTTTATCAAACAGATTCAAAACGCACTGACAAGACATAAAACGACCACACAACACAATTTTGTAAAACAGGCCACATATGGTTTTACTGAATGTTAAAATTTCTTTCTCTTCTCCTTTGCCTGCTAGTCCTACTCTCATTTAAAATTTGCCAAACAAGAATGTTCAATTGCAAAGTATGGCCTACTGGACTAAGATAATGTTGATGGAGTTGGTGTACTTCATCACATTTACTTACTTCAGAAAACTGACACACATGTATTCATTAAAAAATTTCTGTATATGGAGTGGTTCTGTTCAATAGTTTTTTCAGAATTAAGTAGTTGACTATGATCATGATGATAATGTGGTGGTAGGCTCCCAGTGCAACCAGGTCAGGAAGGTGAATAAAAACTGGAACGTAGATATTATTTGCAGACAACTGCAAATAAGATGGGGGTTTCTTGGTTTTGTGATGTCTTTTACAAAAGAGTTCCTCCAGCCTATCGGGGTCTGCTGGTTGCGCAATGACAAGCATCTTCGGTTATCAGTCAGAGGCTATGGGTTCAATCCCACACCCGAGCTTTTTTTTTTTTAACTTAATACTGCTCATTAGGAATCCTGTTTTTTTTTGGTTTTTTTTCTAAGGATTTTGAAAAATCGATGTCGATCGGTTATCAGTCAGAGGCTATGGGTTCGATCCCACACCCAAGCTTTTTTTTTTTAACTTGGTACTGCTCATTATTAGGAATCATGTTTTGTTGGTTTTTTTTCTAACGATTTTGCAAAATTGATGTCTTGGGGGAAATTATCATCACTGGTGTGCTCCAGATTATTTCTTTTATTTGTTCCTGTTCACTGAACAGGACAGTTGCTAATGAGAAATAAAAATGTAAATCAAAGTTTAAACATGTAAATGATTTCTTTTACTCAGTCTGAACTGAAAATTTCATCTCCCTCTATGGTAAGTTAGATGTATACTGTATTTACTGAGAATACATTTTGGGGGCCTTCTGCTTCAGCAATTTGTCATGTTTTGTTTTATTACTTTTTAGTTTGCATGGAAGTTTAGTTCATTTATGTTCTCTGTCTGACTTTCTCTGTGATTTCACACCTGACAAAATGGGCTAATATCATCTAAAAAAAAATTAAAATTTCCTTTTCACAATTTTATACTCTGGAGCAAAGCAACAATATAAATGCAGAAAAAAAACAACTGTCAGCTCTTGTGGAGACTCGACACACCCCCCCCCTCCCCCCACCGACTTGGCATGCAAGTTTACTTATTAGCATGCCAACAGTGAACCTGAGCAAAAGTGTTACTATGCAGCGTTTCTCTAATGCTACCAAGGACACCATAACCGATAAGTATCGCTAAAACAAAGGCAACCTGGTGCAGTATTAGTAATATTACTCTTAGAAACACTTTGCGTTACTCCGAATCAAGCCATCTTACCAAGTGAAGAGTCTAGATCTAAGTATTCCACACAACAAGCCAGAATTGTGAACTAAAGGAGCTGTTCATAAATAAAAATCACAAAATCAAAAATCCATCTGCGAATAAGCGTGGCCAACTATGAACTTCCAAATTATTGTAACCCTCGGCATCCGGTCATCCAATTTTGTTGTGCTGCTGTTTCATTAAAAAAGTATTTACTGTGAAAGTGGTTGATCCCTTCTTATTTTCTGGCCACTAAGTGCGACTGAAACTCGAGGTATGTCAGGAGGTGCGCTTCCCGAAATGATCCTAATGCCCTCTACTGGCTCCAGTGAGTTGACAATACTTACTTTGACTGCTAGGGAGGTGTAAAGGGGCCTGTCAGTTGTTTGAAGTCACAAAAAGTAGAAAAAATCATTCTCCTGAAGAAATTGTGTAAGTGATCCCACTTCAGTCCAGACAATGGTCACACTGGGGTCTTGTCACAGAGGGGTTCAAAAGCCCGAAGAAAATAAAAGTGATCGCTCTCTGGTGTAAGTACTCTAGATCTAGAGCATATTTATTATATTGTAGTAGTAGTGTCAATTGCCATTGTGGAATTCGATTCATCAATTACCACCGCTAACTATTTCTGTTCTTTCACTTCACTAGTGTCAATTGCCACCGCAGAATACAGTGTCCATTGTCGTTTCATCAGTTACCACCACAACTATTGCGATCGACCTACCGTCAATTGCCACCGCATTTTGCAGTGGTAATTTATTGACTGTATCCCACATATCACTGATCAGTATTTAAATTCCTATCTAGATCTACTTCTTCTTCTTCTTCTTCTTTTATAGTTGGTTCGTCTATAAGACGATTCCCCAACTGCACTATAGTATATGCGACTCCACGTCGCTCCTCTGAGGCTAAAAACAGGGTAAAATCTTACATAGATGTTAAGACCATTTAAAAATATATTAGTTGTATAAAGTCTTTTGTATATATAACTCTGGTATAAATATCTCTTGGTTTCCAGATTGTGCACAGAAATACAACCCGCACTTTAGTTACAATGGTAGCTGCAACGGATAATAATGTTCTTAAATTCATTGTCGAAAGTCGTTGCAGACGATAGTGTTTGGACTTCTGCCGGGAGATTGTTCCACATCCTGATGACATTAGGGTAAAAAGCTTGGGATGTTATATTTTATATTATTCCTTCTGTTGCCTCTGGTATTAATGGTGAGGTGGTTCAGTGGGATATGGATATTTCCTTCCCTGCCTTTATAAAATATTTTTACTTTGTTTTTTGCTCTCCTCTCTTCTAATGGTGTCCACTCGAGGTCTCTCATCATTTTATTTACACTACTACTTCTAGTATAGTCATTTGTCACAAAGCGGGCAGCTCTCCTCTGGACCCTTTCCAGTTGGTCTATGTTTATTCGACAGTGGGGGTCCCAGACACTGCAGCCATACTCTAGGGAGGGCCTCACAAAGGTGTTATAGCATTTTTCTTTTACTTTCCTATCGCAGTTAGAGATGTTCCTTTTTAGAAATGCTAGTATACCGTTTGCTTTGTTACATGTGTTATTAATGTGTTGGTTCCATGTAAGTTTTCTGTCCAATGTAACTCCCAAATATTTAGCCTCATGTGTTTCGCTCAATTTTTCGTCGTGTATAAAGTAGTCTGAGGTGATGTTGTGTTTTTTATTTGAAATTCTCAGGACTTGGCATTTATTGGGGTGGAATTCCATACGCCAGTCCCTCTCCCATTTTTGTAGACTGTCTAGATCTTTCTGTAAAATTTCCGTATCTTCTTTTGAGTTCATTGTTCTATAGAGGAGGCTATCATCAGCAAACAGTCGTAATTTAGTGCCTGGAGAGATCTTACTTGGCATATCGTTAATATAAACTAGGAATAGTAAGGGGCCCATTACAGTACCCTGGGGTACTCCCGAGAGAACAGCTGCAGGATTGGATGACTTTCCATCAACGACGACTATCTGTGTTCTATTTTCTAAGAAAGACTTAATCCACTTCAAAGTACTGTTTCTAACTCCATAATGGTTTAGTTTAGTCAAGAGACTAGCATGGTGCACTTTATCAAAGGCTTTACTGAAATCTAATAAGATAGTATCAGTCTGCCTGTTGTTATTCAAGTTATTAACAAAATCATTGCAAGTTGTGACCAGCTGGGACTCACACGACCTGTGTTTTCTAAAACCATGCTGTACATGTGTTAAAACTGAGTGTTTCTCGAGATGCTTCATGATGCTGGTATGCAAGATATGCTCTAAAAGTTTACAAGATATTGATGTCAGGGAGACTGGTCTATAATTTTCAGGACTAGCTCTATTTCCTTTCTTAAAAATGGGTACTACATTTGCTTTTTTCCAGTCTTCCGGTATTTTTCCTTGTTCAATTGAAGCTCTAAATAACAAAGTGTAAACAGGGGCAATTTCCTTGGCACAGAGTTTCAGTAATTTGGCGGGAATTCCATCAGGCCCTGTAGCTTTATTTTCGTTAAGGTTTTCCAAAAGTTTCAGTACTCCATTTTCTGTGACAAATATTTCATCCATATCCGGCAGTTTGGCATCACTCAGCTCTCCCGAGAAGACTCCCCCTGGGTCGGAATAGACCTTACAAAATTGAGTATTTAAGATATTGGCTCTTTTTTGGGCATCTTGCTGTGGGTGCCCTCTCTCATCGTTCAGTGCGGCTACTCCTAAGTTTTCTTTATTTTTACTTTTCACGTATCTCCAAAGTTTTTTACTGTTATCAGATGAATCACTTATCATCTCATGGATATAATTATTATGAGCTTTCCGGCATTCTTTCTGTGTCAATCTTTTAATTTCTAGATATTTGTTTTTCACTCGTTCGGAGTTGCACTGTTTCATTTTTTTGAACCATTTATATTTTTTCCGAACTAATCTTTTCGTTAAAGTATTTATCCAGGGTTGGTGAATTTTTGTGGATGACATTTTTGTTGGGACATTTTCCATGATCATGTTCAAATTTAACTTGATACAGTCCCAGAGTTTGTTTGCGTCAGTTTTTGAAGAGTGGTATTTCATGAAAAAAGTGCCAAAAGTTGCTGCCTCCCTTTTCAAATTATTTTCGTCTGTCTGATTCCATAGGTAAATCTGTCGCCTAATAGGTCTTTTCTTAAAGGGTTTCAGTTCTGAATCAATCTGGACTATGTCATGGTCCCCTAGTCCAGGAAGAATTTTGATCTCTCTTGTAAGGTTAGGGAAATTAGTAAAGAATAGGTCTAACAGTGCATCTCCTCGAGTGGTCTCTTTTACTGCTTGCTCTAGGCCTATATCCGCAGCACTGTCTAAAAATAGGTCATTTATTTCTCTTAAGTTTTGGCAACTCTCCACATTTCCTTCTTCCCAGTTTATATCAGGTAAATTGAAATCTCCTCCTATCCAGATGGTAGCCTTTTTGTTCTTTTGGTAGGCACTGAGAAGTTCATTACAAATGTTCTTACTAGTTTCCAAGACACTACCAGGAGGTCGATAGACTGCACCCACAACAAGAGGAGGTTTACCCTGCACTCTAATCTTACAGAGAACAGTTTCTCCTGCTTCCTCACTAGGTATTTTTTCACTAACTAAGTTCTTCTTCACTGCTATCAAGACCCCACCTCCCTTTCTCTTCTTCCTATCATTTCTGTAGATTTCATAATCATCATTAATTGAAATTTCACTGGTTTTTATATTTTCGTTTAGCCATGTTTCTGTTCCGATGATTACGTCAGGTTTATTTTCGTTCAAAAATGAGCTCAGTTCTTCTTTCTTGTTCCAAATGCTTTGAAAATTTATAACCTGGGTTCTGAACGTGGTTTTCTCTTTGGCTGGCTCTTTTTTCTTGGATTTGGGGTGGGAAGGTCTTCCGCCCGTCCGCGCCAGTCAAGAAAACACAACTACCCCAGCCCCTTTTCGCCTGATTAGTCAATCGGACTACCGCCCATTGATACAAACTGACTAGACCCTCACGCCCCCAAGTCCATCTGACCATTCCAATGCAGGTTGTTTAAGCTTATAGCTTAATCATATTATGTTTGTTAACTTTTTGGTAAGTGGCGCGGACGGGGGGAAGACCTCCCTTGGGGTGTGGGGTTGACGAATATTTCTAGATCTAGAGTCTAGGTTAATTAGCAAGAAAACGCTTTTACTTACCCAATTTCACCCCATATTTTTCACTGATGATTTTTCTGAGCCGATCCATATTTGTTTCTTGTTGCAGATCTGGACTCCACATAAGTTTGGGAGTTGGCTGGGAGCTAGCAGCTGCATCTCCGTTGTCCATCTCTTGTCCACTTGCGTACTGGAGTTCTAAATAAAGTTTATAATAATCTTTGAAATTTCCCGAGCAAAGAGACTTCGAAATGTCTAAACTTATATACCACAAATTGTCACTCAAAAAATAAATATCCGGCGTTAAGAAGCCACACACGAATAGTGACAATATACAGAAACACTGAAACCATGTGTACAACTCTCTAGCAGAAGAAGCCAAGGTAGACAAGGCCGCTGAAGTGGTACGACCCATGCACAACTTCCGGCTAATGATGGTGCCACGAATCACCTCATTTTTACCCAAGTTACCTGCCAAATATTTACATCAAATATCATAAAATAAACATCCATACGCCTATATTTGTTAATTCCTGTCTCAAATTATTTGCTAGATGATTTGCCTGTCAGGGATAATTATTATCATAACAGCGAGAAAACACGCGCTGTAATATTGAACAAATATTATAGTGCTTTGACCCTCCCCTCTCAACTTTGATCTCATATAAAATTGGTGAACCGAGAAAAAAAATTAATTCGGTGAAAACATCTGTTAGCAAACTACTTTTCTATACCATTGTAAAATGACAAAATGATAATAGTCGTCTTTCCCTAACATATTGATACTTTTCACTTGCTTATTTTTAATCTTGACATATTCAGTGGATGTTTCAGGATTGTATCATGTGTTGTAAGGGATAATAACTGCGGCCGATTCAGAGGTGAAAGGTCAACATCCTGTGTTTTCCTTTTGGTTTCTGACGCCGGTGTTTCGCGTTCTTTGAGAACTTTCAGGTTACATTGGATAACAACACATCATGACAGCACGAAAACTTGGAGACATCAAATTAGATCAGACTGTCGTCTTTGTATGTGACATTCAAGAAAGATTCAGAAATGCCATTAAATTCTTCAGTGAAATTGCAGAAGTTTCAAATCGGCTGGTAAGGAAGGCCTGTCTTCAGTCTTCATTCTAGAATCTAGATCTAAGAAAGACTTAATCCACTTCAAAGTACTGTTTCTAACTCCATAGAAAGTTTCTAACTCCATCTGATTAGAAAGTTTATAGAGACGTCTGAAAGGGGTCGCTTATTATTTCCGAACTGAAAGCTGGACCTAGATCTAGATCTACATCTGTCAATTGGTTTCAGCCTCAGTGCCTGCATTAACGTCTGGACTAGTGCGCTAAAAGTAGTTAAAGGCTGCCATTATCCACCGAACATTATTGGTGGATAGGCTGCCGATAATGTTGGCGGACACAGCCCAGGTTTATCCGCCAACATTATCGGCAGATACTGCCTGGGTTTATCCGCCAACATTTTATGGGCAGATACAGCCTGGGCCGTCAACAGTTCTAAGCCTATCTGCAGATAACCCAGGCAGTATCCCTAGGTGTCGGTGTTGACTAATTACAAAAAACAAACAAGCTGGATTTATTCCTTATTATTATTGTTGTCGGATAAAGAAAATACAACATTAAACAGATTGATTGCTGATAAAAAGTCATTTGCATGTAGCCTATAAGAAACGAAAACAAAAACTTACCCTGCTGAGAATTGAACCACTGGCCCCTGATTGATAGGTGAAGATGTGAAACTGGATTATTCTCCATTATTGTTCTTGGATTGAAAAAAAAAATGCATTGATTCCTGTTAAAAAGACTTCTATAAAGAAAAGGAAAAAAAAAAAACTGCCATGCTGAGAATCGAACCACAGTCCCCTGAGTGACAGTCATAGTACACTACACTACTGGGAACTCTGTGAAATTGTGAGGGAATTTTTACTAAATAAGCATGACTAAACCAAGGAACCCATATCTACGGAGAAGATCTGAACTTTCGTAAATATGTATCCATTTAATCAATAAAATTCCATATCTATTCAGAAAAGCCTCTCCAATTTTCAATCATGTCATCGTTTTCAACATAATAAGCACAACGCGAATGTTGATCAGGATTAATGGAACAGGGGAGGAAGACAGAGAAGGGTTCGAAAGTGGGGAGGTCACTCGCAGATGCAGAATTTATGCTGGCGGATGAAAAAATCCTGGGGGAAATTTTATCTGACAGTATTGGCGGATACACACATTGAAAATTAAATGGTCACTGAAAGAAAATATTTAAATAGTAGTCTAGAAGCTCCAGATGCAAGTAAAATGTTTGTGACTGGTTTTGTGATGGTTTGTAGCATACAGAGTCTAGTATCCGAGTTTAGTTTCCTCTCAAATTATTTCTAATCGTGTTCCTAATTTCATAAACCAGTTTAGGTTTTCACGAGTTCTCAAGATTGCCTTTCATATTTTATGATCGGAAGGGATGTGTTTATATCAGTATATGGCTACGCAATCTTATTCTGGCTTGTTTTTGTTGAATAATTAGGCTCTTCACTCTGTAAGATGGCTTGATTCGGAGTAACACATGGTGTTTCTTATGGTAGTGATGCACCAGGTTGTCTTAGCGACACTTATCGGTTGTTGTGTCTTCACTAGCATTAGAAAGACCTTCCACAGTAACGCTTTTACTCGGGCTCCCCCATGGCATGCTAATAAATAAGTTCTTGCCTGCCGAGTCGGTAGGGAGCTGACTTTGTTTTCTGCGACATTTTTTTCTGCTTTTTCCCCCTAGTGATCATTGCTGCTTTGCTCCAGAGTAAAAAAATTGTGGATTTTTTATTAATTAAAAAAAAAATTTTTTTTAGATATTATTTTATTTGCCCATTTTGTCAGGTGTGAAATCAGAGAGAAAGTCAGGCAGAGAAAGTAAAAATGAACTAAACTTCCACACAAAGTACAAAAAAGTAATATAACAAAACATGACCAAAAGCTGAAGCAGAAGACCCCCAAAATATATTTTCTGTAAATTAAATACAGGATAGACCTAAGTTACCGTAGCCTGGAGAGATGAAATTTTCAGTTCACACTGACTCATGAATCATTTACATGTTTCAAATTTGGCTTACATTTTTATTTCTAATTAGCAACCATCCTATTCAGTGAACAAGAATAGATAAAAGAACTCATCTGAAGCACACTAGTAATGATCAGTTTCCCCATGACACCGATTTTGCAAAATCCTTAGAAACAAAAACGCTGATTCCTAATAATGAGCAGTACTAGGTTTAAAAAAAGCTCCGGCGTGGGATCGAACCCACGGCCTCCAATGATAACCACAGATGCTAGACATTGCGCTACCGTGGACCCTGATAGGCTGGAGGAATTCTTTCATAGTAGACATCACAAAACCAAGCAACCCCCATCTGCGAATAAGATCACTGTTGTGAGATTTCATGCTCTGAGCTCTATTCTGTTTTATTTTCTCATTTTCAGACTGAAGCCACTCGTATCTTGAACATTCCACTAATTGCAACTGAACAGGTGAGGCCAATGATATTAAACATTACTGTACAGTCCTCTAAAGCTGGGACACAAAGTCTTTTCTACCTACGTATTTATAATAATGTTAAATCGGTTTCATTTAATGTTCAGAGGGTTGCTTCCACTATGGGCTCAGGGTGTTTTCTCTCATTCCGACCAGTATACTTTATTACCATTTGGAACTAAATCTTGATATCCCTACAGTCAAGGAACATCAGAAAATGTAAAATATTGTTGGAAAGCCTTTATAAGTAAAAATAACATGGCTTTGATGTGTGTAAAATTTTTATTCAATTTGAGATCTGTGTTTATGCCAAAGCTGTAGAAATCATGTGATGCATTTGTGGGACAGGCACATTTTCCATTTGAACAAAAAGGAAAAACAAACTGAAAAATGTTTCATTCCGTACATGCACATGGTTTTGACATGTTTATACTTACATGTAATTTAAGCACAAGAAAAGTTTTGAAAATTAGGATTTATTTATTTACTGGTTTTTAATTATTGAAAATTGGATGAATTTGGGATGCATCAGGAATTTTGCTGTAATACAGAACACTAAATTATGATTTGCATAAACTGATATTTGAAGCGGGTAATCCCCTCAAAAACTTTTATCTTTTGCCATTACCAGTCTAGTTATTATTTCCTACTGCAGCACTATCACCATACACTGAAATATATAATGTGTTTCTCTTCAGCCTTTTGTTTTTAGATGAGATTCTTATCAACAGAATGACTGTCCAAAGTAGTCGGTGATTTGCTCTGTTATGAATGCATTGAAAACACTCTTGATATGATTTGCACATAATTACATGTATGTATTCTCTCACTGTTGACAGTACCCCAAAGGTTTGGGCAGCACTGTACCGGAAGTAAACATTTCCAATGCAGTTGGAGTGTTTCCCAAGACCAAGTTCAGTATGCTGATCCCTGAAGTTGAGGAAAAGCTGAAGACTTTGTGTGGAGGAAATGTGCGTCATGTTATTTTGTGTGGAATTGAGGTAAGTGTCACCATGCATCACTGGAAAAGTGTTTTTGTGGTTGTTATGTGGTTGATGGAATGTATATAATATATTATATGTGTTCCCTTTTATTTATAATAATAAAGTACATTTATATAGTGCACTTTTCCTGACAGGCCAAGGTACTTTACAGGGAGAAAAACAAAATAATAATCCACTCTCATATGCATACATGCATACGAACACAACTACATATGAGCACAATCGGATACTCACACACATACACACAACACACACCCCCATTTACTAGGCATGGCACAGGAACTCCATTGCCAGTCAAAACACTTTGTAAATTAATGCTTTTTAAATTATTTTTAAACCTGGTGATGGATTTGAGCTCCAATGTTCGATGGAAGCTCATTCCAGATACCAGGATCAAAATCTGAAAAGTTTCCACATAATAATTTGACTTTATGATTTTTTTTGATTTTCTTTTAATTGCTGATAGGCCTACTAGATTTTGACATCCTTTATTTTTATGAATAAAATCAAGATCTGAAGTGTATGGTGGAGCAGAGGAAAATTTTGAACCCTGCATAAAATGGTGATTTTGTATTCGATTCTAGCTTTAACTGATAGCCAATGCAATAGTTTTAAAATAGGTGTTGTGTGGCTAAGGTTTGGGACTTTAATAATGAGATGAGCTGCATGATTCTCTTTGCATTGTAGTTTGTTTATTTTCTCATCTGGCAGACCTGCTAACAAAAAATCTATTTTCGTGTGTGATGTATTCAGACATTAGTCTGAGAAGCCACACTTTCTGAATCCAAAGCAGTCCATGAATGGAAAAACCTGCCTTTGTAAAATCTTTCTAGCTTGGAAGGAGGCAAATAGATAAAGTTTAGTTGAAAAAAAGACACCTATGAATAAATGAAAACCAAACGTACAAGACAATGACCATTGGCACAAATAAGTTGAAAATGGACAAAACTTTCCAAGAAAATGTAGTCAGCAAGTGTGTGTTAACGATGAGGGTGCAGGAAAAGTAAAATTTCATTAGGTGAGTTGTCCAATTTTTAGAAAGTTTGTCTCACATAATGAAACAAACAAACTTGAACCTTTCAAGTTGAAGTATTTTAAGACGATCTTTCCTGGTTTTGTACATGTGGTGTCGTGCGTGGGGTTTTTAGAATATTACAGAATAACATAAGTCCTTCTGTATGGTATACAGAGTTGACATTTAATCGACACACATAAGCCTATATACGGATATGAAACTTACTGTCACTGTATAGGTATACGTTATACACAGAAATAATTTCACATATAAATGAACACTGTACAGATAGGCATTGCACAGGTACACGTCTACTACACCGACTGACGGGACTTCCAGGCATCCTACATATATAGTCAAACAAGAACAAAGACGGACAACGAACTTGCTTTCTCACGATGTACAACGATCCTACGACAGGTGGAGAGGAGACAAAAGACAAAGTTAACTGTTAGGAGGGTACTAACCACATAAATATGCCAGTGTCACTGTGTGTGCGGTCTCCAAGACTTGAGAAGACGTGAGACCGACGCAACGGTACAGGTTTTCATTAGTTCTTGTAAAAAGATTTAGCAGTTTGATTTAAAATATATACAACCACAAAAGTTACCTGCTGGATGGATATCCCAATTAATGTTGTTGGTGTAACAGTGCAGATATACATTATTGCTTGAATGGAGAGGTAAAAAGCTTTATCTTTGAGCATTTGTCTTATCAAATTTTATAGTGATACTATTTAACGTTTATATGTTTTCAGACCCATGTTTGTATCCAGCAGACTGTGATTGATTTGTTGAGTAGAGATATTGAAGTTCATGTTGTGGCTGACGCTGTGTCTTCTAGGAATCAGATGGACAGAATTTTTGCACTAGAGGTAAATGTTCATATTTAGCAATTGGACCATTATTATCTTGTTAATGTGCACATGTGCATTGGTTAAGGTTTATTGTGCACCATACGAAAATGAACACATGGTGTGGAGGTACAGTGGAGTCCATGTAAACCAAACTTTAGAAACTTGAATTTTTTCCAAATGGAGGTGATTTGGATGACAGGTTGTTTTTTTCTTCGTTATCTCTTTCAAACATTTACTGTTAATTTGAGTTCGAACCGCTGAATTTCTGATATATTTGGAACTAATCGAGTGCACTCATCCTCAGTGTAACTTTTGATTTTCAGCCCAATAATAACCAATTTCCACAAATACCCTGACTGACACAGGCCTATTCAACAACTCTTTACTCTTAGCAGCGATCGAGAGAAGGGTTAGGGGTACCAAAACTTATGTAATAGTGTAGAGACTTTCTCTTACGTATCGGCCCGACCAAGCGAGAAACATGTCGCAGAGGATTGCAGTGGTATGGGATGGACCGCTGCAGCATGATTCTGCCGTAGTGACCAATGACATCAGCCCACAACATGCATAAGTGAGATAGTGCTTGCAATATGACTAGACAATTTATCAGTTGCTGACGAAGCCACAACACACAACAGGCTCGGTATAACTTTAACATGGAGTAGAACCACAAGCTTTGCATTGTGTGTGTCCACCATGGTCACATAGGGCCATTCTGCTACACTTTTATGTAACACTTGCTAAGCTATACAGCACAGCATGTCTGCAATAACTGTTAGTATAATTATGGCAGGGCCCTGAAGAAACAAAGACCTTCCCATCACGAGGTTCTTAGCCGTCCAATACTGCTTCTACCTCGTTGTTAGTGTTTACACTTTCATTGGTGTTTTTCTTCTCCAGTCCTGGTGTCCTCTTCCTTTAATCCCTTGAAAAGAAAACATAATATACTCAATTGAGATGAAAATTAAGATGCTGCTGGAGATCGTCTAAAAGCTGCTTTCAAATGAAGCAACTGCAGAGAAATATGACATTCCAACTAACACCCTCTCGACCATTCTCAAGACAGGTGGAAAAATTTGCAAGCTCATCATCTTTCAACCACAGCAAAAAAAGGATATGACTAAGTAAAGCGGAGGATGTCAACGAAGGCCTGCATATCAGGCAAGAGTCCAAGGTGCGCCTATTAGCGGAGCCATACTGACAGACATAGCTGAACAATTAGCCAAGGGACTAGAAATTGATTTTACTTGTGGAACGGGTTGGCTTGACCGCTTCAAGCGCAGGCATGGAATTGTATGTACCGTTTCAATTTAAGATGAATCTGCCTCAGTAGAATAGACCACAGTCAGTGACTGGAAGAAATTGGTTTTGGGACATTTATTGGCTGACTTCCACCCAAAGAGGCATTGAACAGATTGCCACTGATGCCAGATCATTCTTACCGTCTCTTTCACATCTATCCATTTGAAAATTGCTTTTTTTTTGTAAAGTTTAAAGTGCACACAAAGCAGTTCAACCTGTTTCAAATTAAATATTAATTTGTCAAGATTCAAACCTATTACTTGTCCAAATTCAAAATACCTATCGTTTCTTCAGTTTTCACTGTTAACTAAAATTGCATTTTTTTTTTATATTGCCTTTTCTTCTTTCTTAAATTATTTTCCTTTTGTTACTTTCATACAGGGAGGCTTCGGCACTTAAAAAAAATTTTTTTTACATAAATTTCTTAGCGATTTCGGCACATGGGGGCAATAGTGACCACCAGTGAAGCTATCTTGTTACAACTTGTGGGAGATAAAGATCATCCCAAGTTCAAGGAAATCCAGGCTTTGATCAAGACAATGGCACCCGATTCTGGACTCATCAACAAACTCTGAGGAACTTTGTCCCTGTGTTGGGATAAGTGAATGGATTAGTGGTTGACTAGTTGGATTAGTTTTTTTAAAAATAAATTTTTCGTATGTTTTGTATTTTGTTTTTATGTTTTCTTAAACTTTTGGCGAGAGATTAATCAACAAAGTTTTCCTTATGAAACTTGGCAGTATGCATGCAAAGACAAGCATGCACAAAGAAGAGTATTTACCATTTAATTTGCAACTCGCCCGTAGTTTGTCATCCTGCATACTGAATGATATTACACAATTTAGTTTTAACAAAAACACCTAAATATATTTATTGTATTGGAAACCTTTGTACCCATGTGGATCCTTGCCTTATGCAATTGATTTTCCATGAGCGCAAAGTGTAATGTTTTGTAATGAGCAAATCTGTTCTGCAAGTTATGGCATGTCTTGTCACTAAATCATGTGTTATGTAAAAGTCTTCTTGATAAATGTCAGAGAAGAAAATAGAGGTTCTTCAAGTTTTTGAACATTAGAAAGAATAATCTAGGAACACTAATGACATGGACTTATGAAACAGCCATTGAAACTTGAGGACACTGAGATGATTGTACGTATTGATTTGGCTGGTGGTAAAAAGTTTATAATATGCATTGGTTGTTGTACCTTTTGTCCTTGTTCTTCTAAACTCAGGTTTATTGTTTGAGTGTGGTCTGTGAATTGTTGTTGTGAAAGGTTTCTGTACAAAAAACAAAATTTAGACAGGAGAATTACACTCGCAAGATTTGTTATGTTTATATTATTATTATGTACGCATTTTGTATGAGTGTGCTCCAAAGAATATTTTTTGTGACTTTTTTTCTATTGTGTTTACTATTTAAATATTTTGCTCAGCTATATCTTGCTGGGAATTGAGGAATTGTTCATTTTTAAATACAGCAGAGAAAATAAATAATATCTATAATGAAATTTGTCTGAGACTTTATATCTGTATGTAAACTTTTCTGATGCAGTTTGCTTCTCCCTTCTTATCCTCAGTGGTAACACTACTACATTGCTTAAGCCAAAAAGTGAAATGGGAACACATCATGTGCACATGAATATGTCAATATGACTTCCTTCATTAGAATCCTCTATCATTCGCACTTATCATAATATGAAAAACTCAACAACTTTTTTCCATATAGCTATTTATTGACTGACTATAATCAGCAAGTAGGCGACAAAAAGATACACACATAATTGTCCATAATCATATTGAGTTTTACACAAAATGAGCTCATTAACATAAGCATTCAAGACAAATATAAACAAAGTTACAAGTGCTTATTGAATAAAAAGGTAAAGGTACTTACCATCTGGCAGTTCATTCATATGATCCCTTGAAATAGTTACCTGTTTGACAGAGTGCAATATTTCAAGAGTTCAATGGCTGAAGTGGGGGGCTTTGCGGGAAGAAAACCAATCGAAATAAGGTTCAAAAGCTCAGTTTTCTCTCCCAACTCCACACTTTCAGAAAAGAATTATGCCTTTGAAAAAATCGCATGGAAAGCAAACCATGCTATTGATGGATTATTAGGTTTTCATGGTCAAATGGAGATCACAAGGTCTGTTCAAATTCTCAAGTCTGAGTTTAAAAAATCAACTGCAGCATGATGGGGAATAAATAATACAACAATAATAGGCAACATATTGGCTTAGTAAAAATGAGATGTATTAATTAATCATCAGGATGATCTACCAAATCAAAATGAAGATTTCTTTTCAATGGCCAGTTATCAAGGACAGAAGGATAAAAACAAACCACCAGAAGTTGTGAGTGTGAACAAAATGTGACCCAGCATAGGTGATGTGACTTCAACGTTTCCACAACTTGGATCAAATGGGTGATCGTTTTACAACGTTACTGACTAAATACAGTGTATCAATAAAGTGGACATTCAGATTATTTTAAAAATATTCATTCTTTTATATGGTTCCTGGTTATTTATATTGAGTTTCATACCCTTTAGTCCATCATGTAATGTACGAATATCAAAAGAAATTTAACTCTTTCAAAACAAACTGACAGACATTTCATTTGAAAACAGAAATTCCATAACAGCACCAGATAATCTTTAGCATGAAGTGAGAAAAGTGAATGAAAATTTTAAAAAAACGTACAAAATGTCACAACTTTGGCAACAGGGCAGTGCGACTAGAAACTGCTAACACTAAGTGGATTTGCTTATACGTCCATCTGATCACTTCATTTCTCCAGCTGCGGCAAACACCAAGCACACATACACTCCATGTGATCGGATTTGTCAGTCAATGAGAACCAAAACTAAATAGCCACTTAGTTTTCCCCCTCAGTGACCGATAGTGATATAGGCATATCTGTAAAATGTATAGCATTTATGACTAACTGTCCAGAAAATTGATCCATGGAAAGAACAAATGATCACAATGAACCCTTTCAATATCAGAGTTGGTGTTCTTCATACAGATTCAATTCCATTAACAGACTTTCATTGGTGCTATACACAACAATCAGAATTCATACCCATGGTGGTCTGGTCACAATTAACACTTCACAAAATCATTGAATTTGTTGGGGGAAAGAAAAGAAAATGCAAATAAATAATAACTAAATTGTACATAATATGAGCAACAAAACACAATGACATACACGTTATCTTTGGAACTTCCGATGTTGTCATGACATGGCATGATATCAATAATTATATGGATAATGCTATAAATATAAAACAGTCCCGTTCTACAAATATCTATAGCTGAGATATTAAATAGTGAAATCAACAATTAAAAAACAAAAGGCATACAAGCAAATGGACGCATGAATAAACACAATGAACCATTTCATAAAATTTCTTCATATCAACAATTCTGATTCACTCAACAAGATTTTTGCCAACAGAAGCAAAAACACAAGATTTGTCACTGATGCTGAGTTCTGGAAGATACACAAACCTCTACCTTGGTTTCCAGCCACCTTGTCAAGAAAATGATGGAGAAAACTTAGAAAT
This sequence comes from Onchidella celtica, assembly GCA_963931925.1. Taxonomy (NCBI): domain Eukaryota; kingdom Metazoa; phylum Mollusca; class Gastropoda; order Systellommatophora; family Onchidiidae; genus Onchidella; species Onchidella celtica. The sequence goes on along the minus strand of OZ007576.1, from coordinate 21,183,846 downwards.
TCCCTCCAACAAACTCAATTCATTATATCACCAAACTGAGTTACCTCCGACAAGACAAGGAAAAAGCATGCCCTTATATGGATTTTTTGGGAGAAATAAATTATCTGTGTTAAAAAGATATCACTATTTCCCTGCAATATTATCTAGACATTGGAACACTATCAGACAAAACAAACAATGTAGCTCTTCTACAAATTCTCTGTTAAATCAGCAAGAAATCAATATCTGTGGTTTTCCATGCCTAAGGATGAAGAAAAAAAGCCAGTGAACAAACGCATCACAATGTATGAATGATGACAAAACTACCAATGATGAAAAGTTCATTTGCCTACATTCCAGACCTGAAAGACCTACTTCCTAATGCCATCCATTTCAAAATCAAATTTTCACATAAAGAATATCTTGGGGAAAAAAAAAAAAGTCCAATTTCTGGTCTCGTTTCAAAACCTGTTTTAACTCTGAAGAGTTTTTTCAACCCTCTGCTTTTATGCAGATCAACAGACGACTGAAACAACTTCAGATAGTCAGAGACATTTTAAAACATTTTAGTTAGCTCCAAATTTCATTTTCTGTGAACATCATATCTGTATGTTTATATCTGACCAATCTGCAGAAAGCTACCCATCTTGATCATGATGACCTACTGTCTTTCCACCCCTCTCCCTTAGTCATTAATGGTGGTGAAGAAACACACATCATGTCATTTTGGCAAAGTAAGTACTGGTGCAGACAGTCAATACTGATGAGGAGAGACAATCACAAATCAGTGTGGGATTGTCCAGATGTTCAAGGTTGACATGGCATGACACAGGAAACCAAGATCAAAGTTCAATATTCTCCTACATCAGGAATGGTTTACAATAAATTCATGATCATTTCTTCCCCTTTCTCCATCAAAATGCATTGCTATCACTTTAATCTGCCCTTCTCTCTGCCCTTTCCCCCAATACTTTCTCAATAGTAAAAACATAACACAATTTGTAACAATCATATTTCTACACATTTAATTTTCTTCTTTACTTTCAAACCATTTTTGTGTTTGTATAGAGGAGGTGGATCAAAAATCCCAATTGCACAATGCAGATAAACAACAACAGAACAAAACAAAAAAATAGGCCTGAATTCAAAGAATAAAGGGCAGCAAAGTTTTAGCATGCAAAATAAATTATTTGATGCAAAATAGCGAGAATAAATATCACACTATGCTACATAACTCAAGTCACTGGTTATGAAAATCTGAAAAACAATAATCAAAAATTGCACAGTTGAGGAGAAAAAGTAACACACGTGCATGTCCTTTGTTTTCATAGATGCCATGCAAAAATTCAGATTACTGCTTTGTACAGAGAGGACACATTAAAAACACAAAAGAAGAAACCAATCTATACAGAGAGCATGTAAAAATTTCAGAGATATGACTTGTTTCAGTTCATCAAACAAAGTGATACCTAAGGGGGAACATCAACACAAAGAGTGGTAAAATAAAACAAAGGGTGACAACCCTGGCAACTCTTCGACGATTCTCAAACATTCTGCAAAATTGATCCACCCATGACAAATTGTCCTTTCACTCAGTGTCCAAGACATGCTCGATCAACAGTCATTCATTTTCCAAATCTGTGAGATTTCTACTTACAATCACTCTGCTATTTACAAAAATGTACAAGGGAGAAGACAGAAAAACTCAAAGAGCAGACAGAAACACCTGAGAATGTGTGTGACTTTGTGGCAAACCCAATTGTAAACAGTGCAGTATAGCTGGTGCAGGCTCAGGAAGTCAACTACAGGACTGATGTTTCAAAGTTCATACAGTTACATGAACACTATATATTAGGTCACTAAAATATGTGTGTGTGTTGTGTCAATGCACTGATGATGCTGAGTATACTTCAGTTTTATTGTATTGACTGTACAGTCAGTGGGTTATACTGGCCTATACAAATTCAATTGAACAGGAGAAACGACATTTCTGTCCCCCATCCCAGAAAAGCACAAACTCCCGGACAAAACTTATCAATACCACAGAGAGTGCCCGGCAAGCTTCATATCTGTGATTAGTGAATACACTGCTCTCGTGAAAAACTTGCGATGATCCAGTTTATAATCAACCTTAGAAAAACTTTCTTTAAAAAGTAAAATGATTTTTATACTCCACATCTATGAATCTGCATTCTATTCCACATAATGTTATCATTCGATGACAACTACAAAAAAAAACAAATCTATATAACTAAAGAAAAGGAAAGAAGTAAAAACTTGAGGAAACAAAAAAGTGCTTTCCAGGTTGGTCTGGAAATTACAACACTATCATTTTGATTATTGAACACAGAGACGAAGAGGTGATCAGGCCAGAACTGACCCAGGTTCGTATTCAATAAACATTATCAGCAACCCTGGCAAGAAATCATTCACTCCCTGCATAATGACGCTCATCAAATTGAGACTGTCGGTATTCTTGTGAAGGCGCAAAACAAAAACGGACCATATCAAATCCTCATTTTACATGTGAAAGATTTCTTTCCATATTTCCATACTCCTCCCCTCAATTCTACCGTAGATGTGCACACAATGACAATACATGGTACAAATTCCAGCATTGCTGGAACTACTGCTGTTGAAAGATCATAGTTTTATGACTTAACACCAGCATAAACGGAATTCTAAATCGTTGGTAGCACGTTGGGAGCCACTGTACAAAAACAATTCGACATATACTCCGTGTGCGTCACTTTAACCAAATCCAAAGGTCTCTTATCACCGAGGGTCCACAAAACAATTCATTCTCTCACATAATGTAGACAGTACAACATTTACTATACATAAACTAACTTCAGATGAAATGCAATCTGATATGAAAAGATACCAGATGGCAGACTGAAAACTTTGCCTAATGAGAGAGAGCAAAAATAATCAACTTGGACTGTAGATCAGCAAGAAGTAATTGCTTTTACTCAAGGTCGAAGTCATCAGAAAGTTCATGTTAATTGATAATGTGCAGATACAAAGCAATACTGTCTTCCAAGAAAATGTTGAGATGAAATGAGAAGACAGGGTAAGGAAAGTCCAGCCACTTGAGTGAGGAGGATGAATGAAAAAGCTGTAGTAGGAGAGCCTAGGTGACACAAGGTGCAACATCAACATGAAATCTCTTCACAAACACTGGACTTCAAGCAGCACATTAACAACATCAACACCAATAATGCCAAGTAATACATTTATATCACACAGAGAAAGCAGAGAGAGAAATTCACTGTCTTATAAGATCCTGTAGTATATGTGTAATCTGCAAGTTCTCCTGATTTTAAAACTTGAAAGTGTTGTATGTGTCATAATTGCGTTTCCACCAGACAGTATGCTGCTCCTCCCAGTTCTGTGTTTCCACATCTCTGCATCCTAACTAAATGCACTTACTGTCCACTTATTCAAGGGTACATTTTCTATCTCAAAAGATGATATCATTTGGGAAATCTAATTTTACATCTCTGGTTCTTCTTGAGTGAAAGCCTGAGAAAGCCTACTGCAGTCATGATAGCAAAGAATAGCTTGGTTCACAGGACCAAGAAATGCTGTTCTTTCATGTCGGTCATTTTCTACTGTATATTTGACCATGAACACTATGATGTGATAGAAGATGGGAACTACTGACTTGTTTTGTTGTAGAAGTATAGACTGGCTGGTGGAAACACCTGGTGCATGAATGCATGGCAAGTCACATCAATTCTCTGAATAGATCAGTGTTATGTCACAGCAACAGGTATCTTCCTTATCAATGTATATCACTTAACAGTCCTGTATAAGGACATTTACAAATGCCATCCGCTCCACACATGCACAAACTGAAATGGGTCACTGTTAGGAAATTTGGGTGTATTCACTTCTGTCAGCAGAGACTCACCCTCGGCTTTCTGGATATATTATCTGACACGTTCCAACCACAGACCACTTCAATGGCCTTCATCAGTAAGTAGAACGGGCAAGTTTTGTTTTTCATAAATTTTGTAATTTGCAGCAGTACCATGGAAAACAATTTTGCATGGACAAAATATTTAGGATTTATATATGCAGTTCAAAACAACATGTGAAACAATCCCTTTTTCAGATTTTGAAAGCTTTTTTGAACCCACCAGTAACACAACATCCCACTTTAACTTGTCTGCAAAATTGGGTCAAAGACGAACTTTTCAGAAACTGCAGACTGGGCTGTTTGGAACAGTCCAGAAACTTCACCACAGGAGCACATAGAGAGATGGCCAATTACATTTTAATTGTGAGTAGAGAATGTTTTGTGTTGTCACGGGACAATTGTTCAACTTGGTTTCATAAATATTTGTCAAGATCTTTCACATAGCAAATTGATGATGCAGGAATGTTTTGTGCTGGGGGAGGGGGGAAGAAAGGGGTCATGGGCCCCAATGCAAGTAAAAACAGGTGTAACTGAATGAAGCACTACTACAACAATAAAGTTATGATGTTTTAGTTTCCATGAGACAGCATCACTTGTTCATCTCTCTGCAGCTGTCGGCAAAGTGCTGGTAGATGCAGGTTCAGTTGTTACAAGAAATTTAGGCTATGGTACAGGCTGAAGCTTCTAGCGACATTCCCATACTTTGACAGACTGATCTACACTTCCTGTGATCACATACGGAGAATTTCTGTGCATATCTGAGGAGAAAAAACAAAACAAAACACATTCATCCAGGTCGTAAAAGATGCAAGGATTGTTGAAATAATGTACAGACTGGATGAAAATGTTACCAGTTCAGTTCAAGTTCATCAAGCCCTTCAATGGCCAATTTGAAACATATGCAAGAATGATTAAATGTAAAAAATTATGAATCATGGAATTATGAAGAAAATCAATTTGTTCACTGCAAGTATTGCTTGCGCCACCAAGTTTCAAAAGTGAATATCACAACTGCACACCCATTTTAATTACAAAGCCAATACACAAACAAATAACAAAGAATTTCCATTAATGAACAGGAAATGAAAAATACATTCATCTATTTACCCTCAATTGCTGAATGACAAATATCCCACTTACCAATAGAAGTAACGAAATGTGGGTGGGCTTGCAACGTTTTATGGTTGCGTTTGTTCTGTGTGTCCCAGACTCGTATGGTTTTGTCATCTGAGGCTGACAGGATGTATTTGCCACCTGGGTGGAACACCACGCCTCTGATCCAGTTGTCATGGCCAGTCTAGACCAATCAGAGACGAAACAAAATTATTGTACATCACTTAATTCCTTCCAGGCAATTCATAAATTGTAACAAAAAAACATGGATCTATATCAGTGTACTTTACATTTGTGAAAATGTCTGCATGCAACTCCTTGCCTCAACATTAAGGGATATTCAGACCCAAACATTCTCCGTCCAACAGTAACTGAATGGGTTTAATACATAAGTGAAAACTTCAACTGGTGACTTACACAATTAAATTGCTGAATTTCTTCAAACCCTGTACATGCACAATGACAGAGCTGGTCATGTTACCGCCCATAGTTATCCTTAGAATGCTTCTGTGCCTCAATTATAAATCAGTACAGTAAGACATGAATGATCATTTTAAGGACAAATAGGGTACAAAATACTACAAGACCACTCTGCTATGGCTTAAAGTTGTTTACAAATCTGCAATCAAATCAGTGCTGTACATTTAAACATTCTCAGACTAAAAATCACAATTGCCAGAGTGGACTTTGCTAACCGCTGAGTTCTAAATTTTGCATTTGTATGGACAGAAACTGGCAATAATAAATTACAGTTACAGTGGCAGTCCCCTGGCAATGACAAGTTAAGGAAATAAAGAATTAGTCTGGTACAATGAAGAGGAGAACATACCAAGGTAAAGAGACATAGTCCTACACTAACATCCCACATCTTCATGGTTTTGTCTCTGGAGCCTGACAGCAAGAATGGTCCTGAACGTTTGGCACTCTTGCTCTGAAATACAGAAATCCATTTTAAAACTGATGAAGAAATGATGCTTACTGTCATATAATCAATGTGCTCGTGTCTACAAAATTCAGCAGGCCGACAGGTTTACCTATTTGTATATTCTGGCACAGAGTGTAACACACAAATTGAATAACTAAATTCCTGGATTAACAAACTTTTAATGGATTCTCATTCACTAAATTTGTGACGTAGGTGGCACGTCAAACATTTTTGTCAAAATGTGATACTTATATATTTCCACTTTCACTTTTTATATCCAGCGGCCATCTGAGGTTGAGGCCCTTGGCCTATGTACTGATATACATAAACTACTAAACTCCAAGCTCCTTCTTAATTATGTTGAAAAGAACTACAGTAAAACCTCGCTATACCACCATTCCCGCATACTGCCAGCTTTTCGCCATGGTACGGATCTGACACCTATACAAAGTCACTAAAAATCTCGCTATACCGCCAACAGTTTAACTGTTACATTCATAACTTGAGTATAGTAAATATGGCTCGTTGTACCGCCAACGTAAATTTAACCCCCACTCCCCACCTTTACCTAAATCCAGCTAACAGACGGAACATCACTTGGCGCCACAGTCTGTGCTTGTTACTCAAACACCAACCCTACTACAAGTACTACACAGTCTTCGCTTTTGAAGTCCTGATATAATATAGGCCTACTGATGGATCATGCAGTGGGAAAGGCGGGTCACAGTTCAAATTAGTTCACTCTCCTCTCGCTCAATAGAGTTTTTGCGCGCGAGGTGATGCTTCAACTGGCTCGCACCGGTCGCGGGGTACGATGCAAACAGCACACGTTTGTTGCTGAATTGTAATGTAGCAACAACAAAAAAATACAAATGAAAGCAATGTAAACTTCAAAATTACAATGGAGGTTTATGTCCAGTGGAGAGATAAGGGAGATAACTGCATTACTTATTTCCCTTGTTCTACATGGTATTTTCGTTGTACCGCCATTCTCGTTATACCGCCATTTTTCTGTTTGCCCCTTACTTGGCGGTATAACGAGGTTTTACTGTACATGGAAAACTCTGCTGTTGACTTGAATGAACTTTACCTCTGTGCCAGCAGCCTCATTGATGGCTGGCTGTGCAGAATCTGGGGCCCAGGCTATACATTCCACTACATGCTCATGTTCTCTCAGCTCTGCCTTGCACTCTTTGGTGGCAGTCACCCACACTCGAACAGTCTGGGTCAGTGAAAAAGTTGTCAAAACATTTAACAGATTGCCTATTTCAAAGAAAAGCTAAAAGCACATTGAATGAGATTTTCTACCAAAACTTGAGGACAAGAAAATCATTCATTATAATAAAACCATTGAAATATGAGAATAAGAATAGTGATCAGCAAAGGGAGTGCAGAGAATGAAAGCTGTGTCTTCTGTAAACCTACATAGTCACATCATTAAGACTGAGCACTTAGTCTTCTTGGATAAGTATGAAAAAGCTGTGCCCTCTGTAAAAACTACAAATTCACATCATTAAAATGATTAGGCTTCGACACCTAGTCATCTCGGAGAAGAACAAAAAAAGCTGTGCCCTCTGCAGACCTACATATTCACATCATTATGTTTGGGCACCTAGTCTTCTCGGATAAGGCCGAAAAAGCTGTGCCCTCTGTAGACCTACATATTCACATCATTAGGATTGAGCACCTAGTCTTCTCGGATGAGGACGAAAAACTCGGTGGGGCCTGTGTGCACATTGGCACGTTAAAGATACCTTGGCAGTTACAAGTCAAGAAGAACAGGCTGAATAAGGCTGCTGCCCGGGTAAAAAGTCTAAGAAACTAATCTCTACTACAAGAACAAGAACAAGAAAAATAAAAACAAAAAAATTGAGGTTAAATGCCAATGGCCGCGAACCTCCTAAAATATAGACCTAAATAAATATTCACATCTTGGTGAATGGTCAATACTGTCTATAGTATATTATTGTAACATACATCTCTGTAACATGTCAAACAGCCCTCACTCTAACTTATGCATAACAATATTACCTCTTCATGCCACCATTTTCATGCATGTTTTGGTTACGAAAGTACTCGGATGGGTTTTGGTTATGCATGCTGAGCTTTACCTCAACACAGCATTCACTATGGCATATGTGCAGGGTGCATGAACTGAATGAGCATGCACTCATTATACCCACTTTGAAAAAAAAATAATCTGAATTGATAATTGCTGACAATGAAAAATTCAGTTTATTATACAATTTTAAGGCTTTGTATCTAGTTTCTGTGTTCCTAACCTGATCATTAGAGCAGCTGGCCAGCAAAGATCCATCCTGGTACACTCGTACCATCCTGACCCATTCTCTGTGGCCAGTGTATGTCTTCACACAGTAGCTGGTGGAAAGAAAACACATAAAATATAAGTTACTGTTGTTTGGCACTTGTATAAAGTCAAACTAGAGGATTCTTACTTCACAGGAAACGTCTTTAATATTTTCACCCTATGACCAACTTTTCATTTTCCACTTCTCTAGATGTACGATGTCATGTCAGAGATGGATCCTAATGACATAAAATGATATTCAGGTCATTCATTCTGTGTGTCAGCAACAATAAATGCGTCCAAGAAATGATAAATTCTATCAGTTTTGTACCAATTAATCTAACAAGCCTGATTCATTGCAGCATCTGATTGGCTGTATTCTAGTACTTAAGATTCATGATTGGTTGGTTTTCACTATCCACATCGGTATGAACATCTATTCACAAAAGTTACTGCTTTCTATGCTATAGCTGCATTTCGTAAGGGCTACATACATATTTATGATACTAATGTATAGACTACAAAATTTTACTTTCTTTAATCACCTTATTTACAGCACTGCAAAATTTTATCAGGCCAATAATATTCTCTTCTACCATTGTGGAGCACCTGGGAAACAAATACATATTATATGGAAAGATTTGCCAGTATAATTATTGGTACAGACTTAGTAACTTGTCACTGTTGCAACATTTGTACTCACCCAGTGGCCACTTCCCACATTTTAATGGTTTTGTCTCTGGATGAGGAGACCACAAAGTCTCCAGATGGCATGAAAGTCACACTGGACACATTGTGGTCATGGCCTGTTCAAACAAACAAACAAACCAACAGATGTACTGGAAGCAGCTGGTTAAATTACATCAAAAGGTTCCACCCAAAGACCCACTCTATAAGTATAAAATACAGGGGGAACATAAACAAAAATTCTTCTTCCAAATGTTTCATTTTCCTCCAAAGTACATAGACAGATACAAAATGATCGATCTAACTCCCTGGATAAGAAGTGAAACGGACCAAGCCTGGTGTAGGCGTAAGACTGGTGGCTCACCAAAATTTGCTTCCTACAAGCACAATAGACACTGCCAGCTGCATCCCTCTGGGTCGCGGTGTGGGTAGTGCCTATTGTGCTAGTGTGAAGAAAACCCACCAGTTTGGCCCCTACTCCAGCTTTGGTCTATTTCCCATCTAACATTTGTTTTGATACAAACAAAAACCATCCATGGCATGCTGAAGCTGTTCCCAACTGTTTGTTTTCACTTTATGACAGGTTCCTGTATCTTTTTGAGAGTTTTTCCAGGGCTAAAAGTTAAATTCAGGGGTACTTAAAAAGCAAGAAAATTAGAGAAAATTGAGAACTGAAATCAGACTTTTTGGGATAACTCTGTTCATCATTTTCAGTTTCAGATGAATATAATGGATCTGCTTCACCTTGCGGGTTCCTCTCAGTTTGTTTTGTTGTACATGTTTTTTGTAAATTGTTATTTAATTGACTGGTACATTGTGAATGCTTGACGTAAGAACAACTTAAAATGTACATCTTTTCAACTAAGTGGTGAGCCAACACCCACAGCTTGCAGTTTTTTATTGCCAACATATGCCATCTCGTGGGGGAGAGCTACATTATAATGACGTGTTTTTGTACGTCACTGTTTACATTACAGCATACAATGTGGGCATTCATGCGGAGTGATGTTGTATTCAATGAACCCTTACGCCCTATTTAATAAGACATTGTCTTGGACCACTGAGAAAACAAAATTATTGGAGAAATATATTCTGTAAAAATTCATAGGGGGCAATAAACATATAATTTTATAATTCAGCATTTTTTAAACCCTAGAAAAATTCTAGGCTTTTCCACAACTGTCTCACTATTTCCTCTTTCTACAGTTTTTAAATTCCAAGGCTGTGCACAAATCCTGTTATGATGACTAAGATTTTCTGAACTGACCAACTCTAGATCTGTTTAGCCTGGGCCTTGTGTTAAGTGTAGTTTTAGATTATCAGATTTCCTCTTTGCTCACTTAGAAAAAGGACAGGGAGATGGCAGACAAGAGCCTGACTTACCATACAGTGTTTTGATACATTCGTATCCATTGAAATCCCAGAGTTTGATAGTCATATCTGCTGAACACGAAACTGAAATGGAACAAAAAACTCAACATTCAAACATGATACAGCAGTTTAGTTTAGAGGTGACTAAAATTGTACTTACAATATTTCAGTTCAAACACTGTACTGTCCAACAGGTCAGATAAATTTAACAAGTATTCAGTTTTAAATATATTGTCTCAATGTCACTTTGTACTGAAATCTACATCATAAAACTGTACCAAGATATCCTTTAAAAACTTAAAATAATTAAATCTCCAATGATAATATTAGATGTCAATAATTAAAAGCATTGAAAATCAACCTTTACTCACAATTCTTTTTTAGAATCATACGCAACCAAACATGATATTAATAAGATAATTAAATCTCCAATGATAATATTGGGTTTCAATAGTTAGAAGCAATGAAAGTGAAACAATAATCACTAATCTTTTTGAGAATCCACAACAATCAAACATGACATTAAACTTCAAAACATTTCACAGAAACTCAAATGTGTTTCACATACATAACAAGCAGCATGCTTTTCAATAGTTTGTAAGAGATGTACATTAATATAAATACTCTATGTATTTTTACAGATCTCCTCTAATTTGATTAATGTCAGGTGCCCATTTATTTTGTTCGGATTGTGATTTTCTACATGGGAGCTCTTTCATTTAATAGGACACTGTCAATTTACAATATTTTATGACAGACAAGTAATTTCTGTTTGGTTATATAATTAATATTGGCTTGTTCGTTGTTTTTTAAAGTTAAACTGAAATCAACATTGTAATCTGAATGTACTGAAAGGAGTAACATCATTGTACTCTGAATGTACTGAGGTGACAAGTAGTTTATGCTATGTTGCACTCCATGGGTTTGTGGTCAAGCATTCAGCAGGGATTAGCCTTGTGCTATGCATACCTAGAAATTTGCCTGAGGCATCAAAAGCCACATCCTGAACTGAGTCAGTGTGACCTTTCAGTGTTCTCTCATAGTCTCCAGTCTCATAGTCCCACACCTGGAGAAAAAGGATAACATACAATAACATATAAATTATATTCAGATTCCAGGACATGAAGGATGCAAAGAGCTGTCTCAAAATGTTCTGGTAAGTAAGGATGATGCAAACTATTTTGCTGTTTGCTAACAGCATGAACGACAGGGCAGAAACGAGAACTATGATTTTAGGTCAATCTTTCCTTGGACACACACACTTCATATTCTTTTTACAGTAAATTTAATTTTCTGCTCTCAGCAGGATCATTTTAAAATAGACAACCACAATAAAAAAAAAAACAAACACAAAAAAAGGGCCTGACATTTTCTCTTCATATTTGTTTATACACCACTTGCATCAGCACTTTTTTGTAGATTATTTGATTATGAGAGCTGCCAAAACTGAAAACATTTAATTTAACACATTATTAAGCTTCTTCACTGAAAAACACCATTATTTAATAAAATATTACTGATATACTCTAAATTACCAATGCATTGTTCCACACAATATCTTTGAACTATATTAATCAGTACAACTTTTCAAGAATTATATGGCATTTTCACATTTTAAGCAAAACAATTTGATAACATTACACTATTTAATGATTCCAACATATCATGGCCTGTTGTTTCCCCCACTACAAGTAACAACCCCCTCTCCTTCCTTCTTAACAACCACTGGTGAATCTGATCTCTGCCATGTAACATGGTTTACCTTGATGGTAGCATCTTCACTACATGAGACCATGACACTGAAAACTGGATGAAACACAACCCGTGTTATAGGATTACGATGTCCATTCAGGCTGTAACGTTCTGGTGGGCGGGGAATCCACTCCCCTGGGGAGCGGCGGTCTCGTGTGGGTGCGCCACTGTTCACTTCCTCCTCTGCTTCTGCTAGTTTGGTTTCTAGGTCCATCACCTACAATTTAGACAGGAAGAGAGGAAAATAATTTTAAAGTGCGAAGATAATTTTACACCAAGCAACAATAATATATTTAAGAGCATGATATGATAATTCAAATAATGTACAGAAATTTCTTCCTGAAAATACATCTTTTCCTAACCACCACTAATGCTGAGTTATGGAACTGCACATTATAGATTCTTTCCTTCTAGAGCCCCAGAGTCAAAGAAACAAAAAAAAAAAAGCTGCAACAGCTGATTCAGTGCTCTAGAAGAATAGATGAAGCAAGGAACAATGAAATGAGATGAGAAAGAATAAGAGTGTATGTGGACAACCAAATGAAAGGAATATGGCTGACTTAAAAAAAAAAAAAGAAAAAACGATTAAAATATAATGGTGAAGAGGAGAGGAAAAGAATAGCCCGGACACAAATAAGTCGGGGACTTTTTATTTTGATTTTCAGTTTTCAGACAAAAAAAAAATTCAGAATCCGGGACAAATATGTCAATGAGAGTGTTGAAGAGGGAATATGATTTACATTTTCACAATACATTAATCCATATGGTGATGCTTGCATGACTTCATAACAGTGTAAATATCTATCAATGCCAATAACAAAAGCTTATGACATCAAGAATGCATGAACAGCATATTACCTTTTTCTGTAATCTGATGACAGAAGTCCATCTTTTCTCTAGTAAACCACTGAACTTCTTCTCTATCTCCTGGGGCTGAAATAGCAAGATGGGAATGAAAATTCAATGCAAATGTCATCTAGTTGAAAGATGAACAATTGAAAACAACCACCACCAAGAGTCCAATAACAAAACAGCAGTGAGCATCAATAAAAATTAATCATGGTGTTCTTTTTTTCCTCTATACTTGCCAAAAAAATTTCGCCAAGGCATTTTCACAATTCACTCTGTTTTATATTAAAAATCATTTTGTTTTTAACAAACAGTTCAGTAAGGTGCATGTGACTCGCAGCTTTCAACTACGGTCAGTGTGGTGATGTTTCAATGATATAAAACTATTTTTAAAAAAAGAGTGAACAAACACTGGCTGAAACAAAAAACTACCAACCATTGGCAATAAAAATGATGACAATTCTAACTAAACAAACTCTGTGGCCAATTGTAATTATGCCAATAAAACGGATTAAATCCTTTAAAAAATCGAACTTCCTGGTGATAGTAAAAAAAAATAACAACAATAACAAGACAGTACAAGTTCAGATTTACCATTCCAGCCTCTTTTTGAAAATGCTCTAGAGCACCTTGAAAGCCATTTGAGTAGAGATAGTCCGCTATTGCTTTGTTTCTGAAAAGACAAACAAAAAAAACCCCAAAAAAATGAACGCATGAATGGTGAAGAAGAAAAAAAATTACAAGAAAAAAGGTCAAAACCTAGACCAATTATTGTTGTAGTTGTCAACCCTGTCCAGCAAACAGGTTAATTGAACCTTTCATAACCTGTTCTTTGCCCAGCCTGAAAGTTTTATGACTTATGATGTTGTCAAACCTGTTGTACAGAGCGGAAAAAATGACAAGACACTGTTGTGAGACAAAATTTATTTCAGTCTACGGTAGTTTAAGTCACAGCTTTTTGTTAATTTGCCATTATTTACATGCAAGATTCATAGGCTCTAGACCACATTATGTCAGTGGTTGTGAGTGTGTGTGTGTGTGTGTGTGTGGGGGGGGGGGGGGAGAGAGAGATCTTCAATTACTGACTGAAAAAGTCTTTTCATAAAGGAAGAGTCAAAACTGTGTTGATACTTTTTTGATTCATCTTTACCTCAGTGACAGATTGTCGCAAAAACAATACAGGAGAACTGTTTCAGTTCCAAAACCACCGAAATGAGTTTGGTTTCAAAATTTGATATATCAGAATAAGAAGCTTATGCAATGCCTAAAACATATTATGCATGGGATCTAATTGTTGAAACAGCAATAGAGTATCATGGAATATCACTATATAATACAGGCATTGTTTTCAATAGAATTGTGACAGGTTGTATGGTGATCACTACCCACTAATGAAGTCTACAAAGCGATACAAAAACAATACCAATGTTCCAGTTTACTCCGCAATCTATTTTTCTTAGGTGATTTGATTATAACAATTGGAACACAGGAAGAGCAAACTGCTTAATTTAAAGATGTGCAGAAAACTGTCACAGGTCCCTGATCTGGGTCAAAAGGACATAAATGCACGAACCCAGGACAACAATTTAAAGCTGTTTCTTTACAAAGCACATAAGGTGACAAAGAGGCGTGTTCTGCAGTGGGAGGGGCTGTGAGAGAAAGACACCCTGGATCACAGACAGCAGATTGACAATGACAGATATAGACTAATACAATACACTAGTACATGTAATTCAATGGCAGAAAAGACAAGATGTTTGGCAATTATTGTAAGAGGGCGGCAGGCTAAAAGATGAAAGAGCAACAGTTCCCGTCACCACCTCATTCTTGTCAAAGATTGTATCAAAGGGGCCAAAGAGTTGCTTCAGGTCATTGATTACACAGCATCATGATTGTTTAATGACACTGAACTCTGATATTCTACAGAGCTTGTCAATAAGGGTAAAATGAAGACATTTGAAAGAGAGAGAAAGAATGAGAGAATACCAGCAATGAAAACAAAAGCCCCCAGCAACGACAGTAGTATCACCCACCGACTGTGCTGATGGGCACAAATGTCTCAGACATAACATCTACAGTAAAGACAAACACCGAAGCCCCGCCCCCCATCTCCCTCTGCCACATTGAACATTGAACAGATCAATAAGTTCTGCAGGTCCTGACACTGACAAGCTGCACCACCAGCACACAGAGAATGATAAATCCCCCATCCTCCCTCCAAGCTTCTGAGCTGTAATACCAGCAGATCTTTTCAAACATTCCACTGCACCAAGGGAAGACACAGTGAGCTGATTTTCTGTCTCAGTGTCTGGCATGTTGCAACTGTCAGCTGATAGTAAGATGTGCGTTGCAAATTACGAGCACTATTCTCTTAAAACTGCTGTCTGTTACAGTTGATTTTAGATTTATCAATCATGTCAAAAGATCCCAAAAATTTCAATCGTTTTGTTTATTAAGGCATGTCCATGGGTTGAAAGAAGCTGGCGCCAAAAAAAAAAAACCCCCCCAAAAAACAGAACTATCATCAGTTCATCAATATCCTGGACTGGATTATGATATCTGAGTGGATGTATTCCACATTAAACGGTATTTTTTGCAGCATTTAAAAGTACACCTACTTAAATCATATGCTAAGGAAATGGAGGGTGGAGAGCAAGAGAGTAAAGGAGTTGAAGAAGGAAATGACAGAATGCTGAAGTGAAGAGCACAAAAATAACAATTTGTCACCTTAAGTCTTTGGTGTTTGCACACCCTTCTCTCCCTCTCCCCAAGAAATGCATGCCTCACCAAAGGGCACAACCACAATCTCTACAAGTCTAAGATCCGCTGATTTACTTCTGGGGCTAACACTGAGTGCAACAACCTGCATTATTTAAAAGTGATCAATAATTTTGTCTGTGATGACTGCAGTAGATTTTGCCTACTGTCTGTTCTGGTGACACATTGCTTGCCTGCCCTGTGGCCTCGTTTTGGATACATAATAACAAAGGGCAACATTTTTTTTATTAGTTACTCACAAATAAACAGCTTTCACCGTTAAGCATTCTTATTCAACCATTCAGTTTGAATAGTTTAAGCCAGCTTGTCATGTAATAATGCTCCTTTTCTGCTTCATTCTCTCCCTGAATCAGTTTTTTCTTCTTCATCCAGCATTTTATTCTTTCGTTTATTCCACTACTCATCTGTAAGTAGTCTGTTGGTAACAAAAGGGTTACACCCCCCACCTTTTTTTCCTTTTTTAAATTAGAAATTGTACATCTGTTTCCATTTCATTTGCCACCTATCCTTTTTAATTTTGGCAGAGGGGGAGAGGGTGGGCCGGAAGAGAAGATCAAGAGAGATTGGGCACGTGCAAAACTGAAAGAACAGCAGGAGGAGGTGATGAAGACGAGGGCAGACACACAGACACAATTCAGATGAAGACTCTCTGTGCTTCACACTTGTCTGTTATCTACACATTTAGAAGTATTTTTACAAAACTGACATTACGAGGTACATGATAGAATATTATTGCCTCTATCATCCCATATATTATTTCGTATGGATTTCCGACGGACCCAGTAAACATGGAGCATAGGATCTGTAACACTTCTTGCAAAAAGAGAAAAGAACAATTCTAACAGAATGGGGCGTGAGGACGACAACACGAATCTGGAAGACGTATGCTTCTGGAGGAGGAGATGGAAAGATAAGGACACCCAGCCTATCCCAATCTGGCACGAGAGCGTTATTATCTCTACCTCTCAGACACAGACATCGGATTTACCCTGGATCTGAAGGGCTTTGGGGAGGGGGAAGGGCACAACTAGTATTAACTATCCTGACTTTGTAGAAATTCTGTCTCTGGGGTGTCTTCACCATCTGCTTTCGCTCAACTCTCTTGTGCTTCGATCTTTTCAAAAAGGAAAAAATAAAAAATCTGATGACTTACATCAGACAGAAAACAAAACAGCCTCCCAGCCCCGCACTCATTAATCTAAACAGGGAAGGAAGTGAAAGAAAGAAGATGGGGAAACAACTTGAGATATCAGCAATGAGCATTAAAGGGCCATCATAATGGAGGTGGAAAAGGTAGGAGCTTGGCTAGAACATCAGCCAATAATGCTATCAAATTCGGCACCACTTCGTTCTCCAAATCTACCCACCGCCTCGGTATCACAACAGCTGCAGCAACTACAAAACGAACACCTTGCTATCAGACAGCTAATTCTGGCTTTGAGTGTTCTAAGCTGCACTGGCTACTGATTAAAACCTCCAGATTTTTGGATGTAGATATTTCTCCCATCACTGCCATTTCTCCACCACACTACCAGTAGTAGTGCTCAAAGCCACTAACATTCATTCTCTCCACAGCCACAATAAACCTCTGACTCATGCCATTGGTATGCATGACTGACCGACCTTAAGCTGTGTAGATAATTTGATAATCTACCATCGAGTTCGCCGCGGCTGCTCCATGATATGAATTATTTCAAACACATTGTGCAACATGCCGGCTCCACTTTCACACATCATTCTGTCTGAAGTGAAAACACGTCGGGTCTGTAATCTTTCTCCTAATGAACAGAGGTCGTACGCACAGTTCTCTCCTCTCTTTTAAGTCACGACAATGACATTCAAATGTAAAACATCTGAAGAGATATATACATGGCAGTGTACTGTTTTCTCACTCACTAGATAACTGATAGTTTCCCCACTTATCGCAATGAACTTTAGATAGACAGCGGATTACCTCGTATCTTTATCTGCCAAATCCAGCTTTAAACCAGACAAATCTTCA
Organism: Onchidella celtica; assembly: GCA_963931925.1. Classification (NCBI taxonomy): domain Eukaryota; kingdom Metazoa; phylum Mollusca; class Gastropoda; order Systellommatophora; family Onchidiidae; genus Onchidella; species Onchidella celtica. The sequence goes on along the minus strand of OZ007576.1, from coordinate 21,166,157 downwards.
CTACCACGGATAAAAATGAAATCAAATTACATTTCCTGAAGGCAGTTGTCCCCCGATACAGAAACCTTGCAGACCTTACACCCTACACAAACATGTAATAGATCCAGCACTCTCTAGTTAAATAAACTTAAAGGTAAGGCTCAGTTTGGGTTTAATTACTGACAGTTGTTGTCAAAAAAATGTCGGGTCTTTGGTTGCCATTTTTCAATACTACCGACGACCGGCAGATGAAACAAAAATCCAGCGGGGCATGGGGATTGCGGTTAAAATTCCGGCCAACTTTGACCCATATTCACCGCTCACTGTTGTTGTTTTTTTCCTCCCCCTTTTTTTCTCTCATAATAGAATAGATCCGAGTCTTGGTTTCATGCAGACGTTGGGTGGAAAGTGGAATGTACAAGAGGCGCACGGGGAAGGGTTTGGGGAGGGGAGAAGACAGAAAACGGCAGAGCATTGACGGGATGAGAAAAGAAAGCATGACGAATCACGAGAATAAGGAACCAACCTTGTCCACAGTTGATAGCCTGGCTCTCCATGGGTACAAACGATCAAGATCGTGAAGTCTTATTGACACCCCAGCTGTGAACACCGTGGGTATGACATGCCAGTTTAGCACTACAGCAATACTAATGCGATCAAACTATCGGAAAAACTGAGTTCATGCAACGTCTCTGTGACAACAGCTGACACTGTCTGTGACGAATATTGTAAGGTTTGTGTGTGTTGTGTGAAAGAGATGGAGAGAGAGGGGAGGAAGAGAAATCTGTCTCACAGATATTGATTCCGATTTAAGATAACGCACCGGTCATTCTCGACGCCACAAAGAAAACTAGAGGGCAGCTACATTGCCTTATGCACCTGTAAACACTGAAATAGAGACCCTGCCAATTATGCTCACCTGTCACCCACACCATGTAAATAATTATAGAGAGATGCCGTGCGTGGGCTGCGGCGGATGATCTGATACAGAACGGTTGCAATCAGAAGTAAACACATGGGCGAAACAACTGGCCACCGACGGTCAGTGAGATCCTGGCCTGGACACAGCTGTTGTGGTGACCAGTGCGGCCTAATGAGACCGAATCCTGACCGTCGGGTACCGGTGGATTTAGCACCACTCATTAGTGGTTTGCTGGCTGCACGTGGCGGTGACGGGCTAGTAAAGACAAGGGATTTCATGCTCATTCTAAATTTATATGTAGATTACCGTTTTCTCCAGTGCAGTTCCCAATCGAGAGATCTCGTTGCCCACCATTTGCTTCCGTTTTTGTAGTCTCTTTTGAATTTTCATTAAAATCAAAGTGAAAACAAAAACAAGCCAAGCTGGATTATTGTCAACCACACAGTGTTTAAACATTCGAAGGCGCCATTTTAAATAGTTTTCAAAAATTGTGACAAAAAATTAACCACAACTACAGCACCACACACATACAAAACAAACAACAACAAAAATCTATGGAGCCGACAATATTTTGCCATGAGAGCCAGAGGCTGCTTAATGCTCATCTCCGGCAACACTACTACATGGTCACAAAATATCACAAAAGCTAAAAAGGTCCCCAAGACGACAGATATTTACAGGCAAGCTCATACATTAAGCTGATCTAGTAGGATTAGGTACGTATCACAACGTAGTATCATCATTATCAGAGAGTATAGATGCATAAAAAGGGTTCACTTCCGCCAAACCGCGAAATTAGGTCGCTGCGGTAAACTAGAAATTGAAGAATTGAAAGAGACCCCGTTCACCAAAGATAGTGTGCATATATGTTTACTGGGGTTTGTTCATATTTTTAGGCTGATTGAAACTATTTAAAACCGTTTGTAAACTCCAACGCCCCGTGGAAATGAACAAACGCATATTGTTTACCGCAGCGACCTACTTTCCGCTCCATGATAAGCCTCCCGTGTCCCGCAGTGCAAATCGACCAATAGTGAACCCTCTCTCTATATGTATACTCTCTGTCATTATCTAAAACTGTAATAAGATAATCAAGCGAGTCAAGCAGCCATTACAGAAGGCAGTCCTAGCCAAGGTCTTTCTAACTACTACACAGACCTCTTCTCAATACTCTTCTCACCTGAAAAGAACCAAGCTAACTATCGGTGTGTCATTGTTATGATCCTAAAATGTCTGATGACAACGCTACCAAAGGAAAATCAAATTACGACAAAACAGACCCCAGTAACGGAAATCTGCGGTTATCTGATGATGACAATGCCTCAGGTTTGGCGATTTGAAAAATTCCTCACTAATCATATTTCCGACTATCACTTTATCTCTCAGCGATCGTCACAAGAACTATCAATACAATCAGTCATTATTATCTTGCCCGGAGTGGGGGGGGGGGGTAGAGAGGAAGAGAGAGGGAGAATCCCTCATTGCCGGGTGTGCTCAGGCAAGGGGTAGGGTTTAAGCTTGAGTTTCTGCCTGGAGAAAGCATGTCAAGGCACTTCCCCACGCGTATGCCGTGCCAGGAAACTGCACGACGAAAGACAGAATTAATATAACTGACAGACCGATAGGACAGGAGCAATTTCTATCAATAACGCCCACCATCCACTCGCCGCACGGGTGGGGAAGTGTCTATTCAATGACAGCGTTATAATATTCATGTTGAGAAGAGGGGTGGTAGAGGAAAGAGAATGAGGGATAAACCCGAGAGAATGAAAGTGAAAAAATGACAGAATGGGCAGAGGAAGACGGTGATGACAACGGCAAAGAATCTTTTGGATACACTAACACACTCTGAGCTAACTTCGATCGTTGGACGACGGAATGCCACAAGGTTATCAAAATTAAGTGGCCATGGACTGTGACATCAGGTGCTGTGGGCTGATGAGAGAGTTAATGAATGGGATTGATTCTTTATTATCTTTGACTCGGCGGACTTTGAACATTAACTCGTTGTTTTCTCAGGAACATCATAATTATCTGTCCTGCGCCTCCATAAACCTATGCCTAGCATGATATCAGTGTTTACGTCTAGGCTGATTAGCTAATATTAATAATCTTGCAAAAGATACCAACTGATATAAAGGCTTGTCCATAATATGGTAGGGGAACTGAAAACATGGATCAAGGAGGAGAGCGGGAAGCAGAGAGGAAGAGGAAATTATGGAAAATATCGTTACAAGTGCAAAACATTCTCTTTCGCCATCGTCTATGTTTTACCACAACGCCACTCACAGTGTATGCTCAAATACTGTTGTCGGGGTACCGCAGTCTTATTACAAAGCCAAGTACAGCAAATGCTGAGGGGTGTCCACTGCTCGCCTATAGCTTACTACACGAAATACTACCTAACGACAGCTATGCTCAAATAATTACACGTGATCTTTAAATATCGTGTGTAGTCTCAATAACGACTTCTCTAGGACGCAGCTGGTATCAGGTCTGTCCAGTAGAATAATCAGTAGTGCTTGGCACTGTTCCCACTCCACTGTCGACCCCTTAGGTACCGACCTTCTCCTAGAGACTCCGACACCAGGATGTGGTACCGGTACCAGTTCTAGTGACAACAATGCAAAGGCTCTCTAGTCCTCTCTCTTGACCACTGCCTAATTCATATTTAATATGTGCAAAAAATTGCATTGTAAAGATTTTAAATGTTTAAAGTTAGAGAATTATTTCTGCGTTCCTCCGTCATTGCAGTACAGTAGCAGCGTCCCGTACTAGATAGGAAACGGCCAACTAAAGTTTGACTGTGCACCTTTGCTTCATACCAAGTCTCGGGGTCAGTGTCGGAGGCTGGGAGTCCACATATACAGTGTCGGAACCTTCCAGCAAAGAACCGTGTCGTCATTGGAGTGAGTGTCGACTCCAATGAAAAGCTATGGTGTCGGAGCCGAGAGTCGCCACACCGAAGAAGTACTTGTGCCGCCCAGCCCTAGTAATCAGGAAACTAACAAAACCTCTGTATTTTAATTTCTTCTTCCCATTCCTAACCCATGAATCTCCAACAACTAACTGCATTAGGTGGCCCCGGGGTCACCAAGACATATTAATCAAGCCATTGTCTGCGTCCAGGCAGCAATGAACTGTGGGTCACAGTAACCCCGCGCGATGACACAGAATATTAGTTGTGTTCATTAGTTTTATTGATTCAAATTACAGCTTATCACAAGGTCACCTCTGCTCAATTAAAAAGTAATCTCAGGCTACGATAATTAAGTGACTTTTTTGTCCCGTCCCGAGTCAGTTTTCACGAAAGCCAAGAGAACTTATCAAATGACACAATCTCGCTTTGTGTATTGATCACCATCACGCTAAATGTACACGCGACAAGATCTTCACCAAGATGTCTGCAAACAAAAGTATTGACGAAATAACACGACACTGTCACATTTGTGGGGCGAGTTTTGGTTATAAAATTATAGTGCTGATATAATTATATATAGAGACAAACAGACAGACACGCAGAGACGCACACACACAGACGGAAGAGTGACAGACAGAGAGAGAAACAGTGTGAGACTGAAAGAGAGGCAGACAGACACACAGACAGACAGGAAGCGCGCACGCGTGTGTGTGTGTGTGTGTGCGCTCGCATGTGTGTATGTATTTCATCCGTCCATAACCGCCCGGAGCCAAAGTTTCCGAGGAAAAAGAAACATCAGCACTGCAAGGCCTGCCACATGGTCTATAACAATTTAATATCAGATATCACACAACACCTGCTAGAGACAGATGAGGGGCCACCATGTACGCCCATGCATATGAAAGGCATAAGGGGAGGTAGAGTTCGGTCTGGGACTAAGGTCGCCTAGCTCTGGGCGTTTTGGAAAACTTTGCGTGCGACTTTCCATCAATGGAACATTGGGCTTAGGCCCGTGCAATGGGGTGAAGGGGTGAAGTTGAAGCCTTTTTTTAAATAAAGTATTCTGTGTATTTTCCACGAAAACTGTACATGGGTATTTTTTAAAAAATGCAAAAAAAATCGAGCAGTACTTTTCTTTAGGATGGCCCCTGAAGGTGATGATCTCACGTGAGACCCCACTGCTGCCTACCCCCTCTTCCTTCTCCTCCAGTCCTCCCCTCTCACACTAATCGCCATCAACATAATTATTATGACATCCATCTGTCCCGATCGATCATGGGCCGTGGTTCCCACAGACATTGAGTCATGAACAATAGCCTGATTGGATCGATATCACACTGATTCTTACGTCAGATCAACTCTTTCCCTCCCCTTCCCCCTCCCTCGGAACTAATCCATTTCAAGTGCCTGCCCACCCTTCCCCTCTGTAATCCCCCGGACCCCACAGCACATGCTACTCAATCAAATTCCAGTTGTCTCTGAATTCATTTGGTGACTCGTTGATCTTCTCTCCCTCTTCTCCACCCTCACCCCTGGGCGTAATGTACTTCATGACTGGAAGACAAAAGAGAGAGAGAGAAAGAGAGAGAGGGAGAGAAAGAGAGAGAGGGAGAGAAAGAGAGAGAGGAGAGAGAAAGAGAGAGAGGATTTAGGAGAGAGAAGAGAGGGGGAGAAAGAGGGAGGAGAGAGAAAGAGCTTGAAGGAGAGAGAAAGAGAGAGAGAGAGGAAAGAAAGAGCGATGGAGGAGAGAGAAAGAGAGAGGAGAGACAAAGAGAAAGGGAGGAGAGAGGGGGAGAAAGAGAGACTCCCACACACACAGGGGGAGAGAGAGAGCGAGAGAGAAGGAAAGAAAGAGAGAGAGAGAGAGAGACGGAAACAATGACAACTATACCCAAGAACCGCAATCATCATTAGGCACAGTTATTTCACCATTAACCAGTGGGGAAACATTTGGTGAAGCCAGTCTGCGAGTGTTCGCATTCCAGCATTTCCCCTGACAATAAACACTGACTACACTACATCTCTCGCCATCAACTCAAGTCAGGATGATGAAGACATAAAATATGCCCACGATTTGAGAAGTGTAAAGGGAGGGGGGGGCGGTGTGGAAAGGAGAAGAAGAGACTGGAAGAAGAAGGAAAGACGAGATAACTTTAAACAACAGAGGGAGTGCAGTTGGCTCAAAGAGGAATATCTACAGGTAGACAGATACACGGTGATACACGTGGATGATGAATGTGCAGTGTATCGTATTTTTAAAACACGGAATGGGAGGAACAGATCTGGCTGGAACATTCAACGATTTAAAAAAAAAAGAAAGAAAAAGAAAGAAAAAGATAGATGAAGTTGTTTATGAATGAAAGACACTTGGGTGTTCCTAGAGGATGGAAAGAAAAATATATGGGCGTAGATTAGTAAGGACAGCGAACGCCCCCACCCCTTCCTATTTGCCCCCATCTTTCCCATTCACAGGAAAACTACCATGATTGCATCACTGCGTGCACCATTTCCATTAAGATCGTCCCATGATGGGAGAAATAATGAACGCATAATTCTATTACAAATGTTCCAAAATCCCGTGGCATTAATAAGAGCGTATGCACTATAACAAGTAAGGAGTGGGGGTAGGGGGGGGGGGGGAGGGCGGAGAGAGACAGAGACGGGGGACAGAGAGAGAGAGCGCGAGATAGAAAGTAGCAGAGAGAAAGAGGAAGGGAGAGAAAAAGAGCAAGACAGACTAACAGAGACAAAGAGAGGATATGTGAGTGAGTGAATGATAGATAAAAAGTGAGGGAGAGACAGACAGACAGAGAAGAACGAGGAAAGTAATACAGAAGAACTCAACTGTTCTGCAATATCACAAAGAACATCCCTGTCTGCTGCGGCTACCTCAACACTTCACACCTGACCTTCACATTTCCTGCAAATATCCCTGGCTACGCCCGATTACACCTGCCGTGGGAAGAGGCTGGGGTGGAGAGACACGAGTCTCGCTTATCACTTTAACCTGTACCCTGATACTACAGTTGACTCGTCGTTCCAACCTCTCCACCCATGTTCGCCTGTGCAAATACACCAACCAACAAACAAGCACACATACACAATGATACTAAACATTCAATACAAAACTGATAGTTTAATGATGTTTACTTGAAACGAGGGCAAATTTTGTTCACTTATTCACAAGCAAATCTGCAACTTTCAGGCTGAAATCATGGACATCAGTTTGTGCCCTGGTATTACAAGTATTACTATTATTATACTCAAATGGTGGCTTACAGCAGGTCTTGTCCTTTCCGAAAGAAGGTAAAATCTATAACTTGATTGAAAAACCTTTATACTATACTCATTCAGACAACTTTTCAGATCTATACAAAACAGCTTTTGAGAATTTTACCGAGTGTAATAAAATTTATACAGAACTGTTTGAATTCTATTTGTGAAATTTAAACTGATGAAGCTGTGAATACCAAACATGAATCAAGTATCCCAATAGACCGCGAAAAGCACAAAGTGGCAGTTATCATGTCGACGCGCCGTAAAAAACCCAAAGTCAAAATCAAAACTCAGCCGGTGGGGCATCTCCACTTGCTTGTCACAAGTGAAAACATCATTGCTGTTGTTGCCTACAAAGTCTTGTCCTAAAAGGATCTGAAGGGGAAAAATTAATGTCAGGAGCTCAGGCATTGGGCCCCTGGATGAGTCAGTGGATATTCCCGTCAGCAATACATTATTTACTAGCGTCATCAATCCCCAGATCAAACTAACAAAATCGCCACTGGGCTATATATAGGACTAAAGTCAAATAAAACGCTGACTAGCAGTAGAGCCATTTCGATTTTACGCCTGTGTGCACAATATAGAACTCATGCCTCCGCCTAGTCAGGGGTTCACTTTCTGGTTCAGACAACACACACAAATACAATATCAATTATCATAACAAAAACAACTAAATTTAATGGGTGCAGATAAAACTGGGCTGTGCTAGCTCTATCGGTCATACCGATCATAACAATCCACGATCTGCTGACACAGCTCGTAACCTGTACTAACAGGATGTCAATTATTATATATTTTTTAAAGGTTTTTGGGTCTGTCAAAGATCGGGAAAATGTTCTGGTTGGGCAAACAGACTCAGGGTTATGCAGCTAAATAATTAGCCACAGCGGTTTTAAGGTCATGTCACAAAGTGACACATCCCCAGTGGCATGAATCCACCCACCCACACCCATACTGTAACACTTAATGTTTCCACAGAGAAGTATGTTTGTAACTTTGTGGTTAGGTCTTTAGTTAAGGAGGTTCGCTGCCATTGGCATTTACACCTCACTTTTCTTGTTTTTATTTCCTTGTTGTGGTAGGGAATAGTTTTTTAGAATTTTGCCCGGGCAGCGGCCTGTCCGGCCTGCTCTTTTCGATTTCCAAGTGCCAAGGTATCTTCGACGTGCGCAACGTGTACAGGGGCCCTCCGAGTTTTTCGCCCTTATCCGAGCAGACTGGATGCTCGATCGTACCTACCATAGGATCAGGGACAGAAAACTGAGAAAAATCCCAACATGCCTGCACCGACCAGGATTCGAATCCGGTACCTTCGGCATGAGCGGCGAGCACCTTGGCTCTAGGCCACTTGTAACTTTGTTCCACCAGCAAACTTATCATATGCGAACCAAAGCTTTATTCTGAAATTATGTTTCCACTTAGATCAGAATCTAATGATACCCCCCCCCCCTCCAGCAGTCTCAGAGAACATGCCCAACTTGCATCATGTTAAAGTTAAAAAATAATAATAATAAAAACAAGCTCACGGGTTTTACAACTACAGATTTTTATTACGTATTCCCTCACATGGCTGGGGGCAAAAAATGTCTAGACAACAAATCTGGGGCTGGGCGGCCTACAAAAGATACGTTCGGCTTACGCGTGAGATTGAATTCAGAAAACACTAAAATTCGGGATCTCTCATGATTCGCTTCTTAATCCCGAATTGAAAGTCGGTTCAAATATTTCGAGCTGCCTTCTGGCAAAAGTTTTGATTACATTACTGGTGTTATCCACACAGAACCGTGTCCCTAAGGTTACCTTAATTTGTTTTCATCGACTTGCCCTCACCCCCCAGGCATGTGCCAGAATCCACAAACTGAGCCACGTGACGAGGGTGATGAAAGAATATGGCGTGCATGAAAGACGGGGCTCTGAGATAACGAAATTGAGTGAGTTGCCTCCGCTTAAGTGCGTGTTTCCACGTGACAATTTGCATTCATTTCGTGTGTCAGGTTCTGTTAGTCATAAACAGGGATAAAGGGAAAAAAACATCAGCCATGTCCATGCATTATTAGTGTTTATTTCGTTTAACCCACGACAGCCCAGCGCCATGTGGACAAGATGTCTGCCTCCTGCTCACATCGAGAATCGGGTGGCACAGGGAAGTAGACAGAAAGAGGAGAGGGTAAAGAGCGAAAAGGGGAGGGGGGAGAGGAGAGAGAGAGAGAGAGATATAGATGGGGGGGGGGGGGGAGACAGAGAGAGAGAGAGAGAGAGAGAGAGAGGAAGAGAGAGTGCACACTCCAAGAAAACATTTCGCGGTTGCCTGTTTCACAATGGCTGGACACAAACGATCCCCGACGGCATTAGTTTATCAACTGTGAATCCATAATTATGAACTTTTACCACTAAAATTAGCTTCCTTCATTCCTATGCCTATCTTCCACATCCTCAGAATAGAAACTGATAGTTAATGTCAGTACTGAGATGGACATTTTGTGGACAGGCAGCCGCTACTGGCAAATCTCCTTCTGCCTTATCTTTGACATCTGTCTGTCCACTCATTTCCTGGCACTAAATGACCGTCATAGTACAGTCCTTATGAATTCCAAATACCTACCTCCACACTCCACCCCATACCCTCTCCAAATACCTCCTCTAATGACCCACCCCAACCCCTCACGTGATTGCCACTCATATTTCACTCCACCCTCACTCCAAGGGGGGAGGATGGATTAGCCAAGCACGCAGCTTCCTGTTTCCACCCTTTTACCTGTGAAATACAAAATTTCATTACACTCAAGAGGCACGGGTGTGAGCATTTCACTGGGAGATGGGTATTGGTGGGTATGGAGAAGGGGTGGGACGGGTGAGTGGAAAAGAAAGCCGAGAATGGGTGCCAAATAGGTCAATACAATGTGTGTCGGGCAACGTATATTAGGTCTCCGTTCACGACTGAAACTATGAACACAGTGAGGCCATCCCCATCACGGGCACTCTTGTTCCAACAAAGAGATCATTTTCTTTTTTTTCAAACTTCGTACGGATGGAAAGCTGGTAAAAGCGATTATCTGTACGAGTTTCTCCATTACCCACAACTGCCCTGCTCGTGGTGTAATGTGTCGTGGCTTCCGGTTACCTTTACTGTTTCAATGGGTTTGGCAGGTGAACGTCTGTGTTCAGTTCTACCCAATACTGTTCTGCTGAACGAGGCATTATGGCCTATGTATCAGTCACATGAGAAGCCATAAGTCATGAAAGAACAGTCTTTCCATTCTGTCCTCTGTGTCCTTTAGTTCTCTTTATTGTCCATGTGTTGAAATTCTCAACAATTTCTGTTCTTTATTCCTCTGGTGTTGTTAAGGTCATCATCATACCTGATGGACGAACTATTTATTACATGTAAACGGTTGTCATTAACCGTGTCCGGAATGTACACATAAACATGACACTGTCAGAATGATCAGGATGTGTCTACAATCACAAATAACAATACGGAAAAAAGAGCACTTGACCTAATTTCGCCTTACAAACTAGAAACTCAGTCGCATGCGCAAAATGTCCCAGGACAGTTCTTTATTCTTACTGATTTTTAACAAAATATTATCTTCTAGGACTGAGTCTACCTACCGATCATGATCCGCTCAGTAGCTCAGATGCACCGATTTCTCAAAATATCCCGGTGAAATAAAACTATTTCTACTCTCCCCCATAAAGGTAATAACAAAACAAAATGTGACAGCATTATCAAGTGCACCCTGTCGGTCACGGATCATCCCATGCTCTCTATATCGGCGCATAATGAACCAATTATTTTCTATTTATAACACCAGCGTGCGTCACAGATCTCTGCCAACCCTACAGGCCTGAGTATTTACAGTAATGCGAGTATATCTGAAGAATAAAACTAGGGCCACACCACTGCAGCGTTTTACCATAAAGTTTTGAGCCCCCTGCGACTTAATAAAGCCTAGCCCCGTAGCCGATTGAATAATAATGGTATTGAAGTGAGTACTAAGGTTACCCAGTCCCTAGCAGCCTTGACCAGATTCTAAGCTTCACATTTCCGTACAACGACATCATCAGCAACCCTTCTAAATCCACAAAAGCCCTCCCTTTGGTCATCTCCGCCAATATCCCACCACCGGGGCCACCAAAATCTGTGTACAGCCTCGGTCACATTAGCCAGGGCGCCGACACTGCAAATCCACCGCGGATAAATTGTGTTGTCCTTTCGCGCCAGCAGCCATGATCCTCTCCATCTCTCACCGCCTTTCCGACGCCAGGACCAAGGCTTGAAAAGACATCCACTCTTTCTCGTCAGAGCACAGATTTCCTGCCCCCTCCCCTTCCGAGCCAGACAAACGCTGTAGTCATCTTCTACTTCTGTGGGTTCTGGAACAAGGACAAATCGACCATCGCAGAAGCTGCCAGGGTGTCAGAAAGAAGACGATTCCAGGTGTAGATTTCGTCAACAATAGACTCCAATAGACACGATCACTTTGTATATTATATATAACCATGACACATTTCCATGTTAACTAAACCACGAATAAAGCAAACATTCGACTCAGATAACGAAACAAACAAACCCAACGCTCCACAAGTCTTATCCTATACCAACATTTAACCCTAAATAGTGCAAACATGCAGACCTGACACATTCTGATTCATCAAGCTGACGCAGTCCGTAAGTACATAAGTAGGATTACGTGAAGACCAACCTGTATGTCCTACGTGGTAGTGTAACATTAAAATTTTGCATACTTCACGTGCCGTTTTCTAGTCACATCAGCTCAAAAGACACACTAAAAAAAACTATTCAAAGGCAGAGACACGTTTATTGTATTGTTTATGTGAGACTTCAAAATATCCATTTCTTGGTGAAGGTAAACTATTGACATAACTCACAATACTGTTGCTTGATTATGTCAAATTTCAGACCAGCTTGTAATGACAGGCATGATGGAGGTAATGAAAGCAAAACAGGCTCGCCATTTGTAAATCAAGTAAACTAAAATGAGTCAAATGAACTCGGGTTCCAAAACTCTCTTGCCTAAAGGGCATACTGATTAAATAATGGCACGGGTGCCATTCAAGCCTATGCTCGAGAGTCGGGATGCAAACGACGGATGTGAAACTTTCAATCCTTGCGCCGCCCCCCCCCCTCCCCCCCCCCCCCCGACAGGCCACGATAATATGCGAACCAAAAAGAGGAATAGTGGGTTGCCTGTTTGATTAAGTGTCGGGATAGCGAGTATAACCGTACGTGAGAATACGTCACAGTGACAGATGTCTCCTTAATAATTGATACCCCCGAGACCACTCCATTTCTATTGGCAGCTTAACAAACTAATCGAATTAGCCTTTTTCCCTACGACAAATTCTGATCAGATCATCGCGTTTACTACTGCAAGTTTATAAATTATATACACAGAACAACCACCCCCCCCCCCCCGCTTTCCACGTTCAGTAGAACAATCTACTTCCTCATCTGTCAATGCTTAACAGCTCCAACTGTAAAAACACGTGCAGCAGCAGCAACAATGCTGCCATTAAAATCTTCTCTGCCCGGGGCATCTTCCTTGTCCTCTACACCAAATTGCGAACACAAGGCGATCTGTATGACTTGATGCCCCTTTAGGTGAGCTGACTTCATGTACTGTTGGCAAAAGTAACCCAAGCAACCCTGCACATTATACTACCACTGCATGACAAGAGAGTCTACAGTCGTCCGTGCACATTCAAAAACACATGGGTATTCAAGTCTAGCTTTTAGTTTGATCACTCATTATTTAAATTATCAATATCTTTCTTGTCGGGGAATTAGCAATACTGCGACTGGACCTAACACCACACATTCCTCGCCCCAAAATGAAAAGATCGCCCTTCAAAACTACACTTATTATACTTTTCAAAACCTCACTTGTGAATTCGTTGACACATGCCCACACACAAAAAAAAAAAAATGACATGCAAAAAATAAACGTAGTGTAGGAGTACCCAAGACCCACTATACCAAGACGGAAGCACTTCCGTCCGCTGGCCAGGAGTTTCTAAAAATAGTCCGGCGCGTACAATCGTAAACACAGGCATGCGGTTCGTCGTACCGGTATGTGTTAATCGAGGAGACCAGTGCTCCTTTGTGAAGAATCAAAATTAACACTTTGCAAGGCTGTTTGCCGAATTGAAGTTTATGTATATTATAGTAAATTGGACTTCAGACATACACCTTTGCACTCCTCATACAGTCCCAATATTGTTGTGTTGGACTAATGCATGTGTGCTATGGAGATCATCAGTTGTGTTTTTGTTTGTGAAGAGGGAGGGGCTTAAAAGTCTAATTGCTAATTCAACTTTCGGTATACATGTACTTTTGTTTGTTTGAGGAAGCCGTAAAACGTCATGGATCAAATACTGATAAACTTTCTCAGAGCTAAGGAATCCCATACGTACAATCAGTAATTATGTGAATGAACTTTTCCACTTGATCATCCCGAATTTCTTTTAAAAGAAGTGTTTTGTTGTTGTTGTTTGTTTGTTTGTTTGTTTGTTTCTTTCCTTTTTCTTTATTAAGCTTCAAGCAATAGAAATTCGATCAGAAATAGTGCCCAAAAACAGAAAATTTCAGGAAAGAAAGTTGGAAAACTGAAGAAGCTGCAACATGAGTAACACTTTTTGAACGTTCATTATCATCAGAATACTGCGGCTGGATTTTGTTGAGTTTTTGTTGATTTTTTTAATCACCCATCTGGTCACTTTTCCTACGTCATTACCCTTTTTCTGCTACCCTGGTTATCTTTACACTTTTCCATCAATTAGAAGACGTAAATTTCCTATCTGGTCTGATGTATGTGAGAACTTCATTCAAAGTTTGTGTTTTATACCTATTTATTTGCTTTAATCATTTAAATAATGGCCCATCTGGTCTCTTTTCCTACTTCATTCCTCTTGTTCTGCTACCCTGGTTATCCTTACACGTTTTCATAAGATTAGAAGATGTACCTGTACAGTTCCCCTTTGGTTTTATGTATGTAGGAACTCCATTCAAAATTTCCAGTTTATACTCATTTATTTGCTTTAATCATTAAATTAATTCTTTGAATAGATGCTCTATTGTACAGTTCTTGGTAGTCTATTAACCTCATCTCACCCAATGGGACATAAAGAAAATATAACTGTTTACTTCATGCCACCATTGAATCTTTGCTAATCGAGCCATGACTGGGCACACCATACGCGCTGGGTCAGTCTAGCAGACAACGCACGCGGCGGAACTCTTCGCCTTTGTATTTAACGATCGATTGCATTGTCTTGGTATAGTGGGTCTTGGGGAGTACAGCAGGACATAGTTCATAAATATTCAACCCAAGGCGTCCGACCCCCCCCCCCCCCCGGCCATGCATATTTATTACGTACGATGCGCAACAACAACACACAAAAAAACAACTTGAATCTCGGGCAGGAAAGCCCCCCCCCCCCCTTCCCCCAACAATTTACGCGCATACACATTATGCGCCTTTGTCAGCGACATCACCATACCATGTTGCACCCAATGGATCCCCGCTGACTGAGCAACCCACAAAATAGGTGTTCTTGTCAACCGCAGTAAGTAAAACTGAGTTTTCATATATTTAGCCCCTCTTGCATTCTTCAAAAGCATCCATCCACGTCCTGTTGAAACTTTTAATTGACAGATGACGAGATAGGATGAATCCTTTCAAAACAAATACAAAAATGCCCTAACCAAAGAACAATTTGTTTCATCAGCCGTGCAATACAGTTAAAATAATTATGGCCAACAAGAAAATGCTACAAAGGCCCGCCTAAAAACACCACACCTGAAGGAATGTCATAGCAATACACTCGTTTTTACACCAGCACTCCGTGCTATCGAGCTTTCTGTCAATCACAAATAGAATAATAGGCATTCAGCTTGTGAGATAGGCTGCCCATGCCGTGTCTTGTCTTGATTTACACTTAATTCATAAGGCGAAACCTGTCAATGTGATTATCCAACCATGTTGCCAAAGGCTCTTGTTGAAGGGAGACGATACAATGGGGTAATGGGGGAAGAACTGTTTAAAGAAGGTTTCAGGCCATTAACCCTCCCACACTGCCAAAACTGGTGTCAGAATACAATCATAATATCATAAGCCTCACTGTCAAGAGTTTGGCTGATACCAATCAACGAATGACCATTCAAACGCCAGGACTTGTATAAGATTTGTATTTATGTAATGAAGAGATGATCAGGTAACAACAGCATTATTCGTGGCTTCGGTTCTAAATCATCCCAACCCACTTCACTGAAGGACCCTCCGTGACGTATGGGTCAGAATGCCAGAGATAAACAGTGCTCTGAGGAGAAGCGGCCACTGGTATAACAACTATGGAAATACCATGCCTGGAAAGTCACAGAGCTCTTCTCACTGACGCCCTGCCTGGTCGGTACTGCAGAGGCCAGAAACAGCTGAAGAATGCCAGACTTGTGAGGTTTCATACCGACCTACTGGAAGCTCGGAAACATTTCTGATGTTTTTTTTTTTTTTTTTACTTGTATGTGTGGATTGAGTGGGCACCCAGGCGAAAAGTGGACCATTGTTTACCATGACATCTCTCCTCCTCGACCCCCCCCCCCTCCCCCCCCGAATTACATTCGCCGGTGCCAAACTGAAATGGTAATATTTGACTAGCCTCAAATGAAGGTAAACATTTAGCCTAGGCGCACAGATGCGACCTTTTGCGTTGCAGTTGCGTCGCACATTTTTATATTACATGTATTAAATCTAGAGAGATGAATGAACGGAGACACACACACACATGCGACACGACACAAGGGTACATTGCAAACTCAACAGAAACATGAAACTAAGAATATGTGACTGCAATACGACAGCGAGTCGCTTGTGCGCGTCTAACGTTACAAGGACATGCATACTGACAGCGAGACCCGACACAACTGGTGACTCGAAAACCCCCTGGAAAGCTGACAGGAGATCACGTGTGCATACAGGGCAAAGGGTATTTAAAAATAACGGTTATCCGTATCGCTCCAGCATCACACATTAAGTTTGCTGATTGCACGGCACCATGACGTATGAAGCGCAAGAAATGCTATATTATATAAGGTTTCTACTGTCGCACACGATACCCGTCCCACACCCACGTAGGCCATGCGCCCGGCCGTGTGACATTCCTGTGTATGGTAACCTTTAGTTGATTACCGGCACTGTATCGATCCTATACAGCGCGGGCAGCACAGGAGAAGAGATGCAAGTGAACATGACTGGAATTTTAAACAAAAATAAATTATCATTTCAATCTGCCGGGATGTGCTAGCACGACGCGATACCATCACCACCTCCACGCCCTGTGACATTACAGCCACCATAACGTATGAAGAAAAACTCTCTACATCTACACTTGGGAGGAAACTCAACCACTTAGTTCAATATAATATTGCAATGGGTGGGGTGGGAAAGTGGAGAAAGAGTGCGCAATTATAATAATTATTAAAATATACCCCCCCCCCCCCAAAAAAAACCCCGCGTTCTTTGTCCAGCACGTTTCCCAAGGCGGGGCACCGTGGCAAATATTTTGTTGGGGCGTGAGGGATTTTTCATAGAAATCTTAATTTCATAGTGTATTTTAACTTAACTATAAATGAACTGTTGTCTGTTTGTGTCGTGTTAGTGCAAGCAAGTTGGTTTTTTTTTTAACTGAAGTGGGACATGGGACAAAAAAGGCTGAGAAAAACTGGTCTAGCGGACTGCACAAAAACCCAGCTCATTCACCCTTTAAAGGAACTGCCTTGAATACCCCCTCTTCAATTGTCCCATTTACACACACTAACTCCATTTTTCTACCGCAAATCCAAATCCTTTTACGGTCCTGCATAATGACAAACAGAAAAGGTACTCTGGTGTAGCTTTCTCTGCCACTAACCCCCCCCCCCCCCCACCTTACACTAACAGTGGAACAGTTACATACAAGACAAACACCACCATCTGTCTCCCCGTACCTTGTCCCAGTGACCCCGGCCAAAATTAACCTCTCCTGGCCCGAGGTTTACTTAGAACACAAATACCCACACTGGTCAGGCTACATTCTGCTCGGTTCTGACCTGCCAGAGTGTCAGGTAGATAAAGCACACTTTCTCTTATCCCAGTGATTCTTGAACTGGAAGACAGTAACATGCCCCCCTCCCTCCTTCCCAACAACGTTGGAAAGTGGGAGATGTCACACAAGGAATAGTAATACCTGAGGTAAGCAAAGGTTCTGACAAATTCTTTGCTTATTTTCACATTTCAAAGCTCCTCAAACCACATTAAACCCACCTGCAGGACATGTGCCAGTAATTCCTTTGGTAAATATTTATATCCACACCCACAAAAGGATGGATAGAACAAACATAGGAAAGGGATTAGAGAGGTGAGGTGGGCAGAGAGAGAACGCCACTGTGAGACGGCTTCACCATTTATAAGACCAAAAAGGCGAGCAATAAAAGTTTCAAAAATCACAGGTCTCAGCTGAGCACTCCCGTTTGAATTGAAACAGCTGAGGTACCTTGAGACTAGATAAAAAAAATCATGCGATATGTAAACTGTCTGGAGAGTATAACAGTGGGACGGCCGGCCGTGCACAAACATTCCTGACCTTTAAGGCTTGAGTGGTCGCCAATTCGTGCACACTTTCCTTCATGCTTGGTGATTTTGTAACAGTCGCAGTTCTAGTCTCCGGGTCTCTGCCAATCTGCTTCTGTAGTCGTTACACAGCCATTTTGTTTTTCACTGTCATCTAGCATGCTAGCACTCACTTTATGCACGAGTCAGTGCTGCAATAATACTGGCCAGAAAGGGCTTCTAACACCCCCTTTTCACGAGAAGTCCTGAGCTCACGGTTCTGATATAGAATATTTGGGAATTAGCATTTCCTATGCCCAGAAAGTGGACCCAAAGCACTTTACAATGAAATAGTAACACCCCCTTCTCTTATGTACTTACAAATTTTATACTTTCAAGCTGTACAAAACAAACAATGCTTAGGGGATACACTGTCAGCCAGTCAGACAGACGTTTCCGACAGAGGACTAATCTTAGCTCTGTTTTGAATTTCTCAACTGAAGAAAATCTCTCTTAGTCTTTCGGGAAGTGCATTCCATACGTTTGGGCCAGACAAAGAAAAGGAACAGGTAACAGCAGTTCCAGAGGGTGTCACTTCAATCTGAAAGTTCACCTGCCAGTGTTTGTTCTGTAAAAGAAACAACGCGGGCCACTGATGTACATTATCGTTAAGCTAACAAAAATCATTAACGGTGCTATTTCTAGACAGTCATTATGCATATTATTGGAAAAGGCCATTTCATTACCTTCCGCCAGAAACTGCCACCGATTATTTGTTCTGCGATATTACATGCAATCAGTGAGCTTTCAGCAGCGAACAGCGGGGGAGGGAGAGACAGAGAAAGACGAGTGCCCGCTTACGTCATCTACCATTTTGGACTCTCGATTCTGCTGACGTCAATTGCTCTCGCACCAGCGGCACGCGACTTCGATCGTTCTCCAGTCGAGTTTATCTCTCTCACTAACATTCTCTCCCTTAACCGTTTGTGCTTCTCCCGCCCCCTTTCCCCAACACATGGGGGAAAAGTAAAACAAACTAGATCTACAGTGCTTCCTTGTCTCTCCCCGTTTTTTTTGTTTTTTTTGCCCCCTTTCTTATTTGGCCTTCGCTTATCCTCGAAAGCAGTATAACGAGAGGGTGATTGTATACCACCTTTCGTCAGATCGACTGTCTGCGCCACAACTTGAACATCTGCAACTGTTCGAAGCACCCCGTGCACATCTCACGCTGATGCATTTTCCAGCACAGAACACTGGCGACTCACACAACAAGTTACGACAAGAAATGAGCTTGGGGTTTCTGTGGCGATACTGCAGCCCAAATCTGTATGCAGCAAACGACAAAAACATTTATTAAAGGGGTTAGAACTAGAACCAGGGACTTAGGTGCCATATGCCTGCTTTTGAGAAAGAAAAAAAAAGAAAAAAAAAAAAACATCATTTCAATACAAACAAATCAAATTTAACGTTTGCAATACTGACAACTCTTCGATTGGTTTATACTAAATTCTGTTTTTTTGCTCTTTTTTTTTCTCACAAACAATCAATAGCCACTTAGATCCCTTCTAATTTCTACCTAACCCCATCTCCACTGACCTGGCCATTCACAGCTGCGCCATCTGTCCTACAGTGAAACAGTAATGTGAAGCTAAGTTCACAAAATGTGAAGCCAAGTCGATCATCTGTGTCGATCTGAATTATGGGTTATCATTATTCCGGTCAGGTCAGTGACCATGCTACACGCAAAAGAGCTGCGCTTGCAAGGCATTTCTAAGGCCGAAAGAGGCGGAGAGGTCAAACACAAAACGGTAGGTGTTTCTCTGTCTATTCTGGGGTCGGGGCTGTTAGACATCATATAAATCGATAAATTTGATTTCCCGTGTCTGGCTACCAAGCTGACTTAAACATGGCTTTTCTTTGTGGTCTAAAAGTTCTTCCAAATAAACATTATTCATTGGCGGCCACTAGACCTCGGTGACGATTTGTAATTCGCCACCTCAGCGCCCCCCTCCCGCCAACAACACACTCGGAGCACATGTACAAGGAGAAGCTGCGCTAAAAATAACTCGTATATTTACAAGACAAATGTTTTCCTATGAACAGAATACCCCAAACCTGTTTCAACTGGCAAAGAATCTTTGGGCCAAATGCACAAGAAGAGAAGAGAAAAGAAGAATACCCTCTCTGTTTCAAATCTAAAGGAATAAAAAACATGAAAAACAAAAAGCCTCTGATTCACTCTACTGTCAGGTGTCGCTCCACATGGCTGAACCAACCCTTCGAACAGTGCATGTGGGAAAGCGTTTTGAAACAAAAGCTTCAAACAAAATGAGATTTTATACATAAACCACTGTGTACATCTCACTAAGGTGGCCGTGACTGGGAAATCATTTTCATTTGAACATTAATTTTACAATCCAAAAACCAACCGTCTACCGGATAGATTATATGGCAAAACTTCTAATGCTCATATCTTCCACACCACTGAGTCACCAATACAGCATCAGTAAAACTAGTATAATCATTACATTCATAATTTGCTAATCAGCATTACTAGCACATGACTGGCCCTGAACGTGACGATGCTCTTCCAGAGGTCGCTGCTGATAACATCCAACTGATACAAGTTTGTGTTCTTAGGTGTTGCAAACCCTAGCCTATCTGACATGCGGGATTTCCCTGTATGTTTTATTTGACCTGAACAGGCAGAACATCGTGCACCTTTGGTTCTTGTTTGTTCCAACTCCACTTTTCGAGCAAATGAGAAATTCGACGTTAAACATTTGCCGCTTTAGCTATTATATGGAGTCGGAATAAATCGGATCTGTGAAACGGCTTGATAAGTGCCACAGCGCGTTTTCAAAAAGTGTCAGTGTGCATTTGTCATACCTCTTCAACATGCTAAAAGATCCAGGTTTTCAGAAAATGGAGACAGAACAAACAAGAAATGAGGCGCAACCTGTCTTTCCACGAGTCATTCCAAATAGAATAATCTTTGACATTTGATCACAGCTGCCAGATGAGCACTGGAATAACTCCCAGTTTTCCTGGAATTCAGCGTGTCAGAAATTGGTTAAACTCCAAATTCCCAAGAACAAAACCTACTATACTGGATGCTCTTGCCCACAATTATCTCCAGGAATGTCTTGAAACTACAGATTATCAAAGTGCACGGTCTCCAGACATGCTAAATTCCCTTACACATGCACAACCTTATCCTGGCACTCTCCCGCACTGACAAGGGGTAGAATGACTGTGTCTCTGCTATTCACTGCTTATACAAATTTCTACCCAGAATAAGATGCGACTGTAAAAAGTCTGCCCGCACCCCTACTACACACACATGAGAGAGAGCAAAATATTGACAGAAAGAGAGAGAGAGAGAGAGAGAGAGAGAGAGAGAGAGAGAGAGAGAGAGAGAGAGAGAGAGAGAGAGAGAGAGAGAGAGACTGGGGCGGGAGGGGGGGGGGCGAGACAGAAGGGACAAAGAAAGAGAGGGGGGGTGGAGAGATAACCAGAAAAACCAGATGCGCCTCAATACAGGGCATCAGAAACTGTGCCAAAATACATAAAACTGAGTAAACAATTAGGCGCTGCCTTCGAATCAACAAGAAAGGTGCTTTTTAACAGTGAAGCTACAAAAACTTTTCTGATATCTCCAACACACACACGCATTTCAACTGTAGCGTATCCTGATTAAACAAATTAATTCAATCAGGAAAAAAAAAACCCAGAAAAATCCGTCGAGTTTTTGCTCCTGTATTGTATTTCCTCCATCTGACAGCTCCACTTAATGGCTTCGTGTATAAACAACGACTGATGGTTTCAGAAAACAATACAGATGTAATGACAGGACGTTTGATGTTGTCCACCGCAGGGGGCGCCGAAAGCAACGAAATACATTATCTTGCTAGATAATTATGAGTCATCCATCTGTGTGCCAGGAATATGTCACAGGCATTATGATTGTGTAGTCATACATACTTTCACAGAATATTCAACATCAGTTCGGAAACTGGGGAGAAAAAATCCATAGCGTAACAACCTCATAGTGGTGCAAGCGCTACTTCTGGCACATGTTTTTCCGAAAATGGCGTACCTTGGCGGAAACCTCTACGATTATCAACATACACGAACGAACTGGGAAAAGAAAACCCTTGAACATGCGTGTAACAAGGCGCCTTGTTGAGAAATGAACCAACTCGCAGCAAGTGCTATTACTTGCCTACATGATGACCAATTATCAATACTGGATCACATATTAATATGTTAAGGGTTTGGTGGTCTTTTGGCTCTGCTTGTGGCAACAAAGGTTGGTCAGTTATCAATGGAAAAACCTCCCCTCCAAACTTTTATGTCACTACATGTTTGTTTTACGGTCACATGCCACCCCTACCTATATAATCAAGTGTAATAGATGATAAGATGTAACCCCCCAGCGAACTGGTAACCTTATGACCCATCCGATGACGCATGAGACGTGTCGCTGCGCCACAAGTGTGTTATTGTTTTTCTACTACTCCAAATAATCTCTATCCCCCGTTTCCAATTCAGGAGAACCAATAGCTCTACCAACCAATTTCACAACTGAAGACTTCACTATTTTCTCACCAACTCAGATACCAGAGTCTTTGCTACAGATTCTTGACCTTCTATAGTTCGAGCCTCTTCTAGCAGTTTCTCGTTGTTTGTCATTAACTAGTCCCGAGTAGTCACAAGTTAGGAACGACAATCTATGCTTTCAGCATAGTGATGAGTGGTGGTCCGTCTTGGACGCGAAACCCACCACAAAAATGACTTACTACTGTGGCCGCTCAGCAGGAAATATGTCGCTTTTGAACCGTGGCCAAGAGCATCATGCAAGATCGAAGAAAGAGATTGGAAACATACACTTCAGGATTAAGTACCAGTTGTAGCGGATGTAGGCTTTTGTTTAATTTCATTGCCTGATGAAGTTTCAACACTTCTCCCCTCTTCCTTACTCGGAAGGTTCAGCTTACAACGTCCATGCCCCGATGTCATGACGTGTATTTTGGCTCAAGGCTAAGGTTTTTTTTATTATTTCTTTGGTGGGCAAATATTTACATGAGCACAAGAAACACCGCTTAACTGTGTACTCAAATGTTCCTTACAAAACAGTGATGATAGCTGGAGGCTTGAAGCTTTATGTATGTGCTACTTATCAACGTGTTGAACATTTCTTATACAATACAACGTACAGGTGCGGGCGTATGAATGACAGGGAACATAAAAACGAGCATAACTGCCATGCCCAATATTCTGTATGCGTATTTTTTTTTCTTCCCCGCCATTACAGATTCAGGCATGCGAGACCTCACTGCAAATTCATCCACGCTCGGGATTAGCCCACTCCCTTCGTGTCCGGTGGCGCCAACCGTTACATTCTGGGCCACAACGATACTTCTCTCCAGATTTTACATAACAGGGCCCCGTGGGCTCTTTCCGTTTTGGACGTCAACCGTTATGGAAGCATTAATGGATTATAACGATACCTCCAAACACATACTTGTGGTCCTGCCGTGTCCTGGCGTGGGCTGTCCACTTGCCAGTGTAATTTTGCGTGAAAAGCTTAGCTAGCGGTTTATGTACACTTCCAATTCTATCAAGCCTTCAACAGTTTCCTTTCAAGTTTGATCTCTCTTGGCGTAAAACTTCCACAGAAATGTACAATTTGCTGATGCACTTCGAACAAATCAATCAATAGAACGGCACCTACGCAAAGAAGCCTTCTCTTCTTACTCGGACAAGTAATAGGAAGTAAATTTTTTTCTGAACTCTTCACGGGCTTTTGAAAAAAAAAAAAAAAGCCGTCCCTTAAACAGAAATGGGATTCCCCTCTTGCAACTCCTCCCTTCTCCTATCCCCCCCCCCCCCCCCAAGAAAAAAATTCCCGAGGAAAAAAAAAGCAGCGATCTCACAATGTTCCCACTAAGTACTTTTTGAATTGCTCCTGATAATTATTCGCTGAAAGCAGAGCGAAAACGTCCCCAAACTTTTTACTTCCTCATGCATGGACTGTTTTGTCAATGTAATGCGGTTTTAATCACACATCGAAACCAAAAAGAAAGAAACAATAACAAATCCAACAAAAAAGAGCAACTGACTTTCATTATTTTTTTTTTAAATGGGGAGGATTCATAAGCAGCTGTGCTACTACTTGACTAATTTGACAGCTTTGCTCGAAACTTTTAAGCTGGTTTGGCATCACATTTTTCAAGGCACAGAAAACACGACGCGCTGTCCATTTCGTATGATCGCATCTTCATCCTCAGCTTCGAACATTTTAAATAGTAACTGCCACCTGATCTATGAATGTACAGGACAGTGACTGGGAAGAGGATCCAGAATTCTATATTATCGAATTGCATGTTTGGGGTCATTCGTAGACGTCAGGCCAACTCTCTGGCTTGTCTAACTTTAATGACTTACCGAACGCCGAATACTATACGCAAAGCACGAACTGACCTCGGCCCCCCTTTGTCATATGTTATACTTGTCATGTATGACATCCATTTACATAATTATATCACCACAACTAAACCACTGACATCTCAATACTGCTGACAGCTATAGCTTAGGATTTTGCGTTGGCATACCTGATGAGAGTAAGTGTATGTGTATCTGCATAAATATGTTTATGTTATACATGGAATATGGCTGTGTTTCGAAAACTACTCATCATTAGTTTGTGTGAATCACAAACACAACCAACGCCCACACAATTTGCCAAAACTGTCGAACAATTGGACTTTCCGGCTACAACAACAGCTGATAAATAAAGGCATGCCAAAACAAGGAAAGAGATTAAGAATGAGGGGAAGAACATGTAAAGCACAGCTAGAGTAACAGTCTGCCGTTTTATAAAAAAGGCACCGTATATCTATACCAATCTAAGTCAAATGCGCTGTTTAACATCAATTTAACGAACGGAGTGTGCGCTCTCTTTCTATCTAGCTTTTGATTTTGTACCACTAATATTCTATTTTGGTCACCAGGGAATAGAAATTAAACATGAATGCGAGGCTCAACGCGGAATGTGGTGTTTCGTTGTTGTTGTTTTTGTCTCCTGTGATTTTTTTGTTTTGTTTCTGTTTTGCATATGCGGCCCTTTTTCATGAAACGGCAGAATTCACCCTCAAGGAAATGTTTGGAATGCGCCTCGTGGATCAATCACTTAAATCTGAATCAGCAAAACAAAAGCGGAAATTAAACAGCGTCGTTTTTAAGTGCAGTAGTACAAGTTTCGGTGTCCATCGATACGCCAACGCAATGCAGCCACACACGGCATACAACGATAACGTTCAATCAGTCGGTCAATCAGCTACTAGTAAGCGCTGGCATAATCATAGGCAGCAGACAGGCCACAGCGTACGTGAACAGCATGTACAGAACAAAATCCCCATCAGTCATGGGGATCAAAGAAAATGTGGGGGGAGCGGGTGTTCAAATTGATCTGGGCATACTGGATGGTAAAAGTAACACAACAAGGCTTTTAACGCGGGACATTCCATTCCAATTCCCCAGTCAACATTGCCCTCGTGCAGTGCAGAGTTCTCAACACACAAACACCACTAACGAGTCCCACTCTACTCAAACTGTGGCCTTCCTACCCTAGTGAACTCTCTGCTCCGATGTCACTTTCTTCTTTCTTTCGAGGTGCTGCACGAAAACGTAATAACGCGATAGAAACATCTGGTTGTTCCCCGTTTTCCCGTCGACAACATTGCGTCAGCAAATTAGTGTGAGAACTGGGATTTCCTCACCTGGCAGTGATAGACGGCCAAGCAGGGCGTCACAATTAACATGGAAATAGCGACTGATTGATAATTATTATATCAGAAAGTAGTCGGGGGATTTAGGGTGGGGGTGCACGGGTACGTCAACCTGTGGCGTATACCAAATCACTCACATGAGAAAAACAATGAAGCACTGAAAGCCGCAAGTAGAGGAAGAGTGGCGTGAGGCTGAACTAGTGAAAAACACAAAAGGAGAGAGGTTGGAATGAAAGAAATATTCACAGACCAGTGTGAGACAGGGCACAAAAAGAACAAAAACTGCAGACACTGTTTGAAGATAACATACTAGGATTAGAGAGAGAAGGATCAGAAGAGATCACGTGTGAACTCAACAGAGCCATTGTCTCCTTGGAAACAAATGGGCTGTTTAAGCCCTCCATTCATATTGCAACAAACCCACCTCAAACTTTCTACAACCCAGTACTACTATAATCGAATATTGACAAAATGGTAACAAAATGAAAATTTAAAAAAAAAAAAAAAAAACGGAAGTCTGTTGGGCCTTAGCAGGTTGTGCAAAGTTAAAATGGGGGGAAAAAAAAAAACGGCTGCATGTTTTATCATGCAGGTTACAAACTATGACAGAACATACAATCTGTGATTATGGGACAACAATATAATCAATAGCCATGAATAAACACAGGTGACAGAGAAATGGAATATCAGGGACAGACAGGATCGGTGCAGCGAACATTCCCTTCAGCATGATTAATAGCCTCCTATGGATGATCAATATTTGGCAAAGGAATTAAATGACCAAAGGGCAGGATCCACCATTGTTTATAGGGAAATGGCTCTCTGGCCACAACCAGGGACCAATGCAGGGCAGCACCCAGACAGTATTGATCTGTTCTCTATTGGAACTCCCTGTATCACAGGCAAGCAGCAGCAGCAGCAGCCCACGCCAGCACACAAGGCTGGAATAGCAAGGAGGATTGTCCCAGCAGGGGGAGGAGAGAGGGATGAAATGATTGGCTAGAGACAATCATCAGGGAGCATTACACCATTTCACCTATATGTAAACCATCATTTGTTGATTTGTGGGGGTTGGAGTGGGGCAAGGAGAAAGAAAATGAAAAATGATATGCCTCT
This sequence comes from Onchidella celtica, assembly GCA_963931925.1. Lineage (NCBI taxonomy): Eukaryota > Metazoa > Mollusca > Gastropoda > Systellommatophora > Onchidiidae > Onchidella > Onchidella celtica. The sequence continues at coordinate 21,139,541 of OZ007576.1, read as the reverse complement.
TCTCTCCACCTCTTTGTTCCATTTTTGTAGTGTATGAGGGTGCAGGGGTTTGAAGGATTATGCTTTCAGTAGAATAGATCAATCAACTAATGAACATGTTCACCCCCATGAAGCTGTTAAAACCTTATCAAGCAATCATCTATTCTTTTTCCCAATACCGATGGAACTTTCTTGAGCTGGTCCTCTCTACTACTATCTCAGAAAAAGTCACAATATGGTTGCAACTTCAGGCTCAAAAGTTTGAAAAGTATTACTCCAGGTTGAAGGATTTCTCAAGTGAAAAAATGCTCCAAGAATCTGTTCATGAATGGCATTCACAACCACAGGTTAGGATTACTAAGGCCAGGCAAATGGACCATTGTCCATTAAGCCAGAATAAAATGGTACCTATTCTGAAATGACAATCTGAATCAGTTAAAAAAAAGAATCTTACATGAACAACAACTACAACCCCACTTTACACACTGACAAATCAAAGAGCTTACAGTTCATCCTTCTGTCTTTGAGACAGCACCATCTTGATTAGATCTTGTGTAAGTGGCTCCTGCCAAATGAAAATGTATCCAAAGAAAGCTCGAAATAGTAGGAAGGTCAGTTCAGTAGGTTGCCATCATAAACCCTGCACTTGGGCTCAACACCTGAAAACAAACGGCAGTCACAAAATCTGAAAATGGGCCTTTATGCGAATTTTTTGTTTGCTGATTTGTACTGATAACTGTCACAGGTTTTTAATACTATAACAGACACATTCATACACAATAAGAATGCTTACAAAACAAGACCAAGGAATGAAAGGAAATGTCTGAAATACACAAATTATCTTTAACAATGTAGTATTGATAAGGTTATTTTCATCATTCGAAATGAAACAAGGTATAATTCTTTGTCATTCCTGATGTTATTGGGAGGCAGAATTATGTACTTTCTCTGCACAATAGTTTTTGTTGTACCAAACAAATTTTCACACAACAGAGGAAATAAATACCCATATTAACATATTCTGTGCTTTCTTTCCAATGCAAACCCTCATCATAAACAACACTGGTCAGCTTAAGTTAATCAGGCACGCAATCCCTTTAATTTGATAATTGAAAGTGACAAGACTTGTACATGTTACTGTACTATGAAACATAGAGTCTCTCTGCCATGAGTTGTAAACTTTTTATACAGATAAAAATTAATGAAAAGAGAAGTGTACCAAGTTATTGATAGTTTTTCTCTTGACATATTATTCCTTGAGATGGGAAACTTTCATGATTCATCTGTAGTGACAGTACAGAAAACAGGTACTACTGTATTTCATTAGAGATGAAAAATTACTTGTGTATCAATGTTGTTGTAATTTATTCAGTGAGCCTGTTCTCTTCTCTACAAATTGATAAACGTGTTCAGATGAAGACAAACAACATTTTCAAAGCAAACAGTTCATCAGGAATGTTGGTTACAAAAGCATTAACATTATAATTTGACAAATTAGAAATTAAGATTCATGAGTGAAATTTTAAAACATTATTTTAGGTTTATTGTTATTATACTAATCTTACCAAATAAACTTCAAATTTGTCTTTGCAAGCGAATTTTCTTTTTAGCACTATATCTAGTAACAAAAGAACAGTTTTCATTCTGGGAGAACAAAGAAATTATTTGCTCCAATCTAGTTTTTGCAAGACATTGTAAGAACTCTCTGTCACACTCAGTTTCCCCAAAGTACATTGCCCAAAACTTTAATACTGCCATTGCTTTTTCAGGTTTGGCAGTCAGTAAGATGGCCAACAAACAGGACGAAGACAAGGTGATTGAAAGATATGTACAGGTAAATGATGATTATAATGCAATTGTAGTGTAACTGAAAATAATGTGTCAGGTGGACATGATGATGCAGGTTTTGTTTCAACTTGAATGCAGTAACATTTTTCTCTACAGACCAAACAAGACAACTAACATCATAATGATTTAAATGAAACAACTAATTTTTTTCAGTTACTAACCTAATAGTAACACCATCTTAAATATTTGCGATGCTTGTTTTTGTTTACAAAGTCATGCTTTCAGTGCTACAAGTTTAAAACCTACAAATGCTGTTACCAACAGCTTTTTTTTAAATGGAAATGTCACTGGAATATACCTGTTTAATTTATTTATTTTTATACATTACATCTTGATTCACCACATCGGGCCTACAAAAGTACCATACCTGAAATAATGAAAAATGGCACACCGGCAAAGTATTGTGATGTAAATATCGTACCTGCTTTACATATATATCAATTTACAGTAGATCTGCTACCAGAACTTTTACTGTCATTGTCTGTGAGTGTCACAAAACAAAATCATTTCAAAACCACTCAGAAGAATGCTATTTTTAAAAATATAATGAATATGTATTTTTGTGAGAACAAGTCATGTTATTTCAAGACATTATAAATATAACCTAACATACAGGTTTTTCTAACTGAATCCTTACCAATATCATTAATCCAAGAACTTACTCTACACCTGAATCCTCTGGTCACTTTAACTTTGATGTGGTTGTGAACAGAAGAATCTAAATTTATCTCATAATACTCATATCTAAGGTCTTCTAGTTCTGGTTTCTTTTTCGCCATTTAGGGTATAACACATACAGTGTAGGCCTACTAAACGATCCTTAAAATTTAAATCACATTAGCCTAATTGAATTATTATGTAATGTAATAAATGGGGGGGGGGGGGGTCTAAATCTTCACAACACAGCCACGGTAATAAATTTACACAAAACAGATGATGTGCATCATGCTGAAAATAAGCAGATCATTTCAAGCTAGTCTCTGCATGCAATTCATGATGTTGAAATGGCTACAAAGTAAATACTGTTTCCTGTGCTAAACATTGGTGACAATGATTACAGTGTAATTTACAGGAGTGTAGGCCTACATCACTTGAGATTGAAGTTGCTGAGTTGGGGAGGCCTGGCTAGATCTCCACAGTAAGTTTAACACACTACCATTTTTTACATTTCAAGTCCTGACATTCCACTCTAATTACCCTCTCTTTAGTGTACAATCCAGGTGAATAGATCTTATCCACACACGGAGCATTTGAAATACTGTTGTAACTGGTTAAGTAGATTTGATCTGAATCTAAATCTTGACTCCAGTCCAGTGTGACTGAGTGAGTGGGAGGAAACTGGGCAACCTTCAAATTCAGTTTCACTAGGCCTACTTCACCCACCTATTGTTAATATCTCAATAAGACAGTTAGATGTATATCCCTCTTTTCTTTTGAATTTAGTAAGGTGACTTTACTCCCAGTCTGAGCCACTTTCGAGTTCCATCAGTCTGCGTTCAGTAGCCTACAAAAGTGCAGGCTAATTTGTGTCAGTTGACTGCTGATTTTCTCATACTTGGCTTATAACATTTCGTTTTCTGGACAGTTAACGGAAATTGAACGGCTAACTTCGTATGTACCGCACTTCACATCATGTAATTAACAAATATACACAGCTTACCGTAAATTTCGTGTCCTATATGAAGAGAGGAGAATCAACAGAGAAAATCGAAATTATAATGCGCTAGAACACGTAAACCGCAGCCTTCCTAATGACATCAAATTCGCGCATACAATCTGCGCATTTCCGGATACAAATCTATAACGCGAGAGAATACGTCATTTACTGTGAATGCCCAAGGTACGATTTGAAAATTCAAAATGGAACGAAACAATCTTGTTTTTTTTATTTTCAAATTCCGAGGCCCTCGTCATGAATATATTTCCCACCGGGGAGGAGGGATCTCAATTATTGATCTCAATAATTTGTATAAAAACATTTTAACAAATGACAGCTCCCATTGACTTCCAGAGAATTTTTAATCCAGGTTCAATCTTTTTCCCTTTAAGACGGACAACAGAAGTTACTCTATTTTAAACAATATTTTGTTTAAATTATATAATATATCAGTTGTCTCCCTTTATGAATTTTGTTTCTCAATTGAAATGGGTGGTTTTTCTCCAACCACCCCACCCCCATCTCCTGGTGACAGATTTTCGTTTGCAGCACAACTATCTCGTCGGCATCCTTCCGTCTACGAGAGACGATGGTGTGGCGTCCGTAGGTTGTTTAGCTGCACTTCCGTGTGTGGCTGTGCAGGCCGATTCTTGAGTGGCAATCCCTGCCGCATCTGGAGCACAACTATACGAACAAAAAAAAAGGGGGGGGTGTGGGCTAGGGTGGGGACACTATATACAAACCTTTATATATTGCCATAAGAGTATAATAACAATTAAACAAACAAACAACAACAAAAAAAACAAGTACAGGCTCTGATTAATAATAGGATTTCCTCCTGAGACTTATGTCATCCATTCATCTAAACTGAGGTAACAGAGAATGTATGACTGTCGGTCGTCCCAGCGTTTCCACATTCCAAATTAAAACGTTAATGCTTACAAAGTAACCAATGGCGTAGATAAGTTAAGGTCTAACAGCGTCATTGGTCAGCCTTGCTAAAAACGTAAAAAGGAATAAATGAAATAAATAAAGACTCATACACAGAAGAAGATCCACACGCAGATCTCCAAGAGGAAAAAAAACAAAACAACAACAATGAAGCAAACAAACAAAAGTGAAAGTAAAACCTTCCAAATGGCACACTACATTGTTGTTATTCCGCATCGCCTTTCGTGGGTTAATGCACAATGGCCTGCTTGCCTGCTTTCAGACCAGAGAGCTGGGGTTAATGACGATTTGATTTAAGTGTACTTGTGTCCGGAAATATGACACCTGGACAAGTCCGTGCCGTGTAACTATAACAGAAGTGCTAACATCACTACGGTCATTTCAAAAGCACCGATGTAACACTTTAGGTAAGCCTCTATCATCAAACCTGACGACTCCTGAGGCGTACTAGACGATTTTGACTGGCTGATTAGTTGGACCGTGACGTCACGGAGATTAAGTTTCAGTGAGATCCAACTACACGCAGTTGGCTTGTGCATGAGGCTTCATTGAAGTTCAAGGTCGTAACGTCACCAAAAACTCCTCGGCCTATCAAAATCGGCATTTGTCCGCCTAGAATCGCTCTTAGTCTTGGGCTTATCTGTCCGGGCACCTGACGTTTGAGTTTAATGTTTCTCAACATATTTTATTCCCTGACACGCTTAAGGAACAAAAATTGCGCCCCACCAAGTTCGGACGAAGTTAGTATCCAGTAAACATGAGATTTTGAAGGTATAATTTACACATTCAATGCGTGTACATTGAAAAGAGCTTTCAATTATAACTTTAGTTCGTGTTTTAATCACTTGTTTTTTACTTCCATGGGAGCCTTGCCCTTGATGCTGACTGCAAATTTGTTTGATTCGAGAAACCAGACTCGTCAATGTTAGCATGAAATCACCACAGTATCCATTCTGAGGTGCCACGCCCCACCTTGAGAAACACTGGTTTAAATGGTTCCCATAACCAACTAATAATATGGACAGAACTCCAATACTTTATTATTACATGTATTATTTTAATCAGCTTTTGCGCACAATACGTGTATTTACATGTAACAGGTTCTCTATTCTGCAGTTTGTGGTCTCGCGTATTAAAGTAGATACACATTCACTCCAGCTTGTGGGACTGTAGGGCAGCTTGTACAACGAGGTTAACAGTGATAATTTCGAATCACAGAAACTTAATTTTAATTTCACTCTTTGATTGGACGATAATCAAAATCTAAGTAGATAAAATAGCACTATGATGTCAATATATGATGCTGTTGTTAGATCTTCACCTCACTTTTAACTTTTCTCTCGTGTTGGCCACATATTGTCTAACGACAAAAAAAGTCTTATCATTGCCCCCCCCCTCCCCCAGCTATTATATCATACCCATCTATATGTTTATCCCATTGACGTCTCCCAGCACAGAAAGATATCCGCTGATGACACTGTAAGCTTGCTCTCATCGAGATAATGAAAGACCCCTAGACATTATATATTGTGGATAATGACCATACCTAGTTAAAACTAATAAAAGTAATGTTGAAGGAGGATAGAGATCTGTTTGAACTGGCATGCATGTCCAGTGTGAAATGATCTGCTCCACACAATAAGAACTTGAAAGGACGGAACATGAAAATCACATCCTCCACACAATAACAAACAGACTTAACAATGAATCAAGACAATACCATGGTGACTTGAAAATAGTTTAATTGCCGAACATAAACCCAAACAAAGAGCCAGCCAAAAATGCACAGTTAAAACAACAATTAAAGAAACGAACAGTTGCTCACATTCCACTTAAGTTCACAAATTACTTGTCAAGTCTAACCAGCCAGGGTTATAATAAATGTCCCACCTTAATATAGTTTGTCATACACATGCAACATCTCTGTAACTTGAATCCCCATTCAGTAATGACAAAAAAAAAAAGACCTCACATAACACATTAAGCCCTCACAGCTAGCCTTACATAATTAACCCATACAATATTTTTGTACGTTTAATCCCTTGATTAAAAGATAGCAATCTAGCCCAAACTAATTTCCCTCAATATTCTTTCATGATCTTAGTAACATTCATCACTGAGAAAGCAAATGCAATTGTAACATCAACCTAGATATTTCCCGTAATTTTTTCTAATCCAATGTCCACGGATCCTTCCATATTTACACATGTGCAGCATGAACTTCCAATTTTTTTCTTTTAAATATTCTATTTGTATACAGTCAACCTAATGGTTTAATAAATTTAAAAAAATGTTGTTGATCTCAGAAACTTGACTACAACACAAGCACTTTAGTGATGTCCCATCAGCACAATCTCTGACCTCCAGTAGTCACTAGCATCTGTGTGTAAAAATTCCCAGTTCAGGCACATATTTATATGGTTTGGACCGAGCTGGACCCCTGAGAAGAAAAAAGGCAAGAAAAATCAACACAGTGAGCTTTTTTTTTTCCCTTTTCGGGCACAGATTGAAATGCGATTTGGGCCGTAACCACTGTGTGCATGACTCTGTGACTTCTTTGTTGAATAAAAATAAATGGATGAATGAATAAATAAATAAATAAATAAACAAATAAATAAATAAATAAACAGACATTAAGGTGACAGTGAATTGAAATTCAGGGAATATTTTAACTGCTAAAACACTTGTTTAAAAGCACAGAAAAACAATATATAAATGTAACTGAAAACCACCCTTTCATATTAAAAGTATCAGAACCCATAATATGAAAGTTTACAAACGGTTGCAAGGTTTTCACATTAGCACAAGGTTGAACAACATGAGAGAGCTGGGGGACTCAGAAAAATCCTTATAACAGATACAGGTGCTGCATGTTTCCTGTGCCAAAAAAAAAATTAGTTATACATATACTGTTAGTTTGCCACCTTCTTGTGTGATGGATATGTCATCAGTCCATTTGTAATTTTCTCTGTTTGACAACAGTTGATGAAATCTGACCTAAAAAAAAAAAACCTCAAAATTTGCCAGAACTTACCTGCTAGTTCTGGGCATCATTTTCTCTTTAGGAATCTCCACTGGTACAGTGCTGGAGGCATGGGTGTCTGTTTCCAGATAAACATCAAAGCACATGAGAAGACGCTGAAGCTGATTGGGCAGGAGTTGGTCTTGTGATTTGCTCAACACCAGCTCTTTAAAGTGCAAGTTGACTTCTTCCTCCATTTCCTGAGACAGCAGTATACAAAATGAACACAGATAATTCAACCCCCAGACGAATCACAGAATGAAGAACAGCCGGCCATCAAACATGTAAAGAAATATTCATCCGAATGGATGTGGTCATATATGTCATAGTTTTTATGCCTGCATTACAGTTAGGCTTGAACAGTTTAGGAAAATCACTGTAAAATTCAACTTGTGGTTCATGAAGTGAAGTCAGCTGGTGCTCCTACCCTGAAAATATAAATTTCTCTTTCAAAGTTCAATGGCAACAGCCACATTTGGGGTGCAATTCCCAAATCCCTAATAACGGAACATAAATTTTATACATGTCACATTCAACATCCACATCTTAAAGAAAAAAGGCCAGACAACATGGTCACAAATCTAGTCTTTTAGCCCAAAGACCTTACTTCTAGAATCTAGATTTGTGTATGTGGTTGAATGGGAAATTGTTTGAAAGGGCGAAAGGAGACAAAAGCATGCATCTACAACCAAATGTACCCTTTTTAAAATTTGCTCAGATAAACAAGAGAAAGCTGAAGGGAAAGCAATGTATAAAACATGAAATAACTGACAAAGTGAAATAAAGGGAAGTCTAAAAACAGAGAAAAACTTGACTGACCATCACATGGACATCTGTTAGTGCTGTACGTTGGGACTGCCAGATAATGTCTAAAACAAAGAGTGGAGCCACACGGGGACAGACAGCAGTCAACACAACATACCCCAACATCTTGGCTGGAAAGAGAATGGTTATTCCATGATATTCAACAAGATAAAAATCAGAAATATGAATTGTAACAAGTCCAATTCAGAACTGCTTACCAGTAACTAATTTTCATTAGCATCTAATGAACATCACGATTGGTAACAGTCCTGTCTACAACTTATCAGTATCACTGCAAAACCTCAAGAGACATTTGAAACCTACAAAGGCCTGGAGACATGTCTGTATTTGCTATAAACAACAATTAATGAATGCCATAATAAACTACATAGCAAAAAAAAATCTTGCTCTGCTAGCATTGCTTTGCAGGGACAGACAGGATGTTTATGCTTTATTGAAACAACTCACACATCTGACTAGGAAGATTACAAGTTTACATGGGACATGGAAAGTAATGCATGGATCTGATATTTGCCTATTTACTGAACCAATGGTGTAATAGTAGAAGCTACATTATACAAGCTGGCAGTAGACATCGCAGTAAAACATTTGAAAAATGAGATAATTTACCCTGACAATCTCAAGCTTAATCACTTGACTGCCCTGTGGATGCATACCCTATATCCTAAAATCAATAGCGTGGGCATGCTGTGGACGCACGGTAATCGATCATATGAATGCGCTGCTGACGTAAATCCTACTAAAACCATGTAAAATGGAAGTTCATGCATTTTAAAAATTGTTTTCAGGAATACAGCTAGGAAAAACATGTAGCGGTGAAGGGTTTAAGCTACAGCCTATACTATGGAGCATCAATACGGGGGTGTGAATGTCTCAAGACAAGTTTACCTGAACCTCTCTCCATGGCAGCTGTAAAAATGAGATCAGACTCCCGGACCATCCCTGCCTGAATAAATCTCTTTGCTTGAGGCAGCAGCTGAAGATCTTCAAATGTGGACCGTCGCCATGAAGTCAAGTGTGCGTTTACCTTGGTGGGAAACATCTTCATTGATTCTGCATTTAATGGAATGATGCCTCGCTCTGAAATAGATATTAAAAGACAAAGATCTGAAAGGCAAGTTCTGTCTTTTGATCTCATCCATGCTTGACAAACTCTGCTTTCCAAATGTAATAATTAAAGGACTATTTCAACAAGGGCCACCTCAAGAGGCATGTAAACCCATGCTCTATAAATGCAAACTGAAACTGTCACTTAGTTATAATTTCCACATCTCATAGTGTACTCTATGTGTATTAGATAATGTGCATACTGTCATCACTGTTTTGCACTTTACTGGACCGGTCTTTATACTACAAATTTGGCAGGAATTTCATTTTGGCAAAAACCTTATTTCTCATGTACTTCCTCACACCTGATTAAATGCAGTTCGATTCAATAAATTAAGGGGCAGTTGGCAGGTCTGCAATTCTCTGCATGACAAATAGAACCATTTGACAGCCTCTCCGTTTGCTTACCTAACGATGAAAGTTGCTGCAACAATCCTATCCGAGCTTTCATACGCAGCTGCAGTAAACGAACAGTCTTTTGCATATTGGCAGAACTCACACTGTGCCTGGCTCTGACAGTAGCTACTTTAGCCACCCGTGAACTCCCCTCGTCCTCTTCACCATCTGCCCTGTTGGTTTGGTCTCCATTTGTGTCAGCATCTGTCTTGATAAACTGCAATCCTCCCATCCACTGACACCACAAATATGGGCGACCAATAAGTGAAATGTAGTTTGATAGATCTTGCAAGCTGACAAAAAAAAAAAAAAAAAAGGAAAACATTGAATTATACAATACTGCCAGTTATCAGTTAAACTAAAAATGCTAACCCCCATCCCAAAGGTCCTATAGCAGTGATTGACATTCTGCATCTATACTGGATTATGCAGATGTGCCAGTTGCAAACTAGTGTGCAAGGTAAAATTACAAGGACTATAAAATATAAACTTCTATGCACCATTAGCGTTGCGCACGTTAAAGATACCTTGGCAGTTGGAAATCGTAAAGAGCAGGCCGAAAGGCCGCTGCCCGGGCAAAATTGAAATTAATAGATTAAAATTTATCCATATCATCTCCCCCCCCCCCCCTCCCCGCCAGAACAAGAAATAATAAAACAAGTAAAGTGAGGTGTAAATGCCAAGGGCAGCGAACCTCCTAAAATAAAGACCTCAAATCACCATTAGCATGGGCACTAGAAGGGAGGCAAAATCGACTGCATGTACCTCACAGACATTGCAAAGGACTACTAACATGGTCCAAATGACATTCCTCACATTGTTGATCTCGTGATTTGTGAAGAATTTTTCCTCCCATCAGTCTATCACCGACTGGTACACAAATTTATGTGTGATTTAAAGTTTATTAAGCTTTATGCCTCTTTATCTTAAAGTGTCTTACTAAATTCAATGCAGTTACCAGAAAGAAATTTAATCAAAATCAGATCCGGTGACAAAACTTTTGATGTACAGCACTTACCCATGCCTCTTCAGCTCATAATGGTTGGCTATGTTTGGTGAATTGTTGCCGTGGTCACCAGGATACAGTTCATCCAAAATCAAATCAGGAGACAGAAGTTCCCTGTCATAAAAGAAATTAAATATGCTTGATTATCATAATACAATGCCACTTTCAATAGCATTCCAAAAACATTTTCATGCTTCTCAGGAACTAAAATATGAATAAATGAAATTTAAAAAAAAGACTATCTTTATTGCTATGGACACATTATGGGTGGAAGAAAAAAGTAAAATCAAATTACTTTACCTGGAAGCAGTTGGTCACAGAAACAAAAATCCTGCAAACACTACACTCAACATCAAAATGTACTAGTAGGCCCTATTCCTTGAAAGACGAAAAAAGTTACAGGTGGGGCAAGAGGACTGCAGTTAAAATTCCGGCCCTGTCAGATTTTTCCGGTCAACTTTCACTCATGTGTGGACATCATCCCAATGCCATTGCTGTTTATGACACTTTCTCACCATGTTAGAAATTCTAATCTTATGCTAATAATAAGCTGATATTCTGGGCAGGAACTGATTTTCTCTAAACAGATTCAGTAAATTTCTCTAAGGAGTGACGTGACCAGACACACATAGCACATGTAGATATAAATTATGAAAATACGTGATGGAAAATCCCTTTTTTTTTTTACCATGTTTCTGCACTGACATCACTAGCAAGTGAAGAGAATGGCAGAGAAAATAACCAACAAGAGAAGAAACTGACAAAAAAATAAAATAAATAGAAAAATACGAAAACACAGCTTACCCTCCACTAATTGAGTTTGGATTGACCTTCAGTCCCAGAGTGACCTTGACATTCACAGTGATTATATTCAAAGCCATTATGTAGAAAAAGGTTAACTGGAGATCAGCGCCATCTGCCAACAAATAAGGCATGCAAGTTATGTAAAGATAACACGAGTTATGCCGATTAAGCCTCATATGTTTTCATTCACTTGGTCCTCAATGCAATAAATATCGCTGGGGATCTTTCTTTCACACTTAAAGTACCGCACCCAATTTCACAGAATACCATTTAAATACCGCAGCCTTGTTGTAAACAAGCCAAAATTTAGGTGACGTGTATTAAAAAATTCTTGAGAGAAAATGACTGGACAGAATGCCATGAAATTTTTACATAGCACTCACAACTGAATAAAGTTCACATAGAAGTAGGTGCGGTACTGGCGACTTTTGTCACCAGTGGTACTTTAAGTGTTAAAGCTTCACACTAAAGTCCCCCCCCCCCCCCCCCATATTGTTTGTCAGTAAATTTCTTACCTTCATCAGCAATATCAAGCACAACAGTTAAGGGGTGTTTCTTCAGGACTCTGTTTTTCATTTCCAAATTCCGAGCTTCAATGGTCTTCCTACGTCTTTTCTGAAAGGTTTAGTAGAAAAAAAGATTGTAAGCACCTATTTCAACTCTTAAAGGTCACTGCAAATTGCATTTGATTAAACAATTGTAACTGAAACATAACACTCCGCCTGTTTTATTTAATTTTACCATTATCGAGGTCAACAGCCACTGAAACACATGCATGTGCAAGAATGTTCCCATATAGAAATAAGAAACTGTTTTTATTTAGTGGGAAGTTTTAACTATTTTTCTTTTCTCAAAACATTTGTAAATATTTTGTAGCAGAAATATCCCATTTTAACAAATATTTACAGTTTCTTTCTTTCTTTTCCCTAGTTTTAAATGCCAAGTAACTGCTCTAGCATCCCCAACTCTGCTTAAATGATCATCCCATAACATTGCACACTATTACTGAATCATCACTGCCCCAGTACTGTTTTATTCAAGGGGTGTGTGTAAATGGGTGTGTGTAAACAAGTGTTTATGTAGACGAGATGATGTGTATGAAGAAGTTATGATAAAACTGTTTAACCCACTTTCCAGTCCCTGGATAAGTAAAGTTTCATCTTATCTTATCTTGTTCTATCTCCGCTTTTTACAAAAATTGAGATAAGGTCATAATATGATAAATATGGCATATCAAAGTGTATTCTATCACTTCCACAAAAATCATGCATATATATCTTGTCCACAGTTCCCACAGTCCACAGGTTTTGGTTATTTTTCAGGAGAAGCAAAAAAACTGTTTTCTTTTAGCACAATTAGTCTAGTGATGATGAAATTTTGAAAGTTTGCTACACGCTTATTTTTAGGCTTAAGAGTCTTTAACTAACATCACTCAATGTGGCTTTGAATTTAGATGAATATATATAAAAATCAGTTTTGTGAATTTTTGAGTCACTACAGTCTTAGGGAAGGAATGGTGACGATCTAAATCTAATATATAAATCAGTTTTGTGAATTTTTGAGTCACTACAGTCTTAGGGAAGGAATGGTGACGATCTAAATCTAATCTATGAGAGCAGATGTTGAAGTGTTGAAAAGATGGTATAATATTTTGCAAAGTTTAATTACAGAACTTTACAAGAGATTTTCTCAGAATATGCTGATGAGGAAATAGCTTAAAGCAGTACTGGGGCAAGTAATGTCCGTCCAACATTATTGTTCCACTGACATTGAAAAATGATTGTGATAGAGATGGTCAAATGGGGATGTTGATCTCTATCACTATGTAGGTGGAGCAAACAATAAAACTCAATTGAGGAGTAGAAAACCTACTGAATCTGGTTTCTCTTGTTCTTCTTGGTCACTGTCTGATTCCTCATCTGGTGAACAAATACAACCAGGATTAAAACATTTCAGCAAAAAAATGTATCTCTGCCAGGGTAACTGAAACAATACCTATAGATGCCATGCTAAGTTAACAATGTAATGTGAAAGAAACAAAGACTAAGTTAACAACCTAAATTAATTTTGCTTAAGTCCTTAGGTTAACAATGCCATGTGAAAGAAACAAAGCAGAATTGATTTAATAAACCCCCAATATGTAAGTATCCCATTCAGACTATGGTGTAAAATCACAAACCTGGCTCAAAGGTATATGCAGTCAAAGATTTGGCAGCATCCACGTCTCCTTGTATGGACACCTTCAGGCATTTGTCTGAAACACAAAATCATTATGAAATATGAAATTTTTAGCCCAAGAATATAATTAAACATGATAACCTCACATACATGTAATCTATACTACAAAGCTGAAGACAGCTAAATTATGAATCCTATCTCCTCCACTAATATGCAACCTACAGTATTCAGAGTTCGTATGGTCATTCCTGACTCCCAAATGTAGAATCTGTCGTATAAAGCATGACGCTTATATTTTCCAACTAAAATTAATTTCCATTGCTTCCCTTTTGTGGTTGTTCAAATTGTCTTGCTACTGGATGGAAGTTCATATTTTTAAGTTTTCAACACTTGTGTACATAATTACTGCATGTATTTTCCTTGAGTTCTCAAGGATTGTTTTCTCGTTCAAGGTGAACACACATTTTGCGACCCTTCTCTCAGAACAAACCACTTAGCGGTGCTGTTGAGGCTTGTAGTATGATAAAATGACAGGCTCTATTGTAATCAGCATATCACTTACTGCAAGCATCCTTGTACGCAGAGGTCTGCATGTAAAGAACATAGAGTGGTACAGGAAGATGTTGTGCTGTTTGATGTTCCTCTAGGATGGCATCATAAGGCATGTTTAAGTAGTCCTGAACTGGTCGGGTGGACTGGAGACAAAAACATAAAATTTTCAAAATTTCTGAATTCAGGCTTGTTTGCAAATGCTGAAATGAAATAATTCTGTCACCGTGAAGCTAAAGACCCAGTTTTCCACACTGTGCCAAGCAGTGTTTGAACATGTAGATTTTTTTCACCGACTGATAACGGAAATTCTCTTCACTGAAACCTCAGAACAGCTTAAGTGACATGACCAATTTCGATAAAAAAAGTAAGATTTATGCAGTTACCTGAAGAATTGCTGACAATTTGGGCTGCAGAGTATCCAGATAGTCTTGTTTGGACTGGATTTCCTGACTAATTTTTTCTTTCTCTGCCTTTGTCTCCGTCAACTTGGCTGCCAAACTGTACTCACACAAACAAAATAAAATGAAATATAACATGATGAAAAGCATTTCAGAGCTGAGGTTGCTGAAAATATGGTTAGCAGATGAATCTACCTCTAATTGTATAATCTAGCATTGGCATCGCAATTTTATTTTTGTCTCAAATAAGCACAGATATGAAACTTCAAGAAACTGATTTAAATATGGCAAAAAACCCCAAAATTCCAACTGAGAGAAATTAATTCTTACAGTAACAGCGTGCACAGTGCATGATAGTATGAATGAGTTAAAATAAACTGGTGATCTAAATACTCATTTTTTTAAACTGGAGTGTTCCACAGATCCATGTAAATTCTACAGCACTAAATTGAATGCCATGTTACACTGGAGTTCCCTAAAACATACATTTAAGTATCTAAAAAAAATCTATGTTATGCTTTAAATTCTCTTGCTAAAAATGTGAAAGCTTACTGTTTGCGTTGCTCCAGTTCCCACTCCAACCTCGCCAACATTTGAAGGTGGACATCTTCCTTGGTTACAGACTGAAACATAAAGATGAACATCAAATCTTGGCCGCCTGTACCAGGCTCTCAATTAAATGCATTCTTGTCACCATTGGTTTCCCCATACAAAATCTCCTCCTTACATTGATCAAAATGTTTACAGAAAATACTTCATCATCACTTCCACAACAGGTTCTCGCACTATGTTCTGCAACATATGCCTCACACTTACTGGTAAATCAGTCTACATGAAATTCCCAAATTCATCATCACTATGTCAATAGTCAAAGTATAGATTTACAACAAAAGACAATATAAAAGTAAAAAAAAGACATGCAGATGAATTACTTCTAGCAGGAAATCTCAGGTAAAATCAAAACAACATCCACAAACTAAATGAACAAAGTGAACACTTACAGGATTAGAAAGGGAGTCTGGTGCAGTTTTGTAGAATTCTTCAACAGGGATGAGCTCAATTTCTTCATCTTTGGACCTGCAAACAATTTTAAATATGACACAACCTTATGCCATATCATAATATGTATGGGACTGCATTCCTCAGTTTATTTTTTTCTCTGCTGTTGACCTAAACAATAATATTTATCTCAAGATTTTGCTGAAAGGATACTGAATATTAACATCACAAATGGGCACATCACGACAGGTATTTCATGCCCAGATTTATCATCCCCAGCATACCAACAGCTGAGTTGATCCTCTGGAAATGAGAACTGGATTCTGTATTTATATAAAACATACTATGTAACTGTCATTTTAAAAAATTAAATTCAAGTTGGTACAACAATTTTCTCAGCAGTGAACAAGTGAATGATGCAACAGATCGGGATAATGTGATGTGGTAAATATCAGCAACTCATTATCAGCTGTAGTCTTTGAAAGTTCACCTACAAATCAATGTCACAAGAGGTACAAACAGTGTCCTTACAAATACAACTATGGACTTACTTGAATTCTAGGCATCTGGTGATTTCCTTTTCTAAATGCATGGCCTCATATAGAAGGTTCTGCAGCCGCAGGTGACACTGATCAATTTTATGCTTGGCCTGGTGTGAATGACAGAAACATTCAATCTTAAATGCACAACCTGATCTGGGTGAAAGTTCTCTTCCACTGATGTCATGACCATATCTTGCTGTGACACATTTTGACAGGTAGCTTTGGCCTAACAATAGTGGTATACAGACAATGAAACATAACCATAAAAACTTAAGAATTACAAAATGTGCAAAAGAACACAGAAGTTATACGAAAAAAAAAAGACAACACTGCAGCTTTCCTATGATTTCCAGGCATTTATGTTAATAAGACAACCCCCATCCCCATTATGTGTCTATTTCTCCAATTATACTATCTACCTCCTGCTGTTTAAAAATTTGAAGGCATGGGCAATTGATTTGAGGTCTTTATTTTAGGAGGTTCGCTGCCCTTGGCATTTACACCTCACTTTACTTGTTTTATTATTTCTTGTTCTGGCGGGGGGGGGGGAGATGATATGGATAAATTTTAATCTATTAATTTCAATTTTGCCCGGGCAGCGGCCTTTCGGCCTGCTCTTTACGATTTCCAACCGCCAAGGTATCTTTAACGTGCGCAACGTGCACACGGGCCCTCCGAATTTTTTCGTCCTTATCCGAGAAGACTAGGTACTCGATCCTACCCCCCAATAGGACCAGGGACTTGAAAATATGAGAAAAATCCAATTTCCAAGAACTACTCGATCCTACCCCCCAATAGGACCAGGGACTTGAAAATATGAGAAAAATCCACTTTCCAACATGCCTGCACTGCCCGGGTTTAGAACCCGGGACCCTTGGCATGAGAGGCGAGCACCTTGCCTCAAGACCACCTTGTCCCCGAAGGCATGGGCAATGTTGGCAGCCTGTTTTGTAAGACAAAAAGCACCAAGATGCATGTAAAATTTGTTGTACCCTCTAGCATCTGAAATGCTAGTTTGTTTTTTTCTGAATTCCTGTCACCACCACCACCCACACAACCATACGGTCTTTTACAGTCCAGCTGCAGCATCATGACTCAGGCTGCAATGTGTGTGACCTGTGCAGCTGCCCACTATTTAACCTGGCACGTTTACTGTACATGATATACATGTAGATAATTAGGTTGGTTTTTGGATGGTTAGACTTTTCATGTCATGATATCAAGGACAGCATCCCTAATACTTACCTCATTCGTTGTTTCCCTGACCTTACGACATCTGAAATGAGCCATTCTGTTTAGTTTCTTCATGTGTATGAAATGAATAGTTGCATCAGTGCGGATGGAACTGATTTCAGATGAAGTCTGAGAATAAATAGGTGCAGTAAACCTAATCATATATATAATCATATAATGTAATAATATAATGTATCATATTGCATGCCATTAATAAAAAATCCCACTTGGTAAGAACAAATTTTTCATTCATTTGCGATTTAGTAATTGCTAAACATATTCATTTTTAAAGTACACAAAAAGAATAAAAGATAATGTTAAAATTCAATCTCACTATTCTCCGTGAATCTAGAATATAATGAATGGTCTACTAAAAACCTGCAGTACGTGAGTTTGATGAAGTTCCATACATTTTTTCTTTTTTTATTACTGTGTATACAAAATAATTACAAAATTATTAGTGTCAATGCCCATAAGTGCTTGGTCGGGGGTTGACTGGCTATGTACATGGGTATGGCTATGTATATGGGTGCTACATGTGTCCACCTACATAAATACTTCATTTAAACTGTCGGAGAGGATTGGGATCTGTTAAGCCTTTAATGATGCCTGGACATTTCTCAGAGACTGCTATGCAGAATCAGAGAAACAGGTCCTGTGCACTGTATAATTTATAAAATAAGGATTCGTTTTCAGTTTTACCATATTCACAGTTTATAAGTAAAATCTACATTGTAGTGATATAGGACACTTCAATTAGACATGTGCAGACCATACATGAGATCAGATATACTGATAAATATTTAATACAATATTTCCTTTACAAGCTAAATCTACATTACTCACATCTGTATTTTTTTTCTTTAATTCCTTAATTTCCTTCATAGCGGATTTTAGAAAATCACATGAAGCTTGAAATGACTGAAGATCTGTTTGTGGGTCTCTTTGCAATGCTTCATCCTCTTCTGTGGCTGGGGCATGGCTGTCTTGCTGTGATGTTAAATATTTCAGATAAATTAGGCCAACACATAAATGCAGTTAGGCAGAATTTTCAAGTTACAATCCTCTCTTTCTACCGAGAATACAAATTCAATGTTATGTGTGAACTAGATCTTCAAAATCTAAATGGTTAATGTGTAACACCTTTCTTTTAAATAAACTAGCAGACCCAGGCAAGATAAGTCTTGCAAATTTTTCATCCTACCAAGCCCAGCAGTATAATCTAGCTCTAGGTTACATTAATTGATAATTGTACTTGGATTCATGGCAAAGACTAATAAATCATTTTGTTTTACCTATATTATACCAAAATCCTTTGCAGATTACATAGATTATTTTGATAAAGTTGAATTTAGGCCCGCAATGTGCATGGAGTGGCGTAGAACGCAGTTTCTGGTCACACATTTCAATTCTACTTGACGAAATGCATCTCTCTTTTCCGCAGCTCAAAATCCCCTAAATAATAAAAAATGACTGGGAGGTCCTCCGCCCATCTGCGCCAGTCAAGAAAACACAGTAAAGGGACTTTTGAGCGGGCTTATCAAAAGGTTGGATTTAGTATTTGTATGGGACAAAGAAAGAAGAAAGAAAGAACGAAAGCGCAGGTTAGGGGAGGTCTTCATCATACTATGTTTGTTAACTTTTTGGTAAGTGGCGCGGACAGGGGGGGGAGACCTTCTTAACCCTAGTCCTGCGGGAGGCCACTATATTGGCCTCCCCGCGCAACACGCGAGGCCATTATTTTGTCCGCCACGCTTAACCGCGGGTCCTGCGGGAGGCCACATTTTTGTATAGCAACGGTGCGCCTCGCGCTCTGTGTATTCGGTTGCCAAGGCTGTCGTTTTTTTGTTTTTTTTCCACACTATTTTCGCGTGTATATATATCCTGTCACCCCTAATATATCTAACAAAATGGTATCGTCCGATTACGTTTATTACGATGCAACTATTCGTCATACTCGTGTAATAGTACTGACGGTCTGAAGTTCGAACTGGGGAAAATCTTGGGGAAACTTTTACTTTGATGCTGGTTGTCGTCTACATGTGAAATGAGAAGAAAGGGGCCATGTGCGTATTTGAGACGCCGTTCTACGTCTGTAATTATGAATTCGGATGTAATATTAGGGCATGCTGCATAAGGGCGTCTGTCAGTAGGTTTTTCATCAGGGAAAACTGGGAGAAAATGACCGACTTTGTTGTTGGTCGTTGTCTTTATTTGATGTGGTAATTAGAGAGATATTGTGTTCCTTTGGTTAAACCGCTTTTCAGTACCTGTGTGACTGTGCTCTACGCCCTGGAACTGGAAATCAAATCTCTCGCTAAAACTAACATCATAGTACGTGGAAGCTTTGCATAGTAGTAGAGGAGGGAGAAGGCAATGTCACGATACATGTGGTTAGTAAATGAAGCGAATGGCTTAAAAAATAATTTGTTCACCTGAATGGCCTGACTTAGTGACAGAAAAAGCGCAGAGGTCTTGGGAAAATGATAAAACGTATGTTAAACGGCATGTAAATGCAGAAAATTCTTGATTTGGGCCTTCCATTTCACAATAAAACCTACTGCATATCATCACAAGTACTTTATCCAAATATCATAGGGGTCCCTTACGATTTATCCACCACTATTGTTGTTATTGCGTCCTGAAGTATACGCGATACAGGTGTTCACAACGACCCGATTGACCCGACCGCCGAGGTTATCGGCAACACGCGAACGATCGGCTGACTGGCCGCTGGCTATCCCCGCACGGGGCGTTACGTGGACGAGTTCACTCAATGCAGGACGAGGGTTAACAACTGACATGTGCCCAAAAATGGATGTGTCCACGTGATTTATCACAAAAAATTGTAGCAGCCCACAAAATTTCATAATTCGTGGTCGCACAATCACGACGTTTTTTTTTTTTGGGGTGCTTACAATTAGGCTACGGCTACATGCTAACCCTGTAGTTCTATTAGATCTACAGTAAGGCTAAGAGTAAGACTGAATGTGCCTACAATTAGAAAAGATTTTGATTATTATGAAAAAGCATAATTTTAAATATAGGCCTACAGATGTAGCTGCTCCTATAAATCTTTCAAGCATCCACTTTCCAGTGTTCCCGATAACGCACGCGCGTGCGTCTGAGACGCACAGACAGGATGACATGACGCAGGGAAAAATCCACACAGAGTTTTACTGACGCACAAATTACAAAATTTGGGGGTGTCTGTGCGTCATGAAAGTCCGGCTTTCCGCAGAAGTGCGACTGTGTGATTATCGCGGTGCAGTGTTCTCAGAAACGGCAGATATTTCTTGGAAATGCGTTCATGCGTGCCTCTGACTTAGGCCTAATGCGTTGCGAGTTGCGGCCCTTCCTCTTCTCGCGAAATATGATTAGTTTTTCTGTTTTGAATGTTTTCATGGCGAATTATTCAATATCTGACAATGACTCTCACAATTTACAGCTGAGATCACAAAAAAATCCTGTAGGGAACACTGCTTTCTAATAAAAATTTTCCATTGACTTTCGTTTGCGTTTTCGACAGGTCACGGTGGTCTATCCGGTATCGAGATTAGGTACTCACTCGTCCTACTGCCTCTACTTTATGCTTTTTTGGCTCACTCATCACTGAAGAAGACATTTCTCCCTTTAGCAAACGTTTTTTCTTTCCATCCCCATGTTCTTCTTTCGACATGATTCACAAGGAAAAGATTTTGAGGATTTTTGATAAGTTATGGCGTTGCTTTTTGCAGTCGTCTACCCCAACAAAAGAATTCTTCCGGTAAAGAAGTTACGGTTGTCTACTCTACGGTAGTGGCAAAACTTCCACCTCTGATTTGGCCTCGAAATCTTAGTAAACGAATCAGGAGATTCTTGTTTTTTCCGGAGGCCCTAAGACAGTGAAGGGCGCAGAATTATTGTGGAACGTTTATGAAATGTTCTCCTGTCTTAGAAGTGTAATCAGACGCGGTGCACCGCCCATACAGTCATATTTTTCATCGAAGGTAATTTAATTATGATACAAGAGAGTGCCCCGTTGTAGTAGAACAACTAAGCTAGTGTCCACAGTACACTTGCCATGCCTCTCGACAGTCTCGTCATAGTACTCATAGATAGGTAGGGCTATAATAATGAGATCTACAACTATGTAAAGATCTAATAGTAATACATGAAGAAAAGTATCCTGCACAGAAATTAGTTCAGAGGTAGACAACAGTGATGCCATTCATTGGGGGAAAAATGTTTCCCTATAGATATTAAGTGTGTAGCTAATCCATGTTCAGTTTGGCAATGATCATGGCAAAGGAATTGAGCACTACCCATTTCATATTACTGTAAGCTTGTAATTTAAATTTAAGCCATTGTTTGGCTTTCTGCTGTTCTTTTTATGTTCTGTTGTGATTAATTTCAGGTGCCAGACAAGCCAGAGTGGACAAGTATTGATTATGACAAACTGCCTGAGGTTTGCTAAATATTGAGTCACTGCTAACACTTAGTTTTGTTACTGGTCTGTCCCATTCATTATCCAATACATTTTTCAGAACTGAATAAAATAACTTGAAAATGGAAATCAGCCAAAATGTGGATCATTTATATATAATATTTGTATGATTAGTTCTTGACAATTGTGAGCGAGCCCTACTATACTACTAACCTCAACGGAAGTGGCACTGAACGGAGAAAATCGCGATGAAACACAAATATTGAATTTTTTGACTTTTTTTTTTTTTTGATCGATAATTAAAGTTCAACCATTTTTCTACATTCTGTGAAAATATTAGGTCTCAAATCAGCCTTAAATATGATAAATATTGCGTTTAATTTTACCTTTCCTGTATCGAATGTCACAGCAACAATGTGGTTCGTTGAACCCCCGATAACCTCAGAATTAATAAACCTATTGTCACAAAATTTTTACATGGCATATATTGTATTATTTATATTGGCATTGACATGCAAAATTTCAAAGCCATAGGTTAATTACAAGTACCGCTGCTAGGGAGCTAGTAAGGCCACACATCTCGTCGAGAGCAAAAATCCCTCCATGATCTTTAATGGTGATTTTCTCGGCAGTTGCACCCGTTTTTGACCATGGAGTAGATGTCTTTAATAAGCCATAACATTGCAATAAAAAGGAGCATTGCAATAATTTTTACACCAAATTAAAGATGACATTTCATACTTTATGGTGATATTCGTAACTGAAAACTGAAAAAATGTGACTTCCATTGAGGTTAGTGAGGCTCGCTCACAATTTTACTCTGTATTGAAAATCAAAAATTATGTCAAGGCCATTGAACATATCGTCAGGTATTTGCCATATTGTTTTATGGTCAGTTTTGCCGTTTTGAGAAAATATAAGGATTGAAGTTTGGTTGGCAGAAAGACTAAACGCATGAAACATTACATCCCAAACACATATCTTGAAAAGTTTTTAAGTGACTGGAATGACACTTACGCATAATGAAATTGGGAGTGAGAGAACCACTTTTATTACAAAACCTAAAAATTAGCCAAATGTTGCAACCAAGGATATGGCAAATGGCCCTCAATATTGATGAAAATACCAAATACATCATACGTAATAAAAATTTAAAGAAAAAAAGTTCTGAAACTTTGATATTTCAATCCTTTAAATTTTATGGAATGTTTAACCACATTTGAATACTGTGAAACTTTTGTGATTGTTTCCCTTTTGCCTTTCACATGAAGGTTCCGGAAATCGACCTAGCACTGGTGGAGCAGTTGGAGAGAATCTCTTTAGTGGAGTTCAACAATGAGCAAGGACTCAAGCAACTTCAAGATGCTGTCAAATCAGCCAATTTGTTACATCATATTGACACAGAAGGAGTGGAGCCCTTGGATTCAGTGTTTGAAAACAGGTGTGACTGCAATCAAAGAGGGTATTTTAAAAAGGTTTTTAAATGTTAATAGGAAGCGCATATCTGTACAACATGTTGTATGGATATGGACAGTGCATATCCGTACAACGCACACAATTCGATGACGTAGAACACACACCGGAATTGTATGTGAATCAATCTTCTTCATTCATAGAAGAGCGCTTACATTTTACACTCTACACACAGAAGAGCTGAATGATCCTAGCAACCAATTTAGGCCCGACCAATCTAGGCCTGTGCCCACGAGAGAAGTGTCACAATAGTGAAGCAATGCCTCTGCAAGCAGTAACATTAACGTCATGAACTAGATCTAGAACTAGAGTTAGTAGAGCACTCCCGTCTCCAATCAGGCACAGCTACCCCAGCCCCTTTTCGCCTGAGTAGTCAATCTGACTACCGCCCATTGATACAAACTGACTAGACCCTCACTCTCCCGAGGTCCATCAGACCATTCCAATGCACTTGCAACAATCACGTTATGACTAGAATTTCCGCACAGCACGTTGTGGGTATGAAGACCGCGCCTAGCCTAGATGGATCTATCTTCAAAACATGTTGTATGGATATGGACAGTGCATATCTGTACAACATGTTGTACTGATATGGACAGTGCATATCTGTACAACATGTTGTACGGATATACACTTCCATGTTAATATGACCTGTGTCGTTTATGGAAATGTAAAAGATTTCATAAGACAAAAGATCAGATATAAACCTCTTGTTATACATGGAGCATTAGGAAGTTTTTATTAGCTTCTTGCTTTGGTTTCTTAACAGTTGTCACACAGAACAAATGAAGGTTGGATTATATGCCCTGCATCTCATTCATCTCCACAATAAATTGCTGATACAATTGTATAAACCTACTGCACATTATTTCCATGTTGATTGTTGGATGGGTGCTGATGAAATGGTTTATCATGTGGGCCAAAGAGGATCTGTTCAGGGCACACATGGGCACCCTATAAATATACTGTAGGCTGGGATTCAGCCAACCATGCAATTTCGGCTGGTCTCAGAGATTGATTGAAAATTACTCTACATACTGATCATTGAGCTATAAAAAAAAATATATATATATAATATATAAAAATAATACACACTGGCACCCCTGCCACCACACCAAAATAGCCATCCAAAATAGTAATAATAATAATAAGATGGTGAGAGTTGGCCGGAAAATCCCTCATGGTTGGAAGTTTTACTGCAGTCCACATGCCCTGCCAGTAATTTGTTTCACGTACCATTTTCCAGCATTATTTAAATGCAGCAATCACAGACCTGAAGTCTCATGTACAGCGTTCTGCAGTAACAAAACCCAGATAGAGCCACAGAATTGACGGACAAAGTCAGTCATATAGTGCTGAAGATCCTTATTTTTTATTTGCCCTAAGAATATACTACAGTACATAGGCCTGTTAGGTCAAGAGTTTGCAGGAGTTTTATTTCTGTGGACAACTGCTATTAGGAAAAGTAATTTGATTTCATCTTCACCCATGCTTAAACCATGTATTCAGAGAGTTCCCTAGGCTTTCTTATCAAATCACCAATAAAAAACTCTTTTCTTTCTTCAGACATTTGTTCCTGCGAGAGGACAGAGTGACAGAAGGGAACTGCTTGGATGAAATTTTGAGCAATGCAACCAAAGTGGAGGAACAGTATTTTGTGACACCACCAGGTATCTAGTGAAATGATTGTTGTTATATATATCTGAGCTTTAGGTAGGTTGTCATGAGCCTCATGAATTGCATGTGTTATAGAATAGATGATGTGATCGGCTTGAACACCTCTCCTGTCTCCCGGTGGGAATTGTCTTCGCTAACCACAGCTCTATCAAGGTTTTCATCTGCCCCCTACCTGTATTCATGGGTTATCATATATTCGTAAAAATACAAAATATGCAAATTTACATCCACGTTCAGATCTTGATCGAGTGGTTTCAAATTCCCACTTATATCAGTTCAGTGCCTAGCAACAGCTGTATGTTGTATGTTGTTTATTAGCAATACCATGGTTATTAGATTGAATTTGTCTTCGTTCAAGTTGCCCAACTTTAAGACTAATCATGGTGTGAATTCACCAGAAGTGTTCCTAGGAGCTGCACTCACTGGAGTTCCTTACCATGTTACATTACAATGAAGAACAGTAAGAAATCATTAGGGAACAATAGATTATATAGAGTATATAATATATGATTATATCATGTGCTACTATGGGATGATGCTATATTCAACCCTATTTATCTGTCCCATTCAGCTAATGTGGAGTGATTATAAAATTTACCTCAACTAAGTTGATGAGATTCCTGGCTGGAGGCCACTATATTGGCCTCCTGGCACAACATGCGAGGCAAGTGAGGCCAATATTGTGGCCTACATATTGCAAACTGGGTCCTTTGGGAGGACAATTTATTGTATAGCAACGCTGCTCCTCATGTTTTGTTTATTCGGTAGCAGTGATTCGTTTTTTTTCACTTTTTTTTCCAAACTTTTTTCGCTTGTTTATCTATCCTGTCACCCCTACTATATTTAACAAAATGGTCTTGTCTGATTACGTTTATTATGATGCAACTGTTCGTAACTTTGTCATACTCATGTAATATTACTGACTGTCTGAAGTTCGAACTGGGGAAAATCTTGGGAAAACTTTTACTTTGATACTGGTTGTCGTCTACCTGTGAAATGAGATAAAAGGAGCCATCTACGTATTTGAGAAACCGTTCTATGTCTGTAATGGTGAATTCCGATGTAATACTGGGGCATGCTGCATAAGGGCATCTGTCGGTAGGTTTTTCATCAAGGAAAACTGGGAGAAAGTGACTGACTTTGTTGTTGGTCGTTGTCTTTATTTGATGTGGTAATTACAGAGATATTGTGTTGTTATGATTAAGTCTAATACTCTAAATTTTCTCTTGCTTGACAGGAAATATCCCAATAAAGAAACGAGACAAGACACATTTTGACAGCTTTTTTGGCAAGAAGTCAGGAGAATCAGACAATTGAGAATTTGGAGGGTGTGTCTGTGTTTGTGTGTACATGCCTGGGGTGTGTGTTGTTATGGGGTTGTTTTATATATGTGAATAAAGTATATTGTGAATGAGTGAATTGGTAAAATTTTAAGACTCCACAGATGATTCAGATAACATTTTGCTACGTTGCTTGAGATTATGTTGTACTTTCTTGAACACATTGTCGATCATCGATGGAGATTCATTCATTGTGATGATTTTGTTATGGGCACCTTGTCATTGCTCATGTTGAGATCTATATCCAGTGTTTTTAATAGTTTGGAAATTATAAGCAGAAACGTTTTTTCCACATGCTTGAATTAGTACATGTACATGCAAAGTTTCACTCTCACTGAAAGTAAACATACATGCTCTTCTGTAAAGTGGAAACATTGTTGATGCATCAGTATATTTATATGAATGTTAGGTGGACAATGACATAAAGCAGTAAAACTTTTGGGATTAAATCCAAAATATAAATGTCCAGTTTGTGCCTGTTTTAATACTGACAAGTGTTGAACCACCCTGCATAAGAGAACAAGAAAAGAAGTTGCGTATGCCTGGTTGCCATTGGTAGGGGGAGGGGTATTGTACCTTAAGATGGTTGAAGACAACATTTCCCACCTTCTTTGGTGTTATTGATCAGTGATTACATTCAAGGCCGGTCTAAGGGGCCTCTGGACCTAATAATTGTGACTTTTGCTGTTCTCTGTAAAACTTGCAATGTGGTACCAGGTGTATATTGCAATGTGTTACCTTTGTGTACTTGACAAGGCTAGTTTACCCTTGCCAGTCCTGACCACATTAAATAGTTCTGACCCTGAGGTAGGCCTCTTATTCACTGCAGTGCTTTTGTAGTACCGTAAATCAATGTGTCCTTCTGAGGTGGGGACTTCGGTGGTAGCCGTAACTTTGGTTAATCATCACATTTCATGTTTTAAATTTGCTTTGTTCACCTTCGCCATGAAAACTGAATAAATTTGCTGTTCAGAATTTATCTCTGGAGTCATGAGTTTCAATGCAATCCCACTTGTTTACAGTATCAGTTTAAATTGGCAGTTCATTGAGCGGAAATTCAAATTAAAGTTTTTCATTTGATATGTCAGTAACAGCTGTTTCTAGCGTTTAGTCATTCACAGTCATATTTATTTGTCTGTTGGAGATGTAATTTTGATGATATATATATATCTTTATGTTGAAACCTGATCATGCAGCAGCCCATAGTGACAGTTTTATGTATGTCATATTTGACATAATTCTTTTTGATGGGAGGTATTTTTTTTTCAGCAAGCTTTTCCTGCCGTCTCGGGGAATATACAGATGTGATTTCAAAGTTGAGTTTCAATGTAAATAGAGGCACAGAACGAAAGTTCCTGTCATACTTTTTAATTCTATTTGAAGAAAATGTGACTTATTTTTCCAGCTCAAAATGTCGGAACACACTCTTCTATTCAAATCAGTTGTGGCTCAAAATCAAGAAAGTATTAAAAATACAGCAAACTTCAAGACCAGTGGCGAATTAGATGAGACTGGTTTTTCAAGTTAGCTCTCAGTTGGTCCAGTCTGTAAGTGTAATTGCATGGAGGTAATATTATTTCATATAACATGTATTGAACACTAATCACATTCTCATGAGTAACAATAAAATTGTAGTTGGAGGGTCCTCAGTAGATATTTAGTTCCAGGCTATTACACCACTTGCAAGAAAGATTTTAGTTACATGTATGATATGCCTGGTGGTCTGCTGCACCAATGCAACTCCCCAACCAGCAGAAGGGACCTGACAGCCCGGTCAGTTGTAGCCAGTCTTCAGTCTGATATCACTGGGCACAACATTGATGTGTGGCTAGTTACAACTTTTATGTTTGAGAATGTCACTTCCATTTAATGATATTCAAATAATGGTAAAGAGTGTTTGTGCCAGTTAATTGTGTGATGCTTGTGACGGTATTGCTGATTGCTGATGTTGAAACAAATTGGAAATAACAACAGCAGCAGTGACAGCTGAATGGCCAGCAATCCTATATCAATCTGACTGTTGTGACTTTACTTCTTGTTTGTTCTATCTCTATTTTCTGAAAAACTTGGTGATTGTTTAGTATGAAGAGGTATGACAAATGCAGACACTTGTTTAAAATGCGTTGTGGCGCTATGCATTAAGATCTCCAGTTTTTCAGAAAATCTACATCAGATTGATATAGGGATGCTGGCTGATATAGTATACTGTACTGTATACATTGTCAGCACTGTCCTGCACTTTACTGGACCGAAAATAAAGGACAATTCTGTAAAGTGGGGGACGGCAAGCCTGGGCTCAACAAAAAGGGAAGTTGTTAATTATTCATGGGTTTCCTCATCATCATCATCATCATTGCCTTTCTCACCCTGGATCAGGGTATAGGCCCCAACAAACACTTTCCATCCCTCTCTATCATGGGCCAGCCTCTTTACATTATTCCAAGTCTTTCCGCTTCGTTGCACATCATTTTCTCTGGCTCTTCTCCACGTTCCGCGCGGCCTTCCTCTTGATCTCTTGCCCTGGGGATTCCAATCCAATACCTTCTTCGCGATGCTGTTTCCTGGCCTCCTGAGAGTGTGGCCGATCCATCTCCATCGCCTCCTACCAATTTCCTCTCTGACTGGGCTCTGTCTTGTTCTTTTCCAAACAATTTCATTGCTGACCTTGTCTGTCCATCTGATCTTAAGTAGCTTCCTCAAACATCTGTTGATGAAAACTTGGATTCTCTTTATGCAGGCCTGGGACGCATTCCAAGTCTCACATCCATACAACAGGACTGACTTCACGTTCGAGTTGAATATCCTCAGCTTTGTTTTTAGAGATATATCCTTGGTTCTCCAAATCTTGCTTAAGGACGTGAAAGCTGCCTGTGCCTTTCCAATTCGTGCTTTGACTTCTGCCTCTGTTCCTCCCTTATTGTCAATGATACTACCAAGATAGCAGAAGGACTCTACATCTTCCAGTGGTTGATCTCCTACTTTGACTTGTTCGCTTGGGGGTGCAACAATTTTTAGGACCTTCGACTTCGCAGGATGTATCCTCAATCCAATAGATTCTGAAATTTTGTTTAGAGCTGTAGTCTTTGCTTGCATCTGGTCGTGTGTGTGCGACAATAGTGCCAAGTCATCTGCAAAATCTAGATCGTCCAGCTGTGTCCATGGGGTCCATTGTATGCCATTTCTTCCTCCATTGGTGGTTTCTTTCATAAGCCAATCAATCACCAGAATAAACAGAAATGGGGACAGCAAACAACCCTGCCTAACACCAGTCTTGATATCAAAGCTGTCAGTAAGCTCACCATCGTGTACGACTCTGCAACTTGTCCCCTCATACATGCTCTTGATAAGATTCACCATCTTCTCTGGGATTCCATAATGTCTCAATATTCTCCACAGCGTTTCTCTATCGATGCTATCAAAGGCCTTCTCGTAGTCAAGGAAGTTCACTATCAGTTGGGAGTTCCACTCTAGCGACTGCTCTACTATAATTCTCAGCGTGGCGATCTGGTCGGTGGTTGATCGATTACTCCTGAAACCAGCTTGCTCCTCACGAAGTTTTGGGCCTGTTGCATTCTGTATTCGCTTGAGAATAATCCGATTGAAAACCTTTCCTGGGATGGAGAGAAGTGTGATTCCTCTGTAGTTACTACAATTGCTGAGGTCCCCTTTTTTTGGAAGCTTCACGAGGTGTCCTTCCTTCCAGTCCTTTGGAAACTTGCCTCCGATCCAAATCCTCGAGAATAGTGAGTGCAAATCCTCTGCAGCCCCAGCAGCATCTGCCTTCAGCGCCTCTGGTGGGATCTGGTCTGGTCCAGCTGCCTTGCCTCGATTTAACTGCTTTATGGCATCATTAATCTCTGCTTTAGTCGGAGGGTCGCAACTGATCGGTAAATCATTTCTTGCGGGTAGAATGTCGGGTGGGTTGCTTGGTGGAGGTCTGTTCAAGAGGCTACTAAAATGTTCTATCCATCTTTTTGCCTGAGCTTCCTTTCCAAAAATAGCCTTCCTGTTGCAATCCTTGACAGGAACTTCCGGTTTTCCATATTTTCCAGCAAGAGTCTTTGTAGTCTGGTAGAGGATCCTCGTGTGTCCTCCTGTTGCTGCCTTCTCTGCTTTCTCTGCTAACATTCTTATGAACTCCTCTTTGTCTTTTTTAATTGATTTTTTGACCTCTTTAGCTGATGCTCGGTACTCTTCCTGGTTACCAACTCTTGAGCTTCTTGTACGACTTGCATTTACCTGTTCTTTTAGGTCTCTTCTTATCCTTATCAAGTCCAGTGATTTTTGACTGATCCATTCCTTGTGTTCCACTTTCTTTTCCCCAAGAACATCCTGACATGTCGATGTAAATACTCCTTTTACCTTAGCCCAGTGAGTCTCCAAATCTACTGTCTCTTCGAGGTCAACAAGGGGTTTGAATCTATTCCTCAGTGTCAGCTGGAACTCTTCCTTCTTGTCTCCATCCAGAAGGCTCACTTGAAACTTTCTCCTCTTTGTTCCTGCTCTGGTACCTTGTTTCTTGAGGCGGAGTTTGAGTCTTGCCAGCAGCATGTGATGGTCAGATCCAACATCAGCTCCTCTCTGTACTATGACATCCTCCAGTGAGCGTCTGAATCGTCGGGTGATGCAAAAGTGGTCAATCTGGTTTTCAGTTACTCCATCCGGTGAAATCCAAGTGGCCTTATGGATCCTCTTGTGTGGGAATACTGAACCTCCAATCACATAGCTGTTAAATGCGCAGAAACTTGCAAACCGCTCTCCATTCTCATTCATTTGTCCCAAACCATTGCACCCCATAATGTCCTCATACCCTGTATTGTCCTGTCCTATCTTGGCATTGGCGTCTCCCATTATAATGTTCACATCTTTTCTTGGCAATGTGTCAACTATTTCCTGAAGCTGGTTGTAGAAATCGTCCTTGTCCTCATCGGTTGCTTTATTTGTTGGGGCGTATATCTGCACAATGTTCATGTTGATATTCTTGTTCTTTGTAGTAAATGATGCCAATATAATTCTCCTTCCGTAGGGTTCCCATCCCCTCAGTGACCTCTGGGCGTGCTTGCTCAAGATGATCGCTACCCCTTCTGTATGCTTTTTGTCCTCCCTTCCAGAATACAAAATCTTTTCCCCAGAATTAAGTTGTTTCAGTCCGGACTGTATCCAGCGGGTCTCGCTAACTCCAAGTATGTGCAGTCTGTATCGCCTCATCTCCATTGTAACCTGGGCACTCTTTCCTGCTTCATACATGGAGCGGACATTCCACGACGCAATCCGGAGTGACTTGTTTGATGAAGGAGCAGTCGGGCCAGTGGAGTCCTTTCGGCTTTGTCCATTGTCCTTCATTGAATCTACAGGTGCAGATGCTCCCCCTTCTCCCAAGATAAAAGACTGATTTAAAGTATTTGCTTGTGTTTCTGTAACTGGTTTATTTTTACAGGGTGGGTAGTTGGCCCACCGCCAACTGGCTCTTCTCGGGAGACCAGGACCTTTGCACCTTTAGTCGCCTCTTACGACACGCAGTATCACGTCAGATGTATTCTTTGCTGTCCCTCTTCTGCAAGAGGGCCCCGCATCTGCACGGGCGCCCAGGTTTCCTCATGTACTGTGAGTATTTGTAGGAATTCTCTCCCTTACTTAGATCCACAGTTTCGAGGAAGCGATGTAGTCATGACAAAATGTATAATAATTATAAATTCAAAAGCACCGTTTCCTGATTGGAGTCTTCAGACACTTCAAAAAATTAAAAGTTGAATAAAGTAATGGAATTTCAATCGATAAATTTTATCAAGTGTGAAACGAGTGGACGCCAAAGAAACAGCAGCGATACTTTTAAATGCCAAGCTGCACACTTACAAAAGACAAACGTTTTATTTTCTGTTGTTTTCTTTGTTCACTAATTGCTAAATGCCATTTCCCCCAATTTACGCGATTTAAATAATAAAAAAAATAAGTCTAGAAACGATCGGAAGATCTGAAATTGCCCTGGAAAATTTCTCACGTCAAGCACGAGACTGTGACGGCTGATGGACGAAACAAAAACAGCAACAACAAGAAAATCTAAAAGCTCCATAATTATCTTTTCTCACCAATTTCTTTGTTACGCTTTGAACGGAATTAATCGATAGTGCATAAATGCTCATAAAGTGTTTTTCTGATTTTTTGTTTCCCTTTGAAAGGTCTGAACGGGTTTGTGCAATAATTAAAAATGTGTTCAGATCTTTGCGTTAGGAGATTCGCTGTCCTTGGCATTTACACCTCACTTTTCTTCTTTTTATGTCCTTGTTCTTGTTTCTGTGTGTTTTTGTGGTAGGGATTATCATTATTATTATTATTATTATTATTTTTTTTTTTTTTAGAATTTTGCCCGGGCAGATGCCATGTTCGGCCTGCTCTTCTCGGCTTTTAACTGCTAAGGTACAGCTGTATCTTTAACGTGCACACGGGCCCTCCGAGTTTTTGGTCCTTATCCGAGAAGGCTAGGTGCAATTATTCAGATGTGGAGGTTTTTGTATTGTAGCTTGGCATACACGAAAGGGCAGGAGGAGGTGAGCGAAATAACAATATCATACAAAATTTATATACTTGCGTGTGTGCATTTGTGTACAACGTAGCAAAACCACAGAACAGAATGCAAAGAATTATGCAAGAGCGACTTTGGAAGTTCTCCGAACCGAACGCGAGACCTCCACGTATCCCACAACCGCTCTGTCATGGAAACTTTTCCCATCCAGTAACATGGGTACATTCCCCTACTGTGTCGTGACCTGTACGTTATGCAGGTTATAAAGTCTTTAAACTGAAGCACTTTTCAGCCTAGCCGTGCAATTTAGTCATCCCTGTCTTGCAGGCACAGCTGTACATCTCATCCGACTGTCCCTCTTTTTTGCAGCTTTCTGGGCCTCCTGTTGTTATAGTCAAAGAAGCTGATAAAAAATGTACATGTAAAATAGAACTGGGTATACACTAGAATAAAATAAGTGAATAAGGACTGACCAGACACAATAATTTAGCGAAATAAAACGTCACTGGAATACGTTAATCCTTCTATCCCCGCCTAGTTCAATACCGCCCATATCAAAAAAGCCGCCACCAACGGCTTAAATGCAGAATTTGCGGGAGTTCTGTAAATACGCCAAGCAATTTTATGTGAAAACTTAGATTAGCTATAGTGCATTATCAACCACACTCTTTGCCTCTATATATAGCCTATATACGCACTGTACTTGTCCACAGAATCCGTTCCGTTCCGTTCCGTTCCTCAACACTAAAGAAGCAAAGAGTGTTTTACTTTGTCATACATCATTTTCCGTAAAATAGCGGAGCGGAGCGGATGCTGTGGACTTCTTCGTGATCGCCCTTATAGTAGTTATAGTTAAACCAGAATGTGCCTAATGGCATTTCATTTGACATATATATACACACTGCGCAGCTTACATTCTTTCCCAATTTGGAGTCCCTCCTGTGACTGAAATTCACCTCCCCCCAATTCCTCCCATTCGATCTGAAATTCCTCCCATGGCAGTCAAATGGTTCTCGTTTTAAAATCCCTGTTTCAGAATGAAACAAATGACACTACCATTACTCTGAACTCTGAATATTTGAATAGTCAACCAGGACAAAAGTTAGAGAAATTGATTTGGCTTTGGATCACAATGCTCAGTCGAGCACTGATCATCTGTTTCTGGCTTCTGAACTTCCTTTCTTCTTCACTACCGGTATTTCAGTTTGACGTAGTGTTGTCGGCTTGTCTTCCTGTCTTATATCAGTCTGACCAGGAACCCCGAATAATTGACCAAGAAGGCTTGCCCAGTTCTATGACACATCTGGTTTAACCCCCTAGGGTCTCCCTCTCCAACCCCCCCCCCCTCAATTTTTTGCTTGTGGGCGAATTCTGATTTCACGAGAGTTTCTACCTAGGGGCACGATTAAGGCGTTTTTCATGATCATTTTACTAGATCTATATATTGTGTATATTGTAGAAAACACTGGAAATAACTCACTTTTCCCGGGCTGAGTTCTTTTGGGGGCTGCAGCCGAGTGACAAATGTCTGTGTATCACTGTATCACATTGTGGTACCTCGAGGATAACCATATTCTTCCAATAAACTTGGAAGGTATGAAGCAGGGAATACTGCAACAGGAGCTGTATAGTTTATATCAGCTTGCAAAAGGCTCTTAAACAATAAATGGATGACAGGCTACTTATTCTTTAAGTCAGTTCTCTCATGGACTTGGAAGTTCTGACAAAACAATTTTATGGTTTCAAATTGTACATGTATTTCTGACGATGATGGTCCCCCAGTTGCCTCCACTGATTTCTCGTACAGCCAAGGGCCACAATTCCGACAAGGTACTGCGGGAACGAAATGTGGGCTCGTGTGTAAGCATGTTTGAATATTAAATTATACATAAAAAGATGCATCGTCTTTGAGATACATGCAATGCTGTACCAAGAACCGGTAAAAAGTGAAGACCACGAAGCCTGGATTGAAATCACCAGTCAAGGTTCTTGTGAAGTAAACTCTTTCGATGGTGGCGATATATTTTTCCATAATAAAAAAAAAATCTTTCATTTGGTTAAAAAAATGTGATCATGGTCACCATACCTGGACCTGTTTCAGGGTACGTTCATAAGGAAGTAAGGTCGGTTTTGGCAAGTTCCTTTTTTCCGTATGTATGCTTTTCGCACTCTTGCCCCCCCCTCCCCCGGTCTCTTTTACCAGTGTACTGCCATGTTGAATCTCACTGATAAAGCCTTGATGTTTGAAAACATGGAGTGACATCCTATAGGAAGTATTTCACTATTTCATTAGGGACGTGCTTTTTAAATATTACAACGACTTAATTGCCTGAAAAAAAAAAAAAAAAAAGGTAAATAAAACTAAACTTTCAAATTTTATTTCCATAATTGAAAAGCGTACGAGTGCTCTGCCCAGTCCCCTCTCCTCCACCTGCACTTTTCCTAGCGAGATAAGTCATTAAGTGCTTTACCGATGCCCGCGTACAGGAATAAAGTGAGTGCCACTATAGCTGTCGGTGTAAGAGATCTGTAGGCCTACGTCCCGAACACCCAGACTTTCGTACGCAGGGTCGCCGTCATCATTTCCCTGTCCCTGTCTCTATTCCTAACTCTATCTTTAACTCTATACCGATCTCTAACCCTAAATCTTTTCATAATCCTAACCCCCAAACCTATCCTGTGTCTGGGCAAATGAATTTGAAATATATCTTACAAAGAAAGCAAAACAACCAAAAAAGGATGAGATATAAATAAACATTTTCATTATGTGGTGAGTTAGTGAGACAGCGCCACCCAGGGCAAAAAACCCTTTTGTGATTTATTGAATTATTTATGGCTAAGAGCTGCAATTGTTTTGGTTGTGAACTTTTCATCGGGCCATTCGGGCAAGATAAATATTGCTGCTTGTCAGTTGTCAACAAGGAAATCTGGCACGTCTTGCTGTCGTAATAAACAGCTGAATTAAAGAATTTCCTTTTTTTCCTCGTTGTTTCCGCTTTTTGTATGTTGGACGAGACAGAGAGAAAGAGAGAGAAGAAGACACACAGACAGAGAGACACAGAGAGAGGGAGACAGAAAGAGAGAGGGAGGCAGGGAGAGAGACAGAAAGAGAGAGGGAGGCGGAGAGAGAGAGACAGGGAGACACAGAGAGAGAGCGAGAGAAAGAAAGAGATAAAGAGAGAGAGAGAGTGTGTGTGTGTGTGTGTGAGAGAGAGAGAGAGAGATAAGATAAGATAAGATAAGATAAATTTTATTCGTCCTTGTACAAGGAAATTTGTTTTGATCATTGAATACATAACAATACAGTTACAGAAGCAGAAAGTATGATACATAGCGCGCACACACACATATATACACACACACTGATAAATTAACTAAATTAACAAAATTAACAGTGCACACAATATGCTTCCCTAACTAAAACACATTGACCTGACACGCAGGACATAATTCAACTGTGCACAGATTACGATCAAGATGACGACATTATTGTAACATCCTAGTTGATGATGGAATAAACGATTTAAAGTAGCGCTCAGTTTTAGTTTTCTTTGACAACAGCCTTAAACTTCTTACAGATCTTATATATTCCTTGTTCAGGGGATGTTGGGGGTCATTTATAATAATATTAGCTTCTTTAATACAAGCACCAGTGTACAGCTCATCAAAATATGGCAGATCACAGATACAAATTTTGGATGCTTTTTTAATTAAATTATTGATCTTATTTTTATCTTTTTGTAAGATGTTTCCTCCCCAACAGACAACTCCATACATCAAAACGCTCTGAATAGCCATGGTGTAAAATATTTTCAGAATGCTTTTGCTAACTTTTAAAAGGCGGAGCTTTCTGAGGAAATACATGCGCTGGTTGGCTTTCTTGTATACATATGTGACATGCGCATGCCAGTTAAGCAATGAATCAATAGTAATGCCAAGATATTTGGCCTCTGTGACAATTTCAACCTCTTCATTGTTGATAGTAAGAGGGCAAACAGGATCGTTGTTATTTTTCCTAAAGTCAAAAACAAGCTCTTTTGTTTTCTTAACATTCAGTAGAAGATACTTGTTATTACACCAACAATGAAAGGATTGCACAATGTTAGAATATTCGTGGCCAGAGTTAGGTAAAAGGCCTAAAATAGCAGAGTCGTCGGCAAATTTAAGAAGGTAAACGTTGTTGTGTGTCACAGTGAAATCATTTGTATACAATGTATACAAGGCAGGTGACAGCACGCAGCCTTGTGGCGCTCCTGTGTTTGTTGTGAGTAATTTGGAAAATGTGTTGTTTATATCCACAAACTGGCTTCTCTGTGTTAGAAATTCGAAGATCCAGCTCTTTAAAAAAGAACTCACGTGTAGGTTGGTAAGCTTTTGAAACATTAAGTGCGGTTGTATGGTGTTAAACGCAGACGAAAAATCGACTAGGAGCACACGAACACAGGTTTTACCAGTGTCTAAATGACTGTAGATGTTATGCAATAAAAACAATAAGGCGTCTTCTGTGTTCCTGTTTTCTTTGTATGCAAATTGCAAAGGATCGAGATTTTGTTTGACCTCCTTCGTTAGTTCAGTTAAAACAAGTTTTTCAAAGCATTTAAAGATAATGGAAGTTAATGCAACTGGGCGAAGGTCGTTCATTTCAGATATTTTTGGTTTTTTGGGGACAGGTAAGATTTTTGACAATCTCCAAATGTTTGGTATGTAATGGTTTTGAAAGGATTTGTTGAAGATGAAAGTAAAAATTTTTGCTAGTTGTTCAGCACATGTTCTCACTACTTTGCTTCCAATGTTATCTGGTCCAGATGCCTTTCTTTCCTTAACAGATTTAAATTGTTTCACAACAGCATCATAATCAAAACAAATATTACATTCATCATTATCAAAATGAGAGAGACCACCAAACAAACAAAAAAATACACCCATATCAGTTTGTCAGGAAAAGGAAAATTACGTGTTACCGCAGAAAGTAATGGACGCAAATGTTTACGTAACACGTTGGTCAAGAGGCAAGCTGCTCGATTCTCATGCAGATGGTATCGGGTTCGATTCCCGATCGGTGCAGACATGTTGGAATTTTGGGGGGGGGGGGGGGCGAGATTCCTATTTCTGATCCTATGGTAGGTACCATAGAGCACCTAGTCTTCTCGGATAAGGACCAAAAAACTCGGAGGGTCCTTGTGCACTTTGCGCACTTTAAGGATACCTTGGCAGTTGAAAGTCGAGAAGAGCAGGCCGAACAAGGCCGCCGCTCGGGCGAAGTTCTAAGAAAAAAACTAATCCCTACCACAAAAAGCACACAGAAACAAGAACTAGAAAAATGAAAAGTGAGATGTAAATTAATGTTCAATTCGCAAGAGCAGCGAACCTCCGGAACTAAAGACCTAAACACAATGTTTATGTTGGCTAGACCAATTCCTGCTGTTGTGTTTGAGGCCATCCACAAAGTACGTACACTCGGAGGAGGGAAGGTTGCCCCCAGGGTAAGAAAAACGTAAATTTTTCTGTGTGTGTGTATGGGAGGGGGGGGGCTGTGAAGGGCACAAGTTTTTTTTTGCTATTACGGTAATGTATTTGAAACCGCCGGTTTTATTTATATATATATATTTTCAACAAACTAGGCTGTAGGAGTTTCTAAATATAAATTTTATGGCTTTGTTTCTGAGGAAACAGTCAAAATAAAATAGTGCGTGCAAAATGTCATCACATTATGAAGGAAGTAAAGCCTTCCATGAATCACGAAAGGTTTTTTAACCGCTGATCCCTAAATTCTACAAAATATCAAATTACGCATAGAAAGAGGTAACCTAAAGGTGTGCGAGGACATTTTTAATACTTTCGTTGATACTGAGCCACAACTGAGTTGAACAGAAGAAAGTGGCCCGACATTTTGAGCCGGAAAAAAAGACGCATTTTCTTCGAGTAGAATTAAACACGATGACAGGAAATTTCGTTCTGCGCCTCAATTGACACATTGTGGGGTCTTTAGTTCTTGTTAATTTAAGGGCTGTCGTTACTTGTACGAACATACCCCAGGCGTTTTGCACTACAAGCGCATACGTATACTTGCCCATCCCTAGCCCCGTTCTTATCCTCAATCCCAAATCTTATCGAATCTCTAACTCGGCCGCTTACCCTTTCAACCAAAAAAAAAAAAAAAAGGGAAAAAAAAAAAAAAGAAATTCTGAAAGAATAATTAATTAAGGGTGCTGTTTGACGTATTTCTGGAGAAGCTCTCTGGCTCTGGACTCACAAAAGGCCTTAAAATACGCACGTATCCCTAGCGCAAAAAAGCTTTGGGGACCGTGCCTTCTTGTAACATCATCTTTAATTTAAAGCTTCAAAAGATCAAGGTACTATCACGGACATTCAACATTATAATGACCGTGCGCTCGTACACGGTGGGAAGGGTAGAAAATCGCCAAAATGGCACTTAAGTACTTTATGGATGACCCCTTTGACAACTAGCTCATCCCTCGCCCGCCTGTCCGTGACCCTATCGCTGCACCATTATTATACATTTTCATACCTCAGCCATCTTGATCTGGAGGAGGAGGGGCATGTTTTTTTTTTTTTTTTGAAGCATCCTTTTTTTTTCAGCCATCTGCCGAAAGAAAGACGAGTGTGCTAAAGTAAACGTCCTGACAAGAGAATGACATCCAGACCCGGCGTGACTACACTGTCAATCGGAGTTCACAACTTCCACACTTCCACTACTCACACGGGCTTCACAGCCACCACCATCACCACGCGCTGCCGTATGGCGCACGTCACACAAGAAGGGAAAACCCCCGCGCTCCGGAGCGAAAAGTCGCACATATAAGTGAGTTATTCCCCTCTTGAACATGATTTCTCACACCCAAGGACACTAATTACACTTCCACAAAGGGAACAGAATTCATGGAATAACTTCCGTTCTTCGGAGAGAAATGTTCGTCAAGGTAAGACATGATGTAAAACATTTCAAGATTTTGTTCAGTTAGAAAGAGTTATTCTTTGCACTATTTGGCTATGTGTATGAGCAAACGTAAGGCACTATAGTTATTTCAATTTCATCTCGAAACCTTATTAGATATAATTTTATTATCTTATTATGTCTTATATATGTTTATTTTTTTGGGGCCAAAATATATTTTATCTGTTTGCGTTGTTTCTGTTTATCTCTAGAAAGAAATCATAAAAAGTGAAAAACAGTCTTTGCCTCTGTATACTTGTCCACAGCATCCGTTCGGTTCCGGTCCTCATCGCTATAGAGGCAAAGAGTGTTTTACTTTTTCATACATCATTTTCCGTGAAATAGTGGAACGGAGCGGATGCTGTGGACAAAACTACTAAATTCACTTAAATTTAACAGCGTAAACTCGGGGGGATTTTTTAACGGGACCTACCGCAGCTCATACAGCTCGGATTTGCCTGAAATTGTCAAGGTGCCTTCCTTTTGACCTGCACAAGGTTCTATTTTACATTTAAAAACTTGAAATGGCGGGAACGTTGTTTTTTTTTTTTTTTAGTTTGCTTTGTGTCTCTGATTGATGGCTTCCGCAACATTTTTTTTTTTTCACGAAGATATGAACCCATGATGTCCTCACTTACTGCCGTTGTATTCACTGTTTAACAAACTGCTCGGAGAGCAGATTATTGCGATTTCATCACAATCTTAGTTTGTCTGGAACGGTGACGGGTGAGTAGGGCATTTAACGCGCAAAGGGGGTGTTCCAAGACGTATCTAAAAACAAACAAACAAACAACGTCTAAATGAATATAAAGTGGGGCAGGTGAAGCAGATCCATTGTAATCGTCCAGAATTGAAACTAATAAACATGTTTATCCCTAGCAATGCCGGGTTTGTCAATTAGTTTAACATCATTAATTTTATAGATCGAAATGACTCTCTTTCTATTTGATTTACAATACTGTTCGACTAAAGCTGGGGTTTCATGTGTACGGCAACGGAAACGTCAGAGATCAGCAAGAAGTAAAAAGAAAGAGGGTTTCCATGTGTACGGAAACGGCGTTCCCGTATAAACGAAAACATTCCTTCTTTTCCACCACTTGAAGGGTTTTTGACCTTTCCTTTGCCGTTTCCGTACACACCAAAACCCAGTATATTGGCGGGGGGGGGGGGGTCTACAAAAAACGTAGAGTGAATACAGAATGAATGGCCGTCCACAGCATCCGCTCCGCTATTTTTACGGGAAATGACGTTTGAAAAATCTCTTTGCCTCCATAGCGGTGAGGAACGGAGCGGAACGGATGCCGTGGACAAGTATACAGAGTCAAAGAAACTGGAATTGGTCCAGCAAAGGTGTGTCCACGTAATTTATCGTCAAAAATCGAGGTAGTATGCAAAATTTCACAATTTTTGGACAAATAGTCACTAAGTTTTAGGTGTGTCCGTGTTTGGCCTCTACCTCCAATGTAGTATGATATACACAAAACTGTCAAGTCTGTCTTTTACTGCTCTTGTCCACGGCATCCGCTCCGCTCCGCTATTTTTACTGACAATGACGTAAAACACTCTGTACTTCTGTATAATTGTCCACAGCATCTGTCCCGTTCCAGTCCTCGCCGGCAAAGAGAGTTTTTAATACGTCATTTTCTGTAAAAAAAAAAAATAGCGGAGCGGCTGCTGTGGACAAGAAC
Organism: Onchidella celtica; assembly: GCA_963931925.1. Classification (NCBI taxonomy): domain Eukaryota; kingdom Metazoa; phylum Mollusca; class Gastropoda; order Systellommatophora; family Onchidiidae; genus Onchidella; species Onchidella celtica. The sequence continues at coordinate 21,097,965 of OZ007576.1, read as the reverse complement.
TCTTTTGCTGAACACTGAATTACCACAATCGAACCACGAGCAACAAGGGTTGGAAACTAAAAACATCACAGCCGCTACTCTCTTTATCATTAACACCGCCAGCAGGAGCATAACAACATCACCAGAGAACACAACAACAGCAACAACAACACCAACAAAAAGGCAACAAAAAAATCGCCAATTTGGATTTCAAATTTTAAATCCCATCTATATTCATTGCACACTTTGCATTTCTATGGGCCAGGCATGGAGAAAAGGTAAGAAAGAAATGAAGGAAGAAAGAAAGAAATATAGAAGGAAAGAAAGAAAGAAAGAAAGAATGGAAGACAGAAAGAAAGAAAGAAGTCGTTAGACTAGGCATAAAAATCCAGAACTTGTCAGCTAAAAACGACAAAAATAAGAACAACAAAGTAATCCAGCAATGAAACAAGATCTGTGCCATATCTTGTCGCTAAAGGTCACGATCAACAAAGATCTCAGACCTGCACATAAATTGCGTTCAAGGACTTTATTTACAGCATAATGTCCAGGTGAGCTGAGGGAAATGGTTTCGTGACAGTCCGTTTTTATTAATTTGAAGTCGATGACTCGTTCTGATGACTGTCCAGTTGGTAGGGCGTTTCGAGGGATACGGCTGGCCGTGGGTTCAATTTCCCCCCAGTGTGTGACTGTGTGTGTGCGACTGTGTGTTTAGGTTTCTATGCCTAGTTAACGTGGTTTTGTTTCTCTCTCTCTTTCTCGTTCTCGTTTCTAATTATTAAAATGGTTTCGGGCCATTTACTCAGTGCGACTGATTATCATTATTATTTGGCCAGTTTTCTTTCTCTGTCAAATGTGATATAAACAAAAAAATCAAAAGGAAGAAAAAAAAAAAGAAAGAAGTAAGAGCTTAACAGTTATGATACGAATTGAAAATACACGTATTAAAGGGAAATTGTGCGTTGTCCTTTAGAATCAACAATTTTCTAGCGGTAAAATTGAGTTTCCTTTCTCCCTTTCTCTGTCTGTCTCTTCCTCCATCTCTCCCACCGATCACGTCTCTCGCTTTCTTGATCTCTCTCTCTCTCTCTGTCTGACTTTTCCCCTCTCTCTCTGTCTTTCTCCCCGTCTCTCTCTCTCTCTGTGTCCTCCCTCTCTCTCTCTCTCTGTCTGTCTTTTCCCCTCTCTCTCTGTCTTTCTCCCCGTCTCTCTCTCTCTCTGTGTCCTCCCTCTCTCTCTCTCTCTGTCTGTCTTTTCCCCTCTCTCTCTGTCTTTCTCCCCGTCTCTCTCTCTCTCTGTGTCCTCCCTCTCTCTCTCTCTCTCTCTCTCTCTGTCGTTCTCCCTGTCTCTCACTCTGTCTTTTTCTCTCTCTCTCTCTGTCTTTCTCCTCTCTCTCTCTCTCTCTCTCCTTTTTCTCTATCTCTCTGTCTTTTTCTCTCTCTCCCCCCCCCCCCCCCTTTCTAAATCAATTAAATCTACACAAATTCTCTCGCATCCATTTTACAATACATTGCAGAAGAAATTGCCCTCGTTTTTGTACCATCGTTTTATCCTTGTTAAACTGAGATGTGAAAAACATAAAAACTACGCCTTTGCCCCGGGCGCAGTCAGAGAGTTAATGGAACAATCTTCTTTAGAACCGTGGCTACGGACGTGACAATTTGATCAAACAATTTTCTTCTCAGACTTACTGCTCTCGGCTTCAATTTCAGTTTAATAAGTGCAATCTTTTTTTTCTACACAGCCATTGTTCAGGGACACTGTTGAATGAACCAGCGGTTTGCTCAGGGTGTACAAAAGGCTTTGTCTAAAGCGGGAAAAACGGTTTCAAATATAGATTTCCGTTCTTTCCGGCCATTTTGGTGATTACCCTAACCTTAGACAAGTTTGGTCCATCTCAGCCTATCTATCTATCTATCTATCTATCTATCTATCTATCTATCTATCTATCTATCTATCTATCTATCTATCTATCTATCTATCTATCTATCTATCTATCTATCTATCTATCTATCTATCTATCTATCTATCTGAAAGTCTATCTATCAATCAATCTATCTATCTATCTATCCATCCATCTATCTATCTATCTATCTATCTATCTATCTATCTATCTATCTATCTATCTATCTATCTATCTATCTATCTATCTATCTATCTATCTATCTATCTATCTATCTATCTATCTATCTATCTGTCTGTCTGTCTGTCTCTATCTATCTATCTATCTATCTATCTATCTATCTATCTATCTATCTATCTATCTATCTATCTATCTATCTATCTATCTATCTATCTATCTATCTATCTATCTAACTATCTATCTATCTATCTATCTGAAAGTCTATCTATCAATCAATCTATCTATCTATCTATCTATCTATCTATCTATCTATCTATCTATCTATCTATCTATCTATCTATCTATCTATCTATCTATCTGAAAGTCTATCTATCAATCAATCTATCTATCTATCTATCTGTCTGTCTGTCTGTCTGTATCTATCTATCTATCTATCTATCTATCTATCTATCTATCTATCTATCTATCTATCTATCTATCTATCTATCTATCTATCTATCTATCTATCTATCTATCTATCTATCTGTCTACCTGTCTGTCTGTATCTATCTATCTATCTATCTATCTAGCTATCAGAATCACCTGAAAATTGTAAAAGAGAGCCGTCTCAGTATGTTACACGAGTGATGTAACAGCCTGCGGACGGCAGTTCATCGTCGTCGCAGAGGAGGAATGACCGCAAACTGATACCTATAAACAGAACAGAACAATTCAGAAATAGGATAATTATGGCCGAAGGCTGGCCAGATATGACATCAGAACCACACACGTCGCTAATGAACTTCTGATCTTATACAGCCTGAAGACATGACCTCAAAGATGATTCTCCGAAAATGTAATAGCTTTAGTTAAGGGTCGCACTGTTTTATGTAATTAACCACAGACAGATCACTGAAAACAACTCAGAATTTTCTCTATTTGCCTTTATAATTAAACTGCGGTCTATTTGAATGCACTTGTAAATTCCTTTTCGAATTATAACAACTGCACTCTTTTCATTTTCCTCTTTCAATTTCCTCTTACCCATCTTCTTCTAGTGTTGCCATTGTCATTGCCTGAATTCTGTATTCTCATTAAATAATCATAAAACTTGAGCACGTACTTATAATTCATCTCTCAGTAATGACACAAAAATTAGCTCAGTCGATGCATTTTCCGAGATCGCACATAAACGTTTACTAGGTGTCAGACAGAGAAGGTTGCTCGCCACTCACAGCAATCCATTCGTTACTTTTAGATTTGTGACTTTTGTCACGAAGCTAACAACGTATGGCGAATGACATTGCGACGAATAACTTTGGACAAGGAATGGAAATGAACGTGCAACTTTTAGCCCATGAGGAGTGGCGAGTGACATGTAGAGAACAACTTTCCATGTATGACGCCTGCCTAAGGGTAGCCACACAAAGGCCACCGAGCCACTAGGCGCTTTAAGTGAGAAGAATTGCACTACATAAACGGGCCGAATCTAGGTGGGCTCTGTGTGCAGTTGTTGAAATTATATAGTGCAATTCTTCTTACCTAAAGCGCCTAGTGGCTCGGTGACCGAATTCGGTGGCCTTTGTGTGGCTACCCTAACACACCCCAGGAAAGGAAAGCAGTCATACAGAGAAATTCTCCTTCAACTTCGCAGCATTCATAATGTATTGGTCGCTTGTATAATTGAACACGGTGGTCTGATTCGCCGTCTATTGTACCATCGATATACCCACTGCACTGTCCGCCATGTTCTTCACTCTTTAATCGAATGGGATATAGCATGCGACCTTTTCTGTGTGACACATGTTTGAAGTCGTATGGTGTGTGACTTTTGTCATCAAGCTAATGACGTGTGGCGAGTGACATGCAAAGAATAACTTTGGACAAGTGACGAATGGAAATCAAGGCACAACCTTTGGTAAAATCAAAAGTACGATCGGAACCTTCTTTTTTCGGCTCTCGTTACCCATCGAGAGAACCGAACAGTTACATACAAACTAATGTTGACGAAATATTATAAGAATAACAGAAAAACTGTGGGGTCGCAGAAAAGCTTAAAGCAAAGGCAAACATTGGGCAAAAAGAAAAAGTTGTATCTATCAAAGGTTCGGGTAAGAAACAATATCCAAACGACACAATGAAACGCAAACTAAAAGGAAAGACAGAAAATGTCGATATTTCCGCAACAGCCTTCTTCAATGAAAAAAAAAAAAACAGGAAAAAAACCAACACAGAAAAAAACAGAGGGAAATATTGAACAGATAAAACAATCGAACAAAAAAAAATAATTAGAATACGTGTATGAAATATATGACATTTAAATAGAATATTAAATTAATGCACCTACTTAGACTCTAGCTGCGGGTTCTTGCTTGTATTGCAGCAGAGAAGTAGGCTACGTCTGCCAAATCGATATGCAATTTAGCATGAAAGAGGCATGGGACTGCCAGGAAAAATGTACTTGACTGTCGCCGGACCCGTTTTGGTGCGAATGCTGAAAGCATGAAAGTCTTTATTTTTTGCTTAAGAATTCTAATCTTGCCGACAGGTGTTGGCTCAGAGTAATGCCCTCCAATTCCCTGAAATGGATGGGAAAAATGTCCATTTTATTTCCTATTTTCATTTGGACGATATTTTACACAGTAAATTATAGCTAACCAGGGAAACACAACTCAGTATTTTCTGAATTAGACTTTGTAATTTGTCTACTTTTCATATTGGGTCCAATACATAAATATATGCTACATTATCAAAGTAGACTCTTACAGTTGGTTCCATTTTGAAACAGAACACGGGAGAAGGGGGGGGGGGTGGGGGTTGGGCGGTGAGGGGGGGGAGTGTCGTTTTCTTTCAAGGCAACAGAGCTCAGTGGACAGATACACGGCCTAACGTAAAGGGAGAGTAATACTGACCTTCTCCTGGGTCAAGACCCCAGTGCTCATCCTGATTATGCTGTTCTTATGTGTCACACACACACACACATACTCACACACACGTACACACATACGCCTCTCCCGCGAAGAACTGATCCTACTAGTGTTAATGCCCTCGGTCAATTCGACCTTCGTTGTGGCTGCTGTCGATGGGACATTGTTGACATCATTACCATTGCTATTGTTCCTGCTGTCTGAGGCTGTTGCTAGTACGACATACGACCACAGACACTTCTTTCACTCTACGTTTCTGGTGCTGTTATCATGTAAGTTAATCTCCAGCGTATTTAGGAAACATGCACACATACATGCATAACACACACACCCACACACATACACTTACACGTGCACACACTCACATGCCAAGGCTGTATGCTTCTATTGGCCGTTCTTGATGTACAGATCAAGCCTGAAAGAAAGAAGAAGAAAGAAAAAAAGAAGAGAGAAAGAAAGAAAGAAAGAAGAAGGAAAGAAAGAATGAAGAGGGAGAGAAATAAAGATAGAAAAAGGAGGGAAAGAAAGAAGAAATAAGGAAAAAGAAAGAAGGAAGAAAGAAAGAAAGAAAAAAGGGAAAGAGAGAAGAAAGAAAGAAAGAAAGAAGGGGGAAAGTAAAAAAGAAAGAAGGAAGAAAGAAAGAAAGAAAGAGAAGAAAAGAAAGAAGAAAGAAGAAAAAGAAAAAAAAAGAAAGAGAGAAGAAAAGAGAAAGAAAGATAGAAAGAAAGAAGAAAAAGAAAAAAGAAGAAAGAAAGAAGAAAAGAGAAAGAAAGAAGAAAAAGAAAAAAGAAGAAAGAAAGAAGAAAAGAGAAAGAAAGATAGAAAGAAAGAAAGTAAGTAAGAAAGAAAGAAAAAGAAAGACAGAAACTCGTAAGACTAAACATAAAAAGCTCGAACTTGCGCCCCCCCCCCCCCAATGAATTCATTTGGAGGGGAGGGGGGGGGGCCTGGCAAGCACGCCTTCGGTAGAGGTCTGTATTAGGTAGCCAAGGTCACTGAGAATTCAGGGCATGTTGTACAGGTGCCTGGTCCATGTCAACATCATTACAGGTGGATGCTGTGGCTGAATCGTTTTATCAGGCTTGACCGTTGATGCAGTATCTCGAAATCGACTAACGATCGGGCAAAGAGAACGATAACGAATACGACTGTATTGTGGTTGATTGACTATTGATTATTGATGATAAGAATCCGAATCCTATCGCATGGGGCATTCCCATAAATGCTCCCTTATATTGTTCGGATTCGTCAGGCCTTGTCGTGAATGATAAGCGAGGACACTGACATAACGTCCAGAGACGGACCTCTGGTTTGATAGCGCCCCGGGTAAATTAGATGATTGCATCAGTGAATATTTGATGTGGATCCAGAATGGGATTCAACGGATCCAAGTATCCGGGTACTCGGATTCATCAGTACTGGATCTGGGCTGGATCCGAACAACACTACGCCCCCCTAGCATGACAAGGTTCTCCCTTCCTCCAACTTTTGATTAATTGATGACTGAAGTTTCATGTTCTCACAGCTTATAATGGTAAGATTTTTGTTCTTTTTAGAAATGCGTACAAATCACACACCGTATCCGCCTGGTATTTTGACACACAATGGAGAGAAGGCCTGTAGAAGTAGTGTGTAATGTGATATTACATAATTATAACTCAATTCAGCCAAAAAGCTTGAGATAGAACCTTTGTCATTCTAAGGGGACGACCAGTTCAAGGCAGAAAAGGTCAGTCACCAGTTTGTATCAGTGGTCGTGACGTGCAACGGTCACCACCCGTTGTTCAGATAACTAACTCTGCACCCACCCCCCACCCAGTTGTTCTCTGATTAGCCTTGAGAGGGTGCCAAAAGCAACTAATGCAGAACACGTTACGTCTTTCCCCGGTAATTAAGTTGCTACGGGGATGGAGCGGGGCATTCCGAGGTAACTGCTTTGCTTCACTGTCGTCCTTGAATATTTTGATGTTGGAATGTTGTACGTCGCCCCTAAGTTTTTTGCACTAGGGGGTGGGTATTTTAAAGCCTTTTTGTAACTCCAGAGGTAGAGAGCTCCCTCACCCTCACCCCCCCCCCCAACGAAAGACTCCAAACAACAGCCTTAATTAGGTATTCTTTCAGATTTTCTTTTTGTTTTCCTCCTGTTTTTTTTGGGTTGAAAAGGTAAGGGGCAGGGTTAGGGATTCAATAAGATTTAGGGTTGAGGACAATTAGGATGGGGTTAGGGATAGATACGTATATGTAGGTGCCCCCTAGCTCAAAACGCTTAGGATGCGTACGAACTTATAACAGTTGTGTTTTACAATAATATGAGTGCTCAAAATATATTGGAACCTCTAACGACAAAGGAAATCTAGACGTAAATATTCGGAGAAACTCAAGTTCTGTTCAAGTAAAACAACAACAACAACAAAACAAATAGACAACAATTACAAACAACTAAAGTTGTCATGTCAAATCTTGCACAGTTTTGGTGCAAACTTTATTTTAATTGTACAAGTCGTCTTGTCCACAGCATCCGTTCCGCTCCACTATTTTACTGAAAATCACGTACGACAAAGTAACTAAAACACTCTTTGCCTCTACGGCGGTGAGGAGCGGAGCCGAACGGATGCTGTGGACAAGGACACAGGGCCAAAGAGTATTTTACTTTGTCGTACGTCATTTTCCGGAGCAGATGCTGTGGACAAGGCTACGAAGAAGATTTTATTGTACGAAAGATCGACTATTTGATTTGTTCACGCAACGAAAAAGACGATTTTTTTTGTGCACAATTGTTAACAAAACAAAACGAAAAAGGAAATCTAAACTCTTCGGAGAAGGAAATAAATATGGAATATGGAAGTGATGCATAAAACTATGTGTAAAGGAATATTCTACACGAATGTGCACATTTACGAATGGCAACACTTTGTTAACACATCTAAACAATATTTAGAGTTTCCCTTTAGCTTGCGAAATGAAACCTGATTTTGAGACAATAATTAGGCTTTTCGTTTCATGGTCTGTCTTCAGCTGTGTTTTTGTTTGACTCAATATTCAGTGTGACCATGGTTATAAATTGGCAAAAAGAAAAACTTGGAAGTAGCAAAGCCTAACACCCAAACGATACAATGAAACATTGCCATTAGGTAAGGGTATCTATCTATCTATCTATCTATCTATCTATCTATCTATCTATCTATCTATCTATCTATCTATCTATCTATCTATCTATCTATCTATCTATCTATCTATCTATCTATCTATCTATCTATCTATCTATCTATCTATCTATCTATCTATCTATCTATCTATCTATCTATCTATCTATCTATCTATCTATCTATCTATCTATCTATCTATCTATCTATCAGTCTGTCTGTCTGTCTGTCTAATTGCCTGCCTGTCTGTCTGTCTAGCTGTTTATCTAGCTGTCCATCCGCCTCTCCGTCTAAATCTGTTTGCTAATCAAGTTATCTGTCTGCCTGCCCGCTTACATGTCTGTCCGTGTATATGTGTATCTATCTACCTGTTTGTCTGTCTGTTAGCACGACTGTCTGTGTCTTTCCATCCTCCACACCCCAGCACGTCACTAGTGTCCAATACAGACACCATTTTCCAAAACAGTCTCGTTTTGGATTCAATGACTGCCAGAAGGAGAATACCACTCTCACAAAATGGAGTAGCCCCCACTCTGGATCCTCGCCCCTTGATAACTACTGACGTCACGAGTCGTCAGACCACCCAAGTGTACAAGAATTTTATGTTCACTTTTCGCCAAAACTGAGTTCAAGTCATCATTGGAGTTCAGCCGACATGTGGCATTTCAAGTCTATATGTCTCAACCATTTTTGTCCCATGCTCCACTTCAGTAAACAAAATAACAACAACAACAACAGCAACAACAAAAACAAAACGTGCACCCTGCCTTGATCGGACAGAGGTGGTACACCCCCCCCCCTCCCAAAAAAAGAAAATTGAAAAAAATAAATATATGTATTCAGTATGTATACATTCAAAAGAAGTTTTAATAAAAATTCTATTTAAGTTTTGTTCGCTGGTTTTTTTTACTATAATGGGGGGGGGGGGGGGGCTTGCCTTGTGTTTTGAAGCCTTCTTTTAGGAGGTTCGCTACCTTTGGCATCTCAATTTTTTTATTTTTAAAAAAAAATATTTTTCTTCTGCTTGTTTCTGTGCGTGTTTGCGGAAGGGATTCGTTTTTAGTATTTTGTCCCATCAGCGGCCTTGTTCGGCCTGCTCTTCTAAATTTTCAACTGCCAAGGTATCTTAACATGCGCACGGGCCCTACGAGTTTTTCGTCCTTATCAGAGAAGACTAGGTGCTCGATTCTACCTACCATAGGATCAGGGACAGGAATTTTTTTCTCCCGAAATAAAATTCCAACATGCCTGCACCGGTCGAGGATCGAACCCAGTATCTTCGGCATGAGAGGCGAGTATCATGACTCTAGGCCACCAAGGAGGCTTGCCTTTGACGCTGGCTGTAGATTTGTCTGAATCTCCAAGCCCCCATTCTTAAGTCCCACTTCTCATCAAAATATTTCCACGCCCCTGCGCCCTACCTTAAGAAACACTGGTCTGAAGGCAGTTGAAGTCTGTTCTATGGATTCATTCTAGGTTTTGAGTAACCAATAATACGCAGTACTTACAATAATTTCATTATTTCTTGCTTAGGAGAAGGGCTCGAATTTTGAAGACAAATTCTTAAAAGCGGAGTCAAGGGAGATAGAACACTAAGTGCTTTGGGGTGACGAAATAATGTTCCACAGGGGACTCTAACCATTGTGGGAAGTCAAGAATCAATTTAGTCATTTCTGGTACAAAATTGGATCATGGTTGAATAGTGGTAGCGGAAATTGGCGCGTCCAAGTCATCATTTCTCGGTATCGCCGAGCACTCCACGATATTAAAAAAATCAGTCTCGATCCTCCGAGATAATTATTCTCCAACAATCCAAAGAATCGTAACTAGGTTGCAGCCATTCCATAAAATCCGAATGTAAGTATCGTCAAATAATTATTACATACATCTGTCATATGCAACGAGAATTCATTTCCAACGATTCCATAATTCTCTTTTCAGACTCATAGATTGAAAGTGTGATACCCGGATTGACCGAAATATCGGACTTAAAAAATATGGGTTCCGAGGAAATCTTAGAGTATTAAAAAAAAATTACACGTGAGTGGATTCCGAAACCCAGTAATTACTTCGATTTTGACGCAATGCTATTTTGTACCGCTCCGCCTTTTATCTACTTAACCTTAAGTAATTAGTTTTCTCGGGCCAAAATACTACTAATAAAAAAGTGCAGCTAATTTGCCATCACAAATTAGGTTGTTTTTTTTCTCAGTTTTATATTAAAAAAGTTTGTACACTTTCCTTTCTTTCTTTTGTTAATCTTGGCCCTACTGACCGAATTCACTTATTCACTTTTCTTATATTACTTATAAATATTGATTGAAATGTTTGTTCCTAGCGCAGGTTTTGCACATTACAATATTTTTTATATTTTTTTTTGTGTGTGTCATAATGTGTCATAGTTAGAATTTTGTCTCGTCCGTATGACGTCATGTCAAGGCTGGAGGTAATATTTGTGCCCATGGCCTTGACCCTGACAATGTCTCCGTTTCTATGACTATGAACATAAACAAATTGGGCAAGGCTAGTAACACACCGAGACAGGTCTGTTGTGCGACGTTTTTGGACCACTGGTCTTGTCCACAGTTTTGCTCTGTTCCGCTGTTTGACCGAAAATGACGTATGACTAAACAAAACACAAGTAAAACGTCATCTTTGAATGGTCAGGAGGCGCACTCCCATACAGCTTTATACTAATCACAGTGCACAAAATGATGCGAATCAGTGCGGCAAGGGAAGAAAAGATTTGTAAGCCTGGAAGTATGCTGAGCTATAATCCTGAAGGTCAATAAATGGTCAACAAAACGTGACCTTAGTTCTTGTTTGTTCCTACTACACTGTCTGCACAACTGAGAAATTCGGCGTTAAAATTTTGCCGCTTCAGTATTAGGATAAGGAATTAGAATAAATCGGAACTGTGAAACAGCTTGATAAGTGCTACCATGCATTTTCAACAGGTGTCAAAGTGTGCATTTGTTATACCTCTTCTACATACTAAAAGATCTCCTGTTTTTTCAGACAGTCGAGATAGAACAAACAGGAACTAAGGCCGCGGAATGCCTGGAAATGCAAATTAATTTATATCATTTGCAGATTGAGTAGTAGAAATGAAAGAGACAGTTTTATCGTCCCTCCACTGAAGTCTCAAAATCGCTCCCTGCCTACTCCATCTCATAGCTCCCCTATCTTTGCTCCTCTCCCACTGCTTCACATTCTTCAATTCTGCAGGAAATCCTTTTCTGTTGGACAAAATTGTGTCACATCCTGCAATTCCCTTTTTCCATAGATCAAAACACAATTGAACACTTGTATAAAAATTGTCAACAAAAAGACGGTAACCTTAGCCGCAAAGGATCTGAACCGAATTCATTGCAACATCATAGGCTAAACCATATTTTGAATTTTCCCTTCCATTCTTCCCCAAATAAACATCAACATTAAATGTGTAACCAGTTCTAGAATCAGCCAAAACCCAAAGCTTCATGCCCTGAGAATAATACAACGCTTACAATACATGCCCCACCGCTCAAGTTGCAGTTAGCCGATCTTATCATTCCCGGCTATTCGAAGTGCGTAGTTAGCCGATCATAAAATTATCAAAATAAATATTTTTCCACTGCCCTGTGTTTTATAAGATTTTTACAGGATGTAGAGGGTTGCATGATGATTCAGATTATCCCCCCCAAAAAGTTTCGAAAATTTTACAGTTAGCCGATCCTATCATTCCGCCGACGGTATTTTATTTTGTCATACGTCATTTTCCGTAAATTAGGGGAGCGGAGCGGATGCTGTGGACAAGACCATTGGGTTTGCCACCGCCCAGTTTTCTTCCTTACTTATATTCTGCAATCCAATGTTTCCTCTTTGGTCTGATCTGCATTTGCGTGTGAGCGTTTGGACTGGGTCACCTAGTTTTTGGCATTATTTCTGACTTGAGCCGTACTTTCTTTCTGAATTATTCATGCAAAACTTGCAGAGATGCGCAGTGCTCACGCACCGGACCTCATCAACAATTCTGTCTCATTTTGTACTCAATTGCCATGCCAGGGGGAATAACTGACAGACAGCAAAAATGGTCTCCCTTGACGAATTTCTTATTGTGTTCAGAGTCTTGTCCAAGGTCTTGGATTGTGTTACGTTAAACTAAAGAGACTTATCAAACAGTTTTTTGCTTCTCCAGATCTCAGTGCGTAAGATAAAACTGTCACAAATCCCAGACTGGGAGATGTAATAAGTTATGACAGGACAACAATCACGAACGAACAAGTTTAACACTTAACAGAACAACCCATCAGACTCACACATTTATTAAACATAATTATACAGATAATAGCGCAATTACATACATTATATTATTGAATTTAACTGCCGTACAACGGCCTTATTCCCACATGCACTCTTCCTCGGATCCACAACCCGGTAGTTACTTCCTAAAGACACTTCGGCCTCAGCCTCTCCCCTCAGGGTCTTAATAGCAATAGTACATTATCATTTCAATTAGCACATTCACGCTCATATCTACGTCCCTGTCCGTGACCAGACTGCCACGACTTTATGTGCCTCTACTGTCCTGCACCGACAGCCTCACTCTTGGCCTATGTGTGGGCCCCGGCCCTATGCTGGCCTATCCCCTGTGCTCACCGAGGTGGCTCTTCGGCCCGTCCCCGACACCTACAAGAATAACATTACATTGGTATAATACCATACCATTTCTATTCACTCCACCTCTCCTTACAACCCATGAAGCGTACACACAATAGTTCACATTTCACTCACCAAACATCTTACGGTAACACACCTCCATCGTAGTACACAATACTCACTCGTGCTACAAATCCATGAACTCAACTTTCATCTACCGCTCATGGCGCACATTGCTATATCCAATATCAAGGACTTCCACATTCCTCACATATACTTATTTACATCATGGTAATAGACGAATATAATACATCAATCATAATTATCAATCATCGTTTCACCTACCAGTCATCACTGGAAAAAACTCTCTCACTAGTCTTCCGACTGCTCCCCTTATGTTCGCCCACTGGGCTTTCTCTTGCGTCCGCTCTTTAGGACGTTCTAACTTGCAGTGATAGTAATACAGCGCTCTCGCCTCCTTCAGACCCCCACCACTCATAACACGCACGCTTTTCCTTACTTGTCTACGTGCGTTAATTTTACTCTCCTCCTTTCCCCCCGTAATTATTAACTATCGCTCACTCCACTCGTGACAAAAACTTCCAGTCACTCTCCGTGTATTAAGTGAAAAACCTGTCAGTGTGTGCTGTTGTGTTGAGGACTTTATTAATTTTAGGAGGTTTCGCTGCCATTGGCATTTATACCTCACATTTCTTGTTTTTATTGTTCTCGTTGTGGTAGGGATTCGTTTTTTTAGAATTTTACCCGGGCAGTGGCCTGTTCGGTTTCCTCTATTTCAGTGTGTGCTGTTGACCCCAAGGTTTCAATGTAAGATACACATTTCTTCTTTTCATTTAAGACGTGCATGCCTCGACACTTCAACGTTTAGCAGTGGTTCCTTGCCCCCAAAAAACAACAACAATAATTCATAAAATGTATAAACATCGACACCTCGCAGTCAAGCAGAAAAGAAAGAGAATATTTAAGAGAGCGAACAAGCGTTAATTTGTTTTGTGATTAGTAAGAAATCCACAAGATAGTGAAAATGACCCCTGTGACATCCTGACTCCGTGGTCGGACAGTTGTCCACACAACTTTAGTCTGCACCACTGTCTGTTATTAAAAACGTGCATCAGACTGCGTGAAGGATAACAAACGACACTTTCTGGCAGGTGAGTGGTGCGTCATCAACTTGCTAATTCATGCCCTAAAATTACAAAGAAATCTCTGTTACTCAGTTATATTATATTCCTTGGCCTTCACCTTGCCCGATATGTTAATTTTAACCTTTTTACACTTTTTCTCTTTTAGAATAGAATGTACATAGGTAGGAGGTTGCGATGTTACAAAAAATACGTAGACAGTTTAGCACTGGCCGGGGGCTTGCAGCGGATGATAGATAAATTAATTAACAAGACAAATTTTTTGTCCTAAATGAATGTTACTGCAAAGGACAGAGTCGCGGGACCTCAGAGCCTGTTATAACAACAACAACAACAACAAAAAATGAACACTGAGCCACTGCTTGATTACTTCTGTCATAAAGAGGTTATTTGTATATGGATCTGACAAAACTGGACTAGAGGTGATATTTTTATATCTCTTTCAAACATCAAAGTAAAATATTATTTTCTAAGACGACTTGGAACAAAAAATTTCCACCTAATGTAGAAAAATGACTAATCTTTCATATTATAAGTAAATCTCAGTTTCCATCTCAACCCCCCCCCCCCCCCCCCCAAAAGAAGAAATTCCAACATGCCTGCACCGACCGGGGATCGAACCCGGCACCTTCGGCAAGAGGGGCGGGCACCTTGGCTCTAGATCAACGTGTCCCCCCGTGTCACCGTGTTGAATAAGTACGAGGTCCCGTTTAACTTCATAGTTCATATCTCACACTAAACCCCGGGATAAAACTGGCTTGACTCAGTCCTCCACCAGTTTTACAGTGGGAACCAAATTTAATTTTTATAGCTTATAGTGGAAATTCAAGCTCTCAGAACTAGTCGCTGAACGCTTGGCTCTCGCACCATCATTCTGCCACACAATCAACGCAGAGCAAAGCCGGACACTCCTCCCTTTTCCTTCGCATAGAAATGAGCACGCACAGCTTGCCCCAAACCTTTCGCCATGGTTAGCTTTCAATTCGGCACACTTCGTGAAGAATGAGCGCTGTGGGAGTTCTGACACTAGTGCGTTCAAAAAGCTGTTTGGTCGGAACCCATCTTCGTCAACAACCACAAAACAAAATATTGCGAAAAACCACAGAAAATCTGTGGGTCGCATCAAGGTTTGAAGCAAAGTAAAAATGGGGCAAAAAAAAGTTGTATCCTGCAAAGCGTCGTAGAAGAAATAATACAGACCCGATACTATAGAAGGCAACGGAAAAGGAAAGACAACGCTTTTTATCGTATCGTTTCTGTTTTATTTCTCATGCGGTTCTTAAGATAAAACAGCATCGGAGATTTCCCTGTCCGGATTAATTTCAGTATTGGCCGAGTTGTCGGTTTCCCATTTCTAGAAATAGAGTTTCACGGCTGTAAAACTGGCCAGATAACATCTCAAAATACAAACTTTACATCTTCTAGGAACAAGAGTTTTGGGTGAACCCGACAGCATTGCTGTTTTTAGATGTTTTGATTTTGCAGACGCTGCTGTTGAATGATGAGTGTTTTTGTTTTTTTTTATTGTTGAAACTACGCAATTTTCGTCGCCTATTACTCATCAAATATACAGTAATACACCGTACAGTCCAAAAATTGCTGACACACAAGCGTTTTCTTTTTTTTCTTTTCAGCAGCATGGGCGAAGATATTAATTTCGCTGTGGCTATTCTTACGGCAGCCTACCAACTGTTAGTCCATTGTCAGATTGATATGTAACGACGTGAGGGCCTAGTCAGTTTGTATCATCGAGGCCGTAGGCCGATGTTCGTCTGGGCAGTAGTCAGATTGACATATCAGGGTGAGCCGCTGGGGTAGCTATGTATTGTTTTCACTCGTTAACTCTAAGAAGGACTTCCGAATGCATTCTATAGTCCGAGTGAAAACAATACATAGCTACCCCGGCGGCTCACCCTGATATGTCAGTCTGACTACTGCCCAGAAGAACATCGGCCTACGGCCTCGATGATACAAACTGACTAGACCCTCACGTCGTTACATACCAATCTGACAATGGACTAATATAGCCTAGGTAAGTTGGTAGGCTGCCGTAAGAATAGCCACAGCGTATTAATTTTGTCTGCAAACTCGTCTTCGCCTCTTATGTGTTTTTTTTTGTTTTTTTGTTTTTTTTTTGACTGCCACCAGTTTTGTTTTGTAAATTGATTTTCCAACAATCCGCTCAGACATTCAAATCCCAGGTATTTAGCGGAATGTGTTTTTGTCTACCAGCAAGATTAACTTAACTGCGTTGTCACAGTCTTAGTTTGAAATGGTTTAGGGGAAAGGAGTGGGAGGACTGCGTCCATCCATAAGCTGCTTTTGTCTTTGTGTTTAGGTCTTCATTTTAGGAAGTTCGCTGACCTTGGCATTTACATCTCACTTTTCTTGTTGTTTTTTTTTATTTTACCTGTTGAGGTAGGGATTAGTTTTCTATAATTTTGCCTGAGCAGCGGCCTTGTTTGGCCTGCTCTTCTCGATTTCCAACTGCCGAGGTATCTTTAATGTGCGCAACGTGCACACGGGCCCTCCGAGTTTTTTTACATCAATGTCCGAGAGGACTTGGATCAGGGGCTGGAATTTTTGCCCCCGAAAAAAAATTCCAACATGTCTGCACCGACCGGTATCAAACCCAGTACCTTCGGCATAAGAGGCGAGCACCTTGCCTCTAGAGTCTAGACTATTGTGTCCCTATTGTGTTTGCTTTGTGGGATAACGTGAAAGTTTATAAGTTTCCCGGTAGAAAATCTTTTGTTTATGGAGGAGCGCTACTTCACAACTTTCTTTTCTGGTTGTTATTTTTTTTTATTCTTCTACTTCTTCTTGTTCTCTGTCAATCTTCTTCAACGTCTTCTTACCATCAAGAGGGCTGTTTTTATGTATTTCTCCATCTGATTGTCTGTTACCGACAACCATCGACCTCAGTGGTTGTTTGTTCCAACTCCACTTCTAACTGAGAAATTCGACGTTAAGCATTTGCGGCTTTATTATTATAATAAGGAGTTAGAATAATCGGAACTGTGAAACAGCATGATAAGCACGCCACACATTTTAAACAAGTGTCAAATTGTGCATTTGTTATACCTCCTCTACAGGCTAAGTTGTCTTGCCCACAGCATCCGCCCCGCTCCGTATATTTACGGAAAATGACGTATGAAAAAGTAAAACACTCTTTGCATCTGTATACTTGTCCACAGCATCCGTTCCGATCCGATCCTCACCGCTATAGGGGCAAAGAGAGTTTTTTATACGTCGTTTTCGGTAAAAAAAAATAAAAAAATAGCGGAGCGGAGAAGAGCGGATGCTGTGGACAAGACCGCTGAAAGATCCCCAGTTTTTCGGAAAATGGAGAAACAAGCAGGAGCTAAGGCGGAACTTTAATTGTGCTTTTGGTGGAGGCGTCTGTCCATATGTCTGTCCGTCAGTGTTGACTAGTCATGAAGGTTTTAGCGTATTGCGTTGGAAATGTGTCACAAATCCCAGACTGGGAGATGTAATAGTTTATGACAGGACGACAATCACGAACAAACAAGTTTAACACTTAACAAAACAACCCATCAGACTCACACATTTATTAAACATAATTATACATATAATAGCGCAATTACATACATTATATTATTGAAATGAACTGCCGTACAACGGCCTTATTCTCACACACACTCTCCCTCGGATCCACAATCCGGTAGTTACTCCTAAAGGCACTTCGGCCTCAGCCTCTCCCCTCAGGGTCTTAATAGTACATTAATGATTCACTGGCACCGCAGTCTCTCAACATCACCTTCCTATTGCCATACAACTTATCAGTTCACTCGCCCATCATCATGGCAATAATATAGTATCTCATTCACTCTCATATCTACGTCCCTGTCCGTGGCCTGACTGCCACGACTTTATGTGCTTCTACTGTCCTGCACTGACAGCCTCACTTCTGGCCTATGTGTGGCCTCCGGCCCTATGCTGGCCTATCACTTGTGCTCATCGAGGTGGCTCTTCGGCCCGTCCCCGACACCTACAAGAATAACATTACATTGGTATAATACCCTACCATTTCTATTCGCTCCACCTCTCCTTACAATCCATGAAGCGTACACACACTAGTTCACCTTTCACTCACCACACATTTTACGGTAACACACCTCCATCGGAGTACACACTACTCACTCGCGCTACAAATCCATGAACTCACTTTCATCTATCGCTCATGGCGCACATTGCTATATCCAATATCAAGGACTTCCACATTCCTCACATATACTTATTCACATCATGGTAATAGACGAATATAATATAATACATCAATCATAATAATCAATCAACGTTCTACATACCAGTCATTACTGGAAAGACTTTCTCACTAGTCTTCTCGACTGCTCCCTTTATGTCCGCCCGATGGGCTCTTATTCACAGGTCCGCTCCGTAGGACCTTCTAACTTGCAGTGATAGTAATACCGCGCTTTCGCCTCATTCAGACCCCCCCCCCCCACTACTCACAACAGCACGCTTAACTTGCTGTCTACTGTGAGCCCTTCTTACTCTACACCCGCTCTGTAGCAATCCCCTTAATTGCACTCACTCCACTCGTGACATCATCCCCCACCCCAAAAAAATTAATGCAATTAATTTCAAATCGCATCAAGATGACTGTCAACGAGTGAGCGTGAGCAATACCTACACTAAAAAAAATGACCTAGCAGTTCCCCTAGTATATAAAATACCGAAATCAGGGGAAAATATGGGGATCAATATGGCCTGCAATATGCATATATGTGTCACATCATGAATAGCTAACTAACCACAATACTTAATACAGAATCAAAAACCACTCAACCTATCAACCATTCTGCATATCATATTTATAATGTCAATATTTTAAAGTCGACTCATTCACACAAATCCTGTCAATGTTCCTGTCCTCTGATGTATAAGCCGCTGAACTCTTCCCCTAGGCTCGACTAAGGTAGTCGGCGATATGATTGCTGGTTCCTGGAATTGGTTGAATAACGAAGGTATACGGCTGCAAAGCCAATGCCCATCTAGACAAGCGTGGGCTGGACGAACGATTCTTCGACAAAAATGTCAGTGGCTTGTGGTCTGTCTGGATACAAAATTCTCGTCCCATGAGATAACGTCCTAGTTTCTGGACGGACCAGACAATGGCAAGACACTCACGCTCTATCACAGAATACTTTCTTTCTCTCTGCAATAACTTCCTACTGACATAACATACAGGATGGAGACATTCGTTCTTCTCCTGTAGAAGACAAGCGCCGACACCAGAGTCCGACGCATCCGTTCTGAGGATAAAATTAGATCGAAAATCGGGTAATATCAGAATGGGTGACGATGATAACGCTGTCACCAAATTATCAAATGCTGTCTGACATTCAGACGTCCACTGGACCTTATCGGGTTGTCCCTTCTTAGTAAGGTCAGTAAGAGAAGATGATAAGGAGGAAAAATTTGGAATGAACTTTCTGTAATAATTTAAAATTCCCACTAAGCTTCTGACTTGTTTCTTTGTTTTTGGGATTTGCAACCCTACTAACTTGTCAATTTTTGTTTCTTCAGGTCTCTGAACACCTCTACCCACAATATGTCCTAAGAATATTATATCTGGACATGCCAAATCCATCTTTGCGGGTTTAGCAGTTAACCCAAAATGACGTAATCGTTGAAAAATTACTGTTAGTGTCTGAATATGATCAGACCATGTCGACGTATGGCATGCTATATCATCAAAGAATGACACGACATTAGGTATGTCCTTCAACACTAATCTCATTAATCGTGCAAACGTCGCTGGCGCGTTTACCAACCCAAATGGCATGACCTTAAATTGGAATAATCCAATGGGCGTTTGGAACGCCGTGTATTGTTTAGACTCCTCAGTAAGCGGGATTTCCCAATACCCTTTCGTCAAATCTATCTTGGAAAACCACGTGGACCCGGCCAATGAAGCTATTAATTCCTCCTGAAACGGAATAGGCTCCCTATCGCCTACCGTAATAGTGTTCAGTCTTCGAAAATCAATACAGAACCGCACCGATCCATCAAGTTTTTTCACGAGGACGATGGGTGATGAATACGGCGATGTTGATGGTTCTATCACATCTAACTTCAACATTGACTCAACTTCCTTTATGACTCTATCTCTCGAAGAAAAAGGCAACGGATACGGTCTAAGAAATACTGGCTTATCCGAAGTCAACTTTATTTGGTGCTGGATCACCGTAGTGCGACCCGGCAAATCCGTAAGAACATCCGGGAATGACGCTAGCAGGGTCTTAAGTTCCCTACTCCTTGAACTCGTAAGGTCAGGGTTAATTTTTACGTCCCTGTAACCTTGTGTCGGAGTTAACTCCGGCAATTGAATTTGTAACTCTTCCTGTGCCTCGGTGTCGCTTACGTCACAGTCCAACTGGTCTACGACCCCCGTACAAGCAGTAGAGAAGACAGTCTCCTCTGGTCTTGTCTGTGCACACAGATACTGTGGTCTCTCATAAAATCTCTGTAGCATATTAACATGGAAAACCTTACTCGTTCCATCAATGTGGATAGCGTAATCTACCTTTGAAACAACTCGCTCAATAACATAAGGGCCTTTCCATGTCATCAATAACTTATTATGGTCCGTAGGTAACAACAACAGAACCTTGTCTCCTGGCTTAAAAATTCTCAGTTTGGAACCTCTATCTTTATAGTCTTTTGCTCTTTTCGAAGCGATACCAGAAGCTTCTTCTGCTATAGTGCGCGCTGAAGATAGTCTTTCTCTTAAATCAACAAGGTACTGAAACACCGAAATCTGCTCATCGTCTCCCGATGATGGCGACGTCATCATGTCCCGAAGAACATCAGTTGGGCCCCTAGGACTACGACCGTACATCATTTCGAACGGCGAGAATCCCGTTGACTCCTGCCGTACCTCTCTGTACGCGAATAACACTGCAGGGATATATCTATCCCAATCTTTAGGGCGATCAGCAGCTACCTTACGCAGCATCGACTTTAACGTCGAGTTCAATCTCTCGCACATGCCATTAGCCTGCGGATGATAAGGGGTGGTAGTGATGGGTTGTATACTGAATAAGCGGAACAATTCCTTCATCATCTCCGACGTAAATTGCGCGCCCCTATCAGACAGAATTTGCTCTGGTATTCCTACCCTAGCGAAAATTGCAAACAACGCTTCCGCGACTGCCTCAGACGTTATGGTCCGCAGAGGAACCGCCTCTGGCCATCTCGTAGCATTACATATGACCGTTAAGAAAAATCGATTCCCCCTATCGGTCGCTGGGTGAATGGGGCCAACAAGGTCTATCGAGACCTTTTTAAACGGTTCCGAGACCGTGGGGATCTTCTGAAGAGGAGCCTGGGGTGTACGACCCTTATGCGTCGTCTTTTGGCACGCACTGCACGTCTTACAATAGACCTGCACATCTCTGTGGATCGATGGCCAGTAAAAATTTTTAAGAACCCTTTCTTTGGTTCTAGCTATCCCCATATGACCCGCTAATGGGACATCATGTGCCAAGTGCAATACTGTTGCGATCAGCAACGCTGGCACAACGACCTGCTTTAAAATGGAGGACACCGTTACATACTTACGGAACAGAATGCCCGCCTGAACAACAAAGGAGGATGACCCGTTCTTATATTTCCTCGTTTTCTCGGTTCGCGCTTCCCCAAAACATGGGTTTAATGATGGGTCCTCCCTTTGTAGTCTCGCCAAGCGCTCTGGCGTGATATCTAGGTTGACCGCTGGCGTCGCCAAAGGTCTAATCTTATCTTTATCCGCTACCCGTCGACGTGTTTCGACCGCGGCGCAAAAGTCAATACCTTTTGATTGCGACCATGCTTGCACGTTCTCATCGGAAGGGGGAACCACCCGTGATACATTCCCAATGATGAGCTGGGCGCCTGGAAAACAACCAACGACTGCCTCGACTTCCCCGCTAAGGAAAGGTGTATCTATCATTATTCTTGCCATGGGTAATTTCTCAATGGCCCCCGAAAATTGGATGCACGGGACAGTCTCACCTGTAAGCTGTGAATCCCGAATGCAATCCCTATGCACTCCCACAACGGTAGATCCTGTATCTCGTAAAACCGAGACCGGTTCGTCCCCAACAAACCCCGGATAAACCCTAAGACCACCTCCTGTATGACATGAATTTATAACGGGGATCTTTCTCCCACAAGGTAAAACACCGGAAGATAATAACTTCTCACAACTGGGACACTTAGAATACTGTCCGCCTCCGTTGTCCGATGTAACACACGCAGCCGCATGATGAAATTTATTTGGGGAACATGGACTGGAGCTACTGTCCACGTTCGCCGCTATCCTACCTGCAGGGCAGTTCACGCTAATGTGATCTGCTCTTCCGCAGTTCCAACACTTCGCGGCCCTACACTCGCGTGAAAAGTGACCCACGCGTCCGCAAGTCCAACACTCCGCTCCCTGTGCTGTACTAGGCCTGGGTCCCCGTGACCCATCGCGACCGGAACTAGAGTCCCTATGCCGTCGGTCATCGGCAAAGGTCACAATTCGCCCCCGGCCATTACCGCGACCTAGCCCTCCTGCTCGGTCAAACTTCCCGGATCCATATGCCGGTGATTGGTGATAGCCCCTACGCTGCCCCCGGGCTTGCCCGCTATAGGCACCACGCTGACGCGACCTGTCCCCAAGTCCTGCCGGCGACCCCTCGACAACGGCGACGTATCCAGCATCTTGGACGTACGCCCTGGCGACTGGTTTGGACGGATGCGCCGTACGGTATGCCTCCGCCAACTTAGACGCCTCCTGCACCGTCGCGGGTTCGTTCTCTTTCAGGAAAGCCACCAGATCTTTGTGGCACGACGCGTACAGCTGGTCACGGATCATTAGGTCTTTCAGTTTAGCAAAATCCGTGCCCACATGCGCCAAGTCTACCCAGTTCGCGAAATACTCCGTTAGTCTCGCGACGAAGGCAGCAAAGTCCTCCCTGGTATCCGCACGTGCTCGCCTAAACTGCTCCCGGAAATATTCCTCGGTACGCGCAAATCGGCGAAGCAGCAAAGCCTTCAGCTTATCGTAATCTTGCACGTCTTCGCGCTGTAGCTCTTTAAAGTAGGTTAACGCTCGCCCCTGCAATAGAGACGCCAGGTACGTGGCCCATAATTCCTTATTTTCCCCCCATTGCAATTGTGCGTTCAGTTCGAACCTGTAAAGGAAGGCGTCTATGTCGTCCTTCCGGTCGTCGAACGTAGGGAGCTTAATCCTAACGCCACCTTTATTGTGTACCTGCCGCTCAACCGTTTCCGTTGGCGTATTCTTTTTGCTTTCTAATTCCGCAATCTTTACTTGCGCCTCTATCTCCTTTAACTTTAACTCCCTCTCCTGAGCCTGTTTCTCCTGTTGCTGATGCAACTCCTTTAACTTAAACTCCCTTTCCTGTTGCTGAGCCTCTAACTCCTTCAACTTAAACTCTCTTTCCTCTTCCTTATCCTTAGCCTCTCTTTCTTGTTGCTGAGCCTTAGCCTCTCTTTCCTCTTCTCTCTGTCGCTCTTGAGCCTCTTTTTCTCGCTCTCTATCCTTAGCACGCTCATCGCGCAAATCCGCCTGCTGTTCTTTAATCCAGCCGCGTAGCTCCTCTCCCTCCAGGCCAAGTTCCTTACCCAACTTCATTAGTTGTTGGAGTTCCGCCATTTCACAGATTTATGGTTATGGTATATATTTAAAAAAAACGGCTAACCTGTCGGTATGATAACTAACGACACGACCAGAGACCTGAGATCACACCAGATATAACGATACCCAATTGTCCCAAATACAATTCAGAAATTTACCTTTACAGCACAACTAATTCTATATCTATAAAATGTATAGCACTATTAATTATAAAAGAAAATAGAAACGACAAGAATGAAGAAATACAGTAGAAGGACCACAAGTACGTCAAGGACAACGAACCAGACTAGGACAAAGACCTAAAAAAGAAAATATAATGGAAAAAAGAATGCAACCTAACTACGCCGATTACACTACACGGTACGAACAAGAACAGAGTCTGAAAAAAAAGAACGTATCTATAGATAGGTAGAAAGAGGGACAAGAGAATACGTCTTCCTGCGGAACAGAGAAGATATCGACGCTACAACTAAACACTAACAAAGCCCTATAGAATGTTCACCGTGATGAACGAAGTTCCAAGTTTATCACACCTTTTTTTTAAAGGATAAACTAGGTTCAACACAGCAAACGAAAACAGCAAAAACAGAGAAAAAGACAGATTAAAGGAACAGCCCCCGATCCAGGGTACAAAATTTCAGTTTCACTTAACTTCGAATTTTGAGTTTAACTCCTCCCCTTAATCGGAGCTCTGGCCGCTTGACTCCTCAGGCTGGCACACACACTCTGCAGAAATTTAAGTACACATTAATACATATTCATCAAAATACATGCATCAATACATATTATTATTCATAACCATACATAAATCATACCATCATGACATTTCCATTCATCCCACGAACAAAGACAACAGCACGAATTCCTAGCACAACAGAAAAACAACTAGATATAATGAATACACAATGTCAAAATGACCACAGGTAAACAGGACGAGCCCCCAGTGTCACAACGGACGAGCCCCCAGTGTCACAAATCCCAGACTGGGAGATGTAATAGTTTATGACAGGACGACAATCACGAACAAACAAGTTTAACACTTAACAAAACAACCCATCAGACTCACACATTTATTAAACATAATTATACATATAATAGCGCAATTACATACATTATATTATTGAAATGAACTGCCGTACAACGGCCTTATTCTCACACACACTCTCCCTCGGATCCACAATCCGGTAGTTACTCCTAAAGGCACTTCGGCCTCAGCCTCTCCCCTCAGGGTCTTAATAGTACATTAATGATTCACTGGCACCGCAGTCTCTCAACATCACCTTCCTATTGCCATACAACTTATCAGTTCACTCGCCCATCATCATGGCAATAATATAGTATCTCATTCACTCTCATATCTACGTCCCTGTCCGTGGCCTGACTGCCACGACTTTATGTGCTTCTACTGTCCTGCACTGACAGCCTCACTTCTGGCCTATGTGTGGCCTCCGGCCCTATGCTGGCCTATCACTTGTGCTCATCGAGGTGGCTCTTCGGCCCGTCCCCGACACCTACAAGAATAACATTACATTGGTATAATACCCTACCATTTCTATTCGCTCCACCTCTCCTTACAATCCATGAAGCGTACACACACTAGTTCACCTTTCACTCACCACACATCTTACGGTAACACACCTCCATCGGAGTACACACTACTCACTCGCGCTACAAATCCATGAACTCACTTTCATCTATCGCTCATGGCGCACATTGCTATATCCAATATCAAGGACTTCCACATTCCTCACATATACTTATTCACATCATGGTAATAGACGAATATAATATAATACATCAATCATAATAATCAATCAACGTTCTACATACCAGTCATTACTGGAAAGACTTTCTCACTAGTCTTCTCGACTGCTCCCTTTATGTCCGCCCGATGGGCTCTTATTCACAGGTCCGCTCCGTAGGACCTTCTAACTTGCAGTGATAGTAATACCGCGCTTTCGCCTCATTCAGACCCCCCCCCCCACTACTCACAACAGCACGCTTAACTTGCTGTCTACTGTGAGCCCTTCTTACTCTACACCCGCTCTGTAGCAATCCCCTTAATTGCACTCACTCCACTCGTGACAATGTTCATCTTCAAAATTGGCAGTTGGGCAACAGTATTGGCAACTGGATAAATGATGATTAGTCATTCCATTGCCGAGAATGTGGCAGTCAGTCCATCGTGAAATTACATGAAGGAAGAGGCATTTCTCATAGGTGGACATGTCAAGGAGAAGTCTGCCTTAAAAACCTTTTTGACATTAAATTAGCCACATTATCGGGACTGAGACGTTTAGGTCAATCGGATTACCAAGTCACACAGGAAGGAGCAGGACCTGGAACTGTCCGGGCAGAGCTGGCAGACATTTCAGACATTTTGTTCTTAACTTGGCATTGGTCTTGGTCTAGACATTATTCGTCCACTGCAGGAGGTAGCCTTCCGATAATGATTTCCTTTCTTCGCTGTCTGATGTTTTCCTCGTCCACGATATTCCTCCTCTCTGTTTTAATCGCCTTGCCATCTTCTCCCCGGTCGTCCTCTTGTTCTTCTCACTGTCCCTGGTTGCCATTCAGTGCAACGTTTTGTCCACGCATTGTCATTCATCCTTCCCACATGTCCAGCAAGATTCCACTTTTGATGTAGCATTATGAACTTTACTATGTCCACTATTGCTGTTTGTTTGTGTATTTTAGCGTGGGGGATTTTATCTTGCAATCTGATGTTTAGCATTTTTCTTCATTTACCCTCTAGGTGGTTCTTAATCTGTTCATAAGATGTTTTGTGATCGGCCATGTTTGGCACCCTAGGTAATCGTTGGAATTATTCACTGGCGGAATACTTGTCTCTTAAGTGACACTGGTAGTTTGTGATCCAGGAATATTTCTGTTTGTTTGTAAAGACATTAAATATGCATTAAGGAGAGTCACCATGATGTTGGCTACAATGCATCCTGTACGGTTTATTGACAAAGACGTCACGGAATTATGAAGCATTTTTTGTCCATAATTTAAGTCCAGTTGTTGAAGTAGGAATGAAATTGAAAACGACAAGTGGATAAATTCCTGACTCAATCGTGTGAATAAAAACAACACGTGAACATCTGTTAACTGCTGCAATAAACTTCAGTAATGTTCTCCACAACACTGTACATGCCGAGTATCAATATCTTGAAGAGTTTTGATGTAATACATTTTTGAAACTACTCTTTCTGCGGTTACTTTGTGTAATAAAAGATTAGAATTACGACATTGCAGTGCGCCGTTCCCTGTTCCGTGATTAGCCATAGCTTGTTAAACTAAACTTCAAATGTGATCCACATACACATGATAAATATTGATGTTTTGTCTTCAGGATGCCGCTGCACAAAATCAATAGAAGCTTTAGAAATTGCAGGTAATTCATTAACCTCAGTTTTATTTTCCTCCATTTACGACATTTAATGGACGATCACACGTCCTTAGAGATATTATAGAAACATAATTATGTCCGAGATCAAGTGTGACCTAAATTTGGTTTCCATTTTCATATTATCCCACTGTTCGATCCACTGTAATAAAATATTATTGCAGTTTTGGACGCTATTTTCTGTAAAGAAACGGTACAATAAAATGCAAAACAAAAGGGAAGACAAATCAAGCTTTCGATCCATTTAGTTTCTTCGAGTAAAAAAATGTAAAAGGATAGAAAATTGAGCAAACAACGAAATTAAACAAATAAAAGGAAAATGTAGAATGTTTTACGAACACGAGTACTTAGCTGCGAGTTCCAGACCTGGATTTTCGTAGCGCAGCCCGTCCGTCAGGGTATGGGTGGCTCGAAGTGACGTTAACGAAAAAAACCTCTCAAGTCCTGGCTCGTGTTATGGCAATTATTTGCTTGGGGATTCTCGAAGGTCTCGTTCAAGTCTCAAAGAAACCTTTTTGGGTTTCAACTCTTATTTTAAAGTGGAGAAGGAGGAGAAGGAGAACACCAAGTACAATAGTACTTGAACATGCAATAAGAAAGCTTGAACAGCAGATGGTTATATTAGGAGGAAAATTTAATGGAAAAAGAAAGAGGGCAAGGTTTTGTGTGGTATCAGATTATAATGGAAGTTAGTGCTCCAATGTAATCATAAAGGGCTTTTTAGCCACCGAGATGAAAATTCTACAAAAGTATCATATTGCGCATAGAAAGATGTAAAGGTGTAGTATTGCATATATTAAAAGGTCTTGAAGTTCGCTATATTTTTAATCCTTTCACTGATTTTGAGCCACAAAAGCGTTGAACAGAAGAATTTGTTCCGACATTTTGAGCCGGAAAAAAAAAGGCGCATTTGCTTCAGATAAAATCAGAAAGTGTCGCTGGAAATTTCAGCTTCCACATTGGCCATCGAAACTCAAATTTAAAAATCACATTTGTGTATTCCCCGAGTCAGTGGGCTAACTAGTACTATTAAATCGAACAGATCATTGCTTACAGTTGGTAGCTAGAAAATATCCTGTCGCGTAATCGAAGGAAACGATCAATAATCAATCATTCATTAAGAGTCAGCTTGCCACGACCAGAGAGAGGCCTGCAAATGATGTGCAGATTCTATCCACCGTGGGTGAACGGAGGGTAGATGAGGTCAAACTAATATAAGTCCCAGCCTCGATGTCGCAACGTAAATCAAATCAGTGCAGCCAGGCTGACCCAAACAAAATTAATGATGCTCACACCTCAGTGGGAACCGAAAGTTTCAGTGGTCTTGTCCATAGCATCCTGTCCGCTCCGCTATTTTACAGAAAATTACGTATGACAAAGAAAAACACTCTTTGCCTTTGTATACTTGTCCACAGCATCCGGTCCGCTCCTATATTTTACCGAAAATGACATATCGATGATGTCAGGAGCAAAGCGTCCAAGTCGAAATAAGCAAATTTTACAGGAGTAACAAAAAACTGCCGCTAAAACTAATGGGAAATGGGCCTAGCCGGTTTGATCACATGCTTATTTTGAGTAATTCTACTGGATAATGGTAACAGCTACTTTTACATATGATACAGGATTCCAGGCTTCATAGATTGGTACTATATAAAGTAATATGAAATGTTTGGACTTGCCCGGTTTGCGCCCGACACCATCGATATGACAAAGTAAAACACTCTTTGCCTCTGTGTACTTGTCCACAGCACCCGTTCCACTCCGTTCCTGATCACTACAGAGGCAAAGAGTGTTTTAGTTAATTTGTCGTACGGCCTTTTCCATAAAAGAGCGGAGCAGAACGGATGATGTGGACAAGACCGCTTCAAGATTTTATTAAAGCTGACGCACACCGAGGTGAGCCTGGTTTGTATCTGATTTGACTCACTGAGCGAGTTCTCTCTTCCAGACAGCTGACACAAAACAGTGTCGACATGCCTAAATTGAAGAGCGTTAATCCTAAACCGGATAAGTCAAATTTTGCATGAGTTATGGCCCCTTTCAGATAGTGATTCAAAATTAGTGCAAAACGCGGTTTTCGTGTTCAGTTAAAGTGTAAGTAACTTAAAGTAAGTGTTCGGAATAAGACGGGGCATTGTCAGTTTCAACCGAACTGTTAGGGCTCAAACAGCAGTGGGTTCGGTTTTCGGTTCGGCTTTTGGTCTTTCGTTTCGACAATCGAATACGAAAACCTAAACGAATTGATTGACCTAACACAGTGCACACTGCAGAGATCCGATTCGACTGGCTTATGGATGTCATGAAATCGAGGTCAACAAAACTTGCTCTTCAGCTCAGGGAACAATCTATGAGCTATTTTGCCTTGGACGAGGGGTCTGTCCTGGCAAAACAATATGTGTTTCAACAAGGCCACATCTTGAGAAATGCACACATAGACACGTGACATAGACATTCTTTGCTGCTCCAGTCTAGGGATAGCCAGTCAGTCTGCTCTTGTTTCAGCAATAAAACAATGCAATAATATGATATACTTACCGTCAATTTCAAGCACCGCTCCAATGTCTCTCCATTTATTTGTCACATAGTTTCTGTTGCAATAGAATTCATTTGATTTGTCATATAAAAGCAGGCTGCCTCTGCACAGCAGATATCAGTGCAGCCTCCATTGACAGCCGAAAAGCCGAATGAAATTTTAGTGCAACGGTAAAATTTGAATCGGTAGACTTTTGTGACGAAACAAGCCTAAAAGTCGAAAGGTTTTAGCCGGAAGCCGAAACGAGACGA
Source organism: Onchidella celtica (assembly GCA_963931925.1). Classification (NCBI taxonomy): domain Eukaryota; kingdom Metazoa; phylum Mollusca; class Gastropoda; order Systellommatophora; family Onchidiidae; genus Onchidella; species Onchidella celtica. The sequence continues at coordinate 21,068,184 of OZ007576.1, read as the reverse complement.
AAGCGGAGCTACTGCGCGCGTTTAAAGGTACACTGAGTAATTTTAATGCCTCTTTGGCTTTTCGTCAGCCAAAAGTGACACCATACGGCAAAAATGCCGAAAGCCGAACCGAAAATAGAATCCACTGCGTCTGAGCCTTACACCGCGCTTTACACTAATTTTGAATGTCTGTCTGAAAGGGGCCGTAACTCATGCAAAATTTGACTTACCCAGTTTTGGAAAAACGCTCTTCAATTAGTGATGCAGACTTTTACGGTCTCGCTAGGGCGCGAGTCCTGCTTTAAGTCAGTACGTCACATCTCACTCTATAACCGAGATAAAAGAGATTTGACGTAGCATGCCACCGTCTTGTCTCTGTGACTGAACATCTGGAGCTGAATAAAATATCATCTTAACTCCTAACGATCAGCAAATATTTCTGGTTCTTCTCCTCCCCGCCCTCTCCGTATCGATTTGTTTCACCCTGACGTCACAGAACTTGAGTTCCTGGAGGTTGAACACGTTTAGGATTAAACTTTGACCCGGCAGCCATTTTACATGTACTCTGAGATCAACGAACATGGTGTCATATAATGGAGACTCGTTAGATCCTGTTGCCGAAATTTTGCACCCGCTAAAAATTTTGCCTCCCCCTCCCGGGGGCAATCTCCCCGTGGCCCCGCCCATGCTACGTCACTGATGGTCACAATGGACCTTGTCCATCACCAGGGCCATCTTAGCTCTGCCACTGGTGCGGATGTTATCAGTACCGAGATTAGCTGGCCTCAAGACAGTACAGATAGTTCAACCCGGGGGCAGGGAATCTTCACTGTGGATTCAGACGGTCATACCGTTTATTCCAGTAATAGCACTTGGTCAGTGTCCATGTCAGAAGCCTTAGAACTGTTAATGAAAAGCATTCTTGGCTAAACCTCGACCGTAAGACATTATTAGCGATCCCACAACTCCTAAGAGCGCCGGTGCAGGAAATTAGCTTGTGACTCGCTTTAAGTATAACTATGACGCCTTAGAAATGCTGGATATTAATTAGCTAGGTAAGTTCATAGGAGGTTCATACAAAGTACCTGGGTATACTCGGGTTTGTCTCGGATGAGATAAATGAAGCACTAAACTGGCTAATAGGTCTCATAGCTATTAGATATCAATATGTCTAGCCGCCGAACTTGAACTGACGGTTACCCAACTTCTGACGCCGATAATTACATACATGTATACATCTGGGATAGCGTTTGAGTTTGAGCGTGAGTTTTACACGGCGTCGGCACGATAACGGTCACTTTCCGTCTTTCACGGTCTTTCTTGGGTACCTATTTTGTGTTTGGTATTCAGAGCTTCATCAGTTTGAAGTTTCACAAGTAGAGGCAGAGAGTATAGATGGATAGAGAGGTTTCACTATTGGTCCATTTGCACCGCGAGACACGGGAGGCTCCGCGAAACCACTGTTAGCATGGAGGGGAAAGTAGGTCGTGGCGGTAAACAATATCCGTTTGTGCATTTCCACGGAGCATAAGTGCTTACAAACGGCTCTAAATAGTTTCAATCAGCCCAAAAATGTGAACAAACCACAATAAACAGATATGCACGCTATCTTTGGTGAAGGCGGTCTCTTTCCATTCTTCAATTTCTTGTTTACCGCAGCGACCTAGTTTCACAATTTGCTGGAAGTGAGATCTCTCTAAAAATACATACTCTCTGGTAGAAGTAAATAGTTGCTATATCAACTGTAGTACATTGGTAAAATGCTCAAATATTGTTTTGTATAGATTTGAAGAGTGTAGAATAATAAAAGGTTTGTTGTTACCTGTACGTGTGTACCCGTACCCTAGATATTTTGCGCTAGGGGTACGTATTTTAAAGCCTGTTGTGATTCCAGAGGTAGAGAGTCCCCCCTCCCCTCCCTCCCCCCCCCCCGAAATACTCCTAACAACAGCCTTAATTAATTATTATTTCAGATTTACTTTTTATGTTCAAATTGTGTTGTTGTTGTTGTTTTTTTTTGCGGTTGAAAGGGTGAGGGGCAGGGTGAGGGATTAGAAAAAGATTTAGGGTTGAAGACAAGCACGGGGTTATTGATAGGAACCTACACCTTCGCGCCCCTAACGCAAAACTCTTGGGGCACGTACGTACAAGTAGCAACAGCCTAATAAAAAAGAATTTTAATGATTTAACATTATTGGAGTAAACAATAATCACAATCAATTTGAGATCATTGTAAGACAGCAGTTATTTTTGTGTTCTAATTTTAGTCGCCAGCATATTGAAAGTCGACAGGAAGTGTTGACGTCACGGGTAATGGGCTCCTGAAAAAAAAAAAAAAAGAGTCGGGGGCGAGCAGTCAGCGACACACAGGAAACTAAAAAACTAAAATCCCCACCATTTGGAACCTCCAAATGTAAAAAAAAAAACTTGCGCAGGGAAGAAAAAAGGCATCTTCAAAATTTCATGCAAATTTGAGCTGTATGAGCCAGTATTTTTTTTGCGAACACACAGACAAGCATGCATTCGCTTTTATTTATATATCTATATGTCCTTTTGGATGTGTATGTGTATGACGTTATTCATGTCGTGAAACTATACGTTTTGTTGCATCCCAGATGTAAATGGTGCAAATTTTGTGTAAATAAATGTCTGAAAGTCGGAATGTAAATTCTGTCTGAACGGGTCGATTAGAACTTGGCGCATTGGCTATTCCCCCCCCCCCCACCCCCAGGCTGGCCGCAACACCAGTTTCACACGACATTCTTGCCGATAGCTGCAGTCTGTCGGTCTCATGTGTGGCTGTTGTTACTTGTTCATACGTAACCAAAGCGTTTTGCGCCAGGGACGCGTACGTACACATACGTACCTATCCTTAACCCTGTCCCTATCGTCAACCCTAAATCTTATCGAATCCCTAACCCTGCCCCTTATCTTTTCAACCACGAAACAGGAGGAAAATATAAAGAAAACCTGAAAGAATAATTACTTAAGACTGTTATTAAGGCTGTTTCCGGAGGGGAGGGGGGGTGGGGGGGGGGGTTGTCTAGCTCTGGAGTCACAAAAGTCTTGGGGTACGTACGTACTTGCAACAACAACCTTTTTTTTTTTTTTTCGTCTTTTCAGGTTAACCTTGAACAGACCACGCCAGATCAGACAAAAATATGGTTTTCACTGAAGAGATTAACTGTGTGGAACTGATGTGAAAGTGAACACAGCAGTGAAAACGTGATGGAAGAATGCACCCAGTGAAGGAAGGGAGAAATGAACGAATCAACAATCTACATCAACATCAGTATTGGTCCTTACGTCACGGAGACCCTGAATCTGACACCATGGGACGACCGTTACGTCTCCAGCATGGGCTACGCCTGGGACATCGTGCTGGGACTCATTATCCTGTTCATCAGTAAGGAACCTAATTATCACCCCTTTCTAGTCTGTACTTTATAACCAACGATACTGGCTAGAATAAGATGAGACAGCTAGCGCTTTTAGCGTGCACAGACCTCGCACCGCCAGCTAGCGGCGAATGCGCGGAAGTCATGAACAATACCGTATTTCACATTGACAAATAATGGAAAAATTGAATTTCGTTCACCGTTCAGCTATCGCTGTAGGCCTTGATTGACATCACTTTTTTTGTAATAATTATAACTTCAATCGCTTTTGGGAAAAACTCTGGCTATTTTTTCTTTAGTCGCAGTAGCACTGTAACAAATCAGCATCATTAATTTATCATTATGTCAAGCATTCTTTTCATGCTATGCGCCATGGGCCCTGCCCCCAATCAGCGGGCAAACTGTGTGCACGATTTTTTGAGAGGTGCGAAGAAGGGAGTGTCTCCTCTTATCGATTCTAGTGTCTTTGTTATAACTGAGTCTCTAACACTTAGGCTGGTGACACACCGAGTCAAACCTGTTTTGTCCACAGAGTTTCATAGCTAGTTCTATGGAGCTATGTGGTTTTGTCTCAGTTTCAGTGCGTAAAATGTGAACTATGTATTTAGATCTCCTCTTTTATATTTCTTGATGTGGTGGTAGGAATTAGTTTTTTTTAAAGAATTTTGCCCGGTCAGCAGCCTTGTTTGGCCTGCTCTTCTCGATTTCCAACTGCCAAGGTATCTTTAACGTGCGCAATGTGCACACAGGCCCTCCGAGGTTTTCGCCTTATCCGACAAGACTAGCTGCTCGATCCTATCTACCATAGGATCGGGGACAGGAAATTTTTCCTCACCCAAAAATTCCAACATGCCTGCACCGACCGGGGATCCAACCCGGTACCTCCGACACGAGAGACGAGCACCTTGCCTCCAGACAGACATGTCCCCAAAATGTGGTCTGAGGAGTTTGTCTTCATGTTAGTGTGAGAGATATGGAAGAATGGAGTTAAACGAGATCTCACGCGTTGGCATAACCGAAATAAGTCTGTCTGACTAGTTTTGGAGTGTCAAAACGGTGGTGAGTGGTCTCGTCCGCAGCATCCGCTCCACTCCGTTATTTTGCGGAAAATGAGCTATGACAAAGTAAAATACTCTTTGCCTCTGTATACTTGTCCACAGCATCCGTTCCGCTCCGCCCCTCAGCGCTATTATCACTACGAGAAACGTATTGGCCCCAACCCACCGGCCCGAATATCAAACTCTGTGGTGCTCTGCCAGAGCTGCAGAAAACCGTAGATTTTCTGAAAAGAACAAATCTGCAGATTTAGATTTGGTGAACGAAAGAAGAAGAAGAAGAAGAAGAAGAAGATCACGGTATTAAAACAATGAGATTCAGTATGTTGAGATTGGCATTTCTTGATGTAAATGCTGGCGTAGGCTGGGGAATTCTGCTTGTTTCTTTAATAAACATCGCCCCGAGTGTTATTAATTTGCACAATAAAAAAGATCATTACATCAGACCTTCCGATGGTCGAGCATAACTCACGCCCACTCTCCAGAATATCCACTGTCCTAAATCCAACCACCAGTTCGATCTTCTCGGGGAATAAAATATTATGAAAGAAAAATGGCTGTAACAGAGTAATGGCGGCTCCTAAGAATGATTACTGTTTTAAACGGGCAAGTCTAAGTAGGCCACGAAACTGTTCACATCTATTGTCTCGTTTGGAGCGCCTGAAGGGATCGCGGAAATAATGGGAATGTAACGGTGGCTATGGGTAGATCTACGTGTCCGAGGTTTGAAGTAGGAGGGAGGGGATTCAGTAATATGAAAGATATTGTTATGTATAGTTTTGTTACACCGTACTGCCCCCCCCCCCACCCCAACCCCCTCTCCTTTTTTTTTTTTACTTGTTTAGGCACAGGCAATATTACACTATTCTTGGAAACGTTTTTTTTGAATTTAAAACATTCTTAGATGGACATGATTAATTGTATAATTATATTTCTATTATCTGCTAGTTTATATGAATTGTGACATGTAATATAAGGACACCTTGTTATTCTATTTTGAAATGATCGAAACATTTACAACCCGCGGGGGCATTCTGTAACTCACAGACACATTGATCAAAGCAAGGGCGATTTGCACACGCGCGCGCGCACACACACACACACACACACACACACACACACACACACACACACACACACGCACGCACACGCACACGCGCACACACACACACACACACACACACACCCACACACACACGCACACCCCCCCCCCCCACCCACCCACACACACACACACACACACACACACACACACAATCCTTGTAGATTCTCATAAACTAACAGATTTGTTTCTCACTGCACGTGAAAATGAAGAACAACAAACAAACAAAAACCGCTGCAACATCAACCACCGTTCTCATCATCATCAACAACTCGACTACAATGTTGTCAAGTCCGTGAGCTGATAATGGATTCTGGAACCTTTTCTAGAGTCCAGACCCTGCACTTTAGGCTCCGCCGTCTGAGAAATCTGATAGATAGTAAATTAAAACACCAGTGCAGAAAAGGTCGGGAAATTGATGAAACCAATATCTCTTTGTTAAAAGGTCGGGTACAGTACTTTTCGTGATGACATCAGCATTATTTATACTCTTTTTGTCACGAGTTCGTAAATAAATAATTTTCATCCTTAGATGTAAAATTATTACCGTCATTAATATCTCACTGAGCCTCATTTTTGTATCATGACACTTCAGTTCTGACGGGTGTATTGCTCAACTCTGTGGTGTTGTGGACACTGATCAAGCTTCGAGCCGGTCACCAGCGCCAGCGTCAGCTGACCAACACCGACTACTACATCATTGCTCTGGCGTCCTCTGACCTCCTGGCTGTCCTCCTGTGCTACCCTTTGACCTTTGCTTCCACCGTGTCGCACCGATGGCTTTTCGGTGATGTAGGTAGGTGCATTGTGTCAGAGATGTAAAATAACGAACAACAAACAAACAAAGAAATACAAACTCCCGTAAGTTTGAAGTTTAAGTGGAATGGCTTAAAAAGTGGAAAATTTCTATACAGTTAATCGATCTTTAGTACAGGAATTAAACAATGCCCAGCCAAAGCTTTCAAGGAGAACCCATTCAGCTGATTTGAAAAGCAAACTTAATCGTATCTTAAAGAGGGCTCAAATTTAGATTTCTGAGCTCTGCACTTTGGGTTTCAACTGCTCTGGCAGTATGATTGAAACCCTTAAGGGTATTTTATATCACTTGGTTCACGTGATTTACATTGTAAACTTACGAATTCTTTTCAGTGTTCTGACTTGTCTTATTCAAGCCTTAGATAATGTTTGTCGTTTCGTCTCGCATTTGTCCAAGCCAGTCCTGACTGGTTATCGCTGGGCTGTGCGTTGAATGTCTGAGAGAGGGAAAATTTTGTTAAGAGATGCAATTGCTAAGGGCGGTGACCCTCCTTAAACAAATACATCAACGTTTTATTAGAGGGAAACCAGGGAGACACGGCTGAGAATGCTGTGGTGTTGGTGGTGGAGTTGGTGGAGTAAGGCGGGGGGGGGGGGGGGGCAAAGGGAGTTTTTTTGGGGTGTTTTTTTGACTGGGCCTTGATCAGGTCATGAGAAGGTAAGAGATGGAGTGAACTGAATGGAATGTTGATAGGAATGGAGAGAAAGTGACAGAAAAGGTAGAGAAGATCAGAAAATTGAGTCAAAAGCAGGGCATTTCTCTCAGTCATAGATCTTTTAGTGTCGTCAACAACCGAGGGGAATGGAAAACTGTAACAGTCTATATTGCTGGGCATAACATCTCGTGGCCTTATTTCTTGTTAGGCTTATCTGCATTTTTTGAAAAACTGGAGATCTTTTAGTACCTAGATGAGATATAACAAATATATACCTTGACACTTGTTTAAAATGCACCGTGGCACTTGTCAAGCAGTTTCACCGTTTCTATTTATTCTAACTCCTTATAATACCATGTACCAAAGCCGCGAACGTCGAAGGTCGAATCTCTCAGTTGTGCAAAAAGGGGGCAAGGACAATGGTGTTTTAGGTGTTTTTTTCTGAGGAGATTCGCGGCTCTTGGCTATTACACCTCACTTTTCTTGTTCTTATTTCTGTGTGTTTTTGTGGTAGGTTTTTGTTTTTTTTTTTTAAATTTTGCCCGGGCAGCGGCCTTGTTCGGCCTGCTCTTCTCGATTTTCAACTGACAAGGTGTCTTTAACGTGCGCGACGTGCACACACGGGCCCTCCGATTGTTTCGTTCTTATCCGAGAAGACTAGGTGCAAAGATAATGTGAGGCTAGATTTTGTTCTTAAAGAGGTCTCAGCAATATTCCTGGGAAAAAGTCTCATCAAAGAGATAGGCCGATGGCCGCTATTATAAGCCCAGGTTGGTGCCCATTTGACACGGTTTTGTAATATTTTTATATGTTCACGGGTTGTCTTTCAAACAGAAGATGAGACTTCTTTTTTCATAGAGATGTAAAAAAATGACAATAATCATGTGTCCATGATGATGATTATTTTTAACCCAGTAAAAGTCGAGGCAGATCACACGCTTGTCAAATGCATACAAGTTATTCCAGTAGTACCTGTAAAACAATGAAAAGAACGGCAACAAAGATTAAAACACCATTTGTGGTGCATAGTTACCTTTCATTGGGTTGGAGGTAACGAGATTATAAAAGTGCAAAGACTCTGTATTGAGGTCTTTATTTGAGGAGGATCTCTGCGTTGAGCATTTGCACCTCTCTTTTCTTGTTGTGTTGTTGCTGCTCTTGTCCTGTGGCTTTCTTAGCCCTTAAAAGGGCTCCCGTATGGGCATCTTCTTCCTTCTTTCTTTGGCTTTCTTTCCTTTCCGTCTGGGCTGCTTTCTTTCTTTCTTTCTTTCTTACTGTGCAAAGACTCTGGTACATCGCTGATTCATTTATAGGGTAATTGGAATCAAGACATGCCAAATAGCACGAAGGCCTTTTAATAATGCAAATGGTGGTATTTTCTATAAATCCTACGACACAGGCCAATATTCAGCAAGATGGAAAGTTCCAGAATGTCAAGGTCACATCACCCTACATGACCCTGTTTTGGACACAACTGGTTCAACTTACACATTACGGATATTAATGAGAGACTATTGATCTAGAAGAGCCCACTGTTGGAGCTTTCATCTAAAGACCATTAGCTGGAAGCTGGTCATACCATCACCGGTGGGGCATGAATATCTAATGACAGTCTCTCCCCCGGCACGGGATGACTATCAATTTGTTTGTCTACCTGTCTGTCTACCCCTCGGTCTATAAGTCTGCCCATTGTATCTTTTTGTCTGTTAAAGGAGGAGGAATGACTACATTGTTGTTAACACACAAACATAATCATGTATAAACATGGGGGGGGGGGGCACGGTGGTCTAGAGGCAAGGTGCTCGCCTTTCATGCCGAAGGTACCGGGTTCAAATCCCCGTCGGTACAGGCATGTTGGAATTTTGGTATTTTTCTCATATTTTCTTGTTCCTGACCCTATGGTGGGTAGGATCGAGCACCTAGTCCCCTCGGATAAGGACGAACATTTTGGAGGGCCCGTGTGCACGTTAAAGATACCTTGGCAGTTAGAAATCGAAAAGAGCAGGCTGAACAGGCCGCTGTCAGGGCAAAATTAAATTTAAAAAATTATCTACTCCTTCCCTTCCCCCAACGAAAAAAAAACAAAAAAAACGCCGACCGGCGCTGTACTGCGGTGGCGACATGTCTGCTCCAGCTGTAACTGCGCTACAATGACACCAAGGCAAATTTCCCAAATTAATGGGATTAAAAAAGTTTACAAAATACAACAACAAAAAAACATCACTCCCCTCCTCTTGCTTTCACACTTCTTGGGGCCTCTGTTCTTGTTTGTTCCAACTCCACTTTTTGCACTCCTGAGACATGCGACGATAAACATAAATTTGCGGCTTTAGTATCATTATAAGAAATTTGAATAAATCAGAACCGTGAAACAGCTCGATAAGTGCCACAGTGTATTTCAAACGAGTGAGTGTGCATTTATCATACCACTTCTACCTACTAAAAGATCTCCAGCTTTTTGGAAGATGGAGAGAGAACAAACGAGAACTAAAGTCTCTCTCCGTACTCTCTCTGTTGAAAATGGAAGTCTGAAGTCTATGGTACGCACGGACAGTTTACTAGTGAAGCCTTGGTATCGTTCACTGCTGAGCTCTATTTGTCTATCCGGCTTCACTTGGAGAATGCCATTTCGGGAGCACCGGTCAAAGTACGTTCGTCCTTTTGCAAATTGATCGGGCGCTGCGGCGGGTAGTCATAAATTAATGAGGTCTACCTAAGTCCATCTCCGTTTGCTGTCAACGTCTACCCAAGCACAGACTAGTTAAGCAGATCACTGATGACCAAGTTTGATGTGCTTTGTTCTGGTTACTCGGGAGAGTACCCTGACTACGTGGGAGACCTTTGCCACGACATTAATTAATCTATCATATGAGCATAATTAATCCCCGAATTGCCCGAGATAAACCGGTTTCTGATTCGATGCCTGCCCCCCTCTCCATAATCTATCTGCCTCTCTTCTTCTCTTGCAAGGAAATCGCACCAAACAGAACTTGTGTCAGAATAGTCTCTCATGCGCATTAGTGCGCTGCGCACGCTGTATCCGTTGGGGAAAACTACAACATATTGAACGCTCTTGAAAGACCGTTACTATTAATATCGCTGGGTCAAAATTGTAAAACAACAACAACAAACTCTTTAAAAACAAAGGCTTCAACGAAGAAATGGACGAACAGACGGGCAATTTGCAGTCAAAGTCTACCCAAGGATCTGTCAGCCGTTCTCTGTTTGCCACGTGTGTTGTTTTGAACTGTCTCACGTGTGAAATGCGCCCCCCCCCCCTCCACCTCGGAAAGGCCATAACTATAATGGAAACGATAAGATTCGCACCTCTAAAAAAAAAACCGTGCACACAGTTTGTGCTCTGATCGGGGGCTGGAGCCATGGCTCAAAGCATGAAAAGAATGCTTGATATAATGATAAATTAATGATGCTAATTTGTTACAGTTCTACTGCGACTAAAAAGAAAGTTTAGCCAGAGTTTTCCCACAGCGATTGAAGTTATAATTTCAAAATAAGTGACGCCAATCAAGATCTACAGCGGTTCATGAACAGTGAACAAAAATCAGTATTTTCCCTAGCTGGCTTTGTAAAATACGGCACTGTTCATGACTTCCGCCAAATCGCCGCTAGGTGGCGGTGTGAAGTCTGTGCACACTAAAAGCGCCAGCTGTCTCATCTTATTGTATCTGGTATCTTTGGTATCACTGATGAACAAATTTATACGGAGTTGTTGACAACATGTTTACTGGAGAACCCAATGACGAACTTCGCAAGTTGACACTTTTACCCCAGCGACTCCAAACAATCTGGAAATAGAATCTTCTGAACTCAACGCACTGGTAATAAAATATCAGACGAAACTTTGAGCTTGTAAGGTAATTGAAGCTTTGATCTTGTGTCAACATCCGCACAAGATTAAGATATCCAGCTTTTATTTGGACAAGGGAGACGTAAATATTGTTACATAATAGTTCTATGTCGTTTGATCTTAGTACACCAACAGGCCAAGGGCAGGAGGTCTGACATTGTATAATGATTATGTTTATGTCCTTGGTAAAAACTGTCAGAACCTAAAGTGTATTTCACATACGGCATTAATGTTTCTAGAATGGGAATATTGACCAAAAAATAAAATTAATGGTAAAAAAAACAAAAAACGAATTTCACGGTCGACCTTGTCCTTAGGCTGATATCTAGCGTCTTCAGAGAGCCAACTAATTTGCAGAGCAAAGTCTGCGGCTTTGATTAGCGTCCTGGATTTTCCTTCTGGGTAAGAAACTGAGGGTGATCAGAGATGGTGGAAGAAGATCAGGATGGGAGGGGGGAGGGTGGGGGGGGGATGGAGGATAGAAGCATGTTTAAGCGAGAGGTTTACCGGAAAGTGGCGCCCTCACTGGTGGTGGGGGAGGGGAGGGGGGGAGGGAGCGGGGTGGATTAGGGACACCACCACTGGACAAACTTGACCACAACGGCAGAACTCTGCCCTGCAATTTGCCACAGACTTTCTGCTGTGATACACGCATTTCCTTCGCCCTCTATCGCCCGGCGGTCCATATTTGCAACACGTAACATAACCTAGATGTTGTTTGTTTATATACAATTTCTAGTTTTATCAGTAACGGAATTTCCGTGATTTATTTGATATTTTTGCATTGTATTTGACTAGACTAGTTTAAATCGATTTGCCGGTTTCACAAGTTTTGGATTAGGCTTTCAAATCTCTAAGTCTGGGCGGTAGGGGGGTTGAAACTATGTTCCCATGAAATGTGTGTTCAGGAATTTTTCTGCGCCTCTTTTACATTCAGTAAACACACGCGTGTTTTCTAAAAACAGCTCCCTCTATTTTTTGTTTGTTTGTAGGTGTTCCCGTGTAAGCCCGTATTTTTTAGATAATATATTGTTCGGAAAAACACGCTCGTGAAAAACATGAGCAGAAAAAAAACAAACAAAAACGCTTTATGGGGACAGACTTTTTAGGAGATGTTATAAGGGATCATTTTTGTTCATCTTAGCAAACAGGGCTGGATTTGTTTTAGGTCTTTATTTTGGGAGGTTCGCTGCATTTGGCATTTACACCCCACTTTCCTTGCTTTTCTTTCTGTGTGTTTTTGTGGCAGGAAGTAGATTTTTAGAATTTTGCTCGGGCAGCGGCCTTGTTCGGCCTATTCTTCTCGACTTTCAACTGCCAAGATATCGTTAATGTGCGCAATGTGCACGCGGGCCCTCCGAGTTTTTTCATACGTATCCGAGAAGGCTAGGTGCTCGATCCTACCTACCATAGAATAAGTGACAAGAATTTTCCTTAAAAAGAAATTCCAACATGCCTGCACCGACGGGGGATCGAATCCGGTACCTTCGGCATGAGAGGCGAGCATCTTGCCTCTAGACAACGACAGGGCTGGATCAACCATTAAGCAAAATAAGTACGTGCTTAGTTCATCAAGGGAAAGGGGGGGGGGGGACCACAGAAAATTTTCATTGCCAGATTTACCATCGGCTACACAGTGCAGAACTAACAAATTTTGCATGCAACTGAACCAGGGTCCACAAAAAAAAAAGGGTCCCCACCATAAATGAAAACAACAATAAAGTATTTGTTAGCATGTAAGTCTTGCTTTTTAAAATATTATTTTCAAAGGTATAAAAAATTGCTCTGATGCCTTATCTCTGCTAAGTATAGGTAGAATGCGCTTCACTGCCATTTTTAATGTAAGGACACACGCATCACCATGGTGATTGTGGCATTGATTTTGATTCGTTAGCTGATTTGCACAGCGAACACCGGAGATGTCGCGAACCAACCGGCGGCGAGCTAAAAGTAGTTCATTACAGTAATCAATGGCATGTATGTACATGTTCAATAGGAGACGTCCAGTCAATTCTTTTACTTCCTTTCCCTTGTTTACACGGTAGGGAATCTGACCAGCTTGGATCCATCCTTTCCACCCCTGTCATAACAATCAACTACAATGCAACCGGCAGGCATTTTAACCGCTTAGACATATCTCGAAGTTACACTAACCAGCTGATCCACCGGCCATCTTTAGTGTAGGAAGATCAAAACAAAAACACTCTGTGACGTCAAGCGCATTCTACCCATAGAAGCTGATGCGTTACGGAAGATTAGTTTTGAGGATATGATCAGAGGCTTTGTAATTTAGAAAGTAAGAGAAAACTAACTTTTCAAATAAAAATAAACATCATTCTCTATAGTACTGTAAGTATTGTTTCATCTCGAAAGATAAAATGGTTAATTTTTGTTTATATTTTGAATTCCATAACAATACGTTAGGAATTCTAAAAGTCTTAATCCGGCCCTATCAGCAAAACATGCTATATTTTTAGCCCTGATGAAAGAGGACTGAATAACCTCAAGACCGCGTCGATCCCTGACTTAATGTCATTTTGTACACATTTGGACTCTGTGATTGTCCCTTCCTGTCCACGCAGACAATCCCGACACGCAGTGGTCAGGTTTGTTAGTCGACACAAATGCTGAACCCAGGGCAGTGTCTGGTTTCTGTACGAAAATCAATCAATTCTGTCTGGAACGATAACAGCAACAACCACGGCAACAAAACCACCACCATCATCAGCACCATCACTAGCATCATCATCACCACTACCAGTAACACCATCACCATCATCACCACTACCACTGCCACTATCTTTATCACCATCATCATCATCACCACCATCACCAGCACACTACCATTACTGCCACCATCATCATCATCACTGTCACCACCACCATCACCACCACCACCATCACTGCCACCACCACCACCACCACCACCACCACCTGCCACCACCACCACCACTGCCACCACCATCACCACCACCACCGCCACTGCCACCACCATCACCACCACCATCACCACCACCACCACCACCACTGCCACCACCATCACCACCACCACCACCACTGCCACTACCATCATCATCACCACTACCATCACAACCACCATCATGAACAACAACCTCAGTGACAAAAACAGTCTCACTAGTGTCAGCGACAACAGCACCGTGAAGAACTTAGACCTACAGCAGCATCAAAGTTTAAACATTGTTTACTTTTCTTTTCTTTTCTCTTCGAGTTTTTAACTCGTTATACGCCTCTTTTTCAGTTGGTTACTTTGATCTTAACTGAGGGAGATGATCAATGTACTGTGTCTTTGATTTTTTGTTGAACCAGTTTTTCTTTCAATCAGGCAGTTCCGTTTGATCCGAACCTCGCGTCCCGGCATAGACAGAGAGAGAGAGAGAGAGAGAGAGAGAGAGAGAGGAGAGAGAGAGAGAGAGAGAGAGAGAGAGAGAGAAAGAAAGAGAGAGAGAGAGAGAGAGAGAGAGAAAGAAAGAGAGAGAGAGAGAGAGAGAGAGGAGATTGATAGATAAGTATAGAGAGATAGAGAGAGAGAAAGAGAGAAAGAAGAGATAGATAGATAGATAGACAGAGAGAGAGAGAGAGAGAGAAAGATAGAGAGAAAAGATAGATAGATAGATAGATAGCTAGATAGATAGATAGATAAATAGATAGATAGATAGATAGATAGATAGATAGATAGATAGATAGATAGATAGATAGATAGATAGATAGATAGATAAATAGATAGATAGAGAAAGAGAGAGAGAGAGAGAAGAGACAAATAGCTAGATAGAGAAAGAGAGAGAGAGGGAGGGGGTAGGGAGATAGGTAAATAGATATATATAGAGAGAAAGAGAGTGAGAGAGAGAGAAGAGATACATATATAGATAGATAGATAGATAGATAGATAGATAGATAGATAGATAGATAGATAGATAGATAGATAGATAGATAGATAGATAGATAGATTGATAGAGAGAGAGAGAAAGAGAAAGAGAAAGAGAGAGAGAGAGAGGATAGATAGATAGATTGATAGAAAGATAGATAGATAGATAGATAGATAGATAGGTAGATAGATAGATAGATAGATAGATAGATAGATAGATAGATAGATAGATAGATAGATAGATAGATAGATAGATAGATAGATAGATAGATAGATAGAGTAAAAAAAAAAAAAACCCATAGTACATGAGACAATAAGTATTTCAAGCAATGAGCGCTTCTCTTTCAAGATGTGTCAGTAACAGCGAGTGCTCCAAGGGGAGTGAGTGCATCAATTAGAGAGATGCTAATCGACTCGTTTTGTTCGATTGATCGAATTTTTGAACTATCCTAAGGTCGGTCAAATGCCGTTCGAAATAAACTATTTGTTTCTTACCTCCTCCAATTATTTTTTTTTTATGACGTACGGGGAAAAAAAAATTCCCAATCAGTTTCAGGGACAGAAAACTTAAACAGGGCGCGATATTAAATGCCACAGTCAGAATCTAGATCAAAGTCTAAGCTATATTACTGAGTTTATGAGATAAAATTAAGCGTGATTCGAGCTTCGTCATCTTGTTTGATGTTCTTTTACTGGTGTTTGTTGACAACACCAATGTAAGAAAATTATCTGAACTAGCCCACAGGAGCAAAATAATCTTGCAAACTGTTTTTTACCAAGCTTATAGCTTTGACATCCAGTCGAAGTGCTGCAAGGTTATAGCTTTAAAGAACAGTCCAAGTGCAGCAAAGTTTAGTAGAGTCATTTAGTTGTTTGTTTTTTTTTTTCTATATGAATTGTGCACGTTTTGGTAAAGGCACCAAACTTTGTGTGTGAATTGAGCACTTCAAAATAAACAAAATGTGAAACAGAACCATTCTGAGAGATCTCAGATAACGAGACAGGAACTGTTGGAAGTTGACAGAATCTTTTTTTTTGGGCATGTGTAAAACAGAAACACCGCTAAACTTATACGCTGCACAATTCAGTGCACTAGTGGCGTAGCGTCATCAAACTATCGTCGATATTTCAAAAACCATGCTGTTAACAATAACAAGGTCATTGCTAAACGCAGTCACTTTGTTTAGAAAAAAAAAAAAGTGTGGGATGACCACAGACTAATAAATTAACCAGACTGGAAACACAAGCTTCGGGCTGTGTCGTTTTTCACGGAATTTCCCGAGCGGCGACTGTATAACCAACATGGCCGCCTGTCGCGATGTGGGTTAGATGGGGAGAATTCGACTGACACTCTTTCGAGGTCCGCTCCCACAATCGACGAAAACACAAAAAAAATACTTGCACTCTAAAAACTAAATAAATCAATTGCTTTGATTTTTAGCAGAACTGTAGGGCAGTTTAATTACAAGAATTAATGTAACAAATATAATTATAAATATAAATATCAATTCAAAGGCAACTGAATCTAACTAATGAAACTACAGCTTTCTATAAAGACTAACTTATTCACTCTAACTACTTGCAGGTCATATGAGTTAGATGCCAAATAGAATCCGCGCACGTGGCGACGGATAATAACTTGTGTCAGGTCAGAAAAATCTGCTACTGGTAACATGTAATCCAGTACAACCTGTTTCATGAACTGGTACGCTAGCATGGTATCAGTGGGCGTGCACCTGTCGGTGCAAACGGCCAGGGCGGAGGAGGTTTCATCTAACCCAACGGCCACATGCTAGGGCACAATGTGACCCTCAGTACTTGAGTCCTTCATATTGGCCCTCGGTAGCGGTGTGGTCATAGGCTTGTTTGCCTAAATCACAGACGAAGAATTGAGCAAACTTCCCGGACGCAGCTTCGAAGCTGGCGGCAGCAGGCCAGTGGTTGATTGATAGGGCAGATGGCAATATACCGTCACTCTGGCCTGGATATCGTGACACAGAGCATCCACCAGTATTGGTGTTCTTTGGTTTGGGTCTTTCACCCTAGTCAGTTGGGACTGCGAGGCTGTGGAGTAGCCTACAGGCAGCCGGTCAGGCAATATGACTGTCCCTCTGGCATCCTCCTGCACCTGGATACATTTCCAGTCGTCTTGACCCTGTCTTGCCACTTGGATAAGTTGTGTCCAGGCGAGAGAGTGAGTCTGATGTTTGCGCAGCTCTTTCTCACTAAAAACAAATTCTTTGCGCCAGTCTTAACACTCACCTCGTCTTCTTTCATCTTTGTCTCGTCTTCTTTCCTCTCAAAATTCCAACGGCGATGGGCGAGTGCGGTGGCAGCAGGTTTGGATAGACTGGAAGCTGTTAGCACAGACCTACACGTTGGTGGCTGTGGGCTATGGTCGCTTCATCGTCGATTGAAGTGGAGGCGTGGGGAGGCAGCACCCACAGTAGCTGAGCAGCCTTATTTAAGGATAGCACTGCTCACCTCAACTGAGGAAGGGCTAGAAAAGGTGCCCTAAAGAAAGCCCACTTCACATCACCCTGACTGGTATACCGCGACCAGTGGGGATCCCTTTTTGCGGTCGAAACAAAAAGAAAATCAGCTTACTCAGGCTAGGAGCCTGGAATATACGCACACTACAGGACAACTCAAACAACCCGGAAAGACGCACTGCACTTATTGCCATTGAGCTCAGCAGGTACAACCTGGACATAGTGGCACTCAGTGAGACCAGACTCCCTGATAGTGGCCAACTCAAAGAGCTCAGTGGTGGATACACCTTCTTCTGGAAAGGCAAGGGTGCAGTCGAACCGAGACAGCATGGTGTTGGGTTTGCAATTAAAAATGAGCTTGTCAGAAACTTGCAGTCCATGCCAATTGAAATAAATGACAGACTAATGACACTCAGGATCCCAGTTGGGAAAAGCCAGTCAGCCACTCTCATTAGCGCATATGCGCCCACCATGACAAACCCAGATGAAGCCAAAGACAAGTTCTATTCTGATCTAGAATCTGTCATATGCTCTGTCCCGGCAGCTGATAAGCTGATTCTCTTGGGGGACTTCAATGCTAGGGTTGGCTCCGAAATCTCAGCGTGGCCAAATGTTTTGGGCCCTCATGGAGTTGGTTCATGCAATAACAATGGGTTGCGCTTACTTACTTTGTGCGCTGTTCATTACCAACACAAATTTTAGTCTCCCCGTGAGAAACAGAACGTCATGGATGCATCCCCGCTCAAAGCATTGGCATCTCATAGACTATGTCATTGTGAGGAAGACTGACAGAAAGGATGTCCTTGTAACAAAGGCGATGTGTGGTGCCGAGTGTGGAACTGACCACAGACTCATTGTTTGCAAGCTCAGACTAACATTGAGGCGCAATAGACGCCCTCAAGGGAAAGCGCCACCTAAACGCCTAAATGTTTCAAAACTCTGCTCAGCTGAGAAACAGAGCGAGCTCTCATCAGAACTCTCCTCAAAATTGGATTGCGTGACTTTTGACCCTGAGAACATTGAACAGAGCTGGACTGACCTAAATACGACTGTACACTCTTGCGCCAGCAGCACAGTTGGTTTTCCTGTCCGCAAGCACCAGGACTGGTTCAATGATAATGATAATGAAATCAAAGTGCTCATCAAAGAAAAAAATAGTCTCATCCAAGCTCACTGCAGTGACCCCTCTTCCACAGCAAAAGCTGATGCACTGCGTGCATGTAAGGGTGTACTCCAGAAGAAGCTGAGGAAAATGAAAAATGACTGGCTTGAAGAGCGAGTAAGAGAAACTCAGAAATATGCCGACACAAACAACACTAGAAAGTTCTTTGAGAGCCTCCGAGCTGTGTTTGGACCATCCCGCTCTGGCACTACGCCACTTCTTGCGTCAGATGGTTCAACACGCGTTGTTGAATTGAATGCCATAATTCAGCGTTGGGCAGAACATTTCGGAGGTGTGCTAAATCGGCCATCAAATATAAATACCGAGTCCATTGACCGCCTCCCTCAGACTCCTATTAATGCAGCTCTTGCCAAGCCATTCACAGCAAATGAGACCCGAACTGCCACAAATCAGATGTCCTTTAACAAATCACCAGGCGTGGATTCAATTCCTGCTGAGGTGTATGCCTTCGGTGGAGAAAAGCTTATTGAAAGGTTGACCGAGTTGTTCAATCATATGTTGAAAGCAGGGAAGCTGCCACAGGACTTCAAAGATGCTTCAATCATCCATCTGTACAAAAACAAAGGGGACAGCCAAGTCTGTGACAACCATCGGGGAATCTCTCTACTTTCAATTGCTGGCAAAATATTGGCAAGAATGCTTCTGAATCGCCTTCTTGATCACCTCTCGTCAAATGACTTGCTTCCCGAGAGCCAATGTGGTTTTCGTAAAGAGAGGGGAACGGCAGATATGATTTTTGCTGCCAGACAGATTCAGGAAAAATGCATGGAACAAAATAAAGCGCTGTATATCACATTTGTTGACCTCACAAAAGCATTTGACACAGTGTGTCGTGAAGGCCTCTGGAAAATCTTGGCGAAGTTTGGGTGTCCACCCGAATTCATCACAATAGTGCGCCAGTTTCATGATGGCATGCAAGCTGCAGTCAAAAGCAACGGCACTGTTTCAGAGCCTTTTGCTGTCACAAATGGGGTAAAACAGGGTTGTGTCTTAGCCCCAACTCTGTTCAGCATCATGTTCTCTGCAATGCTACAAGAAGCCTTAGCTCTCCTCCTCAACGTGGCGACGGATATAACAGTTTAAATTCTATTAATTCAATGAGACATGTTATGATATGGACATTTCCTCTAGACACGCCATGGAGAATGCTTGTACAACCATGCGTTGTCTGGCGGTAGCTCTGAAACTGTCTTCAAAAGTAAGTGGAACGGTTCACTTTCATCATTACAAATTAGTATGAACTCTCACCATTAGGCCCTCACTGGGAGTGAGAGCGCTGGATGTAAACGCTGGGGGTTTATATCAAACCAAGTAGCTTAGGCTCTGGAGCTTTAAAACATCACGCTCCTCACAATATGGACTGCTCAACTGCGTCTCTATGTCTCTCATCTGGCTGAGGACTATCGCCGTCCACCTGGTAAATGGATTGTCTACATGTGGCATCTATCTAAGCTCTGCACGGGTTTAAATACTAAAGCTATGTCTCGACCTTCCGTCCAGATTCATACATTTGATTGGTGCAGTCGCTTCAGCTCAGCCTGCAATATTAATTTATGCTTGTCATGACCTTGCGCCAAAATCAAGGTCAATTTTACGGTCTAGACAAAATTTAAAATGCGAAACATTAACTACTAAAATCTTCTACTCTTATGCACGAATTTCCGAACGCCAACTAAGCGTCTAAATAAAGTACCTTTACTCGCCCCTTATCTATGTTAATCAAAATCACGGGGTCGAGAACTGCTCTGTCATTCCTAGCTATACATTTATTCTGTCTCGCCCCTCCTTCTCTCCATCCATCAGAAAAAAGGTGTTTCAAAACAAACTATTCACGAGAACAGCTCAAGGACAAATTACGCTGGTTATAATCAACAAGATCGTAAAAATTAACTCACTGACGTCGTGACCTAGCACGGCATTTATGATCCTAATGTGATCATGACACCGCCGCTCGGGAAATTCCGATTCTAGTTCTATCTGCAGTAGAAATTTCTTTTCATTTGTCAAGATTGGTTGTACATGTATTAATTTCTTGATGCGGAACCTAACTTCCGCGTTCAGTAGGCACGTCAAAATGGTATCATTCAAAATTGTAGCTATGCTGAAGCGTCGGTCGCTACCTTAAACCTAAAATGGCGGATGGTTCATGACCTTTCGCTGTTTTGTGACGTCACACAATGGGATCATCCAGTCTGGGTATTTTATTAGTCTGTGAGGATGGCAGCAGGGTTTGGAAAAGGGCTAAAATGTAGAAAAAAAAAGGTCAGAAATCCCCGCCTTAAAAACGACTACAACACCATGAACAATAACAGCAAAACTATGCTGGCCACTAACAAAGGATATGTGAGGGTACACTGCCCATTTTTAAATTGGAATCTTAGTATGAAATATGGAAAATATCAGTGATCCACAGATTTGGTGTCGTAATGACCACGGGTCAGTTTGAAGGTCACTATGGAAAATTAAATGGTCATCACAAAAGGACTGAGGGGCATCACTGTATCCTATTAAAATTTCAAAAAATGAAAACTTCCCGTTACTTTCGGTTGTTATATCCCTGGATAGATGTTATTCAAAATACAAAGACATATAAAGGAAATCAGAGGTCATTTTCAGGTGGTCAAGGTCATCTGCTGAGCTGGTTCTCTATCCATAACTCTTTACATGCCCACCAGCAACGACAATGTAAAATTTGGTGCCTTTATCATCGAAAATGGACAATTTTTACTCTAAATGACTCCACCACTATAGCTTTCGGATGAGCGGCACAGGTTTCTGAACGGGTTATATAATATGATCCTTTCAAAGCCAGTCAGAGCAAAAGGGGTCAAGTGTTAGTGAATGTCAATGATCGGTCAATTGTTGTCCAACAACTGGCTATCCAGAGCTAAAACAAGAGCGACAGGAAAACTAACTTATCCCATTGACGAAATAATTATTATAAAAACCACAGAAAAACTGTGGGGTCGCAGCAGGGTTATAAGCAATGTTAAAATCGGGCAAAAAGAGAGTTGTATGTTGCGAAATCCTGCGTGAGAAATTAAACCCAAACGATACAAAGCAAACTAATAATGCTGGGGCCAAACCTCCCCCCCCCGCCCCCACCTGAGTTTTTGGTGTCCCCCCCCCCCCCCCACCTAACCCTTGCTGTTCGATTGTCTGACTGGATTATCTTCTCTCTTCTCCCAGGCTGCGCCATCAACGGTTTCTTCGGGTTCCTGTTCAGTTTGATTGACATCGGAGTGTTGACGGTCATGTCAGTGGTGCGTTTGCTCTGTGTCAAGATGCCTCATTGTGGTGAGTAACAACAACAACAACAACAACAACAACTAACGACCCAGAAGTTTTAGAAAAACACGAGCTACAAACACAAACAACAATCACAGCATCTAAATATATAACAAAATCAGCAACAATCGCATATTAAGTATCGACAGCGTATCAACTATACCTGGAGTGATAGTGATACCCTGTAAACAACAACACCGCTACAAGTAACAGGAAACAGCAACAACAACAACAACAACAACAACAACAACAACAAAACCGCTTGAATGATGTTTGAATTTGAGTTTGGAGATAGCACGTCGATACAATAACAGTTACGTTGCGGACTCCATACTGGTCGATCTTTGGAAATATTGAGTGAAACACGATCCTAGCTGACAGGAAGGCGATAAACTAACCGACCAACCCGCGCGCAGCAAGCTGGGGATTGAGTTCAGTCGTTAAAGAACTCTTGAGATGAGTACATAACACCAAATTCACTAAATTCACACGATGGCTGACTTCGGCCATGCTGGAATAGAAAAATAGGGACGTCAACGGGTACCAGTGCAGATTCGCCGCAACTGGCACAGGGCTCGTCCTCCTCTCCAGGGTATCACCATCGCTGACGTCCAAAGGCTCTCCACCACCAAGGCGTAGCCAAACGCTCCCCCAAAAGCAACAGTTCAGGTCGGTCGGAAGGGACCTTAACTCATGGCCAGCTGGAGCGGATCTCCGAAGCTTGCATGAAGCAAATGAAAAATGAAAATCAACACTTCTCCTTAACGCTATATTAACAACAAAAAACAAAAAAACAAAACATTACTTCACCCCTCCCTCCGCGTCAGGATTTTGTTTATTATGTAATAATTATATGTAATATGTAATAATTAACTTGTGTAGCACTCGAATCCACAAAAAAGATATGCTCTAAGGCGCTGAACTGAAATTAGAAACAGGATTGACATAAGAACAATTCCTCATGCTCCCACTCACATACACTAACAAACACTTGATCTACTCTCGTCCTCAAACCTCTGAGACCAAACAAGGTCTCATCATTCAGTTTCAAAGAAAACAGCCCTAAACAGTTCAGCTTGAGCTTAGTTTTAAATGTGACGTTGTTCCCACTTTCCCTGGCCCTTTTGAAACATCCGCAAACACTTGGGGATGAGGGAGGGGGTGGGGGGGAGGGGGGAGGGCATGAGGGCCTGATACGAATCATAATACATAAAAATTATTCAAAATTCTCTTTTCAAATTCGCCTCGTTTTTTCTCTCTTTAAACCCCACAGACAATAAAATTGGTACGCGATTTAAAAGTACAAACAAATGCCATCCTCCTTGGCAGGTCAGCAGTCCCGCGGAAGTAATTTTCTGAAAGTTAGAGTGAAATAATGTATTGTTCCCATGAGTGACTTTCTGTCTGCACTTACATAATCATGCGGTTATAGCGAGGGATGGGTGGGTTGGGATAAAGGGGGGGGGGAGGGTAAGCGAAATAGAACGAGGAAAGAGAAATGAGCCAGAGATAGATAGATAGATACGAGGGGGTGGATCGGTAGACAGACAGACAGACAGACAGATAGATAGATAGATAGATAGATAGATAGATAGATAGATAGATAGATAGATAGATAGATAGATAGATAGATAGATAGATAGATAAAAAAGGAAGAGAGAGGAAGAGGGGAGAAATAAAAGAAGAGGGGAGAAACAGATGGAGAGAGAGGGCGAGACGGAGAGATAGCGAGAGAGATAGAAAGAGAGAGAGAGATAGAGAGAGAGAGAGAGAGAGAGAGAGAAAGAGAGAGATTTTGAAGGGTGAGGATTAATGTAAAATATCTATATTCTATATTGTGTGAGAACGCAGGTTTAGTAAGTACTGGGAAATGGCGCCGACAATCTTTATAATTATACCACACAAAAGAATTTCAGCAGCCCATGAAACCTGTAATGAAAATTGAAAGACGGTGACAATAACAGTAAAAAATTAATCAGCCAAAGTCTGCAAGAACAACGGTACAGAATCTAACAGTATAGGATCTAATCTCTAATACACACACCTTCATAAATACATAATGAATGTCAATCCACTTCGGTGGCTAGACGTGCCGGAGGCAGTCATCCACAGACACGATCTAACCTAGAAGTGAACAATCGACCTTTGGCGGCGTGACTATATCATTTTGAACGACTATCATGACAAAATTTCCAGACAGCCTCAGGAAGTGCCAATCAAATCAATTTTTTTCTTTCAAACTTCTAACAATGACAAAGTACGAATAATGATAAAAGATCCTTTTCCGTATCTTCAGATTATGACATTTCCGGAAGAAACTTTTCCATGAGACAGACATACGGTGGTGCGTTTTTTTTTTTCTCTTTTTTTTTTTAATCCTAGGGAATTTCAGCAATTTCCTTTCATCTTGTGTTCAATTTCAATCAGCTGAAACAATTGCCAGAAAATTATTGGGAAAAACCAGATACGGGCTCACCTTGAGTACTCTGAAATATGTGTGAATATCTGCAAATGATGACAGCAGTAGTAACAATAGCACACATGGCATATTCTAATTTAGAAGAGAGAGAGAGAGAGAGATGGAGGGAGAGAGAGAAAGAGGAGAGCGGGAGAGAGAGAGAGAAGGAGCCAAAGGGAAGGACGTGGGGGGGGGGAAGAGAGAGAGAGAGAAAGAGGGAGAGGGAGAAAGAACGGGAGAGAAAGAAAGAGGGAGAGGGGGAGAGAGGGGAGAGAGAGAATTAGAGGGAGAGCAAGAAAGAACGAGAGAGAGAAAGAAAAAATAGAGAGAGAGAAAAAAAGAAGAGAGACAGAGAGAGAAAAGAAAAAAAGACACACAGGAAGCGAGAGAGCGAGAGAGATAGAGAGAGAGAGACAGAGAGAGAGAAAGAGAGAGAAAGAGAGAGAGAGAGAGAGAGAGAGAGAGAGAGAGAGAGAGAGAGAGACACTCACTCTTTGGTTTTTGCCTGTGACTGTCAGACTGGTTATATTTCAGTCTGCACGTACGTCAGTTCACTTGCCTGTGTAGTGTGTGCCAGTCTGCTTGTGGTTCTGTCTACCTCTGTGTCAGTCTGTCTGTGAGTTTGCCAGTCTGTCCATATTTCACTTTGTACGTGTTATTGTCAGACTGTAACAGCGTCATTTTGAATCCTTAAATTCGCTCTGGTCCCACTTTTCTGACCATGAAATTCACATTATCATTCCCATCAGGTAAATCCCAGAGAACTTTCATAAATTATTCCAACTTTTTCATTCAAGTCTTTTTGAAATCCAATTTTATCAATTAAAATTCTTGGGAGGAAATGTTGTTTTGTGAGTTAAATTTACATTAAAATTTAAAAAATGGAGAAAAAAATGAGTTCACCAAGGAAGTTTTTCAATTCCCCAAGGTTTGGATTTTCCAGTTCTTTTTATAAAATGGCGGATGATAGTGACGATGTTTCCCCAATTCAAATAGTGCGAAATTTTGAAGGTATCAAAATGTAATGACTCTCTCTGGTCTTGTATACAGCATCTGCTCCGCTATTTTTTACGGAAAGTGACATAAGAAAAACTCTCTTTGCCTCTATAGCAGTAAGGAGCGGAGCGGAACGGATCCTGTGGACAAGCGTACAGAGGCAAAGAGTGTTTTATTTTTTCATACGTCATTTCCCCCTTAAAAATAGCGGAACGGAGCGGATGCTGTGGACAAGACCACTCTGTCTTCTCAGGTAAATACTCCTATGAAAACCGACTTGCTAACTTACACCTTTATACCAATTTTCATATTTTTTTCGACGAGTAGTTTCGGAGCCTTTTCGTTAAACACATTTACGGGTCTGGCCCTATTATAGTAGATCTAAGGCTAGCCGACCCGGGCTAGATAAATCTTGCAAGTTCATTGTACCAAACCCAACAATATACCTGTATCTAGATCTAGGTCAAATTAATAAGGGCATTTGAATTTGATGCAAAGACTAATAGAAATTATTGTTACATCACAATTCCTTGCAGAATACACAAAATATGATAAAGTTGATTTTGGACCAGCAATGTGTAAACAGGAGCGCAGAACGAAATTTCCGATCATAGTTTTTGATTGGACTTGATAAAAATGCATTTTTCTTTTGGGGGCTCAAGAAACCTATAATTAAATAACAGGAAAATGTTGAATTTTGTCCAAAATGGATGTGTCCGCGTAATTTACCGTAAAAAATTGTAGTAGTACAGAAACTTCCATAAATTTGGTCAAGTAATCACCAAGTTTAACCCTTTCGGTGTCATAGCCCTCGGACATAGTGGCAAATTATATTAGGCTACCTGAAAATCACTCCTGAAACTCATGGAAAAGAAATGAGGAGTCCACGGGAAAAAAACGAGCAGAGTCACACAATCAAAATGTGGACTAGATCTCTGCCTTTTCTTCCCTTGTACATTTTGGACTATGCTCGTGTTTTCAAAGCGTATGCTATTTTAAACATCAAATGATACCGGACTATGCTCGTTTTTTTCAAGTGGACGAGTTTTTTCCAACAGTAGAGGACTATGCAGTCATATTACATGAGAGATAAGTCAAAAAATTGAAAATTGTGACTATACTCGTTTTCCCCGGGAAACTCCTCAAATTCTAATGCCCTCCTTCGTGTTCACACAATACTTTATCATGGATCCAATGCACCCCCGATCTCCACTGTCGCGGTCTCGGCGCACAGATTATTTAGGAAAATGCCAACGACCACTATGGAGGTCTGTGGCACTGAAAGGGTTAAAGTACTTGCATGTTCACCCTCCAATTAAGTTATAGTATGATTATAATTATCGATTGAGAAGAGCTCAGTTAAAATCTTACTTTAGCTTGGTGAAACGTCCTTAAGCCGATTACTTAAAACAAAAGAAAACAATCTAAACCGCGGCGTCTCTCAGCGCTTTCGGAAATAATAGCCAGCTGGTCAGAATAATGGCTTCGGGCGATCTGTTTTCAGAGAGTGTTTGGCAGAGAGAAACTGATTTTTAATGATAGCGCAAAATAATGATGGGCGGTCTCATTTTCTCTTGAAATGTCAGCAAGATGTGGGTGACAATTTAATATAACCGTGGATCGATATTATCCACAAATTAGCAGTCTCAGCCATCATTATAAATCTTACAGCTGTTTTGTGGAGAACAAAAGTCATGCGCACACACGAGTTGGTGCACCATTATGTCATCAGAGGGATGCGAGCTCTCAAATTCAGCCGTGACATCTTAATCTTATGGTGGAAATGTTTAAGTGTTGATTTTTTTAATTGTGAAACACTTCTTCCCATTCATCCATCCGCCCTCCATCCCTCCGTCCGTCCGTCCATCCATCGATTTATCTATCCATCTGTCTGTCGTCCATCCGTCCATCCAGTCTTACATCCGTCCATCCATTCAGCCTTACATCCATTCTATCTATCTATCTATCTATCTATCTATCTATCTATCTATCTATCTATCTATCTATCTATCTATCTATCTATCTATCTATCTATCTATCTATCTATCTATCTATCTATCTATCTATCTATCTATCTATCTATCTATCTATCTATCTATCTATCTATCTATCTAAGAAGTAAAACAACTACCACTACCCTTATAAAGGAACAATTCTAGCTCAACTCTTCACCACTCCACCACTCCACCCCCGACCCACCATGTCTTGACAAGGAATTTCCTGGTACCGGACATTGAACTCCCTCCATAGAAGCGTCAGTCAGAAACACACCTGAGGATATCATTAGTCTGTTTAGTTCAGTCATCGAGTACACGATAATCGTCCAAGGTTCTTGGTAAGGGGATACCCATAAAAGTAAGTAGGCTTGACTTGAGCCGAGAGAGAGAGAGAGAGAGAGAGAGAGAGAGAGAGAGAGAGAGAGAGAGAGAGAGAGAGAGAGAGAGAGAGAGAGAGAGAGAGAGAGAGAGAGAGAGAGAGAAGGTGAATGAGACACAGAAAGAGAGAGAGAGAGAGAGGGTAAGAGAGGGATAGAGACAGAGAGATAGAGACAGAGAGAGAGAGAGAGAGAAAGGGTGAATGAGACACAGAAAGAGAGAGAGAGAGAGGGTAAGAGAGGGAGAGAGAGAGAGAGAGAGAGAGAGAAAGAGAGACAGACAGACAGACAGACAGGTTTTCATCCCATCTGCCCCGGGTACGCTTTCCATATCTTTGGCATGAACCATAGAGATAGGCATGAACCATAGAGATAGGCATGAACCATAGAGATAGGCATGAACCAGAGAGATAGGCATGAAGAATAGAGATAGGCATGAACCATAGAGATAGGCATGAACCCACTTCCTTTTGAACGAACATAACATAGCTATGAAAAATGGTGAATACCCGGAAGACAGGAAGCGATTATAAGGGGTTTATTGATGACCATAATCTACATGAATTACGATCAGCCGAGAATTATATGACATACATGCGCTGTTGGAAAGATCTGAGTGATGCACATGCATGGCGAAGTGGTATTCCTCCTCATTTTTTGTTGACGTCAGTTAAAAAGAGGGTGCAAAATCCTTGACGTCAATTTCGCTCATCCAATGATTGCATTCATGGCATGTACTCATCGCATACATAATAATTTTGGAATTATTTCAAATTGATGAAGCGTCATTATCTTAATTATCGTGTCCATCATCCGTTTCTGCCCCCCCCCTCTCCCTTCCCCCCCCCCCCTTTCATGTCACATACGTCTCTTTCTTCGCTGGAGTCAGCTTTTCGCAACAGGGAAGGGGAACATTTTGTTTGACTTGAGTTGGGGGTGTGTGTTTAGAAGGGGGTGGGGCATCGATGTAGAGCTTTAAATCTTCATAAGATTAACGGGGAGTATGGAGTTGGGGGTTGGGACATTAGAATGGAGGGCGAGTGGGTGGATAGATAGATAGATAGATAGATAGATAGATAGATAGATAGATAGATAGATAGATAGATAGATAGATGGATGGATAGATATATAGATAGATAGATAGCTAGATAGGTAGGTAGATAGATAGATAGATAGATAGATAGATAGATAGATAGATAGATAGATAGATAGAGAGATAGAGAGATATATAGATGGACAGATAGGGAGGCTAAACGGACAGATGTGTGGATATATGGATGTATCGATGGATATATGGATGAGTGGATGGATGACTAGATGCATGGATGGATGGACGGAAGGACAGATGGATGAATGAATGGATGGATGGATGGATGGATGGATGGACGGAAGGACAGATGGATGAATGGATGGATGGATGGATGGATGGATGGATGGATAAGTAGCCTGATTATGACGAAACGCCCCAGAGCAATGACTGGTCAAGGGTGGTGTTTATAAGGGAGGTGGGAGGAAGGACAGATGGGAACTCCTGAGGCTTCAGAAATAATTGGAAATATTTATATTTAGACCTGAAAGGTCAAGAATGGACAACTTGAGACTGGCTTGGAGTGGTCAACTGACGGAGAGGTGGGGAGGGGCCTGGGGGTGTTGTTGGCGAATACTTAATGGTGGGGTGGATGCACTGGCAGCGTTGTTGATGAACTGGCGGGCCAAATCAAAAACGGCACGTGATTGACGGGGTGTGATTTCATGTCTCCTCCCCCGCCACAAACAGACACACACACGCACGCACACACACAAACACACACACACATAATTATCGCTGTTCTAGATTCTCGACGTCAAGAAAGCCATATAATGACAAACTGGAGCCCCATACAAGTCGTCCTTGCCCGCATTCTGGAAATTGGCCAGAGAATGGCGAGACTGTGGCCTTTGTGAACTGAAAACCATACGGAGTTCCGTACTTTTACAATGTTT
Organism: Onchidella celtica; assembly: GCA_963931925.1. NCBI lineage: Eukaryota > Metazoa > Mollusca > Gastropoda > Systellommatophora > Onchidiidae > Onchidella > Onchidella celtica. The sequence goes on along the minus strand of OZ007576.1, from coordinate 21,038,653 downwards.
CAGAAAGCCACGAAAATAAATAGTCGAACGTAGAGGCATTTTCTAGAATTAGGAGGCTAACCTGAAGGGTTTTAATGACTAATGAGCTATCCCCAAAATAGGCAGTTTTGAGAAAATCAGGGTTAAAGATTTTTGGTCCTTGGCAAATCCTGAATTTCATTTATTGACTGATGGATAAACCCATGCTTGTAATTAATGAAGGTCTGGAAACAAAACTTCTTACAAAGGTAGGACAGTGCCCACATTGTGGACGGTCAAATCTGAAAGTTCGAAACATTCGGGATAGACCTCTTGTCTTAAAAAAACTGACCTAATTTATGTTACGGCATTTGTTTTCTACCGGTCAGAAACTGAGTGTTTCTGCATCCGTGTTGAATACGTTTTTACTGTGTTTGCACGTTTTGTATTTTTTTTGGGTTATATTTATGTTGCTGTGGTTTAAAAACTTCTGTTGTTGTTGTTATTGCCAGAGTCGGTTGTAGACTTGATGAGGCCCTGAGCTATACAAAATTTCGAGGCCCCTTGTGAAAAAGTTTCACTAGAAGGTCTCACAAAATTGCTAAAAAAAAAAAAAAAATGAAATCATACATATGTAGAAAATCTAAGAGCGAGGAATAATATAATGTGTGCTTTTTGATCTTAAAATCTTACTTAAATCAAGCTGCATATAGAGAATAAATAAGACTAGTTGGTTCGTTGGCTCGGACAGTACACAGATATGAATGTAAAGTTGATATTTCGTTCAGCAACGTGTATAAAGCTAAGAGAGACAAAAAGCCAAACTTCACACTTTTCGGTTCTACTCAAACGAAACGTTTCTTTTTTCTCGGCTCAAAACAGACATAGCTAAATAATGTAAAAGGCTGAATTTTGTCAAAAATGAATGTGTGCACGTAATTTATCATCAAAATTTGAGACGGTACGCAAAGTTTTAAATTTTTTGCCCCCTTAGCCACACTGTGTTAGGTGCTCAAATGTTTACCTTCTGGCTCCATGATAGTGTGGTTTGTAAAGGAAAAAAACAACAACAAAGTCAAAACTGAAATTTTGTGAGGCCCCTGTGGGGTTGTGGGCACTGACCTGTATGTCTAGCTTGTTTAGCCTATTTCTATATCCGGCACTGGGTCTTCTAATTTTTGTAGAAAACTCAATTAGTAAAAATAAATATTATGGTTTTAGCCATGTCATTTTTATTTAATTTGCTTTGTTTATCTTCTCCGCCCCCGCCTCCCCCCCCCTCCTTCCCGGCCTCCCCGCCACCTCCACGGTCACGGCTCTAGCCTTAGTGACAACGCCACGCTACACCATGGCCACATTGGTGGGTGTTGTGATCTACGCCCTGATCTGGACGGTGTCCCCCTTGCTGGGCTGGGGCAACTTCACCCCTGAGCCTTTTGGTACATCCTGCACGGTAGACTGGCGCAGTCCCGACAGAAGGTAAGCCCTCTTCCACTACCTCATCATCATCTCCCTCTTCCACCAACTTCATCGCCATCAATAATTTATTTAACTCCTTTAGAGATAGACAGAAACTAGGAGAAGGAAGGAGGGGAGAAGGGAGGATTGATGTTAAAGCTACACGTGCAGAAGGCTAATTAATGGTTAATATTAGTATTCTATGCTATATCCCCTGCCCACACGGGTCACGGGACATTATCATCTCATGTTAAAACGGATGAAATAGGATAATTGAAGAGTGGTTTTCCAAAACTGGGTAAGTAAAAATTTTGCAAGAGTTATGACCCCTTTCAGATAGCCATTCAAAATTAGTGAAAGACGCTGTTTAAGTGTTCATTTAGAACTTGCTATGTTGCGTCTTTATCTTTGGATACCTTCGGATGAAGTCGGGACATGGCAAGTTTTAAGTGAGCAGGTACACTACGCCCTACACTATGGCCCTGACTCTTGCGAACTCTGACATGCCCAATTTCGGAAAAACCGCTCTTCAATTAGGAAGACTGAAAATGAAGAGTTTGAGAATATTTTCTATTCTGAGAAAATTATCCTGAAATAGATAAGATTTAAAAAATCGTAGGGGCTAAAAGCATGAGACGAGGTAAGCAGTTAGTAGATTCATACTTATATGTCTAAGGACAGGAATATAAGGAGATGATACACTTCACCATTATTATTACACACATCATCGTTACAAATGACAGTAATCATCATTAGCCAGGGCCTTGGAAATGAAACTGTCAGAAGAAAAATAAGAAAAGGAAGAAAACTTTAAAAGAACGAGAAAAAGGCGAAAACTTCATAAAGCGATTATAAGGGGTTTATTGATGACCATAATTTAGCGTCTGTTTATAGATATACGCCATCATCGTCGTCTGATCAGTAAGAATCTGGTTTGTATCTTTTATTTAATTGTGGGGAGTTGGGGGTTGGGGGGGGGGGGGGGTGTGTCTCGTATCAGTGTCATTTTAGATTTTTTTTTTCAAACCTCTCTCTCTCTCTCTCTGTCTATCCATCTATCTATCTATCTATCTATCTATCTATCTATCTATCTATCTATCTATCTATCTATCTATCTATCTATCTATCTATCTATCTATCTATCTATCTATCTATCTATCTATCTATCTGTCTGTCTGTCTGTCTGTCTGTCTGTCTGTCTGTCTGTCTGTCTGTCTGTCTGTCTGTCTGTCTGTCTGTCTGTCTGTCTGTCTGTCTGTCTGTCTGTCTGTCTGTCTGTCTGTCTGTCTGTCTGTCTGTCTGTCTGTCTGTCTGTCTGTCTGTCTGTCTGTCTGTCTGTCTGTCTGTCTGTCTGTCTGTCTGTCTGTCTGTCTGTCTGTCTGTCTGTCTATCTATCTATCTATCTATCTATCTATCTATCTATCTATCTATCTATCTATCTACGTGAATAGATGGACTTGTGAGGCGTTCTTTGCTAACTCCTCCATTGTCGTAGGTTGTAGACAAACGAAATTTTCACGATTGACAGATTCCATCTCAAGCAAGGGTTTGGTACACAGAAATACTTAAAATTAACTAACGCAGATTTAGATTCATTTTTTAAATTTCTTTTTTTGTAGTTTAATTATCTTCGCTAGTAACTACTGATTGCTACCTATTATTTAGAAACTAGAACTAGAAAGGATAGCGGCTAAGCCATTAACTCGTGCGCTATTGTTGTTCACTACATATCCCGCACACATATCGCGACTTTATTCCTTGTTGGTTCTGACTCGATTTTCTGATGAAAAAAAAACAACAACTGGAGATCTCTCATTATTTGTGAGTGTGCATGAGAAAACCCATAATAAGTCGGCAACATGACATTTTGAGTTCTGTACATATAATAAAAGACAAGACATTTCTGATAAACTGAAGTCAGTGATCCCCCTAAAACAAGATTTTGAGAAAACTGCATTTAACCCTATAAGTGGCAATAGCTAATCGATCAAGTAATATTGGAGTGATTGCTGTTAGGAGACCGTAGTCTAATAACCATGCCGTTATACAGATCATAGTAAGTAGTGTTCACTGCTCGTCTACAGTTTACCCTGTAACATGCCACGGGCCCCTAAACAACAGTCAAGTTGGAAGTTTATGTCGGGCCCATATTTTCACATCGAAGCCTGTTTTCTCAAAATCAGCTCTGCCGTCTTATGCCGGGTTTTCTCATGCACACTCTCATTTAGGAGAGGTATAACAAATGCACAATTTGACACAAGTTTAAAACGTGTTGTGGCACTTATCACGCTGTTTCACAGTTCCGATTTATTCTCACTCCTTATCACAATACTAAAGCCACAAACGTTTAACATGGAATTTCTCAGTTGTGCAAAAGGTGGAGCTGGAGAAAACAAGAACCGAGTTCGCGAAATGCACAGTAAGAGAATGAATCTGAATTGGTGCAAGACCCCAGAGTTCATAAATAAGCAAGTGTTTCAAATGTGGAAGTGCTTTGGTAGAGACAGTGTCCCCGTGTGTTTTTCTTTTGAACATAAAACTTCATTAGGAGTCGCTGCCTTGTCGAGTTGGCTCTAAAATGGTTAGGTTTGACCATTGCTGATTTATCTGTGGACTTGAAGACACGCTCACGTTTCTTGACCAACACTGGGCTTCTCGTCAGTCTCGTGAGATAGTCAGTCACACCTGGGTCCTCCTGAGGGATGGACGGTTGAGAGAGAGAGGGGAAAAATAGGGAGAGAGAGACACGGGGGAAAGAGGTAGAGATATAGACGAGAGAAAGAGAGGGGGAGGGAGAGAGAGAGAGAGAGAGTAGCTAGAGATGTAGAGGGTAAAAAGGGTAGAGAGAGAGAGAGATAGAGAGAGAGAGAGAGAGAGAGAGAGAGAGAGAGAGAGACTGAAATAGAACAGAATCGTGACAATTTCTCAACTGTAGACATCACGAATATTTGAATTCAGAATTGTGCTAATTGATAGAATCACCGAAAAAATAAAAAAACTCTCAGAAGACACCAAGGTCCCCAAGGTCAGAGTATTAGTGGAGACTATTTTCAACACATTTCCACATTCTCCAGCTGTAAAGATGAACAAATTGATTAGCGGAGGGCGTGACTATGTAGGCATACTCCCTGTTGATACTAGCCATGAGAAACCATTCAAACACATTTCTTGGCACGTGACTCCCCCCACACGACTTAAACTGAACTAATAAATATCACTTCGGCCCTGTACCGAGGCCAGGTCGATACAATAAACAAAGTCACGCCCCCCGAGGGACGGGATATACCAGTAAACTATTCCGTATTTACGATCAGCCGTGTATCTCCCCCCCCCCCCCCCCCAGTCTGTTTGGCTTTTTTCTCATGGAAATCCACGATAATTAGTTCTCCACATCTCACATTTCCAAACTGGTTCGATATTGATTCCATCTAAGACGAGCACAAAGCAAATTGCATGGAAAAAAAATGTTTTCGTTGATTTACAAATTTGGGCGATTTCAGTTCTTTTGATTTATGGTTATGGTTTTACTTGAATTTCTGCAGTTTTTTAATTTTAGTTTGAATTTGCTCTGGATTTACAGGCTTTTTGCATAACATAAGAATAATAGATCTAACTATTCCATGCGGGAAATTCACTTTCACAGAGTGTTTGAGAGGACATACATGATACACACATCTTACATGATACAGATCAGGACATAAACATCATAATTCAGTGAAAGATAGATCGATCATTTTATATCTGTGGCACTTGAGATAAGTCCCAATGACAGTTATTCTACGGCTCTTTAGACCATCATCCTTTGCACCTAAGGCCATCTTTTAGGCCATTTAAGAATCATCTTCAGTGACACTTATGTCCATCTTGTATGACATTCAAGAACATATTCTATGGCACGTAAAACATCGTCAAGTTTAATTTTAATGTTGCTGTTTTTTACTCGTTTCGGGGGCCGTAAGCAGATGCTAAATTAATTTTCTGGAGCCCAGGATACCATATTTAGAACTCCACTATTGATGCCTACTGTTGTACATTTTAGATGATTTCTACTTTTCCCATGAATTATTTTACCTGACTTTCCTCCTTTTCATTCATTTTGGCTAAATTGTGTGGGTTTCAAATTTTTAAGACAAGGAACTTTATGTCTGGGCACTAGAGGGTTAAATATTTTATGCATCCTAACCAGGGGCGTCTCTAGGGAAAATGGTACCTACGGCTAGACCTGAAATTGTATCCCGAGCCAAACATTTGACCTCTATTTTTTATACAGTTTTACTATAATAATATCAGCTCAAAAGTACTACAAGTCAAGCTCGTTAATCTTTTAATAAAAGAAAAATCCTACATCTGAAGGAAAGTATTTTTCACCATCTGAGGACGGCGTGGCCGACTTTAATGAAAAATGCTCGACGTGGGCCACTTCAAATGGTACCTTGGACGCATACCATATTGCCATACGTTAAATACGTCATTCACTGACCCTAATTAAGTGTTGATTTAGGGAGGTCTCATACTAAGCCCGGAACGGCGCAGTCAGCTGTTGGCAGAGTGAAAAGTGCACACCATAGTATCCTATATTTGCTTGGTAAATCCGGGAATATCCTATCATACTAAGCCCAGTCAGACACAGTCAGATGCTGGCATAGAGGAAGTGCACACCGTAGTTTCTTATAATTATTCTCTTCTTAAATCCGGGAATACCTTATCATACTAAGCCTGATCAGACACAGTCAGCTTCGGCCATTATTTCTTGGGTGTACATTTTCCTGTCAACAACTGGCTGTGACTTTCCGGGCTTAGTGTGATACCCCCCCCCCCCCCAACCCCCCGAGTTAATTTTGTTCGCTACAAATTGAATGTTACATCAGAAAATGAATAATGCTAAACCATTCCATTTTTTGTGTGTGCTCCACAGTTACGTCACCTCTGTGTTCGCGTGCGTGTTAGCCTTGCCTCTGGTCACCATGCTCGTGTGTTATGGGTGTGTTGTGTACCACATGCGCAACAGTTCGGCGCGTGTGGGCCGATACTTCGCGGAGCGGAAACACAGAGCCAGGAAACAAACCAGGCTGGTCCGGGTAAGACAAATTCTCTCTCTCTCTCTCTCTCTCTCTCTCTCTCACTCACACTCTCGCATATACACATAAGCACACACATCTTAAGAAATTCACATCTGTGTGTTTCATTAAACCTCATCCAAAGATGTGATGTTTTGTTGACCGTGATTCTTAGGACAACATCCGCGTCCCCCCCCCCCCTCCCCACAAATTTCGCAAGATGGCTGTTGTTTGGCACGGCGACTGAGCATACCTACTCGCAAAAAAAAAAAAGAATTTTTTTTTGACACGGCTGCTGAGCACTCGTACTCTATGGGGACGATACGAAGCATAAATATGACACTGGAACATCCAACGATAGACGAAATAAAGTTCAAATTTCGGAGGAGCGCAAATTGTGTGATGTCAAGTGAAACAGACTTACATGTACAAACTCATATTGCTTTTGTTCTGATCGGTTAGAGGGTGTGTCAGAGAGAGAGAGAGAGAGAGAGAGGAAGAGAGAGGAAGAGAGACAGAGCGAAAGACTGAGAGAGAGGAAGAGAGAGAGAGAGAGAAAGACAGAGAAAGACAGAGCGAGAATGAGAGAGGAAGAGAGAGAGAGAGAGAGATAGACAGAGAGAGAGAGAGAGAGAGATAGAGAGAGGGAGAGAGAGAGAGAGAGAGAGACAGAGAGAGAGAGAGAGAGAGAGAACATCAATTATTCCATAATCCAGCCTCATCGTCGTCCATTTTTGTTATCAATCCTAAATCCACCCCCCTCTCCCACTCAATAAAATCTGGTACATTCTCAAATCCATCAACCCATACAACATACAAGTATATATTTCCCAACAAAATCTTGTGGGCATTTCCATCACAGAACGACCGAACACACAGTCTCACCAGGCTATTGGTCTGTTTGCTCGTGAGTTTCTCTCATGTGTTAAAACAAAACAACACTCTACTGCCTTATTAGGAAGACGTAGCTATCTCGATGGAAAGTGTGTGCATGTGTATGTTGGAATGTGTGCGTGTTTCAGATTGTTCACGTCTAAGAATTTGTGTAGGTCTCACATAAGGTGAAAGAATTTCAACACGGAGGTTGTTAGTGGGGGACGGTAAGGGAGAAAAAGAGGAAAAGACGAATGATAATGATGGTTCGTTGGAGTGATGGGACTGGACAGGAAGATGAATGTTTTTTTTTTTAAAAAAGGCAGAAAAACGAATGAGGTTTAAAAAAGCTGGAGGATAAGCAAGGTCAAGACCACCACTACTACCATCTCCGTTTTCTACCACCACATCTACTACCATCTCTGTTTTCCACTATCACCATTACTATCATCTCTGTTTTCTACCATCATCTCTACTATCATCTCTGGTTTCTACCACCACCATAACTATCATCTCTGTTTTCTACCACCACCATTACCACCATCTCTACTATCATCTCTGTTTTCTACCACCACCATTACCACCATCTCTGTTTTCTATCACCACCACTACTACCATCTCTGTTTTCTACCAACATCACTACAAACATCCTCAATTTTCTACCAACATCACTACAAACATCCTCTATTTTTTTTACCAACATCACTACAAACATCCTCTATTTTCTTACCAACATCACTACAAACATCCTCCATTTTCTACCAACATCACTACAAACATCCTCCATTTTCTACCAACATCCTCAATTTTCTACCAACATCACTTCAAACATCTTCTATTTTCTACCAACATTCCTACTTCCGTCACGACAATGATTTACCTACCACCAGCCACACATATATATACACACACATACACACACACCAATTCAGACCAGAAAATATCATTGGGACAGAATGAAAGCAAAGCCCATGAAACAATGGTGACATTAATATTGCAGTAAAATCCATAACGACAACAAAACAGCTAACTCACACAGAACGGCTTAGCCCGAGCTCACGCTGACCTTGTCAGTGAAACAATGTTGAAATAAAAAGTTCATCACGACAACCGGCTCGTACTTTGACACTTTGTCAGACTGGACACCCTGTCACTGTGACAGTCGCACGATATGTTCAAAAGCTCCATCACGACACGAGACGAAACAGATCTATGTGTCCACCACGTCCAACACAGCACTTGGGGGGGGGGGGGGGTTGGAGGTCGCCTTAGTACTACTGTGATTTCTTCTTCGTTTATTTGTTTGTTCGCTTTCGAGTTTGAGTTTGAGTTTGGGTTTAACAGCGCGTCGAGTATCATTAAACGGTGCAGTCTGGCATGAGACGCGCAGGACGCATATTGTGTTAATCTTTCCTCTTGCTTGTAAACAACAAGAACAAGAAACACATTATGGAACAGTCTGTGTACGTTAACCTTGAAAATGAAACATCGAGACGCAGACAGACAGACGAACAGAAGGCGAACAGACAAGCACACACACACGCACACACACTCACACACACGTATATCCCTATCAAGAAAAGTGAATGGGATCTTTGAAGAATCACGTCGAACATGTCACCAAGCATCCTTCTCCCCTGATGACAAGTTTGTGTTAAATATATTTTTTTTTCAGCAAACAAAATCATTCTAATGGTGGCAAATGGCCCGCACTAAACTAGAAACGTCCAAGAAAACAGTTATAGAAATTAATTTCGGGGAATTTTTATTTGTTTGCGCACTAAACTAGAAACGTCCAAGAAAACAGTTATAGAAATTAACTTCGGGGAATTTTTATTTGTTTGCGCACTAAACTAGAAACGTCCAAGAAAACAGTTATAGAAATTAACTTCGGGGAATTTTTATTTGTTTGCGCACTCCAAGAAAACAGTTATAGAAATTAACTTCGTGGAATTTTCATTTGTTTGCGCACTAAACTAGAAACATCCGAGAAAACAGTTATAGAAATTAACTTCGGGGAATTTTCATTTGTTTGCGCACTAAACTAGAAACGTCCAAGAAAACAGTTATAGAAATTAATTTCGAGGAATTTTTATTTATTTGCAAATGTGAGAAAAGAGTAGGGCGACAGCAGTGCCTAAAAAATTCGCCAATCGAGTTTGAAATGTCAAAAGAATGGGTTAGCCACAGTTTAATTAATAACCAGGCCTACCAATTGGACTTCGGGGGTTTGATCGGCAAAGCGTAGAACGCCATTTTGTTTTATCTGAAGTTCGGGTGTTTGCCATAGACTAAAGACAGTCTGTTTAAATCGGAGAATAAGTATTGCATAATGAAATAAGCTACCGGAGTCGGTGGGGAAACTGGACTCTAACTGATGACCATGGCAAAGTTGGTCATAACTCAAATTTCCGGTCTGTAGGACTTTCGACAGGTTGAAGGGAGACTCCCCCCTCCGAAAAAAGGGGTAGAAAAAAAAAAAGAGTCTCGCACATAATCATACATAATCTTGCCCTCTGTGAACCGGCCCACAAAAACCAGAAAAAAAAAATTACTTGTAAAAATGTCATAATTTAATCTCATTTATATGCATTTTTTCATACACCTAAAAAAAAATGTACATGAAATAAGATACACGAAAGGGCCAGTCAGACCTTACAAAATTTTGAGATTGACAAAATATTCTACATCTGGAGCAGAGCAAGATGACATTGGGAAGTTGAGATTTTAAACAATTGAACGTAAAAATCTTCAAAAGCAGAAGATTAAACTGCACTTCACAAGGAAATAAACTGGACATGTTAACCTACAGAGGTAGAAAAACGTTGAACAATTATTTTTTTCATAACTGCAGAATTTTGTAGCCCTTGAAAAACGCAACAGTTTATTATTCACGACTTTAGTTCTTGTTTATTCTATTTCCATTTTCTGAACAACTAGTGATTTTTTACATGTAGAAGAGATGTAACAAATGCACACTTTGAGACTTATTTAAAATGCGCGTATCAATCTGTTTCACAATTCCCATTTATTCTGACTCCGTATCATTATTCAAAAGCCGTAAAGGTTTAAAGTGGGATTTGTCAGCTGTGCAAAAGTGGAGTTGGAACAAACAATAACTGAGGTCACGAATTTTAATGGAAATATCGACTTCAATCTAAACAATCGCAAGGCGGATAACATTTTGTGTTTAATCTGTCACCCATAAGACAACAAAATACTCTCTGGGTATAATTTTGAGGCACGACTGTCAAACTTGACTGCGTGTGCTGTATTATACCACGTCTGTGCACATTGTGTCATTATTCTGTGGGGAACACAGACTAATAAATTAACCAGACTGGAAACACGTGCTTCGGGCTGTGTCGTTTTTTACGGAATTTCCCGAGCGGCGGCCGTAAAAACAACATGGCCGCCGCTCGGGAAATTCCGATTCTAGTTCTATCTGCAGTAGAAATTTCTTTTTACTTGTCAAGATTGGTTGTACATGTATTAATTTCTTGGTGCGGAACCAAACTTCCGCGTTCAGTAGGCGCGTCAAAATGGTATCATTCAAAATTGTAGCTATGCTGAAGCGTCGTTCGCTACCGTAAACCCATAATGGCGGATGGTTCATGAACTTTCGCTGTTTTGTGACGTCACACAATGGGATCATCCAGTCTGGGTATTTTATTAGTCTGTGGTGGGGAAGCAGCAAGACTTGAAGAAAAGACAAAATGTGGCAAAAAAAAAAAAGTTGTACGTAGCAAAGCCTAGCGTAAGAAATAATACAGAAACGATACAAGGAAACCCAGAAGAAAAGGAAAGACAATTATTCAAGCTTTGGGTCCACTGTCCTTCTTAGGTCAAGAAAAAAATGTAACAGGATAGAAAACTAAACAAATGGAAAAAAATCTTGTAGACCGTTTGACCAACGCGGGTGCTTAACGTCTGAGAGTCACACATTTTGAATTCGTTTTAGCAATAACAAATATTTATTTTGAATAGCTGTAATTAATCTTTTATAAAACAACAACCGCCGACCGGCGCCGCACTGTGGCGACGACGTGCCTGCTCCAGTTGTAACTGTGTGCAATGGCACAAAGGCAGATTTCCCAAATGGGATTAAAGAAGTATACAAATACAAATACAAATACCAATACAAATAAATCAGATGAAATAAGATAAGAATCACTTGATTATTGTCAAGAACAGATTTAATTCATAAATGTTTCCACTGACTAAATTTTTGTGAGAGAGCAGTGAGTAATTTTTACAAACGTAATTATTGTGCGAGCCAGCATAACGTGGTCTCGTAAACAATTTGTTTTGAACAGTTTTTTTCCTAAAAGATAGACAGAAGGTGTGGGGAAGGACAGCGTAGGTGTGCATGACTGAGCACTTGTTATATCTCGTGTTTTGAACTAGGTTTAGTAGAGAGGGAAGGGGTGAGTAGGAATTAAATGTTATTGAGATGTCTGTTGACGTACAGAAAATCCGTGATCCAGAGTAAAAGCTCGGGGTTTTGAACATGTTAAGAATTTATTGCTATAAAATTACATTTTATTGTCTTGAGTGATTCGACCTTTGATGTCGACCCAAGGTCGTTGCGTAGGGCTGTTACTTAAAATAACTCAGTTCGGCAGCTGAGCTAGAAGTGGTTGCACCAATCACAATCCAGGAATTAGACGGTAAGCTGCAGATGCAGTCCAGTATTTAAGGCCATACAGAACTTAGTTCTGGGCCACATGTAGACAATCCATTTACGAGGTGGACGGCGAGCTCTCAGCCAGATGAGAAGTCATAGAGACGCAGCGATTAAGCTGATATGTACAGTGATGGAGCATTGTCAGAAATCTACGCTCCTGAGCCCAAGCCTACTTGTTTGAGCATTAAACCCACAGCGCTAATATCAACAGCCCTCACATTGTGAGGGCCGAATGGTGAGCTAAAGATTTTAATTCCATGCTGAATTTACAGCCACCTACACATGTAGACTGTTGACCAGTACTGCCAGACCACATGCATTTCCCGCGACCACGTGTGAACTACACCAGAGCGCGCCTGGCAGAGACGCTATATAAATATGTTTTAGTATGAAGAGAGACAGAACTTTAAACCTTACAGGATCCGTCGCCCTCGGGCGCGGATTCTTTTGAATGTAAATTTATTGTGACTTAGATAACTTCATATTACATTGCCTTAAGTACTTCATAGTTGCTCCTCAGCTTAGCTGAGCATTTTCAGTTGCTATTGTATTCGTTATCTATTGTATATTTTATCTTTGAATTTGTTAGATATATAAACTTTGCAGTCTGTTACTCAAATTGATTTATTTAGTTTTTAGAGTGAAAGTTGTTTAATTGTATTTTTTTTTGTGCTCGTGTGATTGGGAAGCGGACCTCTTGATCTATATTCCCCAAAATCCCGATCCGCGACACTGGAGGGGACACTACACGACATTGTTTAATTTATAGTTTATTTAGATTAGATTATAATATCGTTTTTCTCTTTGATTAACTTTTGTTTCTTTTCAGTTTCAGTGCTCACGTGGTCTTCACGTTGAGCTACTTTAATTACTTCATTGTATTTAGTTTTGTATACTGCTTTCTTTGATTATTTGTCCCACATATTTCCGGCTCTCCCATTCACCCGAGGATCGAGGCTAAGGAGACTTCAACGTAACTGAACGAAGAAAGACAAACGTACTGACTGTGGTGTACGCAAAGGCTAAAGGAATCTCCACCAGTTCCTTGAGTTAAGTGATTCCATCCTTAATATTGTCTGCGTTAAGGAGTTGAGTGTTCCTCCTTCTGTTTTACAGGCTGATTTTACTTTTTCTCTGTGTTTAGGAACTCACGGGCGGTGGCGAGGGCGTTCTTACGTTTGCGGGTCCCCCCTGCCAAAGTGGTGGCTTGGTCGCAGACTCTGCCGTCTCGACGACAGATTGTGCGGTCTCGCAACACCAGTGGTTATTGAAACTGTGGGAAGTCGCATTCGCGAGAACGGACTTTGATAGGGATCTGTACACTTTGTTTAGATTGTAGCGTTTCCATCTTTCTCGTTGTTTTAGGAAGACGTCTCTCTTGTCCTCTTCTTAATCCTATCTGTAAATATGTTCAGACTGTAAAGTTTGTTATTGTCCGTCTTTTCTTGTTGGTCTGGCGTCTTAGTTTCCTGGTTTTTTTTTTATTACACCTTACGTACATTATAATTATACATTCCTTTGTTTAATATAATGCCTGTGTGAGTCATGTGTCTACATTGACGCATTGATTGAGTTTATCTGGTTATTGTGACGTATAAGGCTGATACGCCAGAGTATATATTTATATATTGGGAATATTGATTCCCCATTCAAGTGCAGTTGTGCACCTGCCTTGAATATCCAGTATATAATTACTGAAGTTATTGTTCTTTAAAAAGAACTACAGGTAATAAAATTACCTTGCAATTGCAATTATACAAGAGCTATAGAAAAATAGCTAAAAATATTAATCAACGATCTAATATTCGTTGATTCACATGTAATTATATATTACATCGGCAGTGATAACAGTAAGGACACTGCGATTTCATTAAAGAAGGAACATTGTTTGTATTTTGTCGTCTACTAGGGACGTCGACCCGACGAGTGCAAATTGCCTCAGGGATTAATAATCGCGGAGTTAAATAAGTAAATATTTTTTATCACGTATCGGATTAACGTAAATACTACAGTGATAACATAGTACACTGCCAGACGGGTTATTGCGTGAATATATCCGGATACCTGTCCATTAACATTAATAGATCTCCTGTAGAGACCTATTGTGAGTGTAACTAATCATAATGGCCGATTACACTTCCTATATAAATTCAGCGAAGCTGTTAGGCATACCCGAGGACCAGCTGGCTTCTTGGTGCGAGAGTAGACTAAAAGAAGACCTAGCTAGAGAAGAGCGTGCCGCAGATAGAGCCGAGAAGGCCGCGGAACGCAAACGAGAAAAAGAAAAAGAAAGAGAACGACAAAGAGAAATAGAAGAAAGAACCGACAAAGCGGCTCATCGAGAGCACGAAATTGCCCTAAAGAAATTAGAGCTGCAAGGAAACCAACCGACCGCGGCTCCAAGTGTTCCAACGAATAATGTTAAAGCAAAACCAAAGCTTCCAACCTATAATGATAAGGTCGACCAGATCGATTCTTATATTCATCGTTTTGAGCTCCACGCGGTAGCCGCCGGATGGGAAAGAACTGAATGGACTTCGTGCCTTGCAAATTTATTAACGGGACGTGCACTTGAAGTATTCCATGGCCTCAACATCGAGGATTCTACAAATTACGACATCCTTAAAAAGGCTCTTTTAAAGCGTTTTCAACACACCGAGGACGGTTTTCACCAAAGATTCCGGAGTTGTAAGCCAGATCCGTCCGAAAATTTTTCAACGTACGTCGACCGCCTAAAGCACTACTTAGACCGCTGGATTCAGCTGGCTGGTGTCGCTGACGGTAATTTTAAAGGGCTTTATGAGCTCGTTCTGAAGGACCAAATATTTAACGCGTGCCATTCAGAACTAGTCTCCCACATTAAAGAGTGGGCACCTAAGACGTTAGCGGAAATCACGTCCTTAGTAGAACAGTACGCGTCCGCACACCCTAATCGTTCGCTGGCTAAAGCCAAAACTAGCGAACCATTTTATGCCGGAGTCGGTGGAACTGCGCCAATGGGTACAAGAAATTCTCGACCAGTTCATCGCCAGACGCCGCCTCTGCGTGCATATTCCGAACCGCCGCCCAATAAAGCTCGCGGTTTTCCAAGCCGTGCTGGACCTCCCACTCGGGGACATTTTATTCGCTATTCAGGTCCACCCCGTCGTGACGTTAACGAGGGCTACCATTATCAGAGCCCACCATGTCCACCTCCTTGGGCATATTATAATAATCCATATAATGCACCTCCAATGCAACCCAGACGTAATATATATGACAGCATTAGGTGTTATCGGTGCAATAAACCAGGTCATACTTCAAAATATTGTAGGGTTAAGTTTGAAGCTGCAAATGCTTGCACCGTCATTGTTCCGGCTGCACAGAGTAGCCGTAGCGTTGAAATTACGTCGCCCATGACGGGCACCGTTCCGGTTATGTCGGCCCTCCATCAACACGGGTCATTGACCTTATATGAGGGTCATGTTAACGCCATACCCGCGTCTGTCTTACGCGATTCAGGTTGCACCACTATCGGTGTTAGGGAATCACTGGTCAGACCGACCCAGCTGATTGAACAACAGGCAACTTGCATTACTTTCGGGGGCTCCGTCGAGCGATTCCGTCTCGCGGAGATATACATCGACACTCCATTCATTACAGGTGTCGTAACGGCATGCGTATTACCAAATCCGGTTGCCGATCTAATTATTGGTAATTTACCACAGGTTAATGATACACCTGACGGCCAGTTAAAAGTTTGGAACGAAAACGTTGCGTGTGTCACCACACGACAACAGTCAAAACGTCCACCGGATGGTAATTTACAAACCCCTGCGTTTGATTTTAATGTCACGCCTACAGTTTTCTATAAGGAACAACAAAGCGATCCATCACTAAAACCGCTGTTTGCGAAAGTTCAGCCTCAGAACGGAAATGCCTCTCCGTTTATCATTAAAAATGAATTATTATACAGAAATTTCCGAAATAAACGTGAGACCATTGAGCAGCTCGTGGTGCCTAAGTCGTTCCGTCGCGACATTCTGCGTCTCGCGCATGATACATCATTTTCAGGCCATCAAGGTTCAGCCAGAACCAAATCACGGATATTGGCTCATTTTTTCTGGCCTGGTGTATACGCGGACGTGAACCGTTTTGTGGCGCGCTGCGATGTATGTCAAAAACGTACACCTAAAGGTAAAGCATCACGCGCACCCCTTCAGGAGATGCCTCCAGTCTCAACACCATTCTAGCGTGTCGCGGTTGACATAGTAGGTCCTCTTAGTAAATCAGACAGAGGCCATCGAGTCATCCTTTCGGTAATCGACTACGCGACGCGCTGGCCTGAGGCTATTCCTTTGAGAGACATTACGGCTGACCATGTCGCTGAGGCGCTTGTTACTATTTTCTCGCGAGTCGGATTTCCGACCGAGATTCTTTCAGACAGAGGACCACAATTCACCTCTGATCTATACAAAAAGGTACTAGAATTAGCGGGAATTAAACAGAAATTAACGTCCCCCTATCATCCGCAGTCAAATGGTTGTTGCGAGAGGTGGAATGCGAGCATGAAGTCTATGCTAGCACGCGTATCCGCCGACAAACCTGGAGACTGGGACCGTCAGCTCCCCGCTATTCTCTTCGCCTATAGGGAACTCCCGAACGCGTCCACGGGTTTCTCCCCATTTGAGTTATTATACGGACGTAAACCACGTGGCCCGATGGCCATACTTAGTCAATTGTTCGCCGGTTCTGAAACCGACGATTATGATACGCGATGCGCGTATCAATATGTTGTCGATCTCCGACAACGAATTATTAATGCATGCAAAACCGCTCTGCAATTTGCATGCGCTAGAGCGAGTTCTTCAAAATTTTATCGCGATCAGGGCGCCCAAATGCGCGCCTTGTCAGTCGGAGATCTGACACTTGTTCTTTTGCCGCAAACGCAAAACAAACTCCTTCTAACTTGGAAGGGACCATACAGAGTCCTTAAGAGACTCTCCAGAGTGAATTATTTGATAGATATTCGTGGGCAGAGGAAAATATTTCATATTAATATGCTGAAAAAGTACCTGCCTAGCGATGATCGTCGTAACAACTCCGTTCATGTCGTCCCAATGGCCAACGCGGCTTTGGTTACTGTCGACGACGAGGACCCTTTGAGTATCGACAAATCGTTGCCCATATTACAGACCACCGAGAGTATAAACGATGTTAATATCAATGATGAGCTTGCGCCGTCGCAGAAACAGGATCTTACACACCTGCTCCAAGAATTTGCCACGGTGTTCACGGATTTGCCGGGTTGTACGTCTTTAGTCCAACATGTAATACGACTTCAGACAGACGTACCGGTGTTTGTTAAACCGTACCCGCGCCCGCTGCACGCTCACGAAACGATAATTACAGAAGTACGTGCCATGCTACGGCTAGGCGTGATAGAACGATCAACAAGTCCGTATTGTTCACCGATTGTCCTGGTCAAGAAGAAAGACGATACCGTGCGTTTTTGTATTGACTATAGAAAGCTCAATGCTATAACCATCTATGATGCGGAACCCATTCCCAATCAGGAGGACTTATTCGCGCGGTTATCCAATGCAAGTATCTTCTCTAAAATAGACTTATCCAAAGGATATTGGCAGATTCCTCTCGAAGAAGGAAGTAAACAATATACAGCTTTTCAAACCCCTTTGGGTTTAATGCAATGGAAATATATGCCTTTTGGACTGGTTACTGCACCAGCCACTTTCGCGCGCATGATGAACATCATGCTAAATGAATTGCGCTGCGTTCTATCATATTTCGATGATATATGTATTTTTCAGGCTGATTGGGCTGGCCACTTAATGGCCCTTCGTGAAGTTTTTGCCGCTCTTCGCCGAGCTGGCCTTACCGCGAGACCCAGTAAAGTGTTCCTAGGATATCACCATATAAACTTTTTGGGTCATACCATAACCCACGGGGTTCAGACTCCAGACGATCGTAAGATATCCAGTATTTTGAAACTGCAACCTCCTAAAACTAAAAAGCAAGTCCGTAGCTTGTTGGGACTTTTGAATTATTACAGGAAATTTATACCAAACTTTTCCTCTCTCTCAGCCCCGTTATCTGATCTAACGAGGAAAAATGTTCCAAATAGAGTCGTCTGGACGCCTCAGTGCGCTGATGCCCTTCAGACTATTCAGAATTTATTTTCTACTTCCCCCCCTGCTTGTTTTACCCGATATACGCCAGACATTCATCGTCCGAACGGATGCATCAGATAAAGGAATAGGCGCCGTGTTACTCCAACAGCGTGACGGTTTCTTGCGACCGTGCTTATATGCAAGCCGGAAATTACTTGATCGAGAGACGCGCTATGCGATTGTCGAACGAGAGTGCCTCGCAATTGTTTACGCGGTAGATGCATTTTCTCGATACTTATTAATGTCCGAATTTATAATTGAAACGGATCATCGACCATTACTGTTTCTTAAGTCGAACAGAGCCAAGAATGCTCGACTAACCAGATGGAGCCTTGCGCTCCAGGAATACAAATTTACTATTCGGGCTATACATGGGGAGGATAATTTACAAGCTGATGTATTGTCCCGTTTGATTTAGTGTTCTAAAATAGTCTGTTAAACATTGAGGTTGAGCATTTTTCACCTTTTTCGGAGACCGTGGATGGTTTCACATTATATTGTCCTACCAATTATGGACATTCTTTCTCAAAATTTCCATGTGATTCCTTTTTCCACTAGCGTCCATCCTGACCATGACCTGAGTTTCAGACAACCTTGACGCCTTTGTCTGCGGGTCAATGAGATGAGAAAATGGCAAACCGAGCGACCAGACCTACTGCTGCCAGGATACCATTACTTTAATTAACTATTGTTCGTTCATGTTCTATGAATGTATTAATTACGCTCAGTGAAGCGATGAGCTAGTTGCTCAATATTTCAGTCTTTACAGTATGTCTGTGTGAGAGAAGTTTATCACTTTAATTCTTAAGTGCTACAATAATTATATATTATCACAGAACGTCGCATATAAATATACATATGCTATTGTCCATCGATAATGCACGTTCTTAGAATTTATTTTTTTTTGACTTTCAGTAACGATATATTTTTTTACTATATAGCCCTTTCCAAAGTACTATTACATAGCAACGTTAGTAGACAGTTATGTCGTTCAAACCCTAAGTTTTCACTGGGGTGGGGGATGTGTCAAGAACAGATTTAATTCATAAATGTTTCCACTGACTAAATTTTTGTGAGAGAGCAGTGAGTAATTTTTACAAACGTAATTATTGTGCGAGCCAGCATAACGTGGTTTCGTAAACAATTTGTTTTGAACAGTTTTTTTCCTAAAAGATAGACAGAAGGTGTGGGGAAGGACAGCGTAGGTGTGCATGACTGAGCACTTGTTATATCTCGTGTTTTGAACTAGGTTTAGTAGAGAGGGAAGGGGTGAGTAGGAATTAAATGTTATTGAGATGTCTGTTGACGTACAGAAAATCGGTGATCCAGAGTAAAAGCTCGGGGTTTTGAACATGTTAAGAATTTATTGCTATAAAATTACATTTTATTGTCTTGAGTGATTCGACCTTTGATGTCGACCCAAGGTCGTTGCGTAGGGCTGTTACTTAAAATAACTCAGTTCGGCAGCTGAGCTAGAAGTGGTTGCAGCAATCACAATCCAGGAATTAGACGGTAAGCTGCAGATGCAGTCCAGTATTTAAGGCCATACAGAACTTAGTTCTGGGCCACATGTAGACAATCCATTTACGAGGTGGACGGCGAGCTCTCAGCCAGATGAGAAGTCATAGAGACGCAGCGATTGAGCTGATATGTACAGTGATGGAGCATTGTCAGAAATCTACGCTCCTGAGCCCAAGCCTACTTGTTTGAGCATTAAACCCACAGCGCTAATATCAACAGCCCTCACATTGTGAGGGCCGAATGGTGAGCTAAAGATTTTAATTCCATGCTGAATTTACAGCCACCTACACATGTAGACTGTTGACCAGTACTGCCAGACCACATGCATTTCCCGCGACCACGTGTGAACTACACCAGAGCGCGCCTGGCAGAGACGCTATATAAATATGTTTTAGTATGAAGAGAGACAGAACTTTAAACCTTACAGGATCCGTCGCCCTCGGGCGCGGATTCTTTTGAATGTAAATTTATTGTGACTTAGATAACTTCATATTACATGGCCTTAAGTACTTCATAGTTGCTCCTCAGCTTAGCTGAGCATTTTCAGTTGCTATTGTATTCGTTATCTATTGTATATTTTATCTTTGAATTTGTTAGATATATAAACTTTGCAGTCTGTTACTCGAATTGATTTATTTAGTTTTTAGAGTGAAAGTTGTTTAATTGTTGTTTTTTTTTTGTGCTCGTGTGATTGGGAAGCGGACCTCTTGATCTATATTCCCCAAAATCCCGATCCGCGACAATTATCCCATGAGGGAAATTCTCTTTCACGGAGTGTTTAAGGGCACATACATGGTACACACATGGTACATACATGATACATACATGATACATACATGGTACATACATGGTACACACATGGTACATACATGATACATACATGGTACATACATGGTACATACATGGTACACACATGGTACACACATGGTACATACATGGTACACACATGGTACATACATGGTACATACATGGTACATACATGGTACACACATGGTACATACATGGTACATACATCTTGCACATATCTTACGCATCATTACATAAACAGATATCGCAACTCACTGAATTCAATAGCAGGCATATATGAAGTGACCTGGCAAGGAACCTTGCGAGAAGTATGACACACATCTAGCTAAAGTGTCTTGTTGAGGCGAACTGCGGGGGGGGGGGGCAAAACCATCTTCTGTATCAGCTTTCTCTGTTTGATTTCATGTGTATTATTCTGTTGCTCTTGGATGATCTAGAAATTTGATGAAACACGGGATGGTGGCTGCCATTTTAGATGGGTACGAATTTCTTTACACAAGCATTAATTTTGAGTATGAGTAATTCGGAATTCGGTGAACAATAAGGGGTAAGCCAGGCCAAGGCTGGCGTAGGCGCCAAACTGTTGGCTCGTAGCCTAATTAGGCTATTATGCATCACACTAAAACACTACTCATTGCCCACACCACCGCGGTGCATAATACTTAGGTGGCAAGACACCAGTGTGGGGCCTGCGCCAGCCCTGGTCTGGCTTACCCCTAAGGCTGACAGATGTCAGATGATGTCCTGACCACTGTGACCTGTGATAATAATATGTTTCAGATGGCCGTGTTGATGTGCGCCTGTTTCCTGATGATCTGGTTGCCTTACTCAGTGCTGAGCATCTGTTTCGCTTACATCCCGAGATTTGACGTGCTGCCCGTGGAGTCAGCAATCCCGACGGTTCTGGCCAAGACCAGTCATGTCATTAACCCACTGGTAAGTGTATGTGTGTGTGTGTTTGTGTGTCAGGTGGGGGAGAGAGACAGAGAATTTGAGAGAACAAAAGAGAGAGAGAGAGAAGATGAGAATTAAAGAGAGAGAGAGAGAGAAAGTGAGAGAATAAAGGAGAGACAGAGGAAAAGAGAGTAGAAGAGAGAACAAGAGATGGAGAGTGAGAAAGACGAAGAGAGAAGAGGGAGACAAAGTGAGAAAGAAAGAGAGAGGAGAGAGCATGCGTGAGAGGTATCTGAGAGGAAGAAGAAATAGAGGGAGTGAGAAAGAGAGAGAGAAAGTGAGACAGTTAAAAAGGAGAGGGAGAGAGAGAGAAAGAAAGAAAAAGTAAAAGAGGACAGAGAGAGACAAAGACAGAGTAGAAGATAAGAGAGAGAAAGCGTGAGAGAGACAGAGAAAGAGAGGAGAGAGAGAGAGAGAGAGAGAGAGAGAGAGAGAGAGAGAGAGAGAGAGAGAGAATCCGCATCTGAAGTGTTGATTCCACTGTGTTAAAATACTCCAGAGCCTCCCCCCTCCCCCCCCCCCCCCCCCAATTTTCGGTGTGACTTTACCAGCAAACAGACATTGAAACCATTATAGAAACTTGTCTTCTCTCGCTGCCATCCAACTTCAAATAAATCTTTAATGGAAAATGTTTTCAAGTTACAAGGTGAAGACCCGCTTCGCTTCCCGTTAATTAGTTACTTGCAAGAACTGCAGTCTTTCTAGTCCGACTCGGGTCAACTTGCCTTTGAATAAGACAATTTTGAAATCTGATCACCTTTCTAGAAGCCGACGAATACAGAGACATTGTTTTATTCCAATAAAAAAAAACAAAAAAACTGCCGTTCTTGACACAACATTTTCTTTGGTAGCAATAAAAACGCTGAAAAGTAAAGATTTTGCAGTGGGCGATATCGGTAGGCGGGTCTGAGACGAGAAATAATGAAAAGTAGAAATCAAAGGCCTTTAGTTCAATGACAGCCGGAAACTAACGCCAACTTGATCAGGAAAGACCAGTTCTAGAATTGGTTAGTGTTGGGGGACTCGTCAAACGTCTTCGAATATTTGAATATCGAGCCGTGTCAAATATTCGTCCGAGTAGTTTTGAAATTCTTCGACCCTCAGGTCCGCGGAATTTTTTTTTCGTGGTCATCAGTCGATGAAGAGGCAAATTCGAAATTCAACATATTCGTATGGAAATACATTATGTAGTGTACAAAAAGGCCATAGAGTAGTGTGAATTATGTCAGGAAGGACGCAAGATAATCATGCAATATTTCCACTTGACTCATGGTGTGAAGTCGCACTAGGAGTTGTATTTTATCGTAAAGAAACGACTAGGTATTCGCACCTGTCGAATAATCGAACAATATTTAACGAATTTAACGATATTAATTTATTCGAATAGTGCCATTTGCTGTTCGATCCAAGTTAGTGGACTAATCACAAACGTGAAGCCAGCCGTAGTTCAAAGACCAAAGTACTATTGTGCTCATTACTAACACCATAAAAACCACAGAAAAACTGTGGGGTCGCAGCATAGACGTGACGTCGGCGAAAGTTACCCAACGCGGAGGAATTTGTCCATTTTCGCACTATCTTGGGTCGCGCTTAGTTGCGATTCGGCTGTGAGAGTTACGAAAGTAACTTTGCAACTTTGTCGATACGGAGCTTCTGTTTGTGAACTTTTCACCTGGAAACAAGCTTTTCTTCACGATATGAATGGATTTTTATGACATATTAACCTTTTTTCGTGCGAATTTGATGGCCATTTTTTCCTGCCCATGACTGTTGTGTTAACTAATCTTCATTTCTCAACATGTGGTAAAACCCGATTTCGCTGTGGTAGCGTAGCATCCTTGTGGTAGTGTGGCGCCCTACTTTTTCATGTTCGCATGGCCTTTATCGAAGTGCGGCTGCCTTCCCGATTCAGAACTTTAAAATCAGATTAATCTTCGTTCCGTAACCCTGTTGGTACAACACTATTGTGAACAAGACTTTATTCTGACAACCTATGAACATTTATCTTTTTTCTTTTACAAATATATGAATTTCCCGGCATTATCCGGGATAAAACTGTGAACCCACCCTTCCATCTCTCTCTCTCTTTTTGGTCTAGAAAGCTTCCCATATTTTACAGTCGTACTGCAGATTTCGTGCGCACCAGAGCACTATGCACTCATTTCTGGTAGGGAAATGGCGCGCACTGAATTGAACGCATATTAATACATCGTTTCCGGTGCGGTGAGCTTACTACAGGGAGCCAAAACAAAGATCATTGTATTTTACTTTTTTACGACTTTTAATTTAAAAATACCTGAAACTTGAATTAACACAATCAGTCGATAGAAAAGCGATTGAACTGGATTTACTGACACATAAGAAAATTAATTTTATAACTTTTGAAACTGTCATTTAGGTTGTAAAGTCGAGCAAAAAATGGGGCAAAACTGCACCACAATGAATACCGAACAGCACGTAGGTGCGCGGAGTGTCCTTCGCTACGATAAGGTGTGCATTACGATGCGCTTCGGGTGGCTTTTGATAAGTAACTTTAGGCCAACGTGATGCCCCGGCGCGGACTCTCTATTACTAACACCGCAGGCGTTGGCGTCCGATTTCACCTATTTGGATCAAGGGCACTTCTCACTTACTTGCCATATTGCTTTATTAGTGAACAGTACGTGGAGATGGTAGGGCGAGACAGATATTTCAACTTAGGTGGAGACAACTGACAGCGATAGGCTTTGTATCTAATGAACACAGTCAAAATAGTCCGTACAAAATGCTAACTCACAGTGTTAAAACATCGAGGTCTTGCCCCATTGATATTTACCATTCTAATAGTCCTACACTCATTCATTGTGGGGAAGGGGGGGGGGTGTGAGGGCTGAAACCAAACGTATGAAAAACATTTATAAGAGAAGGGCGGGGTGGGGGAGGGGGTAACAAGCTCTAAAATGGAGCATAGGAGTTTAGGGCTTTATTTTAGGAGATTCACTGGCCTTGGCATTTACACCTCAGTTTTCTTGTTTTCATTTTTCCTGTTCTTGTTTCTGTGTGTTTTTGTGGTAAAGATTAATTTTTTAGAATTTTGCCCTGGCAGCGGCCTTGTCCGGCCTGCTCTTCTGGGCTTTCAACTGCCAGGGTACCGTTAACGTTCGCTACGTGCAAAAGGACCTTTCGAGTTTTTCGTCCTTATCCGCGAAGACTAGATGCTCGAGCCTATCTGCCATAGAATCAGGGGCAGGAATATTTTCCCCCCGAAAAAAAAAAAATCCAACCTTCCTGCACCGACAGGGGATCGAACCTGGCCCTTCGGCATGAGAGGCAAGCACCTGGTCACCTTGTCACCATCGAGCATAGGTGCTTTAGGGATGGTCTCATATCTCTTTGTGAAACGAGGACATTTGCGATGGAAACAGTTTCTATGTTGACACCTCCCGTTACTCTTCAAAATATTTTTAAAAGAAGAACCAAATGTCGAGACATATTCTTGAAAATGGATGCCTGTAGCAAGGGCATCCCTCAAACTGAAAGGGGGGGGGTGGGGGGGGGGGGTCATCTATCAAAATCAATAACTCTAGAAACCCCGAAAGACAAAAAAAAATAAAAATCCAAGACCAGTAATTATCCTGCGAAATCTCTGCTGGGTTATCTGCGCCCGACACCGGTCTCAAGCCACTGATCCGGTTTTGACCGGACTCCACCACTGATCCGGTGTTGCTGCTGGCGTGGAAGGATGAGCGGTCCCCGAGCTCAGCTGGCCACATTAACGTGAGATGGCGAGAAGTCGGGGTGGCTTTGAAGGATTAAGCTCCACTCCAGCCCAGCCCCCGAGGGTAGATAATGATGGATGAGAGTTTCCGGTGCAAAACGATACTTTTCTTACCATTTTTTTTTCTTTTTGTTGTCAGGCCAAGGTTGAATTATGGGTGAGGTACAGGGAATCGTATCTGTCTGAGTTTCGGAAATGTAGATCATAGATGGATAGATGATAGTCTATTATTATTTAACCCCCACAAAGATGTAGACATGTGATGAGTTGGTCATTTAACCCTTTTACCGCCTAAGAACCCCACTGCCATTCTATTCCATTTCCCCACAAAATGGGGGGTAACTCCGTATATTTTACACCTACTTATTTTGAAAAATCATTGTGGCAAAACTATTAAAATCTATCAGAATTTTATGAAATGTGAACAGGACATCCGCAAATGGACAAAGTTTGACCTAAGAAACAAAACAAGTAGGTGACATCAAATTTATGTGACATCAATTTATATGACCGAATTTCGATCAGGATCAACGGGAAGTCATGCTCCCATCTTTCTTCCTCTTTTTCTCTCTCTCCCCCTCCCCCTCTCTCTATAGCTCTTTCTTTCTCTCTCTTTCTCTATCTTCCTCACTCACCCTCTCTCTCCTCGTCTCTTCTCCTGTCCCAATGCTTCATCTCTACTCTCGCTTCCCCCTTCTCTATCTCTCTCTGTCTCTCACACACATCACTTTCTCTCTCTCTCTTCCTATCTCGCCATCTCTCCTCGCCGTTTCTTCTCCTCTTTCCCTTCCCGATCTCTCATCGCCCTCCTCCCCCCCCCCTCTTCTTGTCCATCATTGTCGCAATTTGTGGACTGCAAACCATACAATTCTCCATCATATTGTATTCCACTTTCTTCTCGGAACAGCCCGGGTACATCATCCATCTCAAATCGTGATAAAAAAATCACCTAACTGCAAACCAGCACAAAAAACCTAAAAAGCAAAGTAAAAACATCAGGTTTTCACTGAAACACACCTTATTGTTTACACTACAGCGGACGTATCGGCAAGTATCGCCGGGCGCTAGAACACGGCTGGCCAGATTTTTTAAAAAGACGCATGCTAAATCGGCGTATTTCGGCGTATTTGGGGATATGATACGGGTCCTAAATCGGCGTATTTCGGCATATTTGGGGATATGATACGGGTCCTAAATCGGCGTATTTCGGCATATTTGGGGATATGATACGGGTCCTAAATCGGCGTATTTCGGCATATTTGGGGATATGATACGGGTCCTAAATCGGCGTATTTTGGCATATTTGGGGATATGATACGGGTCCTAAATCGGCGTATTTCGGCATATTTAGGGGGTAGAGGGTTAAGTAGACAGGAAGGCAGGTGGTCAAGCAGTTAGATAGATGGATAGATAGATAGATAGACAGATAGATAGATAGACAGATAGACAGATAGACAGATAGACAGACAGACAGACAGACAGACAGACAGACAGACAGATAGACAGATAGACAGATAGACAGACAGATAGATAGATAGATAGATAGATAGATAGATAGATAGATAGATAGATAGATAGATAGATAGATAGATAGATAGATAGATAGATAGATAGATAGATAGATAGATAGATAAATAGATAGATAGATAGATATGTCAGGAGCAGAGTTAGGGTCTTGGGGAGCATTCGACTGCACGAGAGGCAGCTAACTCACACTCGGACACAACCACACAAGAAACGTATTAAACAACTAGAGGATCTATATATGTCAGGCCGGTCAGGCCATGTTTTACATAAATATTAATAAACAAAACAAAAGACAATAGAGGTATATTCCAAGCAATAAATTCTAATTACTAACTTAATCTATGATATTCATGTAATTATGGTTCCTTATTGGATGTACTGCAATCAATAGCAAATAGGTATATTATACGAAACTAGATATCAATTTAAAGTGTCAGTTGAGTCGAGACTGGCCAGTCGCCAGGCAAACTCTCCCTAAATCATATGGGCTTGAATGTTAGGAGAGCCCAGGAGGTTCCAAGCCTACAGAAGCACACTTCGGCTTGTAGGTAATTATGCAGTTGCAAAAAAAACAACTATTTATATATATGGACAATCATTATTCAATTCATCAACAATGTGCCATATTACTTCAATCATACTATGGAAATAATTCTATAACACAGGCCACTCGTCGTCGAGCGCCAGCTGGGGTTTCCCTAGACTTCCTGTGAGGCTGTGGCTCTCTCTCTATCTCTGATCTTCTATTATGCTTGAACAAATAAGATATATTACCATTGGTCACGCCTACTGGTAGGCGCGAACATCAAAATAGCGCAGCGTGGGCTTTCAAAGGTCAGCCCACTCAGACCTTTCTTTCTAGAGCTCAGTCAGTCCATTAGCAAGGACTTCTAGTCTTCAAATCACAGTTCAGGTACTGGCCAACCGGAGATACTTCACGACACGATGCTTCTGCTCGTCTGTATTCAATAAATCTTAACGTTACACGATGTTTTATACTATCTGGCTACCCAGCAGTGCTAGTCCGCTGGCCCAATTAGTTCAGCTATCTCATTGGTCGAAACCTCCCACCATTTTAATTGTAGTAATACGTCTGCACTATTCTACCAGCCAGTTAACGTGCAAAAACTTGTCTAGTCATACTTAACAATGTCAACTATCCCCACCTTGTTTCACCCCTACTCCATTACTTATTAATCACGAACATTAAAACCGACAAGCGTGACTCTAACAGTTTAACTTTACATTTATTTACTCACCAACTATAATTCGCGAGGGCCGTTCAAGGCCACCAGCCAATTTCTCATGGCCCTGTTAAAACAACAACAACTCACTCTCTGCGTGAGTTTTAACAACATCCGAATCATGACAAGATAGATAGATAGATAGATAGATAGATAGATAGAGAGAGAGAGAGAGAGAGAGAGAGAGAGATAGAGAGATAGAGAGATAGAGAGATAGATAGATAGATAGATAGATAGATAGATAGATAGATAGATAGATAGGAAGGATTCTGCACAGCTGTGGCAGTTTAAAAATTTGAAGTACTTTTACTATGTAATCTAAATTTGTTCTTCTGTTGATGTGTTACACTTTTAAGGGCATCCTACCTGCAAATTAAGCCGAGTTTCAACAGTACAGAAAGATCGAGGAGATTAATTTTGTCGAAAATTAACATTCCGTCGTGAATTGCTGTCTGTAATTGCAGGGGAAGGACAAGCCGGAGGGAAATAATTTGAAAAAATAGGGACAAGGTTTCATTTCTTTCTTTCTTTCTGCTGTTTTTCCTTTCTCTCTATCGCTGTCTTTCTTTTTCTTTCCTCCTCTTTCTTTTTTCTGTCTTTCTGTCTGTCCTTCCTTCTTTCTTTTCTCCCTTCTGCTTTTTTCTTTTCTTCTGCCTTTTTCGTTCTTTCTTTCTCTCTCTCTCTCTTTCGTTTTCTTTCTTTTTTTCTGTTTTTTTTTTCTTTCTTGCTTTAAACACGAACGGAAAACACCTATTTGACAAAAGCTTCAAACGACCCCTGCCTCCTACCCACCCCTCTTCCAAAATCTCGTGAACAGATGTGTGATATTGACAATAACCTTGACAACTGCTTCCTAACCGAGCATGTACCTTCCCAACGGCTCTGCTCTTCCCGCCCTTTTTGTTCATTTCTCCAACTTCTCGCGTGCACCGGCATGAATTTTGAGAAATGTGAAGCTAGCGCGAATCCTGCAAGCTGTCAGCTTCTCAGAGGAATTCATCAAGCCATGAGAGGAAAATCATAGCCACTTCTCTGAGCTAAAGTACGTTTAGCTCCCCATAAGGAAAATCTAAATATGGCTGATAATTATCTTCAACGAAAATCGAAATGTGGTTATTCGTGACCACGCACACGCCTGGTAAAATCCTGTTTCTTCACATCTTTTTAAATTATACATGCAACATTCTCTCATGTTTGCTTCTCCCAGGAGTTTCAATTTTTCATTTTGAATTCATTTTAATTCTGGATAACAAAAATAAATAGAAAAAAAAAGGCCCTTTCGTTGTATGAATTATTTAAAATTCTATCCTTCTCATCATTTAATGTCATTTTCTTATAAACTAAAAGTAAAACGTAATTTACATAAAAATATATGCAAGACTGAAATGACAACATTGGTTATTTGTGATTGGAACTTATGTCAGAACTTGCAGACAAAGTATCAGTCTTTTCCTTGGGGACGCATTTAAGGGCATGAATGACAAGTCGGTCAGACGGTCTACATCCCTTCTCTAGACAGTTTTGCTTTTCCCTCCGCGCCACCGAATGTTTTATATATATTTTTTTTTTACCTCGCCCCCTTTTCAACCCCTGCATCAAGAACAAAAATTAGCACTGTCTGGTCCCAAGTAGACAACAGCCCCCACGTCAACTCTCTGAATGGAAGTTTTGCAGACTTCACGAGAAGTCCGAGCATCTGGCGGGCGATACTGGAACAAGGAGTCATCAACCCGAGCTGCCGTACCCGGGCTGTGTCCTTGTGGGAAATCGGACCAAGTCTGTTTTCTAATTATTCTACCCAGTCTATTTATCGAGCGCTTCTCTGTCTGAATTCGTTTGGAATTAATTTAATTCAGTTACATCCATTTGAAAAGGAAAGGCATTGGGCATTAAACGAAGAGTCTGTGGCGTTCCCGAGTGCAAACATTCCTAATGACACCATAATCTCCATGTTGCCCTCAGAAATTACGTTTTAGCTTGACTGAATGTATAGATTTCATACATATCTGAAGAAGGCACTATGCCTGCGAACCTATGAAAGAATTATTTTTTGACGTATAGCCTAACCACAGCGCGTCTTGTCCTTTCTGAAAGAGGCTAAGAGTAAGACCTACAACTTGATTTAAAAGCTTTTAAGCACATTTACAAAACTCTTTTCAGATCTATGCAAAACAACTTTTGAGAATGTTACCGATGTAATACAATTTATACGGAACTATTTAATTGTATTTGGGGAATGTGGAATTTAGATTGATGGACCTCGGAATACCAACATAAATAAAGTACCAAAATAGATCAACTCAAGCTCTTGTTTCGGTATGCACTTTTTTGAAATATTGAAGTACAACTTAAACAAATTGCCCTCCAATCTTTTTACAACTCCAAGCTTCATCAAGTGTAATTTCTTGCACTACAACAATAAATGGTATGAAATTACATCTTCAAATTCTGTGTGGACACGGCCTCACACTATTGTGAGCACTGAGAGTCATCTTTCAATAAAGTTGCCGAGAGAATTAGAACCCATTGGCACTCCTGAATTTGAACTGTCACTTGTATTTGTAACTGGGGCGGGGCACCATCTCATGTTACACCGAGTGCAAGACGATTGGCTGAGTTAGAATTTCTTGTGGGACGCTTTACGTATTTGTTTGCTTCCTTTCAAGCAATCCCGTTTTGATTTGTCAAACAAAATAATGCATCTTTCTCAGTAATTAGGAAATGTAATATATTATGTTTGCTGCCACCTGCGAAAGAAATGGCTACCTCACCGATATGTCATGATTAAATTAGGGTGACATTTGCAATGTCGAAGTAATCTTCTGAATCTGAAATCGGATACCGTTGTCAATTCATCACCCAAACATTCGGAATTATGAAAATGAAAAACCTTGACCTCCGTTGTCGTTTGTTCCACCCCTACATTTTGTACACCTGAGACATACGACGTTAAACGTTTGCTGCTCCTAGTGCTGTGATAAGGAGTTAGAATAAATCGGAACTCGATAATTGCCACAGCGTATTTTAAACAACTGTCAAGGCGTGTGTTCTTTTATACCTCTTGTACGTACTAGAAAATCTCCAGTTTTTCAGAAAAGGAGATAGAACAAACAAGAAATAAGGTCATTAAAAACCCAGGAAACTTGATCTGAAGGAAATTAATTATTGTGCCATAACGATCCTCGTATCGTGTTCCAGGAAAGATTGAAATTCAAGTAAAGAAATTCCTGGAGCAAACATTCATTAGGCAGCATTGCCACTGGCTTAGTTTCTCTTGCCCTGGAGGAAATGAAAAAAAGAAAGTGTAATCCCTTAGTTTGCCGAGTCTAATGGACAACTTTTTAGAGATACCAAGGAAAATGTACCAGTTGTACTTGTTGTTTTGGAATGCAAACCTTGAGAATATTGAGCACAGCAAAGAATGCAGTTCGCAAAAAAAACCCAAAAAACTTTAAGCCATTAATGCATGAGATCTTCGATTTTCGTAAAATTTTGGCGAGTAACCTTTAAAGTAGTAATGAAAGGTGGGAAACTTCATGTTTGAAGGAATTTTTTTTTTTTCAGGTTATTACAACTTGCATTTATGTCCAAGTCGATAGAATCTAGAAGGTACATAAAGACGACAACACAAAGAATAAATATTAATGCGCCAAATTTAGTGGATTTAAACAGCAAATTCATAGTATGCAAATATGTTATGCGAAAGCCTCTACAGCACAATATTACAATACCATTGTCGTTGACAATACTTGCAAATAAACGTGAGAAATGTCACAATTATTTAAGATGCACTTGCAGGATAATTTCAGCATGTATCATCTCTGTTGCAATGTATACAGTAGTTAAATTATTGTATTTACGTGACGTCAGGAGGCGATGTTTAAAATTCTGTGTAGGACTTGTTAAGATAGGTTTACATGTGTACCAAAACGGAAACGTCAGAAACCCAAATAGTGAAAACTAAAGAATGTTTTCATATGGACTTAAGTAACCGTTTCCGTATACATGGAAATATTCTTTCTTTTTACTACTTGATGGATTTTTTTACGTTTCCCTTTCCGTTTCCTTTTTCCGTAAGCATAAAAACACAGCTTTAGTGGCCGATACTGAAAGCACGAGCGATATTCAACTCGGCAGGGGTGTATCTACTGGAAAAAGCGCCCAGCGCAAACTGTGAAACCTCCTCCGTCCAACCATCTAACACCCATCTTTTAAATCGCTGTCAAAATATCAGCTAAAAAATACACATTTTTAATCAAGTCCTTTGAGCTTTTAATTAACACATTCTGGCACTGCATGAAAATTATTCTTCAATGTCTTTACATCTGGAGAAAATTCTGTTGTTTTTTTTTCCTTTTTAAACTCGAGGGCGGCTTGACTGACGTTCAGAGAAATAATCAAGTATTCAGTGGCAGCCCCCTTCAGGTACCGCACGTGCCATACCTGCCATACAAGTACCTTAGATGCGCCGCTGCAAACTCTGCACTTTGGGAATTCCCGCAGTGATGCGTAATTGGATTCGAAAGTACTGGAAAGTGAAACATAATAACGTTGATGTGAGGTCAGCTATTGAAACGGTGATTTTCAAGATTTACGACTTGCACGGGCGGCTTTTTAAGCATATTAATAGCCAGCCCTGAAATAGCCTTCCCAATTCCACGCTCTATGCATTCACGGTGTTGATTAATAGACTGTTTTCCTCGACCAGTACAAAAACACATAATGAAAGTAGCACGTGTTTTAAAAACCTGACACGGTCTATAACTTTCTCTTGCGAAAAGAAATTGGCCGTGGGATCTTGTGAATTTTTCTTTACAGTACAAATTAGTGTTTGATTTTGTGTGAATTTTTCTGTACATTTTGAGAATGTGCCAGAAGTCTGTTGCAGTTGGTTATGTTTCCTGAAATAGAACAACCCATTGTGTACACGGAGGGATCTTGAGTATGGAAACTATTTATTTATATTAGTGATTGCTGAAAGCTGACTGTGAGTTTTGGAGATAACTTCTTGTTTATTGAGGTTCAGGAAAGGAAGAGTGTAAATAAATTTCTGCGTAAACAAAAAAACAAAATAAT
Organism: Onchidella celtica; assembly: GCA_963931925.1. Taxonomy (NCBI): domain Eukaryota; kingdom Metazoa; phylum Mollusca; class Gastropoda; order Systellommatophora; family Onchidiidae; genus Onchidella; species Onchidella celtica. Next base: position 21,005,564 of record OZ007576.1, on the reverse strand, counting down.
ACAGAAGAAATTATAGAAATAAACCGGGACAGAGACAGGTCAAATGGAGAATGCTACAAGAGGAGAGAAAAAGAGAGATTTTAAAACATTTTTTTGTTTCGGCATTAAATTGTCATCGTTAGGAAAAGACTCATAATTAAATTTTTAAAAAAAATGAGAGACTCATCGCTAATTGCTTGACAGATCGATACAAGTAAGAAGCTTTTGTCATTCCTTCAGCCTTAAGGTTCGATACCTCATTAATTTGAAGATTGACTGCACCTTTAGCAGTCTTCATCCCACCGGGGAGATACTTCAGGTCAGCTCACGACAAGTTCTAATCGTGTGGAAATTAGTACAGCTTTATCGTTCCAGAAGTGGGTGAAGTGTAAAAAAATACTTGGCATTAAAACCACAGCAACAACGACAACATCAGAAACAGCGACAGCCGCAACATCATTAGAACAGATGAAGAAGATTATGTCAACGAACAGTCGAACTCTCAGCATTGCAGTAAACACTAAGGAAATCACTGCTGTAAAACCATGGTAGTTTATCTTCTAGATACCTGTTTTTCAGTGCTGCCAACTATCAACAAAGCACATTTTGACCGACTGCTAGTGTTAGATTTCATGCATATCGAAGAACGCATTATGCCTGCGGATCCATGAAAGAATTATTTTCTAACGCGGACCCACGGCGCGTCTTGACTTTTCTGAGAAAGGTTGAACTCTACAACTTGATTCAAAAACTTTTACACATATAAATTACAAAACTCTTTTCAGATCCATACAAAACAATTTTTTGAGAATTTCAACACTGTAATACAATTCATAGTACGGAACTATTCAGTTCTATTTATGAAATTTAGAAGCCCTGAATATCAAACATAAATAAGGGAATTTGATGGACCGTGAAGGGCGTAAAGTGGCCGTTATCGTGCTGAAGCGCCGTAAAACTTAAACCCAAACTTAAACTGTATTGTTGGGATGTAAGAGGTGGTCCTGAACAGATGATACCTGAATTATTATATATCTTACGGTATAGAAACTGACAGAGAGATAAGTTGGCAGACAGACAAATAGATAGATAGATAGATAGATAGATAGATAGATAGATAGATAGATAGATAGATAGATAGATAGATAGATAGATAGATAGATAGATAGATAGATAGATAGATAGATAGGATAGATAGATTAGATATTGCTACACATTTTATGTCAAAATTTGGAGCCCGAAAGAACAAAAAAACAACAAAAAAAACTGAAGTTTTTCTGAAAACGGAGATAGAAGAAACAAAAACTAAAGTCAGGAAATCTCTAAAAATGTGTAAACTTTGTAATTGTATTAGAGAAAGTCACCGCCGACAGACAGTGGTATCGAGTCAAGGCGGCGTACGTATTTTTTTATGCCGTACTTTGGAAACTGTGGAATGGTCATACGCGTCCTCCACTCGACTGGCCTTGAGAGAGTCCAATCCCCAGCCGTCCGCTTAAGTTAACGACGTCTAGACCACAACATTACATGATTGTACCCTCTGACTGATATATGGGAAAGATTGGTCACCAAACGTGCGTCACATATTCATGTGGTCATTAACATGACCAAGTTATTATTTGTTAGCGAGGCAATTTCCTCCCGAAGGACCAATATTACAGCAGATTGGTCTAATCTACGCCCGGGCTTACAAAAATATGATTTCCTCGGCATCTAGATTGGCGTTATTTATTTACTATTTTATATGCTCTGATAATTGAAGGCTGCACCGGCAAGTGTCAATAACCCATCGAAAGGTGACACCAGGAGAAAAAAAAAAACCTTCTCGACTAAACATGGGCGGGAAAGCTGGCAATGTTAGTTAGACCAAGAAACACATCGTGGGGCTTAACTTTGAAAATTGGGAGACTCGTTGGTCTAGCAGCAAAGGTGCTCGCCTGTTATGCTGAAGGTACCGGGTTCGATTCCCGGTCGGTGCAGGCATGATGGAATTTTGGAGTAAACTTCCTGTTCCTGATCCTGTGGTCGGTGGGCTCGAGCACCTAGTCTTCTTGGATAAGGACGAAAAACTCAGAGGGCCCGTGTGCACGTTAAAGATACCTTGGCAGTTGGAAATCGAGAAGAACAGACCTGACAAGGCCGCTGGCCGGGCTAAAGTAGAACAACAATAACAACAACCCTATCACAAAACAAAAACAAAAAAAAACATAACAAGAAATATAACAACAAGAAAAGTGAGGTGTAAATTATACCAATAGCAGCGAACCTCCTACAGTAAAGACCTAGAAACCAAACTTTGAAAATTGTCCTCGCTGAGCATACTAGGATTATATAACCGCCATTTCATCCTTCTATGACAAAGCACTGTTTTTTTTAAAAAGAAAATGAATTTAGTTGAAAACCGCACTTATCCAGGTTTTGTAGTTGTCTTGGAGTTCTCGGCGTAAATTTTGCAACTCGCCCTTAATCATAAGATTGAACTAATCAATAGATTAAGACAAAGTACTTTTTTGCCCCTGTGTATTTCGAAGCAAGTTTATAACCTTCGTTTTTGATATTATTTCGGATATTCCTTTCCTTGCATGTCTGTAACCAACACTACTGGATTGATCATGATACCACTGATGGATTATTAGATCGGTCTGTTCCATAGACGAGTTTTTAGTAAGTATTACGCCTCACTCATTTGTGATAACCGAAATTAGTTTGTTTCATTTGATGTCACAGAACTTGTGCCATTACGAAATCTTGAGTTTTATTGCACTCTCTCGTTGGACGTTCCAAGCCATTTTTATGTTTTATTCTCTCACGAATTTCCTTTTGTTTTCTTTTTTACTTTTTGGATTACAGCCGCTGTACCAAAACAAACACACCAACTAACAAACAAAGAAATAAAAACAACAACAACTAACAAATCTTCTGAAGTGCGTATGCTCAGCAGCCGTGCACATGGTTGCGAGGATGCCGTGCGAAGCATCACGGTCAATATCACAGTTTGGGATGACTGTAAGTGAAACAAACCAATAGAAAGGGCGTTTGATCCACTTACTACTCTCGAATGTAATCAATGCATTCACTTCTTTTTTAAAACCAGTCTAGCCACCGTGACTGAGTGTTATTTCAAAGGCATTAGTCAAAGTCTGTTGACTTTGACGGTATCCGCCTCTGCTAAATATTCGCCATGGCAAAGTCGAGAGCCAAAACCAATTATAATTTTGATCAAGTGGAAAATTTCTTGTGTTAAAAAGAAAAATCCTTTGATAATGAAATCACGAAAAAAAGACAAGATTCGGGATTACGACATTTCATTTCTGTCCTTGAAGATTCCGTGTGGGCAATTCGGTGTAAGAATCTATTTCCCTGTTTCTTCTGAACTTGGAATAAAATTATTTTCACGAACAAAGGAGTCACTAATGATTTCTTTAAATTTCATCATCATCATCACCATCATCATCATCATTTTTCTCTTTCTCCCCCTGCCCCTCTCTGTGTTTCTCACTTCTTCTCTTGTGTGTCTCTCTCTCTCTCTCTCCCTGGCTATCTTTGTGTCTGTCTCTATGCCTCTCTTACCGTCTCTCTCTCTAGCTCTCTCTTTGCTTCTATCTCTGCATGTGTTTCTACCACTGTTTCCCAGTCTCTGTGTGTCCGTGCGTCTGTCTGTTTCTCTCCCTCTTTCCATCTCTTTCTGTCTCTGTCTCCGCGCCCCCCTCTCTCTATTTCTGTCTGTCTATATCTCTCTCTCTGATTATGTCTGTCTCTCTTTTTCTGTCTTTTTCTGCTGCGTCTGTCTGTTTGTCTATCACTTTCTTTTTCTCCCTCTCTCTTTCTCCCTCTGCATGTACCAGGAGTAAATAACCATGGCAAATTTAACTTGAGTTTTGTCCCGTCAGACAATCAAATTAACTCTGTCTGTGCTAGCCGTTATCGTGCCGACCTGCCGTAGAAGTACCCAAACTCAAACTCTAATTGTTTATGCTAAAGCTGGCTATCATCTTGCCTTTTCCCAGCACAGTGGGGCCGTTATCGTATCGATGCGCTTTCTCCAAACTCAAACTCAAACTCAGCTCAGCTAGGCTAGGCCAGTGTCGACCCTATCACTGACAAACTCGAAACTCAAAAATCGCAATTTTCAGTTGAGAACCAGCATCCCTTCAGTTCCTACCCGGCCGCTCTGCCCAAGCATTTTCATCCACGTACGAAATGGGTTGCACACATCAGTCTGAAGTTAGTCAAGTCTTGCGTTGCGTTCGTTTTTGAGTCAGTGCACGAGATCTCTTTTTCCGTCAGCTGACTCAAACAGTTTTGACGAGCCTGCACTGGCGAGACAGACTCGTTTCAGCTTCGGCACTGTACTAGCAAGGCAGTCTCGTTTCAGCTTCGTCACTGTACTAGCAAGACAGACTCGTTTCAGCTTTGCCACTGTACTAGCAAGACAGACTCGTTTCAGCTTCGCCACTGCACTAGCAAGACAGTCTCGTTTCAGCTTCGCCGCTGCACAAGCAAGCCAGTCTCGTTTCAGCTTCGCCACTGCACTAGCAAGACAGTCTCGTTTCAGCTTTGCCACTGTACTAGCAAGACAGACTCGTTTCAGCTTCGCCACTGTACAAGGAAGACAGAATCGTTTCAACTTCGACATGCACTAGCAAGCAAGACAGACTCGTTTCAACTTCGACATGCACTAGCAAGACAGATTCGTTTCAACTTCGACATGCACTAGCAAGACAGACTCGTTTCAACTTCGACAAGCACTAGCAAGACAGACTCGTTTCAACTTCGACATGCACTAGCAAGACAGACTCGTTTCAACTTCGACAAGCACTAGCAAGACAGACTCGTTTCAACTTCGACATGCACTAGCAAGACAGGCTTGTTTCGGCCTCGTGTAACTCCGTAGTCCACATCTTTGACTAAAACCGAGACAAAAACAGCCTTGACTCAGTGTGCCACCACGTCCTCCCTTAAATCAGGTCTAAATATATGAATAGACAAAAAAAAAAAAGAAACAAATTTAAGGTCCGATGATGTTACAAATTCTGACGATCGGTGTCTCTTGTCTTGCATATTTTTCCCCTGCGATTGGAAAAAGGAAAATACTTGTTGGTTTATTCTTCTGAAAAGACAAGCTGTGGTCCCCGACCCTGCCCGGGATAAATCTGTTTATCAGTTTCAGTTCTGAGTGACTATAACGGGTCTGCTTCAATTTACCCATTCCTTTTGGTTTTATTTTGTTGTTGTTTGTTAGTTCGTTTGTTTATCTTTAGAAATGGCATTTTGCACTCCCTTTGCGGGTTTACGCCTGACGCACCCCATCAAATTTTCATGAAGTAGCAATGATTTGCTCACGGGCCAGTGTGTTTGATCGTGAATATATCACAGAAAGTGATAATGTCATCTGTTCACTGAAAAAAAGGATTTGTGGGGCAAAATTAGCAACATTGAGCAATCAATTCCCCCCCCCCCCACCCCCCACCCCCCAACCCCAAAGCCTCGTCTCCAATCCTAAAACAAAAACCTCCCCCTCCCCCCAAGTGAAAAGGGAGGGGCCTTCAAAACTTCACGCCAATCAGGTCTTGTTAAAAAGCGGGCGAGTTTTTTTTTAATTTTATTATTATATAAGATGATAGAGACTAGGAGAATGGAACACGATGATGCAAATAGTAGAGGTGGAAAGGTCAGATATTTCCCAATCTGACGATGTGCTTGAATCCCTCTATGAAGACAATTTGTACATCATCTGTCTGTCCTTTCTTTTGCAATCCGGCAGATTTGACTGGGAAGATCCAACGTAGGCCTACTGCCGATGATCGGGGGCGCTTTCATTACATCCATTTGATCTTGTGATCGATGGATGGATCAAAAGTTTGATTGCGTCGGGAATTGTAGGATCAGACTTATCAAGATCAGATAGTCTGTCCTTCCACCGTCAACGCTACATACTCCTATGAGCCCAGTTCACCACAATTTAGACTTACATTGTGATGGGGTCACCACGCTCTCTTCATTCTGATCGGGTCCCGAAAGACCCGCTCACCACCATAGAATTGGGTACTACTAGAAGGGAAAGAAGCCCATTTTTCGTGACTACAGAAAGAATGCACACCGCCATTTTGGATGAACTGCAACTTCGCTTGACTTGATCAGCGGTAAACAATACCCGTTTGTACATTTCCACAGGGGTTAAGAGCTTACAAACGGCTCTAAATAGTTCAATTAACCCCAAAAACATGAACAGACTCCTGTAAACAGATACCCACACTGTCTTTGGTGATACCCACACTGTCTTTGGTGAAAACGGCCTCTTTCGATTCTTGTTACCGCCGTGACCTAGTTTCGCAATTTGACGGAAGTGAGATCTCCCTCTAAATACATACTTCCTGATTAAACAGCGTTGCGCGCATGCCTAGTGACGAACATTCTGTCTCATCCAAAATGGTCAAAATTGATGACGTATATATCTGTCTTGTGTTGCTTCTGGTAATATGTCTATCCTGTGATAGTATCTCTATTCTGTGACCACTACTCTCTCTTTCATTATGGTGAGGTCGTACAGGATCCGAACACAAAGTTCTATAATTATTTTCATTTCCATCGCACCGGTGCGCACTTGTGACTTTGTTGCGCTGCAGCCGCGTCGCATTTTCTAAAAGTAAGCCGAGTGAATGGAGATGCTCATCCTTCCGAAACCCGAGCACATTGCAGAGTCGATAAGACCATGAAACGAAAACACGACTGCGACGCGAGAGCTAGTCCTATGTGCGCCTAACCTAAAAGTAGGAAAACATCAAGTCCTCTATAAGACTTACAAGCATCAAATCCATTCCAGTTAGGTTTACAACGGCAAAAGTTTTCCTGTGGATCTCCTCGTAGGTCTCCATCACAGACATCTTTGCTACATCTTTTGGATCTGATTAGCTCCTGGCCCGGCACGTGATCTCCTCGGGAATCACCGGGCGAGATCCAATCTGTTCTACATCAATAAATCCACATCTCCCCGGGCCTTCCTTGTCACAGCAATAAAAAGACATGCCCTAAAATTTTACTATTCCAAGCTGATCTCCGACAGAACTCATTAAATGTTAATGTGAGTTCATGAACTCATTAACTACTCACTCACAGATTGAATGCGTTGGGGGAAGAGGTGAGGGTGTGTGAGTATTTGGGCAGATTCTCTGGAGAGGAAAACTGCACATTTTTAGGTTTAAGATGTTATCTATCTATCTATCTATCTATCTATCTATCTATCTATCGCCTTCAAGGGACAAGGTGGTCTAGAGGCAAGGTGCTCGCCTCTCATGCCAAGGGTCCCGGGTTCTAAACCCGGGCAGTGCAGGCATGTTGGAAATTGGATTTTTCTCGTGTTTTCAAGTCCCTGGTCCTATTGGGGGGATAGGATCGAGTAGTTCTTGGAAATTGGATTTTTCTCATATTTTCAAGTCCCTGGTCCTATTGGGGGGTAGGATCGAGTACCTAGTCTTCTCGGATAAGGACGAAAAAATTCGGAGGGCCCGTGTGCACGTTGCGCACGTTAAAGATACCTTGGCAGTTGGAAATCGTAAAGAGCAGGCCGAAAGGCCGCTGCCCGGGCAAAATTGAAATTAATAGATTAAAATTTGTCCATATCATCTCCCCCCCCCCCCCCCCCCCCGCCAGAACAAGAAATAATAAAACAAGTAAAGTGAGGTGTAAATGCCAAGGGCAGCGAACCTCCTAAAATAAAGACCTCAAATATCTATCTATCTATCTATCTATCTATCTATCTATCTATCTATCTATCTATCTATCTATCTATCTATCTATCTATCTATCTATCTATCTATCTATCTATCTATCTATCTATCTATCTATCTATCTATCTATCTATCTATCTATCTATCTATCTATCTATCTATCTATCTATCTATCTATCTATCTATCTATCTATCTATCTATCTATCTATCTATCTATCTATCTATCTATCTATCTATCTATCTATCTATCTATCTATCTATCTATCTATCTATCTATCTATCTATCTATCTATCTATCTATCTATCTATCTATCTATCTATCTATCTATCTATCTATCTATCTATCTATCTATCTATCTATCTATCTATCTATCTATCTATCTATCTATCTATCTATCTATCTATCTATCTATCTATCTATCTATCTATCTATCTATCTATCTATCTATCCGTTTGTCTGTCTGACTGTTTCTGTCTGTGTAGCATCTGCGGGCTACCCCTTGCCCTCCCCCGGTTTTGTTGTTGTGCTGGTGGCTGAGCATGTGTCCACTACTTTTTCCATTTTATTGTTGACAACCGCCAGAGTGTACTGTACTCCGTGACCTGACCTTCTTTTCTAGTGAGTAGTTTTTTTCCTCGCTCGCTTGTTGTCAGCTGTTTTGACTCGTTCAGTAAATATTAGTATGTTCCCGAATATTCGATAACATTGTGGATAAGGATGTTTACGCCAGATTTGGCCTTGAGTGATGTAACCTGATGACGTATTGATGCGTGATTGGTTAGTTTGTGCGAGGGCAAAGGTAACGTTTATTTCGGGAACTTTCTGTAGGAATGTTTATATATATAGACCTGTGTGAGTGGTTGGTCGGTGAGTAAGTGAGTTTCCTTTTGTGTGGCGTAGATATTTAGTTTCGCTGGTGTCTTCCTAGTATTTTATTGTTCACTATACAGTTATTAAACTTTAGTATTATTTAATCTATCGTCCGATCTCGTGTTTATTTATTTTACAGCTGTAATAGTTTCGTTTTCTAAAGGGTTGTAGTTAGATCAACTAACTCCCCCCTACTATAACGTGCTAGAACAACCTCAGCTGTTACATATTGGGGGCTCGTCCGGGATCCGACCATATTCGAGCGGACCAGATCAAAATTACTAGATTTATTTACATAGTTTATTGTAGAATATCATCGACAAGCTATCTACAACATGTCGCAGGTTATTGGAAGGCTTAGCCAGGAAGCGGACGCTATGGAGCTCACTGGGCAGGAGAGACGGGACTACCTCCGTGAAGGCCTAGAAAGAGAAAGACAGCTGGAGGCTCAACGACAGGAGAAGGAGGCTGAACGACAGGCTCATGAGAAGGAGGCTGAACGACAGCTGGAAAGGGAAAAGATGAACCACGAGTTGGAGATAGAGAGGATGCGCCAGCAACGTGGAGGCAACGACTCAGCGCAGAAGACCGACGACCACGCCAGTTCTAAGAGACCCAAGCTACCTGCATTTCAGGACAAGAAGGACGATCTGGATAGCTGGTTGCTGCGGTTTGAGAAGTTTGCCGAGACAGCTGAATGGCCCAGATCCACCTGGACGACATCACTGTCTGCCCTGCTGACCGGGAGAGCTTTGGAGTGCTTCTGCAGACTACCGATCGACGAAGCCAAGGACTACGACAAGGTCAAGGAAGCGTTGCAGAAGAGGTACAACCTGTCAGAGGACGGATACAGACTCATGTTCAGACAAGGTAAGCCTGAAGATGGAGAAGATGTTGGAATGTTTTTGACCAGGATCAAGACCTATTTAGAGAGGTGGATAAAGCTGTCGAAGACGGAGGAGACCTACGAAGGAGTGAGAGATCTGTTCGTCAGAGAGCAATTTATGGATGCCTGCCCACCAGACCTTGCAACCCATGTGAGGGAGAGGAAACCAAAGACGCTACAGGACATCGCAGATTCAGCGGAGGCGTACCTGGTAGCGAGGAACCGGACGCTCAGCGGGAGCGCCAGACTGCAGAGCCGGCCAGTGCGACAGAGGCCCAACGGAGACAGAAGCCCACAGGTCTGCCATAGGTGCCAGAGGCCGGGACACAAGGCGACGGAGTGTCGTGCAAAGTTAAACGACAAAGGTGAGTTGAAATGTTACCTTTGTGGAAAGCCAGGCCACGTTCGGAGGATGTGTCCAGCCCAGAAGGATATGGGACGAGGCAAGCCGAACAAGGCGGCGGCGGCCGTAGTGATAGCGGCGGACGAGTCGTCGAGACAGGATGCGACGACGGCTGACACCAGCATCAATGTTCAAGCGGTAATGAAGGACGGGAAGCTACAGTTAGCGGTGCCTGTTACTTGCGGAGGATGCAGTGACGGAAGGACCGTGGAGAAACTGAAGTTACCAGTGATGAAGGGCTTGATTGGAAATCGAGCGGTAGATGTCCTAAGAGATACCGGCTGTGAAGGTGTAGTGGTGCGGCGAGCACTGGTGGACGACGGACAGCTCACCGGTGGGAAGAAACTTATCGCGAGGATCGATAACTCCTTGGTAGCGGCGGAGGAAGCCGTTATCGACGTGAAGACGCCTTACCTGACGGGCAAAGTGACGGCGCTGTGTCTCCCGGAGACCATCTGCGACCTAGTAGTCGGGAACGTGGACGGAGCGAAGGATCCGTACGACCCTGATACTGAGGTGATGGTAGGAGCGGTGACCACGAGGGCCCAGGAGAAGAGGAAGGACCGGTCTACGTCGCTGAAGGTGCCGAGGGCAGAACGGCACGCGGGAGTGGATAGAGAGGAACTTATCCGACTCCAAGAAGAAGACGAAGTCATTAGGAAGTTAGAGCAGAAGAAGATCCCAACTAATAGAGGCAATAAATCTGTTCATTTTGAGAAACATGGAGGAGTACTGTACCGGATCTACAAGGACCTGAGACAGGCGACGGTTATAAGGCAAGTGGTACTACCCGAGAAACTGAGAGAGTATGTACTGAGTGTAGCCCACGACTCGATCGTCGGAGGACACCTCGGCGTGAAGAAAACCAAAGACAGAGTTATGAGCAATTTTTATTGGCCTGGAATTGAAGGTGACGTCGCGAGATACTGCCGCTCATGCGACATATGCCAGAGGACAGTGAACAAAGGAGCGACCCCAAAGGTGCACCTGCAGAGTATGCCAGTAGTGGACGTACCATTTAGGCGAGTGGCCATGGACTTAGTAGGACCTATCGACCCCCCAAGTGAAGGTGGACATCGGTATATCCTGGTGTACATAGACTACGCTACTCGTTACCCCGAAGCCACACCCTTGAAGAAGATCGACGCAGAAACGGTAGCAGAAGCCTTAGTGAACATCTACAGCCGTTTGGCTGTGCCCGAAGAGATCTTGTCGGACCAAGGGACCCAGTTTATGTCAGATGTCATGAAGGAAACGAATAGACTACTGGGAATTCGACAGTCGACCACTACAGTCTACCACCCTATGTGCAACGGGTTGGTGGAGCGATTCAACGGCACACTGAAGAAGACCTTAAGGCGACTGTGCGCAGAGCAACCCAAGCAGTGGCACAGATACATCAACCCGCTGCTTTTCGCATATCGTGAAGTTCCCCAAGAGTCGACCAAGTTTGCCCCATTCGAGTTGCTGTATGGGAGAACTGTGAGAGGACCAATGCACATCTTACGACAACTATGGACCAAGGACGTAGAGGAGCCGGAAACGAAGACCAGTTACCAGTACGTCATGGAACTACGTGAGAGGCTGGAGGACACATGGAAGTTAGCGACGGAAGAACTCTCCAAGGCTCAAGGTAGACAGAAGACCTACTACGACCGGAAGGCGCGAGAGAGGAAGTTCCGCCCCGGAGATGAAGTGTTGGTGCTATTGCCGACGAACACTAACAAGCTCCTAGTCCAATGGAAGGGACCATATAAGGTAGTCTCAGTTGTCGGTGTCAACAACTATAGAGTCAAGATGGGTGCAAAAGAAAAGACCTTGCACGCCAACCTCCTCAAGAGATACATTCCAAGGACGTCAAAAGCAGCAGCAGTGGCAATGGAACCGAGACCTATTGTGACCGAGATGTGTGGGATGGACAACAGTAGGAGAGATACCACGCCTGAACATGTCAACGCCATAAAGGACGGCGGCGGTGATAGTGCTGAGACTGTACTGGCAGAGGACGACATGATGGACAAGAGACAACCCGTGGAGTCAGCTGGCATGACAATCATCGAGGACTGCGACCTGGAAGGCGACAACGGTGGAACGACCGAGGACCTTGCCGACCTAGGAAGCTGGAACCAGAATGAAGGCTACAGAGATGTCCAGTATGGAACGCAACTGACATCGGAACAACGTCAAGAACTCTGCGATGTGGTGAAGAATTACCAGCACGTCTTCACCAATCTCCCTGGATGCTGCCAGTTGGGTGAACATCGCATCGACCTGACGACAGAAGTACCAGTTCGTCAACGACCATACCCGGTGCCCTACGCTATGCGCGACTCATTGAAGGAGGAGCTTAGCACCATGGAACGGCTGGGCATCATTCGAAGGAGCTCATCAGCTTATGCTTCACCTATTGTTGTCGTCAAGAAGAAGGACGGATCCAACCGAGTCTGCATCGACTACAGGAGGTTAAACAAGATCACAGTATTCGACCCTCATCCGACAGCAGCGCCATCAGAAGTGTTTCAGAGTCTCTCGAGAGGAAAATTATTCTCTCGGATTGACCTGAGCAAGGGATACTGGCAAGTGAAAGTTCGAGAGCAAGACATTCCCAAGACGGCGTTCGTCACCATGGGCGAACACTATGAATTCATTCGGATGCCTTATGGGATGATGAACTCAGGAGCCACGCTGAACAGGATCGTAAAGCCATTGATCCGTGGAATGAACAATGTGACAGCATATGTGGACGACCTGCTGATTCATACAGAGACATTCGACGAGCATGTGAACACTCTCAAGGACTTACTGCAGAGGATGGACCAAGCTGGATTAACTGCAAGACCATCGAAGTGTCTGATTGGAACGTCTGAAGTAGACGTTGTTGGACACTTAGTGGGAGAAGGTATGATTGGCCTGTTAGAAGAGAATGTATGTAAGGTACGAGACGCACCTAGACCCACCACTAAGAAGGAAGTGAAAGCATTCTTAGGATTAGTGGGATATTACCATGAATTTATTCCTAACTTTTCAGCGATTGCATTACCATTGTCTGATTTACTTAGAAAGGGTCAGCCCAATATAGTTCAGTGGGATGAAACGCAGGAGAAAGCGTACACCTCTTTGAAGAATGTCATTATCTCCAAACCCGTATTATGTTTGCCAGATTTTTCCAAAGAGTTTGTCTTAGCAACTGATGCATCAGATCGCGGATTAGGCGCTAGTCTTATGCAGGAACACGAGGGAAAGTTGTACCCTGTGGCATATGCTAGTCGTAAGCTATTGCCTCGTGAGACAAAATATTCGGTCTCAGAGCGCGAATGTTTAGCTATTGTTTGGGCTGTAAAAAAGTTTACGTTGTATTTGTATGGAAAGGAGTTTGTGCTCCAAACTGACCATCGGTCATTAGAGTTTTTGAACTCTGCCAAGTTTGACAGTCCAAAGTTATTACGATGGAGTTTATTTTTACAGTCTTATCGATTTAGGATTCACTACGTAAAAGGCAGAGAAAATGTCTGTGCCGATTTCCTGAGCAGGGTATTTTAAAGTAGTACACTATCAGTGAAATGCATTGTAACCCATACTTTTGCCTACTAGATGAATTTCTAGGACGGTAGTATTGTACTGTAATTGGGGACATAGTTCATCTGTGACTGAATATTGAATTGATGGCTGATAGAGAGTCATGATGTGTTAGTCACATTTTGATTTTATGCTATGTCATATTAGTTACCAATGGAACTTGGTGTAATTTTTGGAAAATGTAACCCAAATGGGGACTGCGAGCAAGCAGTGTTTGTGTTATATTGCAATGTTGTAACTTGTTTTGACCTAATATGATGAAGAAAGACCCTGATCAGTGGTCGGTATGTATTGGTATTTTGCCATTGTACGTATGAATTATACATTTTGGAGATAACTATGTTATATACAAGTTATATGCTATGATTCGTGCACGAAGCATTATGTAAACGATGGGCCATCGTTTCACCTTATATGATTTGTAATAATATCATTGACCATCGTTTCACCTTATATGATTTGTAATAATATCATTGACCATTGTTTCACCACAGTGGTGGCGTTGTGTTATTTTGACTAGTAGGCCTACTGTCTACTATTGGGAAGCAATGACGGTATTGTATTAGTTATGGTATTAGTGATGCAAAGTACACTGCATTGTATTGTATTTGTGATGACATTCGGGAAGACACTGAAATTGTTATTAATTGTAATAGAATTAGCAACTACCTTTGTGAGATTGGGAGTGCTATAAGATTATTTCACGATAGTGCAGACGCTGTATAATGTTTTTGGAGTTAAAAGATATTCAACTTAAATTGGGGAGTTGTGCAGCATCTGCGGGCTACCCCTTGCCCTCCCCCGGTTTTGTTGTTGTGCTGGTGGCTGAGCATGTGTCCACTACTTTTTTCATTTTATTGTTGACAACCGCCAGAGTGTACTGTACTCCGTGACCTGACCTTCTTTTCTAGTGAGTAGTTTTTTTCCTCGCTCGCTTGTTGTCAGATGTTTTGACTCGTTCAGTAAATATTAGTATGTTCCCGAATATTCGATAACATTGTGGATAAGGATGTTTACGCCAGATTTGGCCTTGAGTGATGTAACCTGATGACGTATTGATGCGTGATTGGTTAGTTTGTGCGAGGGCAAAGGTAACGTTTATTTCGGGAACTTTCTGTAGGAATGTTTATATATATAGACCTGTGTGAGTGGTTGGTCGGTGAGTAAGTGAGTTTCCTTTTGTGTGGCGTAGATATTTAGTTTCGCTGGTGTCTTCCTAGTATTTTATTGTTCACTATACAGTTATTAAACTTTATTATTATTTAATCTATCGTCCGATCTCGTGTTTATTTATTTTACAGCTGTAATAGTTTCGTTTTCTAAAGGGTTGTAGTTAGATCAACTAACTCCCCCCTACTATAACGTGCTAGAACAACCTCAGCTGTTACAGTCTGTCTATCTATCCAGCTATCTATGTGGCGTGTTCTCACGTGCAGGATGTACTTGACCTTGATATTTATGCATGTGATCGACAGATGGTGAAGATACAAAAACTGGACAGAGGACAGAACATGATCCGGAATAATTTACTCCCCCCCACCCCCCCCCCCCCACACACACACACCTTCCCGGCCAGCCCTACCTCTCCCGGACCTTAATTGTCTGAACACGAAGCCATTGACAAGATGTGGCTCAGCCAAGTTTTGGACATGCAAGGAATTTGACACTGAGACTTTGTAAATTCTGACCTCGGAGAACCAAAAGACAAGGACGCAAGATGCACATTATGCATTTCCTCTTCCCCCCCCCCCTCACTCTCCTCCCCCTCTCACTCTTTCTCTGTCTCTCCCTCTCTCTGTCTTTCCTTCTTTCTCCATCTCTCTTCCTCTCTCTCTCTCCTCCCTTCTCTCTCTTTCTCTCTCTATCTCTCTCTCTTTCTCTCTCTATCTTTCTTTCTCTCTTTCTCTCTCTCTCTCTCTTTCTTTCTTTCTCCCTCTCTCCTTCTTTCTTTCTCTCTCCTTCCTTCTCTCTCTCTCTCTCTCTCTCTCTCGCCGTGTGTGCCTCTCTCTTCTCTCTCCTATCTCCCTATCTTTTTCTCCATTTATATTTAATGCACTATTGATTTTCCCAATATGGAAATGTACTTTTTGTTTTGCCCATTTAACAAAGTGTTTCACATTCCTCCACTGCTGGTAAACAAAAACGAAATAGGACAGTTCAATTTTAACCCTTTCAGCACAGCATGTGGTTTTCCAGTCACAATAGATCACAAGACAATCCACCTAGGCTGCGCCGCAGAAATCCTATCTCAAGTTTCTAAAGACATTTAATGACAGCTGGACGATCCATTTTGTTCATGTCGCACAGGAAATTCAAAAGAGAACATGAGCATTTGGATAGAATTGCGTACATTCCGACCATTTTGAAATCTTATTAAATAGGCTTATTGATAAGAATAGAGTTGGGGATTGCGTTTGGGTTAGGGAGAGGTTTAAGATTAGGGATAGGGTTTGGATTGGGAAAAAGGCTTAGGGTCAGAGATAGGATTATCTTTAGGAAAAGGTTTAAGGATACTGATAGGATTAGGTTTAGGAAAAGGTTTAAGGATACTGATAGGATCAGGTTTAGGGTCAGAGATAGGATTATGTTTAGGAAAAGGTTTAAGGATACTGATAGGATTAGGTTTAGGAAAAGATTTAGGGTTAGAGGTAGGATTAGGTTTAAGAAAAGGTTTAGGGTTTGAGGTAGAATTAGGTTTAGGAAAGGGTTTAGGATTAGAAGTAGAATTATGTTAGGAAAAGATTTAGGTTAGAGATAGAATTAGGTCTAGGATTAGGAAAAAAGGTTTAGGATTAGAGGTAGAATGAGGTTTAGGAAAAGGTTTAGGGTTAGAGGTAGAATTACGTTTAGAAAATGGTTTAGAATTAGAGATTTGATCAGGTTTAGGAAAATGTTTAAGGTTAGAGGTAGGATTGGATGTAGGAAATGTTTAAAATTTGTCATATATAAGTCACTGCTGTCGGCTAATTTAAACTATTCGACGTGCTGGCAGCTAAAATTAACACAGGAATACCCTTCTGCTTGGTACGCCGAGACAGATGTAGATAGGGTGGAAAGTGACAGGCGGGGCAGTTGGTTGAGGGGAGCGCGGTTTTGAAGCTGGTCAGTTATAACATTGGATTGGATATTAAGTTGAACAGAAATTTCTCATTTCCGACTGGAATGAAGGAAAATACACGAAAAGAGATTGCGTCATCGTGAATATAATGGATCATGAACAATTAACAACAACAAAAACCGTGAAATGAAGCTTTCGCATTTTTAATTTCATCAGCCCCAAACCAGAAGATAATCAAGTACCTTGCATGTTTTGCCTTCAAAAACACCCGCATGTGCTCGAAACTTTGAAGACAGTTAGAGCGATGAAGAGCTGGATTTAGAACAACATTTTAATTGTAAAAATCATTCCAAGTGGTCATTGATCCGTTTTGCGTCCTTCTTGCCAATCAATAAGCATGGAGATTTTCCAGCTGTCAGAACCTGTCAGAAGTTCTTTAATTTTGTTTTTATTTCCCGCTAGGATTAACAAATGCGCAGGTCAGGACAAAAAGGTTTTTTTTGTTTTTTTTTTCGGGGGATGGGGATGGGGGGGGGGGAGGGGCAGATGGGCCACTTGGCCTGGCCCTGCGGTCTACTCCCGCTGGCAGAGGCAAAGATCTGGTAGGGGGAGAGGAGGGCGGCGGCTTCTATTAAAAAAGAAAAAAAAATACCGATATTGTCAACAGAACTAAGGATGACCCTACAGTATAAAATATTACTTTAGAGAAGATTTCAGAAAGATTACTACATGGAAAATGTAAAGAAATAAATCAATGCTAATATTCCTACCTTAGTTCTTGCCTGTTCCAACTCCACTTTTTTTGCACAACTGGGAAATCCGACGTTAAACGCCTCTGTTTTAGAACCATGTTTGTAATCAGACCACGGTGCCCGAACAGCAACTCATTATGCTAAGGAGTTAGAATAAATCGGAACTGTGAAACAACTTGACAAGTGCCACACACACAATTTTAAACAAGTGCCAAAGTGTGCATTTGTTATAACTCTTCTACATACTAAAAGATCTCTGGTATTTCGAAAGGATGTTGTTACAAGTACGTACGTTCCCCAAGTTGTTGTTGTTTTTTTTTTTGCGCTAGGGGTACGTATTTTCAAGCCTTTTTGTGACTCCAGAGCTAGAGAGCTCCTCCCGAAATGCTCCTTGACAGCAGTCTTAATTGATTATGATTAATTTTTCTTTCAGGTTTTCTTTTTGTTTTCCTCTTCCCCTTTTTTTTTTTTAGTTGAAAGGGTAGAGGGCAAGGTTAGGGACTCGATATGATTTAGGGTTGAGGATGAGGACGGGGTTAGGGATAGGCACGTATGCTTACGTGCCCTTGGCGTAAAACGCTTGGGGTGCGTACGCACTTATAGCAACAGCCTTTAAAAAAAACCAGACACGGAACAAACAACAACTAAGGTCGAAATTGGTTAACCGAAACCAGCTACGTTCCAATAGTATTATAAGCATCTCTTTTTCATTCTGCAATGGAGCTAGATGGTGAACGTGTAAGCCTAAAACTGTGTGAATAACTGACCAAAAATTATGAAATTTTGTGTTCTACTTCAGGTTTTGACGGTAAATTACGTGGACACGTCCATTTTGGATAAAGTTCAACCTGTCGTATTTCTGGGTCCCTTAAGTCTTTCCGGAGTCGTGGGGGGGGGGGGGAGGGGCACTGCACTAGTGAGCATTGCACTGACTGCCCCAACCTCTGGCAATCAAGGGCTAATCGGAACGATGTCATTCCTATGTACTAACTTGAGGTCAGTCCTACATTTCTGATTTCGGTAGGATTCCTGGCTGGGCACACATGGTTCCTTCAGAGGTTTATGTTATTTTGTAAATAATACTGGAACTCAGCAATTCTGAAAAGCAATACAAATTTAATAACAACAATAATAAGATAAGATAGATACAACTTTATTATCCTTTGTCACAGCATCAGTGGCAGTACAACACTAAATATCTTATTAGAACATCACTCACTCACACACAGACACACACACACACACTGTCAGAACAGTCCATTGGGAAAACTAACAACAGCATATACTGCATCAGGAAACACTGCTACGTCGAATTGCGGATGGCAAAAAAAAGATGTTTATTTGTTTTTGAAATACAGTATTCGTCCATTTCTTTGGGATCAGACTATTTGATGGAACATGGGGTGGGAGCAGTCATCTGGAATTGATTTCAGTTTCTGCTTGCAGGAATGCATAATACTCATCAAAGTTCAGGTATTCACCGTTACTTAGATAGCAAGCTTTTTTTTTAAATAATAGAGTTGGTAATTTTGCTCTTGTCGTACTCCTTTGTGTCTCCTCCCCAGGCTAATACAAAATAGAATAATACTCTGGATAGTTGACTCAAAAAACATTTGGATGAGTGTTTTTATTTACATTAAATGATCTAAGTTTCTTCAAGAAATACATTCATTTGTTTGCCTTTGCGTGAAAAGAGGTGGTATGTACACACATAATACAAATGAATGTTGAAAATGATTTCTTACTGATGGTTCCTTCAGATAAGTCTTCGCCTTGTTAACAATCTTTTACTTTAAACCTAATGGAATCTCATGCCTTTGCAAGTCTGAGTAGCAAAACAAATTCAGTGACAACAACAATACTAAAATGTCAATAATGTTTTCTCATTGATGATTTCTCCAGCTAAGTCCTCGTTCACGTTTATGTACAAACCTAATGTAATTATGAAGATATAATTATGGCCTGTGGTACATGTAGCAAGTCTAATTGATGAAATGAGATGCTCGGAAAAGCTCAGAAATCGGATCAAAAGGGGACTCAGCGGGCAGTCGCTGCGGTATCCTCGTAAATAAGATTTGGCTATGGTAGAGACTTTTGGTTTGAAACCTCGTTAAACTTGGCCATTTCGTGATGTCGGAAGGATGTTAACTGCTGAACTACGGACAGGAAATCGTATTAGTCTGTTTTTTCAGCATTATTATTGTTAATGGCATCAGTTCCTACTTGTTGGAAAAGATGACTTTCTCTCTCTTTCTTTGTCTGTCTGTGTGTCTGTCTCCCATTCTCGTTTCTGTCTGTCCGTCTTCCTCTCTCTGTCTCTGCCTCTGTCTGTGTGTGTGTGTCTCTCTCTGTTTCTTCCTCTCTCTGTCTCTGCCTCTGTCTGTGTGTGTGTGTCTCTCTCTGTTTCTTCCTCTCTCTGTCTCTGCCTCTGTCTGTGTGTGTGTGTGTCTCTCTGTTTCTTCCTCTCTTTGTCTCTGCCCCTGTCTCTCTTTCTGTCTCCTCTCTCTCTACCTCTGTCTCTCTTTCTGTCTCTTCTTTCTCTGCGTCTGTCTCTCATATCTTTCTACCCCTCTCTCTCCTTCTCTCTCTCTCTCTCTTTCTGTTTGTATGTTTCTCTCTCTATGCCCCCTCTCTCTCTGTGTCTGTCTCCTTGCTTTTGTCTGCATCTCTGTGTGTGCCTCTCTCTCTCTCTTTATATATATTATATTGCCTTCTCTCTCTCTCTCTCTCTGTCTGCCTGTCTCCTTGCTTTTGTCTGCATCTCTGTGTGTGCCTCTCTCTCTCTCTTTATATATATTATATTGCCTTCTCTCTCTCTCTCTCTCTCTCTCTCTCTGTCTGTCTGTCTCCTTGCTTTTGTCTGCATCTCTTTGTGTGCCTCTCTCTCTCTCTTTATATATATTATATTGCCTTCTCTCTCTCTCTCTCTCTCTCTCTCTCTCTCTCTCTCTCTCTCTGTCTGTCTGTCTCGCTCCTTCCGTTTGACTCTCTGTGTGTGTATCTTTCTATATATTTATATGTATATCTCTCTCTCTATCTCTCTCTGTGTGTCTCGTACCACTGAATGTCCGTCTGTCCGTCTCAGTGTCTTTCTCTCTCTCCTCCTCTTTCCGAGTGAGTGTTGGCAAAGTGGAAAGTTAAAGTGTGAATTAAAAAGAAAGATTGTATGTCACAACAATCCAGGGTAGAAGCAAACAGCAAAAAAAAACAACAAAAAAAACAACAACACTACAATAAATTAAAAAACAACAGCGACAACAAAATTTCAACCTTCAAGTCCTTCGACGGGTTAAAAATACAAGTAACAAGTAAATCAATATCTGAAAATGAATGAGAGAAACTCAGATTTGCGACTCCACAGATTTTTTGTGTTTAACAAAATATATGTGAGGAGCTCTAAGGAAATGTCCACATGTCGTGCTTGGCACTTTCGAGATAGAGCCAAAAATATTACAAAGGCTTTTTAACTGCTAAGCCGTAATTTCTACCAAATACCATAATTATACATAAAAGACGTGAAGGTGTACTTGGGAATATTTTCAAAGGCCTTGAAGCTCGTTATTATTATTATTTTTTTTAACTTTCGTTGATTTTGAGCCACAACTGGGTAGAACAAAAGAAAGTGTTCCGATATTTTGAGCTGAAAGAAAAAAGAAGACGCAATTTCTCCCAGTAGAATTAAAAAGTATAACCGGAAATTTCGTTCTCGCACCTCAGTTTACACACTGGTGATCGAAACTCAACATTAAAAATTACATCTGTGTATTGTCTGGGTCAGCAGGACAACTAGTTGCATCAAAATATTAAGATCTCTGCACTTTGGGTTGGGCAGAAAAGGTTCAACCATGTTTCACCATAGAGGTCCTCACGAAACGCTGGCTTGAAAGAGTAATGATGAGAGTGTACGGGTATGGAACTTACGCACACACACACAAAACCCAGCCAATCCGACGTAAATATCCGTAGAATTGATGGGATTATCGTACAGTCGGATTCCCTACCTCTAACCGACGTCGGTAACCAGCGGATCTACGTAGGAACGATGTCATTCCTAGGAGCAAACTTGACATCAGTCGTAAGGGCCGGATTTACGTGGGAACAAGTAAAACAAATGCAACTTAGTGAAATAACCATTGAATTAATACAACGCTGAAAACGATTACTTTAATTTCTCTAAAAAACAACAACACCAACAATAAACCTCATTCAGTCAGAAAAAAAAAAA
Source organism: Onchidella celtica (assembly GCA_963931925.1). Classification (NCBI taxonomy): domain Eukaryota; kingdom Metazoa; phylum Mollusca; class Gastropoda; order Systellommatophora; family Onchidiidae; genus Onchidella; species Onchidella celtica. The sequence goes on along the minus strand of OZ007576.1, from coordinate 20,984,086 downwards.
CTAAAAAAAAATGTTAGATGTATTTGAACGTTGGGACGGGAGGTTGAGGGAGGGGGAGGGGGTGTCGACTGTGGCATAAAGGAATAGGGCCAATTGAATTTTTTTTAAAAGCTGGATATATTTGAAAGTTGTGAAGAAGATACGCGACAAAAATGCTTGAACTTTCTTATAAGAACTTGGATAAAGTACACCATTATTTTCATCTCCTGAGACTTTTTCAGAAAGGTAAATATGTGAAAACTTAACCAAACAAATAAGACAGAGACATCTCGCGACCTTCGTTCCTTTTTGTTCCAATTCTACTTTTTTTGCACAGCTGAGAAATTCAGCGTTTTATGTTTGCGGCTTTAGAGTAATTTGGAACTGTGAAACAACTTGATAAGTGTCCAAAACGCATTTTAAACACGCATCTTCTGCATACTAAAAGATCTCCAGTTTTTCAGAGATTGGAGATTGAACAAACAAGGAGTAACGTCGCAATCAGTCTGTACATATCTCTACTGAACCAACCATGATTGCGTCCACCGCCGTCGGTGCTCAAAAGTCCTGAACCTAATGGCGGATTAATCAAGCATGATTCATATAGCTTATGTCCCTGATGCCTGATCGGATCACATTATTCGAACAACGAAATGGATATATCTACCCCTGGAGTCAGAGCACTAAAACGTCATCCCAGTTTATGAATGCTCCAGTAAAGCAGCGTAACAAATTTACATTAATTTCCCCGAAACTAATAGTAATATAAAAAAATGCGGCATCGCTCAAAACACGCGGTAAAAAAAAAATCAGATCAAATTATTGATCAAAACTAGAGCAAAGAACATTAAAAGCGGCCTGTTTATGCCCGCGCTATTGACGGAATGTAACTTAATCAGTTTGCTCACGACACGTCAAGGACATTGACAGAGCGGGTGTAACGTGAAAACAGATTTCTCGTATTCTCGCTCGAGGCGTTTCCAGACAGCTGTTGTTACGGGACCGTGGTATTTTGCACATTAAGCTATAGCTGAGCAGTGAACACAAGTTCAGTATTTTCTCTATTCGGCTTTGTACTTACAGTACCGTCTTCTAACAAAGAGGATCGGTTTATGGATAACAGTTTTCGACAAACCCAAACTCTCTTGTTGAAATCGAGGGGGATTTTTATTAACCCTTTCAATACGGAAAGAACATTGTTGTTAACCCTTTACTGCTCGAACAAAAATTATTACAGATTTTGGATGTCCATCATTAGCTTCTAAATATAAGTCAATGTCCTGATTTAGATTCGTAATATTCACTATTTAAAGTAATTCAAATAAGTGGAGCTTCATAACCGGATTTGAGAAAATTCAGCTCTCACAACGTCAGTAGTCAAAGGGTTAATAAATAACTCAATCACAGGCAACGGTGGGCTCAGTCATGCTTGGTTCAACAGAGAAATATACAGACAGATCGCGACCTTAGTTCTTGCTTGTATTATCTCCATTCTCTGACAAACTGGAGATCTTTTAGTACGTACGAGAGGTATAACAAATACATGGGAGGTGGGGCTGGGGGGGAGGAGCGCGGAACTGAGCACTACCATGACGTCACAGCGATCACGCGAAACCGAATCCAGTCTATCCACCATCACAGAGCTCCATAGGACTCCGTGATCCACACACACACAAACTGCTTACCGGATGACAGTGTTTTGCTCTTAACAGGTGGAAGGAGAGTAAGATAGATAAATGAGGTAGGAAGAAAAAGGGGGAAAAGAGTATGAAGATGCAATAAGAAAAGACAGAAAAAACAAATAAACGAAGGGAAGAATGTCGCTGGAATAAGACAAGGAAACGCATCATTAATTTTTGTCTCTTACGAAAAGGAAACCAAAGCCTAAGATGGGGGCCTTTTTTGCCAGATTTTTATCCTGAACAGCATCGCTCATCCAGTCATCTCGTTCTGATCTCATTTCAAACCACCGTTACCTTTGGCGATTTTCAAAAATCCTAAGAACCTCGTACAAAAAATCAAAAGATGAGGTAAAAAAAAAAAAATCCCAAAGTTTTTTTTTTCCAATCTCAAAAACTACATTAAAATTTTTGCAGTTTCGTTATAGATTGTATTTAAAATCAGCAACGTCAGTGGTTAGCTCGCAGATCACACAGGAGACCCTTTCACACAGGGAATCTCAAACTGCCCCTTAGCCCAACTTGGCTTTGTCACCTTTTATTTTGTCTAGTGACAACTAGTACTGTGAGTGGAAAAGGTGGAATTAAAAAAAAAAAAAAGAAATAATAGCAGGTACACAAAAACCTGAAAAATCCCTAGATCTTAAAAAAAAAAAAAAAAATCCCACGATTTTTTTTCCAATCCAAAAAATACATTTAGAATTTACAAATTCGTTATGTTTTGAATTTGAATTAAGCAGTGCAGTGATTAGCTGGCAGACCACGCAAATGATCCTCTCACTTAAGCAATCTTAAACTGCCCCGTGGGCAATTTGGCTTCAGTTTTATCTTTTAAGTCACGAGAGGAAAGGCAATTTTGCATTTTTTTTTAAACGAAGAAATAATAGCAAATTACAGAGCCGATAATAGCCCGAAAATCCCAAGATCTGCACACACACACTCACACACACAAAAAATGCCAGGATCTCAAAATGTAACCCCTAAAATCCCAAGATCTTGGGGGAAAATACCATTGACCTTCAATGCTGCTTCAAACTTCCCTGGTTTTAAAGGCAGTTTCGGGGAAAGGGGAAAGGGGAGAACTCTGGCAAATTCTCAGTTTCTGAAGACCTCCATCTGTGTCTCAACATGTGCCGTTTCCCGCCGTTCAGAAAACGAGACACGGGAACTTTACCTTTATCCGGTCAGCTTTGAAAACATCAAACAGCACCATGTTTGTGTTGTCTGATATCCTTTTATCTCGCACTGAAATTCTTTCACCGCTGTCTGAAACTTTCAAACTCAAAGACGATTTTCATATTTTGGTCGATACTTGAAGTTCAACTATTTTTTCTGCATTCTGTGAAAATGTTATGTCTCCATTCAGCCTCTAAACATTGTTTTTAATGCCTTTAATTTTGCCTTTGATATCGAATATCACTTCAGTAATGGGGTTCATTGAACTCCCGATAACTTCAAAATTATTAAACCTATTGTCATAAAATTTTCACACGGCATGTATCATTTACATTGGCTTAGACATGCAGCATTTCAAAGCCGTAGATTAATTGCAAGTACCCGATGCAAGGGAGATAGTAAGGCCACCCATCTCGCCGAGAGCGAAAATCGCTCCTCCATCTTTAATGGCGATTTTTCTCGGAAATTTGCTTCCGTTTTTGACCAGGGACTAGGTGTCTTTAAAAAGCCATAACTTTGCGATGAAAAGGAACATTGCAATAATTTTTACACCAAATTAAAGATGAGATTTTATACTTTATGATGATATTCAAAGCTCTAAACTGAAAAAAATGCGACCTCAGTTGAGTTTAGTGAGGCTCGTTCATGCACAGTGGGGTCTGAATTTGAGTTTGAGTTAGTTTTAATGGTGCGTCGTCACGCAAACTGCCACTTTGTGTCATGCTTTTTTGGGTACTTTTTTTAAACTTGGTTGTCCGAGCTTGATCAAAATTTCACCAATAAGAATTTGAGGGGAAAACGAGAAACAAAGCAAAAAAAAAAGGTTCCATTTAGCAAACTTTAACAACATTAGACGTTTTCTTTCAGATATCTGCTGCCTGACTGGTCTATACTTTGTCTGTACGTTAAAGTTCAAAGTTCTGAGTCTAAACCTGGGTTTTCATGTGTACGGAAACGGCAATTGCAAAGGAAACGTCATAAACCCTTCCAGTAGTGAAATGGAACGGATATTATTTTTCATTTGTACAGGAATGCCGTTTCCGGGCACATGGAAACACTCCCTTTACTACTTGATGGACTTTTGTTCTTTCAGTTGCCGTTGCCGTTTCCGTGCACATGAAAATCCAGGTTTAACCCATATTGTATTTTAAAGATCAAATGTTGCAATTATTCACGCTAATCTTATTGTTTGTCTCTGTTGTGTCCCCAGGTCTATTTCACTATGAATCCCAGCTATCGGCAGCGGGTCAAGAATTTCTTCTTGCGCCGGACTTTCGTGCCATCTTCCTCCCGCGACCAAGGGGTGAGATCGTCACGTGGCTATGACGATGGGCCGGTCACAAAGACCTCGGATCCGACCGACCGGAAGCAGAATTCTTACCTACAAGGAGGTTCCAGCATTCCACTTATTCTTGTCAATCGAATCTCCCAGACGGAGGAATCCGTGTTGCAAGGAATTTACTCGACGACAGATATCAGCGTGCTACAGGATAACGACAATGATGAGATGGAAGATGTAGATGAAAGCAATGTGGATATCGCTGGCGGAACAGCCATCTCACCATATAAAATGTCAAATGCTCAGCCTTTATTAGACAAGGACAATAGAATTTTGAAAGTTACTCTACAGACAGACAGTTGGACTGACCAGAGAACAAATACCAATGGATCAGTTGTGTCCAAGTGCCAGTCTTCTCCACACTCTGCAGTAGACACGGACGCTGTTACTCATTTGCTGGAAGACCAAAGGGATAAAATCGCCGACAAAGACATGAATTCAAACCAAAATATAATGAGAGGACTGGGGGAAGCTCGAGTTGCCAGCTTGTACCGTGATTTGGATAAAAGTGACCAATCACATCCGGGATTCAAGAACAATTCAAACATTCCAAAGAGACCTCTGTGTCCAGCTTGCCAGGAACACTGGCTGAAATGTAGGGACAAAAGCAGCTTATCTATGGACGATAATTGGTTGGTTTCTGAGAGAAAACCTCATCTAGAGGAATGGGTAAACCAGACAGAATCCACCGTAGCAAAGTTTGGAAAGGAAATCAATGGTGCTGTCTTGACGAATGGACTGAACATTTCCAATGACGTGGGCAACCCAGCCACATTGAGAGTTGAAGGCCCAGCTCGTTTACCCAGGCAAGACAAATCGTGTGATAAAGTATTAGAACAAACATTTTATTTAAACAGCGGATATGCTATTTCTCCAGTTGAAGGGGAATTCTCCAAATCAGCGTTGAACGAAAACTCAGGATCCCAAAATGCCACTCTATGTGACAAAGACGAGAGTAAGGTCGAGTCGGGAAACAAAAACGAGATGTGGGATAGGTTACTCAGTGAGCGCGGGCAAAACACTTCCACTGAAGCCGCCCGGAGTGGCGAGGACGTCAATGAAGAAAGTGATAAAGAGAAATGTCACAATGCCAGTGTGAACTCTACACCAACGAAACTTTCCAAACCGACCGACGCAGGCCTGGAGTCCTTGAAGACGGCGTGCGCTCGTGCCTTGAGCAAATCTTGTGTATTGTACACTTATTAAAAACTGTTTTGTGTTGGAAACCAGGAAGTTGCTCCAAGGGGTTCCAAAACCGACAGAGGTACTGCTAGGAACATAAACTGTCGGGTCATGATTGGCACCGAGTACGATGTCGAAATCTTCACAACCAAGAGGAGGTAGTTAGCTGGATGGAATGGCGAAATTCAAGTAGTGTAACCTTGGCAAAGCAAGTCATGATGCTTTTTGGGTGGTGAATGCAGCTGAAGATGGCCTGATATTTCAGATATCCTGAAATTGCATGGATTGAGTGGATGAATGAAAGAAGGGCGGGTGAAAGAATGCGTGAATGAATTAATGGGTGTATGAAAAATGCACGAATGAAGGTCTACGCAGAAAGTCAGGTATATTTATTTTTAGTTTGTGTTTTTAATTTATGAAATGTTTACGAACTTGGGTGCCAAAAATAATGGTAAAGAAAAATTTGCCAAAGTTTGAGAACTGTGGCCGTATTCATAATCAATGCGTAACCTAAAGTAAATACGTTGACTGGTGTTAACACAAGAAATTAATACAATTTCTTGTGTTAACACCAGTCGACGTATTTACTTTAGTTCACGCATTGATTATGAATACGGCCACTGGAGACGCATCACAAAAAGTCATACTGCACTTTAGATTATTAATATGCCTTCATTCCTGATGACTGAAAGCGGCAGTTGCTTGTTTGGGTCTTTGTCTTTGAGTATTACATGTGAGTCTTCCTCACATTACACCAAGCCCAGGGTGATTGATAGGTTATGGAGTCGCACGGCAGAACAGATTATGTTTCTAAGCATATCTCTGTATTGGTTTGTTTCACGTGTCGTTGCAGGACATATGCTCTCACAACATTTTGAATTTTATTTCTTACCTTGGATGTCCCGAGGCCATATTGTGTCCTTCTGCCAAGTGTTTCAATTCGTCTTTTTGGGATTGCAACCAATCTCTTTGTGAGTGGACATGCCTTAAGCTGACGTGCCGCAAAGCACACACACACACACATACAAATTGCAAGTGCGCATGTTCAGCGGCTGTGCACTTGTTGTGGTTTGGGGGGGGGGGGGGTGCATCAGAATTTTTGGTAACGTCGGTTTTGAAATTGTGAGTACAGAGTCATTGAACTTTTCCTTGCTGTTGACGTCATTCATCGAATTTCAGTTAGAGGTAACCATACCAGATCAGATATCATGTTTTCAGCCTTTTCCTGAATGATGTACTCACAATATGTACTTCTTATGTACAATGGTATGGCCACCTCTCTGGTTGACCTCACTGAACTAAGTATATTCTACGTTCTACTTGAAGTATATATTTCTAAAACAACGAATAAGTAATATGTATGAAATCAATCCGCTTCTCTATATATTTCTATGCCCAGTGAATCTGCAGCCACATTTAAGTATCAAATCGCATGTCGTCACTGCTTAACGATAATGGCATATGTCAGACTTACGCCAAGAGGCAACTGATGGTTGATTGCCTTCCTGAGCAAGAAAGCTATCAGATAATTTTATAGAATGAGAAATGCTCCAATAGGAAAACGGAATAATCCAATAGAATCAGAATGGCGTAAGTCATCAAATGGCAGTGTTTTGTTTTCTTGATATCTCAAACGTGTAAAAAATGACTTTTATGCCGTTAGCGTAGAGCAGTGACGATATTATGGTTAAAAATTTCACATTTTTGGCACCTTTTCTGTTAGTCCATGTTTCATTTAAGATTACCTGTGTAACGATCGGGACTTAATAGGCCTGTTTAACCCACCAGTAGTTGTAGTACTCCTCACAACCATCATTACTGTCACTATCACCACTACCAGTTTTAGCAACAACAACACCAACACCATGACCATCATCATCATCATCATCATCATCACCAACAACATCATCACCATTATAACCAACAACCACCCATACACGAGGGCCAGCACCATCAGATTGATCGGTCTCCAGTCAACATCAGTAAGAGTAATTATAAACAAACACCAACAACAACGACAACAACAACAACAGCAGCAAAAACAACAACAAAAATAGCAACAACAAGAATAACAGCAACAGTAGTATTGAGAATAAACACTATACCTAAATTATTCACAACGGAAATGGCAAATCATGACTTTACCGGAACTGACTGATGCGGGATATCGTTTCTACACACAGTTGGAAATACAACAACTTCCCGAGACCAAATTTTGATGACAACAGCAGTGTATATGACATCGAGTACTTGCCATATTGTTGTATGTGCAATTTTTTTTTTTTTTTTTGCCTTCTCGAGAAAATGAGGATTGAAGTTTGGTCAGCCACTCAATCACTTTCATGACAAAACCTCAAAATCAGCCAAATGTCACATACAACAATATGGCAAATAACCGGCGATATAATTTTACGGAGATTAAAGGAGTTTCAGGGACAGGTTATTTTGGTTTCTACAAAGGGCATTTTTGGTGTACTATTTTCTTCGTTCATATTTTTCACTAAAGGAAACTTGCTTATCTCGATGTCCTAAAAATGAACTGAAATCGTCCCCTAACAAAGACGAGGTTCTAACTCCCCTTTTGTCAAATTTTGAGGTATTGACGATTGAATTTTCATGTGCCTGTAGCTTATAGTGGTACGACTTTGTTTTCTTTTCAGAAATACTTAACTTACAAATTACACACCGTATCACAGACTAATAAATTAACCAGACTGGATGATCCCATTGTGTGACGTCACAAAACAGCGAAAGGTCATGGACCATCCGCCATATTAGGTTTAAGGTAGCGACCGACGCTTCAGCATAGCTACAATTTTGAATGACACCATTTTTGCGCGCCTACTGAACGCGGAAGTTTGGTTCCGCACCAAGAAATTAATACATGTACAACCAATCTTGACAAATGAAAAGAAATTTCTAGTGCAGATAGAAGTAGAATGGGAATTTCCCGAGCGGCGGCCATGTTGGTTATACCGTCGTCGCTCGGGAAATTCCGTAAAAAACGACACAGCCCGAAGCTCGTGTTTCCAGTCTGGTTAATTTATTAGTCTGTGCACCGTATCCACTTGATGTCTAGACACACGGTGGAGAAGGCCTATAGAAGTAGTGTGTAGTAAGTAACTCAGTTAAACCAGAAAGTGGAGATAGAACATTGGCAATCTAAGGGTGGGTGAAATGCCAGTATATTCAGTGATCACTTTTAAAAAATAATAAAAAGGAGAGAGAAACTGTCACGAGGGACACGCTATTTTTAGCACCTCGTGGATACTTGTTTCCATACTATTTCATCAAGGGTGTTTCATCCTAGGTGCAACTTTGCACAAGGCTAAGATAATGATGTCTCGTTAAAACCATACACGACTAATAAGATTCTTTACGTTGGTATCATTACAATAAATGTTGAAAACCCAGGGACTACGGATTTTCCACTATTTTGAAAACGTCACAATTGGTATAATAATATATTTTAAAAAAAGATGGATCAATTTTTAAAGATTTCCTTACAAAGCGATTCCATTCATCACCAGTCGGTTCTCCGCCCCTTTCCCCTTCCCCGAGGAATGATAAATAATTCCCACAAGTTACAAAGTCTGTGTGGATCATATCCGGGAAGTCAGAAGGGCTTTGTCACAAATCCCAGACTGGGAGACGTAATAAGTTATGACAGGACAACAATCACGAACGAACAAGTTTAACACTTAACAGAACAACCCATCAGACTCACACATTTATTAAACATAATTATACAGATAATAGCGCAATTACATACATTATATTATTGAATTTAACTGCCGTACAACGGCCTTATTCCCACATGCACTCTTCCTCGGATCCACAACCCGGTAGTTACTTCCTAAAGACACTTCGGCCTCAGCCTCTCCCCTCAGGGTCTTAATAGCACATTAATAATTCACTGGCACCGCAGTCTCTCAATATCACCTTCCTATTGCCATAACACCTTAGCATTCCACTAGCACCTCAGCAGGGCAATAGCACATTATCATTTCAATAGCCCATCAACATGGCAATGGTACATTATCATTTCAATAGCCCCTCAACATGGCAATAGTACATTATCATTTCAATAGCCCATCAACATGGCAATAGTACATTATCATTTCAATTAGCACATTCACGCTCATATCTACGTCCCTGTCCGTGGCCAGACTGCCACGACTTTATGTGCCTCTACTGTCCTGCACCGACAGCCTCACTCTTGGCCTATGTGTGGCCTCCGGCCCTATGCTGGCCTATCCCCTGTGCTCACCGAGGTGGCTCTTTGGCCCGTCCCCGACACCTACAAGAATAACATTACATTGGTATAATACCATACCATTTCTATTCACTCCACCTCTCCTTACAACCCCTGAAGCGTACATACAATAGTTCACATTTCACTCACCAAATATCTTACGGTAACACACCTCCATCGTAGTACACAATACTCACTCGTGCTACAAATCCATGAACTCAACTTTCATCTATCGCTCATGGCGCACATTGCTATATCCAATATCAAGGACTTCCACATTCCTCACATATACTTATTTACATCATGGTAATAGACGAATATAATACATCAATCATCGTTTCACCTACCAGTCATCACTGGAAAAAACTCTCTCACTAGTCTTCCGACTGCTCCCCTTATGTTCGCCCGCTGGGCTTTCTCTTGCGTCCGCTCTTTAGGACGTTCTAACTTGCAGTGATAGTAATACAGCGCTCTCGCCTCCTTCAGACCCCCACCACTCATAACATGCACGCTTTCCCCTACTTGTCTACGTGCGTTAATTTTACTCTCCTCCTTTCCCCCCGTAATTATTAACTATCGCTCACTCCACTCGTGACAGGCTTCATACCTCCAGGCTGTATTCTTTTCTCTGCTCTGTTCACAAACCATCCCGCAGAGAAGAGGAAGAACCTTTCACCACTAAGATAATCACAGACTTCAGCCAGAAACTTTGCCGCCTCCACCCAACCTCCACCCAACCTCCCACCCCCTTCCCCAACCTCATACTCTCTAAATCTTATTGCTTCGTGACATTTCTGGAAGCAAAATAATCTCGACACTTTCCAACCGTTTCGCCCCAAGAGTTCACAAAATGATTATTGTCACGCTGTAAGTTCTCATATTTCACGTAGTGATGTTTAACACTGTCTTGTGGATGGAAATATGCTTTTCTCTCCCCCCCCACAGCCCCAGTTCTCCAGTAATATTCTACCCTTCTGGCATGACAGACCAATTTCTCTTTCCATTTATTTGCAAGACACCAAAGTGCCAGCGTTGTCAAACCGAATAATTGACTTCCCAATCTAGTAAAACGGCAACACCTCGTTGGACGGTTCCACAGGCTGATGACCTGTCAGTTTTGTCTCACTTAATGGCAACAGATTTGAGACAACTGGTAAATTCCTCTCTGGCGTTCAGGAAATCCATGTCACAGCGATTCACTTTTAGCTACGAACTGTTCATTTCAGGCCACACAGTGTTCCCAGCAACCACAATTTGAACAAGAACAACTACAACCACATTATCACAAAATGACCTACGTCTACGTTATTTCGGCCACCCGGCTATATTTTCTTTGACAAAAAGTACGATCAAGTTTGTTCTGGTTTGGTTAAATTTTGAACAAAAATGGCTCTGAATACCCTGTTGTGCTGTTGTAGCAAACTTCAGGTGCCCTGCCAGAAATGAATAATTTTATAATCATTCTGCTAGTAATAGTTTTGGCGGTTTGTAGCTGGAAAGGTGGGGATGGAAGGGAGGAAGGAAATGGCGACACGGTGGTCTAGAGGCAAGGCGCGCGCCTCTCATGACGAAGGTACCGGGTTCAAATCCCCGGTCGGTGCAGGCATGCTGGAATTTAGGGATTTTTCTCATATTTTCCTGTCCCTGATCCTATGGTAGGTAGGACCGAGCACGTAGTCTTCTCGGATAAGGACGAAAAATTCGGAGCGCCCGGGTTTACGTTGCTCACTTTAAAGATATCTGTTGAAAATCGCGAAGAGCGGACCGAACAGGCCGCTGCCCGGGCAAAATTAAAAAAACAAAAAACAAATTCCTACCACAACAAGAAATATAAAAAGAAGAAAAGTGGGTGTGCAAATGCCAGGGCCAGCGAATCTCCTAAAATAAATGTAAAGACCTAAACACAGGAAGGAAATGGGAGGGAGTGGAAGAGGGAATATCTAGAACATTTTGTCAGGTACAGTATATTAAACACGTCCTGAGAAAACCCGTCATGATATTCCTTCCAGATGTTCAGATCTCCAAGAGAAATTTTCAAGTGTAGAAAAAAAAAAGCGGTCAAGACACACGTGGGATGGGAAACAGCATTTATTCTCAACTTGAAAAGAATTCACTTCTCATTATTATGCGGATTTTTATGTTATATTATCATATTCTCAATTATTCTCAACAGTGTTTGTAAATTAAGTCGATGAGGACTTCATCATCAACAAGCTTGTCTCAAGTATTTATGGATGATGGGAAATTACTGCATATGCACTTCGTGAGATTAGATTTTGAAACTTGATAATTATTGCAATGTTTATTTGATCTGTGCATTGTTTGACAAATATTTATTAGCAAACTATTTGTTTTGCAATCACTTGATGAAATAACTTGTAGAAAGAAAGTGGTAGATTGAAATCCTGAAAGAAAATGCTGAAATTTTGGTGATTTTTACGTTTGATGGGGGCCAATGACAGGATGATTACTTTAAGTTTCATTTAAAATTAGAAAAGAACGTTTTCATTCATTATAATTTGTTCTCAAAGATATATTTTTTACTCAACTCAGTTGTTTGTGCAGGAAATCTGAGATAGAAAAAATAATTGTCTTCTTTTGCCGTTTTATTTGCTCGTTTGTTTTATGATCAAATTCCGTGTATCATGTTGACACTATTTACCTTCTCTGGGACCTCGAACAGCGCTGCTGGCTGAATGCACTGACGGGGGCAGAAACAGGTTTTAGTGTATGACGCGATTAAAACAAAATTAGCTTTGATTTTATTTGTCTTTGTGTATTATCGCTTTCGATGTTCATTTTTTTCTGATGTTGTACTCTTTTTTTTTTGTGGGTGGCGGGGGGGGGGGGGGGAGTGTAACAGCTGAGGTTGTTCTAGCACGTTATAGTAGGGGGGAGTTAATTGATCTAACTACAACCCTTTAGAAAACGAAACTATTACAGCTGTAAAATAAATAAACACGAGATCCGACGATAGATTAAATAATACTAAAGTTTAATAACTGTATAGTGAACAATAAATTACTAGGAAGACGCCAGCGAAACTAAATATCTACGCCACACAAAAGGAAACTCACTTACTCACCCCCCCAACCACTCACACAGGTCTATATATATAAACATTCCTACAGAAAGTTCCCGAAATAAACGTTACCTTTGCCCTCGCACAAACCAACCAATCACGCATCAATACGTCATCAGGTTACATCACCCAAGGCCAAATCTGGCGTAAACATTCGTTTCCACAACGTTATCGAATATTCGGGAACATACTAATATTTACTGAACGAGTCAAAACACCTGACAACAAGCGGGCGAGGAAAAAACTACTCACTAGGAAAGAAGGTCAGGTCACGGAGTACAGTACACTCTGGCGGTTTGTCCACAATGAAATGAACACATGCTCACCAGTGTAACAAGAAAACGGGGGAGGGCAAGGGATAGCTTGCAGATGCTACACAACTCCCCAATTTAAGTTGAATATTTTTCAACTCCAAAACATTATTCAGCGTCTGCAATATCTTGAAATAACAATCTTACAGTACTCCCAATCTCACAAAGGTAGTTGCTAATTCTATTACAATTATTAACAATTTTCAGTGTCTTCCCGAATGTCATCACAAATACAATACAATGCAGTGTACTTTGTATCACTAATACCATAACTAATACAATACCGTCATTGCTTCCCAATAGTAAACATTAGGCCTACTAGTCAAAATAACACAACGCCACCACTGTGGTGAAACAATGGTCAATGATATTATTACAAATCATATAAGGTGAAACGATGGCCCATCGCTTACACAATGCTTCGTGCACGAATCATAGCATATAACTTGTTGTACATAACATGGTTATCTCCAAAATGTATAACTCATACGTACAATGGCAAAAATACCAATACATACCGACCACTGATTAGGGTCTTTCTTCATCATATTAGGTCAAAACAAGTTATAACATTGCAATATAACACAAACACTGCTTGCTCGCAGTCCCCATTTGGGTTACATTTTCCAAAAATTACACCAAGTTCCATTGGTAACTAATATGACATAGCATAAAATCAAAATGTGACTAACACATCATGACTCTCTATCAGCCATCAATTCAATATTCAGTTACAGATGAACTATGTCCCCAATTACAGTACAATACTGCCGTCCTAGCAATTCATCTAGTAGGCAAAAGTATGGGTTACAATGCATTTCACTGATAGTGTACTACTTTAAAATACCCTGCTCAGGAAATCGGCACAGACATTTTCTCTGCCTTTTACGTAGTGAATCCTGAATCGATAAGACTGTAAAAATAAACTCCATCGTAATAACTTTGGACTGTCAAACTTGGCAGAGTTCAAAAACTCTAATGACCGATGGTCAGTTTGGAGCACAAACTCCTTTCCATACAAATACAAAGTAAACTTTTTTACAGCCCAAACAATAGCTAAACATTCGCGCTCTGAGACCGAATATTTTGTCTCACGAGGCAATAGCTTACGACTAGCATATGCCACAGGGTACAACTTTCCCTCGTGTTCCTGCATAAGACTAGCGCCTAATCCGCGATCTGATGCATCAGTTGCTAAGACAAACTCTTTGGAAAAATCTGGCAAACATAACACGGGTTTGGAGATAATGACATTCTTCAAAGAGGTGTACGCTTTCTCCTGCGTTTCATCCCACTGAACTATATTGGGCTGACCCTTTCTAAGTAAATCAGACAATGGTGATGCAATCGCTGAAAAGTTAGGAATAAATTCATGGTAATATCCCACTAATCCTAAGAATGCTTTCACTTCCTTCTTAGTGGTGGGTCTGGGTGCGTCTCGTACCTTACATACATTCTCTTCTAACAGGCCAATCATACCTTCTCCCACTAAGTATCCAACAAAGTCTACTTCAGACGTTCCAATCAGACACTTCGATGGTCTTGCAGTTAATCCAGCTTGGTCCATCCTCTGCAGTAAGTCCTTGAGAGTCTTCACATGCTCGTCGAATGTCTCTGTATGAATCAGCAGGTCGTCCACATATGCTGTCACATTGTTCATTCCACGGATCAATGGCTTTACGATCCTGTTCAGCGTGGCTCCTGAGTTCATCATCCCAAAAGGCATCCGAATGAATTCATAGTGTTCGCCCATGGTGACGAACGCCGTCTTGGGAATGTCTTGCTCTCGAACTTTCACTTGCCAGTATCCCTTGCTCAGGTCAATCCGAGAGAATAATTTTCCTCTCGAGAGACTCTGAAACACTTCTAATGGCGCTGCTGTCGGATGAGGGTCGAATACTGTGATCTTGTTTAACCTCCTGTAGTCGATGCAGACTCGGTTGGATCCGTCCTTCTTCTTTACGACAACAATAGGTGAAGCATAAGCTGATGAGCTCCTTCGAATGATGCCCAGCCGTTCCATGGTGCTAAGCTCCTCCTTCAATGAGTCGCGCATTGCGTAGGGCACCGGGTATGGTCGTTGACGAACTGGTACTTCTGTCGTCAGGTCGATGCGATGTTCACCCAACTGACAGCATCCAGGGAGATTGGTGAAGACGTGCTGGTAATCCTTCACCACATCGCAGAGTTCTTGACGTTGTTCCGACGTCAGTTGCGTTCCATACTGGACATCTCTGTAGCCTTCCTTCTGGTCCCAGCTTCCTAGGTCGGCAAGGTCCTCCGTCGTTCCACCGTTGTCGCCTTCCAGGTCGCAGTCCTCGATGACTGTCATGCCAGCTGACTCCACGGGTTGACTCTTGTCCATCATGTCGTCCTCTGCCAGTACAGTCTCAGCACTATCACCGCCGCCGTCCTTTATGGCGTTGACATGTCCAGGCGTGATATCTCTCCTACTGTTGTCCATCCCACACATCTCGGTCACAATAGGTCTCGGTTCCATTGCCACTGCTGCTGCTTTTGACGTCCTTGGAATGTATCTCTTGAGGAGGTTGGCGTGCAAGGTCTTTTCTTTTGCACCCATCTTGACTCTATAGTCGTTAACACCGACAACTGAGACTACCTTATATCCTATGACCAGCCGCACCGGAAAAAAGCGTATAGGTCGTTAATTGGTCGGTGTTTGGTAACACAAGTATCATACTTTAGCCAAACCGGAATAAAACGTAATCCTTTTCTGCCGGTTGTTTATAGCCATACCGTAAGAAAGCGTAATTTCCTATATAAATGCACGCTATGATACGGTCTGGCTGCTCCTCCGCAAGGCTGTGTTGCAATTTATTACGGTATGGCCGTTTTGCGGGTGGTCGTTGATTTCCGCTTAAATACGGTGCGGCCTGACTGGGGTTTCGTTCCAAGTCTACCATCACTTGACTTCTTTTTTAAGATAGGCGTATCCTGTGCAAGAATCATAGATCCAAGTTATCATCAGGTAAGACTTGCTTTTTTTTTTCTTGTTTTTTATTCAGTAATTAAAAAAACAACAACACCAGTGTTGATGAATTATCAACTGTGTAACCAAACAAAATTCCCAAACACGTTAGGGTTGCTTTCATTCAGTTGTGAGCCTCATAGCAACTTTTCTTTGTGTTTTAGCTAATGGTTTTGTTTAATGTGCAAGTGACTGCATGATTGAGTGAGTGAATGAGTGAGTGAGTGAGTTGGTGAGTAAGTAGGAGAGAGAGGACCTACGTAATTCATTTCTGCTACCATCACGAGTAATAACAATGTATGCACTGTTTCTCCAGATAACACCAACCGATCTTGACACCCTGAGGGAAGCGCTGTCAACAAAACAAGAAAATGTGACGGAGCAGCTCAGAAGAAACTATAGTCACTTCCTCCAGTCAACACTTACAAGCGCAGTACATGTACCACAATACGAACTATTGCCTACTGACAGTGAAGAACAGAAGATCATTCCAGCATCCTTTTCCGAACGTCGACCCCTGGCAACGGTAGGAGATGGAAATTGTCTCTTCAATGCTGTTTCCATTGCACTGATTGGCTCAGACTATCTCGCTCAGTCGCTTCAAATCCTCACATCAATAGAATTAGGAAGAACTAAGAAGAGACTACAACTACTTCAAAGATCCTGTCATCAGTGACAATCTGTCCATGACTGACTGTGGCTATGATCATCAGCGATGATGACATTGAAAAATGCTGGCATGAGCATGGTGATATCAAAGCACAACAACAACTTGCTTTGAAAACAGCTTGCAGTGGTTACTGGAGCGGATTGCTACACTTCATTGCGCTTGCAAATGTCATTGGGCGTCGACTTACGTCCGTTTACCCAAACACAAAAGGATTATGCTTAACGCTGCAGTTACTGTATAACAGAACTCTCTCTTCTCAGAAAATTCAAATCTGGATGATGTAATTATTATGATTTGTGGTCCAGATTATGTACAGATTTTGCAGGTGTCTTCGAACCAAATCACTTTGTGCCATTAATAAGGGACGTGCCCTTGGATTCAGACGAGGAAATATTTGAGAAGACATTTACAGTGCTGGAACCAGTGCATTTGCTAGTCGTTGACAATGAATGGGGTGATTGCCTCGTGCCTTTAAAGAGACTGAAAACTGATTTAAAAACAGGATACCTGGGCGCAGATTACTTCCTCCACCTGGGAAACAGATGATGATATCCCCCTGAAAAAAAATTTAGACACATGCACACAGATTGATTCCTGCACCTGGGAAACTGATGATGATGTGGACACCAAAAAACTGTCTTTTCGGGCAGACCAAGGGCATGTCGCCTCTGCATGAAGCACAAGATAAGGACAAGAAGCGGCAAAGCAAAAGAAACGAGAGATGGGTGTCTACAGTGCCAGATTCATTTGCACAAGGACTGTTTCTGGCAGTACATGTACCACGAAAAAGCGTGCAAGATCTCATCCTCTTCAAATCTTGTTGCCAAACGTGACGCCTTAGCTTCACCCAAACGGACGATGCCATTGCAGAGACAGCACGTTCCTTCACGCCATTTTCACGCCAGCCTGTAAGTTGTGACAACATCGGCCCGTTTATGCAGATCACCTCGAAAGCTAAAAATCACTCGCGATGCCCAGTACTAGCACTGGCTATAGAACAGTGATTGTGCTTTTTAATATTGGAAGACAATCAGTCAAATCAAGTTGATTTTGTTTTCTTCACTCAGTTCTTTCCATTGATGTTTGACTACGACTGGTTATTCACCTATACAGTGTTTTTTCTTTGACAAACTTCCTACCTGATTATGATTTCCTTAAAAGTCGTACACATGCATTTTAAGGGTATTTTCTCATTTTTAGGGCTAAAATAAAAAATGACCCTGTTGTCTCTTAGAAATCATCTTAAGAGTAATAAGAGTTGAATACTTATAATTCTCTGCAGTTTTTTTTTCTTGTAGTCTTGACAGGTAATCTTACTTGTCTGTGATTAAGCCCACAAGTGCTTAGAAAAAAAATATGGAAACTCATTCCTACCAACAGCAGTACGTTGAGAAAGGGTGCCCAGGGTGGCAATGATTGATTGCATCTAGCTGTCTGTTATCTTATACTATAATTGAGCTAGAGGTTGAACATGTAAGCAGCTAAACTTCACGACTACGACATAAAAAATGAAACTTGGTGTACTGCATCAATTTTTGACGAAGAGTTACCTGGACACATTCATTTAAAATAAAAGCAGCCTTTAATATTATTTGTTTAAGAATGTTTGTCTTATATGTTTTTATGTACATCTATATCTAGACTCTATGTGTGAAAAGGCTGGCGATCTTAACAGTGCCTTACTGGAACATGTCTAAAACATTTTTATCACTCCCAGTCGGCTAACAGTCTATAGTACTTTGTATGGCGCTTTTAAACAATAAAACACGTATTTTTAGTGCTCCGTCTACTAGTCTGGAGTGGAATCTATAAGTATAATCCTGTAGTCTTCGTGTCTTTACAAATCTCTCCTCCAAACAGAATCTGTATGGTAATATTTAAGAAATGTTACACCCCGATGTGTCACCATTAAGCCTACAGGCTGCCCGGGCACTCGAACAGCCTTCACGGGCGGGGGAGGCTATGGTGGCGATACGCTTTAGTACGGTCTGGCCAAATGAGACATGTATAAAATGGCGGAGATAAAACCGGCCAGAGCGTAACAAAGCGGATTTTTTTATCCCTCTTTAAAAGTTAATAACCACATTCAGGGTAAAGACACTGTCTTTAAATTTAAAACCAGGTGTCACCAACCACTTTTTAATGCATACACGGAATTATAAACAAATTCATTGAAAAGGAACGCAACAAGAAATAGTTTTCAAATCCTACCATTTGCACAACATGCAGTGGAACGCAGGAAAAGCTTCAACACGGATACTTTGAGTCTTCGCACATCAGTTTCTATGAAACTTACATTCATAAAATTAAGCATGCACTTAGAACATGTATTAATGAGTGCCTCGTGTGAATTTCGGGCTGATTGAAGGAACAATCGTTCTGTTACAGCGTTCAGAAAAAGTGCAAAACAGACAAATCGGCCGGCCAAACGACACCCCGTTCCATAATGTAAACACTGGCTGTGGTAGTACATTACGCTTTTATACGGTACGGCCACAAGAATGTGGCTTTTTTTTAAGACGCTGGCCGGACAAAGGATATGGTCCCTTCCATTGGACTAGGAGCTTGTTAGTGTTCGTCGGCAGTAGCACCAACACTTCATCTCCGGGGCGGAACTTCCTCTCTCGCGCCTTCCGGTCGTAGTAGGTCTTCTGTCTACCTTGAGCCTTGGAGAGTTCTTCCGTCGCTAACTTCCATGTGTCCTCCAGCCTCTCACGTAGTTCCATGACGTACTGGTAACTGGTCTTCGTTTCCGGCTCCTCTCCATCCTTGGTCCATAGTTGTCGTAAAATGTGCATTGGTCCTCTCACAGTTCTCCCATACAGCAACTCGAATGGGGCAAACTTGGTCGACTCTTGGGGAACTTCACGATATGCGAAGAGCAGCGGGTTGATGTATCTGTGCCACTGCTTGGGTTGCTCTGCGCACAGTCGTCTCAATGTTTTCTTCAGCGTGCCGTTGAATCGCTCCACCAACCCGTTGCACATAGGGTGGTAGACTGTAGTGGTCGACTGTCGAATTCCCAGTAGTCTATTCGTTTCCTTCATGACATCTGACATAAACTGGGTCCCTTGGTCCGACAAGATCTCTTCGGGCACACCCAAACGGCTGTAGATGTTCACTAAGGCTTCTGCTACCGTTTCTGCGTCGATCTTCTTCAAGGGTGTGGCTTCAGGGTAGCGAGTAGCGTAGTCTATGTACACCAGGATATACCGATGTCCACCTTCACTTGGGGGGTCGATAGGTCCTACTAAGTCCACGGCCACTCGCCTAAATGGTACGTCCACTACTGGCATACTCTGCAGGTGCACCTTTGGGGTCGCTCCTTTGTTCACCGTCCTCTGGCATATGTCGCATGAGCGGCAGTATCTAGCGACGTCACCTTCAATTCCAGGCCAATAAAAATTGCTCATAACTCTGTCTTTGGTTTTCTTCACGCCGAGGTGTCCTCCGACGATCGAGTCGTGGGCTACACTCAGTACATACTCTCTCAATTTTTCGGGTAGTACCACTTGCCTTATAACCGTCGCCTGTCTCAGGTCCTTGTAGATCCGGTACAGTACTCCTCCATGTTTCTCAAAATGAACAGATTTATTGCCTCTATTAGTTGGGATCTTCTTCTGCTCTAACTTCCTAATGACTTCGTCTTCTTCTTGGAGTCGGATAAGTTCCTCTCTATCCACTCCCGCGTGCCGTTCTGCCCTCGGCACCTTCAGCGACGTAGACCGGTCCTTCCTCTTCTCCTGGGCCCTCGTGGTCACCGCTCCTACCATCACCTCAGTATCAGGGTCGTACGGATCCTTCGCTCCGTCCACGTTCCCGACTACTAGGTCGCAGATGGTCTCCGGGAGACACAGCGCCGTCACTTTGCCCGTCAGGTAAGGCGTCTTCACGTCGATAACGGCTTCCTCCGCCGCTAGCAAGGAGTTATCGATCCTCGCGATAAGTTTCTTCCCACCGGTGAGCTGTCCGTCGTCCACCAGTGCTCGCCGCACCACTACACCTTCACAGCCGGTATCTCTTAGGACATCTACCGCTCGATTTCCAATCAAGCCCTTCATCACTGGTAACTTCAGTTTCTCCACGGTCCTTCCGTCACTGCATCCTCCGCAAGTAACAGGCACCGCTAACTGTAGTTTCCCGTCCTTCATTACCGCTTGAACGTTGATGCTGGTGTCAGCCGTCGTCGCATCCTGTCTCGACGACTCGTCCGCCGCTATCACTACGGCCGCCGTCGCCTTGTTCGGCTTGCCTCGTCCCATATCCTTCTGGGCTGGACACATCCTCCGAACGTGGCCTGGCTTTCCACAAAGGTAACATCTGAACTCACCTTTGTCTTTTAACTTTGCACGACACTCCGTCGCCTTGTGTCCCGGCCTCTGGCACCTATGGCAGACCTGTGGGCTCCTGTCTCCGTTGGGCCTCTGTCGCACTGGCCGGCTCTGCAGTCTGGCGCTCCCGCTGAGTGTCCGGTTCCTCGCTACCAGGTACGCCTCCGCTGAATCTGAGATGTCCTGTAGCGTCTTTGGTTTCCTCTCCCTCACATGGGTTGCAAGGTCTGGTGGGCAAGAATCCATGAATTGCTCTCTGACGAACAGGTCTCTCACTCCTTCGTAGGTCTCCTCCGTCTTCGACAGCTTTATCCACCTCTCTAGATAGGTCTTGATCCTGGTCAAAAACATTCCAACATCTTCTCCATCTTCAGGCTTACCTTGTCTGAACATGAGTCTGTATCCGTCCTCTGACAGGTTGTACCTCTTCTGCAACGCTTCCTTGACCTTGTCGTAGTCCTTGGCTTCGTCGATCGGTAGTCTGCAGAAGCACTCCAAAGCTCTCCCGGTCAGCAGGGCAGACAGTGATGTCGTCCAGGTGGATCTGGGCCATTCAGCTGTCTCGGCAAACCTCTCAAACCGCAGCAACCAGCTATCCAGATCGTCCTTCTTGTCCTGAAATGCAGGTAGCTTGGGTCTCTTGGAACTGGCGTGGTCGTCGGTCTTCTGCGCTGAGTCGTTGCCTCCACGTTGCTGGCGGATCTTCTCCATCTCCAACTCGTGGTTCCTCCTTTCCCTTTCCAACTGAGCCTGTCGTTCAGCCTCCTTCTCCCGAGCCTGTAGTTCAGCCTCCTTCTCCTGAGCCTGTAGTTCAGCCTCCTTCTCCTGTCGTTGAGCCTCCAGCTGTCTTTCTCTTTCTAGGCCTTCACGGAGGTAGTCCCGTCTCTCCTGCCCAGTGAGCTCCAAGGCGTCTGCTTCCTGGCAAAGCCTTCCAATAGCCTCTGACATGTTGTGGATAGCTTGTCGATGATATTCCTACAATAAACTATGTAAATAAATCTAGTAATTTTGATCTGGTCCGCTCGAATATGGTCGGATCCCGGACGAGCCCCCAATATGTAACAGCTGAGGTTGTTCTAGCACGTTATAGTAGGGGGGAGTTAGTTGATCTAACTACAACCCTTTAGAAAACGAAACTATTACAGCTGTAAAATAAATAAACACGAGATCCGACGATAGATTAAATAATACTAAAGTTTAATAACTGTATAGTGAACAATAAATTACTAGGAAGACGCCAGCGAAACTCAATATCTACGCCACACAAAAGGAAACTCACTTACTCACCCCCCCAACCACTCACACAGGTCTATATATATAAACATTCCTACAGAAAGTTCCCGAAATAAACGTTACCTTTGCCCTCGCACAAACCAACCAATCACGCATCAATACGTCATCAGGTTACATCACCCAAGGCCAAATCTGGCGTAAACATTCGTTTCCACAACGTTATCGAATATTCGGGAACATACTAATATTTACTGAACGAGTCAAAACACCTGACAACAAGCGGGCGA
Organism: Onchidella celtica; assembly: GCA_963931925.1. Classification (NCBI taxonomy): domain Eukaryota; kingdom Metazoa; phylum Mollusca; class Gastropoda; order Systellommatophora; family Onchidiidae; genus Onchidella; species Onchidella celtica. The sequence continues at coordinate 20,961,573 of OZ007576.1, read as the reverse complement.
GGAAAAAACTACTCACTAGGAAAGAAGGTCAGGTCACGGAGTACAGTACACTCTGGCGGTTTGTCCACAATGAAATGAACACATGCTCACCAGTGTAACAAGAAAACGGGGGAGGGCAAGGGATAGCTTGCAGATGCTACAGGGGGGGGGGGGATAAAAAAATGTTTTTTTGGCAAGTCAGTGAGTTTGATTCTGTTCTGCCAGGCGTTGAATCATCAACGTATTTCAGTTACACAGCTGATGAAATGTAATTTTTTTTAAACGATTTTTTCAGCCCCCCCCCCCCCCCCCCGTTCGCCCCATTTCCCCGCAGAAGCAACTAACCATAGTAGCGGTGCAGCATTGTAGTAGCTGTCAATACTGTGGCTAAAACAAAACAGAACGACAAAATTAAACAAATATTATGGAGCGCCCACCACTAAGTTTTGTGGAAAATCCCAGCAACTAATTCAGCGGGTTACGTGCGATTACCGGAACAGCCGAAGGAAAACCAACCAGCTTTCATAGGCGTAGCTTTTAAAAAATATTAAATTGGAATCGCCTAGGGATAAGTGAAAGAAATTTGATTTGATTTAAGCAGGACAGACTCAATGTAATTTATAGGGTAGAACAGATTCTTGCATTTGCTATGTGGGAGGAAAAAAAGTACAAAAACTGAATGTTTACGGATGGGAAAATTTGGCAAAATTGAGGTGAGTCCGCCTATAATGGCCTCAGTTTTAGACCCGATCATAATTTCTACTTTTTATAAATGTTGGACACTTTTTTTTTGTTGTCGCCATATCTTGAACTTTCTGCGTGTTTTATTGAAAGATTGTACCTATTGCTATAATGAGTTGTTCTAATTGTTGTTTATGAAGTTCGTATGACTTTCATAATGTAGTTAATGCCATTAATGAACTTCTGATTCATGACGTTTTATCTGTAAAAGTGGGTGTTGTTAGGGGATTGTAGCATCTTACACAATGAGCTACAGCGGCATTTTCACTCCTCGGCTCCGTAATTAGTCTACGGTCCCCTAACATCTACGGTCCCCTTTGTCAACTGAGCACACCGAAAATATTTTTACAATTTACGATTATGTCACTCAAGTGAGCGACGCCTTCGGGGAGTCTCAGCCGGGGAACGGCGGTTCCCCAGATCTCACACATATATATTTTCCTCTTTTCTCAAGGTATGACATTCCTATCTGTGCGCGAAAAAAAAAAAGGCTGGAGAGGACAGCAAACTGTTCATCTTCAATACGAAATGGAAAACAACAACAATAACAACAATAACAACGTGACTTTACACACCTCTATACACTGAGATATGTTACTTCTTTATAATAATGATGTATGTTATTACATTTTTGGGCTACTCTGTTCATCTGCTTTCGTTACAGTCATTATGTTAAACATTCCACACACAATTGCATTCCATAAAAAAAAGTTACAATTCTGTATGCGCAAATTATATGGCAGCGCATTATTTTACAAGTATTATGTACATTTACGAATGACCACATTTTTTTTGTAATTTAACGGTGATCTTAAGGAACACATTCAAACTATATTAAGATGCTCCTTCTAGGGCGCCTAGCGAAACTTCCTTTAGAGCAAATCTAAGATGTTCCCCCCCCCCTCCCCCCATGGGCTTTGCGCACTGAGCCAAGGCTGTCGTGTGCTGGTTTTGAATGAGGCTTGAACTGAATCAATTAATCAGACATACATAATTGTTTTACCCTTTCCACAAAACCGGGGCAAACAGACTTGACTCAGCTCGCTAGGGGCCGTGAGTGTTTCGAAGTCTCTAGAATAACCATAAGAAAAGATTGTTACGGCCTATACGTACGTCCCCCAAGTATTTTGCGCTAGAGGTACGTATTTTAAAGCCTTTTGTGACCACAGAGATAGACAGCTCTTCCCCCCGAAATGCTCCAAACAATAGCCTTAATTAAGTATTCTTTCAGATTTTCTTTTTGTTTTCCTCCTATTTTGGGGGGGGGGGGGGGGTTGAAAGGGTAGGGGGTAGGGTTTGGGATTTGATAAGATTTAAGGTTGAGAATAGGGACGGGTTTAGGGATAGGTATGTATACGTACGCGCCCCTAGCGCAAAACGTATGACGTCATCTTTAGTCTTGATACAAGCAGAAATTTTTAGTAAGTCGAAAGTTTAAGAATCGTTTCTGTTCAGTTCCAATCAGGACAAAGGATTTTTATGGTAAGCATGATTGTGTGAGCTCATAAAGATGTGTAGCTGAGTAAGCACTGAGCTAGGTTGGTGTACTTACGTCAGAATCTCTGCCAAAGATGATAATTTCTCTAGATTCATCATTATTTTCATCAACCGAAGTTGTCCTGAAGTTTTCTCGTCATCCTTTGTAGAGTTCAAATTTGCGAGTGTACCTGGCGAAATCGGGCTTAAGGTGAAATTTATCTATTTATTTAAAAAATGAAAATAAAATATTTTTAAGACGATTTCAAGAAAGATATCTTAACTGAATGAAGAAAAAAAGGCAAATTTTCCATTTTACTAACAAATCTTAATTTCCATAGAAAATTTTCCTCCCTGTGGAGGGGTTTCCCCAGGAGTTTGGACTTTCATCTCAGCCCGATTTCGCCAGATCCGCTCACATATTGATCTATGCACAGCTGAATTCTTGAGAAATATGATTATCACACACGGCCGTCAGCTTGGTCAGTTCTTGGGACTGACGAAATTGGAAAATGAAAGTCGCTGATTGCAGCTGACGCAAGAAACCGTTGGTGGTGATAAGCTTGACAGTATTTGTGTACTGAAAAAAGCAAAAAAACCTGGAAGTGGTGGATAAAAATACCCAACCATTTTGACTTGTGTTCTTGTGTTATATAAAGACACCACTATTCTCAATAAACATTAAAATACACATAGACTCTACTTAAAGTGGCACACAGGGACAGTTTATCTGTAGTTTTTTTTGTTTTTTTTTTAAATTTTGAGATGCAGAAGTGCAGAGAAACTCCCCCGAGCCTGTGCTAGAAATTATATGAAGACCACCCAGGAAGAACGTCAGTTGTCACAAAATGCGAGTTTTATGGCTACCCCCCTCAGCTCATAGCTAATATCTTTGCCTTTGTTCCCCTCAAACCGATTATGTGAAAAACAACTATTGTCCAGCAATATGAGCAAATTTAGGTAAGACATCCTCTCTTCAACCTATGGACTTTCAAACGTTAAAATGTGAATTTCTCCAAGCCTTCATTTTCTGACAAGTGACGTTTTTCCCATGTGGTCTCCATATGGGAAATGATAAAAAGTTCAGACTAAAAGAAAATGATATTTGAGGTTGTGTTTGGTCAAACTTAGGCACTGATGTTTGATTGAATGGTCTATTTACTCGTATGCCAATGTTATGTTGAATCCTGTGTTTTGCAGTGTGGCTCATACTATCTAATTATGTTTGAATGAACTTTTGTTCACTCTTGCAGTTCCGTTTGATTAAACACAGCATTTATCATCATTTTCATTTCTCATGAGCTTGCATGAAGTGACTTTCCCCTTCCTTCGTCAGTCATGAAATTCTAGACTTTTCTGTTTGGAAAAATGTCTGGAGTCCAAAAGACTGGCATTTTCTTCAAGCAGACCACCAATTTATGAAATCCTAGACATTTCTCTCTAGAAATCGCACAGGATATAATGGCATGCAAATGCCACTTCATAGATGAAGATTTGATTTGGGAATGGCAGGGGTGGGGTGTGTGCAGATACGGACCTGTTAGTGAAACTGACATAAAATAAATATTGTTTTTTTTTTTTTTTGATAAATGAATGCAGTTTGAGTCGCGTAACCGTTCTCGTCCCAAAGGGTTGGTTAGCTATACATGTAACGACACTTTTTAATTTTTTAAAAATCGAAATTAATTAGCATATAATAAGGAAGTTTCCCATACTGAAATAAGGGAAAAGCCTAACTCTAACCCCCCAAAAATATTCCGAAAAACAGAGTATCGACGTTGACATAACTCGCCTGTCGCCAATTTGGCACAGAAAGGATTTAAAGCGATGTGACAATTGGGAAAGACGTCTGAATAGTCAAAACATCCCCGGCCAAAATGAAGTGACAGGGGCATCCAGTGGTAATGTATTCTCAAGGGAAATGGTTGCGATTGTAATAGTGAATAGTTGAAATGTGAAAAGAAAGATATGTTACAAAGGCCCGCATAAGAAACAATACAGAAACATTACAATGAATCGTAGATGAAACATTCTAGATGACTGTTGTTATAAGTAGATACGCACCCCAAGCGTTTTGCACTAGAGGCACGTACGTATATTATGTACCTATCCCTAACTCCGTCCTTGTCCTCAACTCTAAATCTGATCGAATCTCTAACCCTGCCCCCTACCCTTTTAACCAAAAAACAGGAGGAAAACAGAAAGGGAATCCGAAAGAATAATTAATTAAAGCTGTTGTTAAGAGTATTTCTGGGGGAGGTCTCTAGCTCTGGAGTCAGTAAAGACTTTAAAATACATGCGCCTAGCGCAAGGAAAACAGGTGGACATGCGTACATGTAACAACATTCTAGATGAAAGGGCTCAACAACAGTACTAGCTTTTGGTCTGCAAGGGTCCTTCTGTGATCTCACAGATATTCTGTGTTTTTGTTGTTGAAGTATTGTAGGTACACGCTATATTACATGATTATGTATGTTTGTTATACTATGCTTGTCTCTTCCTGTTACACTCTGACGCTGCATTAAATCTACTGTTTTAATGTCTTCTTGACTGTTTCGTCTATCACTGCACAGTACTATATAAACTGGTTTGTCAAACTCTGGACAGTTCGTTCGCTTTTTTGTCTGTGATAAATAATTATGTTGTCTGTGTGAACCTCTTAAATCTCTTCTCCATCTAACGCTTTGTTTCCATGTGTACGGAAACGGCAACGGATTAAAAACCCTTCAAGTAGTGAAGTTAGAAAGACTTTTTTCATATGTCTGGAAACGCTGTTACCGCACACATGGAAACACTCGTTCTTTTTACTGTACTTGACAGATTTTTGACGTTTCCGTTGCCGTTTTCGTTTCCGCACACATGAAAACACGGCTTTGCAAAACAGAGTTCAACAAAGTTTTCTACAAAAGAAATAGACAAGTTTCAGAAATGTATTAAGCTAAAACAATTATAATACATCGGCACTCACCATTTACGGTAGTAGCAGTAGTAGTGGGCTAGATAACTGGAACAATCGTTCAAAAAATGATAGAAACATGAAACTTGGTACAAACATTCTCCTTATGATGGCATTTAAAGAATGATGTGTTGGCCTCAGAAACAACAACAGCAACAACAACAAAAAATCCAACACGGCGGCAAAATCCAAGATGGCCGCCAACAATATAATAGTCCATAATTTCTCGTCCTTGGCGGCACAGCATCGAGTCTACAGCCACAGGTCTTCTTATAAGTGACATAGCCGTATCCCTATCATATCTCATAGAGAGTAGAGAAACTACTGAAGTTTTAGCCTCACAACGTAAGCAACGTTATGTGTTTGGTAATAAGCCAACAAGATGGTCGATTGCGCCCTTTGTATACTGTCTGTGGACAGTCATTCTGATGGAATGAATGACCCAAGATGTCTGAAAATGCTGTGCACACATCGAGCATCTGTAAAATCGTTCCCTTAGAATGACAAGGTTCGAACTCCCTTCCGTCAACTTTTGAGAAATCGAGGATTGAAGTTTCATGCGCTCGTAGCCTTTGGAGAAAAGAATTTTTTAAATTTGTTTTTAGTAAGACTTACAACTCACACACCGAATCTGCTTTATTCTTTAACACACAATGGAGAAAGCCAGAAGTAGTGTGTAGTGTGTAACTCACTTCAGCCAAAAAGTGGAGATAGAACCTTGTCATTCTAAGGGCACGAATTGCTGCAATAAACTTCCATAATCTCTCAACACCACCACATATGATGAATTTCAATATCTTATACAGTCTCAGTTTAATACGTGTTTGAACCAGCCCATTTCTTTCGTAGTAAACGTATTTGCCAAAATCTTTGATCAAATAACATTTCTGTAGATTCATCACGATCAGGCAAAATGTAATGGAAAAGATCGCAATGGGGCAAAGAAAGAAAAATGCACCGTGGAGCCCCACGGCCTGTTTAAATAACCCAGGCGTTTAAGGGTTAATTGGAAACGTCTGGGGCCCAAAAGACTGGTATTTTCTACAAGAAAACCAGCAATATATGGCTTGAGACGAGCAGGACGAGACACGCTACTATTTTTGCTGAGCGTCCTTTAAAAGATGTTTAGCAGTGGTTCTCAACATGGATGGTATCGCCCGCTAGGGGGCGATTTTGAATTCCGCTGGGGGGGGGGGGGGCGAAAACAAAGTTAGGGGCGACAAAGTGGCTAAAACGATGAAGGGGGGGGGGTGATTTGGGGAGCCAATGACTTGTACAGCTGCACGAGTAGATGGGTTTTAAGAACAGAAAAAAAACTTTTTTTATTTTAGTGCATTTGATAGAGAATGCTTTCTAATGAAAACTGGACACGCTTTGAATACTTGACATCACAATTTGTGTGTAGTCTGTCTTCTTGGGAAATGTATCCATTGGGTTTTGGGTAGGGGGGTGGGGGGGAGAAGAAAAAAGGGGGGAGGGGAGATAAAAGAAAATTTGGAGCCTTTGAGGGGCAGTTGCCTGGAAAAGCTTGAGAACCACGACTGATGTCTAGCACAAAAGAAACATCCAGTCTGTAAATCTACACTGCCGTTTTACGGGAAAAGACTGCATAATGTCAATCTAGATCAACTGCATCTTTTAATATCAGTATTTATAATGAAATGTGCTTATATTTCAACCTGGGTTGTAATTTTATACGGCTAATAGTTTCTGTATTTTTGCAGTATTGGACCCGTTTCAATTAGTGCTATAAATCAGTGTTTTGTCGGCTCGAAATGAAGGTGGCTTGCATTTAGCGTCATTTGCGGTGATTTTTATGGTCAAATTCGTTCAAATCACACTAGATCTAATTGAAACGGATCCAATACTGCAATTTTACCATAGTTTCTTTTGGACATTGCACATTGGAAATTGAACTAAGACTAACATAGAGAGCAAGTCTAAATGCTTTTGTTTTTTACTTTTCTTCCCGCCTCCTGTAAATTTCGTTTTTTGTTGTAAACGGTGCTTTTTTGTAAACGGGGGTACAGTTATGTAAATCTACAGACGTGTGGATCTATCTCGGATATCCAAGTCAGTTCGTCCGGCGTCTTGTTAAGGGCCATCCATAAAGTACGTGTGCTAGAATTTGATGATTTTCGACACTAGATCTTAACACCCTCGTTTGGTTTACGAATAGAAACAAGATTTGAAATGTATGATGGAGCAGAGGGATCATCCTGTCTTATAGCCCATCCGTTGAAGCCAGTGACCAGAGTTGTAACTGATCATTTCATTATGGGCCCCGCAGAGGTAAATCTGTTGTTTTTTTGTGTGTGTTTTTGTTTTGTTTTGCAAGCAGCTACTTTAAATTTCAATCATAAGTAACCAGTGCTGTCATTTCAAGGCATTTTCAGCAAACTAATATATGGATTTTATTGGAAAATGTTAGTAAATGTTGCGGGGGTGGGGGGAGAGGTGGGGGGGGGGGTAAATAATGGATTTGTTCACACATTGAAAAGAACTGTAGTTGTATGCAAACACGCACAAAAAAAAATCATAGGAGAATTTTAACGCGGAAGTACTCCATGTTATAAAATATCTGAAACAAAAAACAAAACAAAAAACACACAAAAACAACAGTATTTTAGAAGGATAGTGCACATATACGAATGACAACATTGTATTTTTTATCTGTTTGTTTGCCATCTAAACTATACACCTATTTAGATTCTCCCAATGGGGTACGTAACGACACTTCATTTAGAGACGAACTAGGATTCTCTTCCCACCGTCTACTTCTACTTATGCCACATAAAATGCCAGCCCCCCCCCTAAAAAAAAACAACAACAACATCAACAACAACAACAACTACTACTACAGCAACAACAACTTTGTACAGTGTGAGAGTATCGCCAGTGCGCACACACTGACATGGCTCAATTTGCTGTTAGAGACGCACAGTTTCGTTGAAAATTATGTCCTTCAGTGGTCTTGTCCACAGCATCCACTCCCGCCCCCCCCCCCTTTTTATTTTACGGAAAAATGACGTATCAAAAAGTATAATAAAACACTCTTTCTTTGCCTCTGTACTTGTCCACAGCATCCGTTCCGCTCCGCTCCTCACCGCTATAGAGGCAAAAAGAGTGTTTTACTCTTTTGCGCGTCATTTTCGGTAAAAAGTAGCCCTGTGGAGCGGATGCTATGGACAAGACCACTTAACTGTTCATATAGATACGACCATATAACAATTTTGGACTATTGTTAAATGTTTCGTTAGGGGACCGTAGCTTAATTACAAAGCCAAAAAGAGAAAATACTGAGGTGTTCAATGTTCAGCTCTAGCTTATAATGTAAAATACTACGGTCCTGTAACATCAGGTTTTTGCTTTTTGACTCAGTCAGTCAGCCCCAGTTATTTGTTTTGTATTTTTGTGTATTGTGTACACTTTTTTAATCCCATTTGGAAAATGTGCCCTAGTGTCATTGCAGCCCAGTTACAACTGGAGCAGACACATCGAGCCACAGTCTAGCGCCGGTAGGCGGATTTTTTTTTGGTGGGTGGGGGGGGGGGGGGTGACGGAAATACGTTTTTTTTTCATATGGAAGCGCATATCCGTACAACGCACACAATTCGATGACGTAAAACACGCACAGGAATAATATATTACTGACCTTGTTAATTTGCATAGTTTTTAAAAATATTTTGTATTTGTATTTGTATAACTCTTTAATCCCATTTGGGAAATTTGCCTTTGTGCCATTGCAGCCCAGTTATAACTGGAGCAGGCACGTCGTCGCCACAGTGCAGCACCCGTCGGCGGTTGTTGTTGTTTTTTTTGGGGGGGGGGGAGGGAGATGAGGGAGGAGGGGGGGGGGAATGGTAAGATGAGGACTTAGTAGCAAAACAACCCGTCTTCTGCTCGGAGATTGCGTGATCTACGCTAATAATATACTTGTGTGTGCGCCGATCACCAATGGCAACCCCAACCTCTTTTCGCCTGATTAGTCAGTCTGACTACCGCCCATTGATACAAACTGACTAGACCCTCACGCCCCCAGATCCATCTGACTATTCCATGTGTTGTCACTTTAAATTCGTGAACACCATACCGGTACCAAGTTTTGTTTCAGCAAACCTTCACCAGTCGCGCTTTTTGGTAAACATGTCGTACGGATATGCACTGTCCATATCCATACAACATGTTGTACGGATATACACTTCCTTTTTTTTATCATTAATAAGGCTAAGGCAGCGGCTTGTTCTTCCTACTCTTCTGGATTTCCAACTGCCAAGGTATCTTTGATGTGCATAATGTGCACACGGGCCCTCTGAATTTTTCGTCCTAATCCGAGAAGACTATTTGCACGATCCTACCTACCATAGGATCAGAGACAGGAAAACATGTCGAGAAAAATCCCAAAATACCGACCTGCCTGCATCGACCGGGAATCGATCCCGGTACCTTCGGCATGAGAGGCGAGCACCTTATCCACAACCACACGTGAGTGCCTAATACTAGTAATTAGTAATACACCACCAAAGCTGAATGTTGGTTAATTGTCAACGGCTAAGGCAATTACAGGCATAATTACCGTATCTATCAGACAGTTTTTCTATAAAAAGACGATAGGATCACACATATGATTACCTGCCATGGCCAACCCCGGTTGATGCTGTATCTTAATCTTACCACAAATCTGGGATTCTAATCTAATTAACGGCCTGACGTCATGACCCTGACCTTCGGCGATGAGGGCTGAGCTAAGATAGTATAATTAAAATCTAACCTTGTTTGAACATGATCTACAACATGTTTGGTAATGTTTGGAGATAAACACGAACTTCCTGGAAATTGGTGCGATACACATTATTTCTTTCTCTCTCTCCTCTTGTCAAAGACATTTTAGCGTGTTCGTTTCTTCTGCGTCACCCAGCCTGTCTTAGTTTTTCCGTTCTTTTCTCTTGTGTGTGTGTCTCTCTCTTTTTAGTCTCTGTCTGTCCCTGCACCCCTGTCTGCTTCTCTCTCTCTCTCGGTCTTTGTCTGTCTGTATTTCTCTCTCTCTCACTGTATCTCTCTCTGTTTCTCTCCCCCTCTATCTGTCTCTCAGCTCACTCTTTCTTTCTGTCTCTGTGTTTCTCACCCTCTTCGTCCCTCTCTCTCTCTCTCTCTCTCTCTTTGTCAAACCCCCCTTGCCTCTCCTCTCTCACCCTCTTTCTCCCTCTCTCTTTGTCAACCTCTTTCTCTCACTCTTTCTCTCTGTCTCTCTCGCCTTTCTCCCTCTCTCACCCTTTCTCCCTTTCTCTTTCTCTCACCTCTCTCTCTCTCGACCTCTGTCTACCTCTCTCTCTCTCTTTGTCAAAGCCTCTCTCTCCCTGTCTTCGCAGTGTTGAACAGTTTCTCTTTCACTAACAAAGATTGATTCAATAGATCAAAGCAACAATAAAGAAAACCTCTCTTTCCTTTTACAATCACATTTTTCTTAACTGAACACAGAAAGGCACACAGATTTTTTTCATTTGTGTGGTTTGACTTGGGTGGTATGATTTAATGATGCATATCCGTACAACATGTTGTATGCACTACAACATTTTGTGGGCTGGGGTAGCTTTACCTGATTGGTCTAAAATGTAAGCGCTCTTCTATGAATGAAGAAGATTCATTCACATTGTGTCTGGTACGTCATCAAATTGTGTGCACAACATGTTGTACGGATATGCGCTTCCATGCAGAAAACCTAGGAAATACTCGTTTCTCATGCAACCTGCAGCAAAGCATAAGCATTATTAAACTGTTAGGGCCGTCTCTCGTCCTGTGGTTAAAAGAAGTACGCAGAAGCTTGGGGGAGACAGAGCAGTGAGCACTAAGATAATGATTTAGTGGTAGCAGAGGTGGTGGGTTCGATCCCCGCCTTGATCACTTGTCTTTCTTCGTTCTTTCATTCTCATTTAACTTTTCTGAGCACTAACTGGGCGCTACAATTTCAATTCGTGTCATGTTTTCTCTCTCATCCTATGGCCATTTATTGACGAGCACAAAACGCCAAACAAACTCTCGCAATGTTCATTTTCTGATTTTCGGAAAAAAAACAAACAACTATTCGCCGTTCGAAAGCATAACCCAGATAGAAAGAATGAACACTTTTTATTCTATCAAAAAAAAAAAAAAAGATGTTAGACGTGAAATGGGCCCGGATTGACCATCTAAAAAAAAGGGGGGGGGGGTAATATGCAGCTCATTGTTGATTGGTTGGTTGGTAAAGGCTGTTGTTATAACTCCATGTAAGCATCCCAAGCTGTTTTGCACCAGGGGCGCGTACGCATACGTACCTACCCCTAACCCCGTCCTTATCCTCAACACTAAATCGAATCCTTAACCCTGCCCCCTAGCCTTTCAACAACAACAACAAGAAAAAAAAAAAAACCGGGAGGAAAACAAAAAGAAAATCTGAAAGAATAATGAATTCAGGCTGTTGTTAGGGGTATTTCGGGAGTCACAAACTTTTTAAAACACGTACCCCCAGGGCAAAAATACTTGGGGGACGTACGTGTTTGTAACAACATTCATTGGTAAATAGATTGAAAGCCTTTGCAAGATACCCTTAAAGTTATAGCCAGTACTGAAACACATTGGGGTGGTTTAATGCAGTGGTTCTCAACCTGTTTCAGGCCACTCCCATGGGCTCCAAATTTTCTCTCATCGCTCGCTTCTCACATTCCCCCGTTCCCCCCTTTTTTTTTTCGGAAAAAGAAAAATCCATACTCACAATCCAATGGATACATTCACAAGAAAACAGACCAAACAAGTTTTTCAATGCCTTGTTAATGACAGTAAGCGTGTTGATGATTTTTTATCTATCTATATAAAAAAATAGCAAGGAAAAAAAATTCACTGCTGCGAGGAAGAAATGCCCAGACCTGAAAAAATTACATGTGAAAGATAGTTCTTTTTGCTACTATGTCTATTCCTTTGACATGAAAGCGAAGTATCGTAATTTTGTAATAAATGAAAATAGGCCTAAAAATATCGAATAATGCTTTCTCCTTAACAATGATGGCCTCCCTCCTGCCTTTGTTTTGTTTCGACTTGAGTACCGTGCATGTCATAAAAAGTAACCATATCAAGCTTGGTGCGCAGTGTCCTGGCGCGCATGAGTTCTGAAGCAGGACTGCAGATTACTACTTTTATTGTAAGAGAGAGAGAGAGAGTACGTCATCGAATAATGCTTGCCATGCGGGTGTTACTGTGCCAGTTGTGAGTTGTTTTCTTCCTAGATCTACATAATCTGTGTGCTGATTGTGCGTGTTGTTTGCAACCCGTTCTTTGAACGGGCCCTTACACTAGTAATACAGAAAACATTCTCTATCAAATGCATTTTAGAAAAAAAAAAAAAATTCTGCTCATAAAACCCATCTACACGTGCTGTTCAACAAGTCATGCATTTGCCCCCTTTCTTCGTTTTCGCCCCCCACCCTCTTTTGGCATTCTAAATGCCTCCCCCCCCCCCCCCCACCATCTCCCGCTCGCCCATTTTGAGAATCACTGGTTTCGTGTAACATACACAACTTCCTAGTGTGGCATTTTTCCATCTTCAGCCTGGCAACTTCCTTGACGGGCGTTTTACATTGTGGCCTTCGAGACAGATGTACATTGTGGACGTTTGAGACAGACGTACATTGTGGACTTTTGAGACAGATGTACATTGTGGACTTTTGAGGCAAATGTACATTGTGGACTTTTGAGACAGATGTACATTGTGGACTTTTGAGACAGATGTACATTGTGGACTTTTGAGACAGATGTACATTGTGGACTTTTGAGACAGATGTACATTGTGGACTTTTGAGACAGATGTACATTGTGGATTTTTGAGACAAATGTACATTGTGGACTTCGAGACAGATGTACATGTGGACTTTTGAGACAGATGTACATTGTGGACTTTTGAGACAAACAGTCAAATTGCCATGGAAGAGTGAGAAGTCCAAGAGCTTATTGATGGACAACAGAGAAATTGCTGAAAAAAGATTGAAGGGGTTGACCAAAAGAATGGAAAAGGACCAAGACTTGAAGGAAAGGTATGATGCTGTACTTACAGAGTTAGAAAAATCAGAAATCATCCAAGAAGTTCAAGAAAAAGACATGGTGACTGATGATCCTATCTTTTACCTACACCACCATCCAGTCGTGAGAGAGGAGAGTCTATCCACAAAGGTGCGACCAGTTTTCGATGCATCTTGCAAGGGTGAAAACGGAGTTAGCTTGAATGATTGTATGGAGACAGGGCCAAAACTGATTCCTGATTTGGTTCAGATTTTACTACGGTTCAGGAGATGGCAATTTGGACTCATGGCAGACATATAGAAGGCTTTTTTGATGATCAACCTGCACAAGTCTGACAGAGATGTGCATAGATTCCTCTGGGACGTTAACAAGAAAATTAGAACCATGAGGTTCAACAGAGTTACCTTCGGCAACGTAGAAAGCCCTTTCCTGCTGAATGCTACTCTAAAGTTTCACTTATCGCAGTTTGATTCAACGACAACAACCAAAGAGTTGGAGGCTAATCTTTACGTGGATGATTGGTTGACGGGGGCTGATTCTGAAGAAGAAGTCTGTAAGATGATGACAGAAGCTGGGAATGTGATGCAGCAAGGCGGATTCACACTCACCGAGTTGGCTACAAATTGTCGAGCAGCGAAGGAAAAATTCACCAAGACATTTGAAGGATTCGGTGACATCAATACAGTCAAGGTATTGGGACTCTCTTGGACTACAGAGGAAGACAGTTTTATCTTTAGGGCTTTCCCTTCTCTAGAGCCTGGTCTGTTCACTAAGAGACTATTGCTGAGTATCACAGCAAGACTGTTTGATCCTTTGGGATTTTTGACTCCCTTTAGCATAACGCTGAAGATTTTGTTTCAAGAGGCATGGAGGAGAGGCTTTGGGTGGGATGATGTTCTACCTATTGAGTTCCAAGAACGTGTGAACAGTTGGATAAGTGGCCTCAATTGTATCCAGGACTGGAAAATCCCTCGGTGCATTTCACCAGTGGCATGGAATGGAACATTTGAGAAACAACTTATAGCGTTTTCAGACGCCTCTGAAAAAGCGTATGGATGTTGCGTGTACTTGAGGACACTTGTCGATGACAAAGTCTTTGTAACCTTGGTCACATCCAGGACGAAGGTAGCTCCGCTAAAAGAGATAACTCTTCCAAGACTGGAGCTTTTGGCTGCACTTTTAGCTGCAAGACTGTTGACCTTTGTTGCGTCAGCGCTTCAGATTGATGATACCAACCTTTCCTATACATGCTGGTCAGACTCTCAGATTACTCTGAGTTGGATAAAGAGTGATGCCACAAAATGGAAGCAGTTTGTTCAGAACAGAGTGCAAGAGATTCAGCAACACACAAATCCAGAAAGATGGAAATTTTGCCCTGGAAAGGAAAACCCGGCAGATTTGTTGACCCGGGGCGTGCCTGCACAAGAATTGACACAATCGGATTTGTGGCTGCATGGACCTACGTGGTTGAAAGAGGCTGAAGCAAGGCCTGATGAAGTCATTGAGAAGATAGTATGGCCCGAGATGGACGAAGAGGAAGGACAAGAGGGGACAGTTCTGATCAATGCAAACCTGGATTGCCGGGGCCTGATTGACTATGATCGCTTCTCTGACATTGGAAAACTTGTTCGAGTGATGACATGGATTTTAAGATTTATACGCAACAGCCGTGCAGGGCAAACAAGAAACAAGTCTTATAAATTTACCCCAGAAGAATTAGAAACAGGAAAGACCACTTTATTGCGCTGTGTTCAAAAGCAACATTTGGGCGAAGAACTGACAACCCTCGACCGCGAAATGGCTGTGAAGAAAACATCTCACATCTACAAGCTTTCCCCATTTATTGACAAGGATGGACTGTTGAGGATACAAGGCAGGCTTACATTAGCTCCTACACTTTTGTATGATGAGAAACACCCAATACTCCTACCCAAGTGCCATGTTTCCTATCTCATAGTGAAGAACAGACATGTCTTGATGAAACATGCCGGAGTGAATACTTTGATCACATCACTCAGAAATTCATTTTGGATATTATCGGTGAGAACATTGGCTAAGAAAATATGCAAACTGTGTTTTGATTGTCAAAGACAAGATGCAAGACCATGCGAACAGGCCATTGCACCTCTTCCGGAGGACAGAGTCAAGAAAGCACCTCCGTTTTCGGTTGTGGGCATCGATCATGCTGGCCCTCTCTATTGTTCTGACAATCCTGACAAAAAGCTGCGTACTTTTCACATGTGCAGTGATAAGAGCGGTTCACGTTGAGTTGGTTGATTCTATATCCCTTTAAGATTTCATACTAGCTTTTAGGAGATTTGTTGCGCGGAGAGGCCAACCCTCAATAATCTACTCTGACAATGCAAAAACATTTAGAGCAGCTCATGGCTTACTGCAAAGGGAGTTGGAGTATGTGGGTATAGAGTGGAAATTCAGTGCCCCCTTGGCTCCATGGTGGGGAGGGGGGTGGGAAAGGCTGATAAGGTCAGTAAAATCGGCTTTGAGGAAGAGTCTAGGAAAAACTCAGGTATCAAGGGTTAAGTTGGAAACTGTCTTGCAAGAGATAGAGGCCTGTATCAGTTCTAGACCACTCACCTACGTTGGGGATACTGGGAACCCCCTCACCCCCTCCCACTTTTTGATAGGAAGAAGCTCAGCATTGAGTTCTGTCATGGTGGATGAATATTGTGAAGAAATGAGTGATCTTGCATTGAGAGACAGATATCACTAATATCAGTCACAGGCGGTCTATCAGTTTTGGAACATTTGGCAGGACAGCTACATTAGAAACTTACCACCTATGGCACAGAAGAAGCCAAACAATGAATGAATGATGTGAAAATTGGCTCTTTAGTCTTGATAAGAGAGGAAGGGAAGCCTAGACTGCAGTGGGCACTTGGTGTTGTAACTAAGACTAAGACATTTGTGGGAAAAGATGGGCTGATCAGAGCAGTAGAACTGAAAACAACCAGGGGTAAAGTGACAAGAGCTTTACAAAAGCTCCACAAGTTAGAGCTGTTTGATACAGAGAAGCAAGCAGATGGGCCTATATCTAGCCCCGAAGCCACTTATTCAAGAGATAGTGCTCGACCTAGAGCTACATCTTCTTATAACCAACCAGGCTCAGTTTACACTAGAGCAGGTAGAAAGGCAAAGCCATCTGAGAAACTAGACTTGTGATTTTCAATTTCAGGTATCATCTGAATTACAAATCCCTACAAAGAAGGGTGGTGAAAGTAACTGTGTACATTTAACATCTAGGTGAAAATACTGGGAATTGGTTATTAATTATGTTTGTTGCAATTTGGTCCAAGAAGTGACCAATGTTTTGTTTCATTGAATATTTTGTTTTGATGATATGATGAGATGAACGGATTGAGTATTTGAGTGGACATCCTAACTTGGTTATGAGTCCAGGTGGGGAGAATGTTCAAAATTATAAGATAATGGTCAAGGGGGTGCGCAGGGCGTTAACACGCAAACGCAGTGTAGCACGTCTTGTAAACAAACAACGGAAAAACGACTAAACGGAAATGGGCGGCAAGGGCACGACTCATGGGGAGTTAGAGGTTGAGAAAGAAATTTACTGATGGATAGATAGATAGATAGATAGATAGATAGATAGATAGATAGATAGATAGATAGATAGATAGATAGATAGATAGATAGATAGATAGATAGATAGATAGATAGATAGATAGATAGATAGATAGATAGATAGATAGATAGATAGATAGATAGATAGATAGATAGATAGATAGATAGATAGATAGATAGATAGATAGATAGATAGATAGATAGATAGATAGATAGATAGATAGATAGATAGATAGATAGATAGATAGATAGATAGATAGATAGATAGATAGATAGATAGATAGATAGATAGATAGATAGATAGATAGATAGATAGATAGATAGATAGATAGATAGATAGATAGATAGATAGATAGATAGATAGATAGATAGATAGATAGATAGATAGATAGATAGATAGATAGATAGGATAGATAGGATAGATAGGATAGATAGGATAGATAGATAGATAGATAGATAGATAGATAGATAGATAGATAGATAGATAGATAGATAGATAGATAGATAGATAGATAGATAGATAGATAGATAGATAGATAGATAGATAGATAGATAGATAGATAGATAGATAGATAGATAGATAGATAGATAGATAGATAGATAGATAGATAGATAGATAGATAGATAGATAGATAGATAGATAGATAGATAGATAGATAGATAGATAGATAGATAGATAGATAGATAGATAGATAGATAGATAGATAGATAGATAGATAGATAGATAGATAGATAGATAGATAGATAGATAGATAGATAGATAGATAGATAGATAGATAGATAGATAGATAGATAGATAGATAGATAGATAGATAGATAGATAGATAGATAGATAGATAGATAGATAGATAGATAGATAGATAGATAGATAGATAGATAGATAGATAGATAGATAGATAGATAGATAGATAGATAGATAGATAGATAGATAGATAGATAGATAGATAGATAGATAGATAGATAGATAGATAGATAGATAGATAGATAGATAGATAGATAGATAGATAGATAGATAGATAGATAGATAGATAGATAGATAGATAGATAGATAGATAGATAGATAGATAGATAGATAGATAGATAGATAGATAGATAGATAGATAGATAGATAGATAGATAGATAGATAGATAGATAGATAGATAGATAGATAGATAGATAGATAGATAGATAGATAGATAGATAGATAGATAGATAGATAGATAGATACATACATACATAGATGATACTAACATAGATACATAGATAGATAGATACAT
The DNA here is from genome assembly GCA_963931925.1 of Onchidella celtica. Classification (NCBI taxonomy): domain Eukaryota; kingdom Metazoa; phylum Mollusca; class Gastropoda; order Systellommatophora; family Onchidiidae; genus Onchidella; species Onchidella celtica. The sequence goes on along the minus strand of OZ007576.1, from coordinate 20,943,521 downwards.
AGATATATAGATACATAGATAATACATTCTATTAAAAACAAGATGTTAGTAGAATCTTAACTGAAAAGACAATGTTGATTGAGAATATCTACACTAGATCATAAATTTTTAATACGGTAGAAACAATTTGAAGTACATTTGTAATTTTATCCTACTTCCTAAAACAGTCTCCTTCCCTTCCCCTCCCCTTGTGAAAATGGCCTGGAGAGGTCAAATAGTTTAATTAGAATCCCGGCATCCAGTAAGATTTACTTGATTAGATGTTTTTTGTCAACAAAGTTTATTAGCCAAGTTTTAATTTGTTGCCACGGTAACGTAGATAATGAATGGCCGTGTAAGCTGTGTCTGGTTAATGGACAAACACTGTTTATTTGATTACCTTGGTAGCTGCAAGGATTGGCTGGAGTAAATATCACGATCATCGCTATGATATCTCTCGACATTAGTTCCCGTTTGTTCTATCTCCTTGTTCTGAAAAACTGGAGATCTTGTGTATGTAGAAAAGGTATAACAAAGGCACACTTTGACACTTATTTAAAAAGCCTTGTGGCACTTATTACCAGCTGTTTCACAGTCCCGATTTATTCCAACTCCTTATCATAATACTAAAGCCGCAGGCGTTTGTCGTCGAACTTCTCAGTTGTGTAAACTGTGGAATAGGACTAAATAAGATGGGGATCTATGTGTGTTTTATTATGCTCTTGTTTTCTTGAGATATGACACAATATAAAAGTACTGACGTACTTACTCTCTCACTCACTCACTAACTCATTCACGCACTCACTCACGTACTCACGCCCTCATTCAATCACTCGCTCACTCACTCACTTCCTAACTCACTCACTCACGCTCTGTCTTTCACTCACTGACTCACTGAATCACTTACTCACATCCTCACCACGTCACTCATTTACTAACCAACTCACTCATTCACTCAATCACTCACACACTCACTCACTCAGTAACTCACTCACTCACATCCTCACTCACTCACTTACTCACTCACCCACACACTCACTCACTTGCTCAATCACTCTCCCACTCACTCACATCCTCACTCATTCACTCCACTCACATCCTTAATCACTCACTTACTCACTCACTCACGTCCTCACTCACTCACTCACTCACTCACTCACTCATTCACTCACATTCTCACTCACTCACTCACTCTCATCTTCACTCACTCACCTCATCTTCACTCACTCACACATCCTCACTCACTGAGACTCACACACTCACTCTAGTCTATAGATTAATACCGGATTATCCTATTATATAATCATTCCCCTCAGACACATCTGTCATTTCATTCGTCTTATTTTGGTTGTACTATGACAATTGTTATGTAACTCTTCATCCTAAATGTCTATTTATGAGGACATGTAGCCCATAAACTGCCCCCCCCCCGCAGCCACAATACACATACACCCACGCGTACACACACACACACACAATCTTTGTCGCTATCTGGCCCCAGGGCGTCATAAATCTAGCATTCCAGATTAAGGCAATTTTGCCTCCTGCAGAATCTGCTCTCCGGTCCTTGTTTTCACAATGTAGGACATGAGGAAAAATCATTTTTGTTTCCATTGCTTGCTAGTTTTTCAGCCCCTGCCATTCTACGTCTTGCCCACAGCATCCGCCCTGTTAGTTTTTACGGAAAATGACGTATGAAAAACTTCCTTTGCCTCTAGAGTGGCGAGGAGCAGAGCGGAACGGATGCTGTGGACGAGTATACAGAGGCAAAGAGTGTTTTACGTCAGAGTCCGTAAAAATAGCGGAGCGGAGCGGATGCTATGGTCTGGACAGGGCCATTGTGATTCTCTTACATAATCATGTTTTCCAGTACGTCTCGCTTTAGAATGTTTATAATGTATCATTATTTCTGCCCTTCACACCAAACCAGACGCGAAGATTAGTAACAGGCCTGGCGTGTATGACATCATCACACTTCTTGGAGACACAGAAACACCCACATTGTCCGACCGGACAAAGTCACATAACTCTGTGTTAATGTTGTTGATGTTTTATGTCTGTTTCTGTTAGAGATGAGACTTCAGCCCTTATCAAGCCGTCCTGGAGTGAGCGTTTTAACTTTAAATATTATCGCGAGAATTCGTGAGACTGGACGCCATCCCCAGTGATATTTGAACGTGGGAAGTCTGCCACGCATCTCTGGCACGCGACAGAGAGAAAGAGAGAGAGAGAGAGAGAGGGAGATATATATATAAGAGGTGGGAGAGAGAAAGAGAGAGAGAGAGAGAGAGAGAGAGGGATATATATATATATATAAGAGGGGGGAGAGAGAAAGAGAGGGAGAGAGGAAAAGTGGGATAGAAAGAGAGAAGGAAAAAGAGAGAGAGAGAGAGCGGAAAGGGGGGAGGTAGAGAGAGGAGGGAGAGAGGAAAAGAGAAGAAAATGGGGGAAAGTATAAAGAGGGGGGGGGAAGAGATGCAAGAGAGGGAAGGGAAGAGAATAGGGAGAGGGGGGAGGGAGAGGCGAACGAGAGAAAGGAGAAAGGGAGAGAGAACAGAGAGAAAGAAACAGAGGGAGAGCAAGAGAGAAAGAGAAAAAAAACAAAGAGAGAGAGAGAGAGAGATAAAGAGAGAAAGAGAAAGGGAGAAAAAAATTTCACTCTATGATTGTATGGACGCAAAGACCTCTCGGTGTATTAATTTGCCCACAAATATTTTTTGGTGAAATTTCCACCTAAAAATGAATCTGACGAAATAATTATCTCCAGTAGACCCCGAGACACCCCCCCCCCACACACACACACTTTCCAACACAACAGCAACATCAAAAATTTTTTAAAAAAAAATAAATTAGCCTACTATTTCGTTTTTCCTGTTGTGTTCTCCAAAAAACTCCAAATGAACTTGCTCTGTTTTACGTCTACGACAAGCGAAGACATCCATCTCCTGTAACTTTTCATCAACATCATCATCATTCTTACCGTCATCGTCGTCATCATCCTCACACTTATCGTCTTCGTTCGTATCGTCATCATCAACAACAACAACAACAACAACAACAACAACAACAACAGCAACAACAAGAACCAAACTTAACGACAACAACTTTGTAAAATTTGCCTAGTTTCTTATTTTGTTTGTCAGTAAATTAAAGACCTGAAACTATACTCACGTAGTTTTTGCCACACGTCTTTAATCTGCAGAGTCGAGTACTTTTTAACTTCAAGCCTTCGTTTTCTTTGGCTGTGTATGTCATAATCATTTTGGTAAAGGCTGTGAGTCCAACTTACACTAATAATAATATAATAGTTCGTCCATCAGGTATGATGATGACCTTAACAACACCAGAGGAATAAAGAACAGAAATTGTTGAGAATTTCAACACATGGACAATAAAGAGAACTAAAGGACACAGAGGACAGAATGGAAAGACTGTTCTTTCATGACTTATGGCTTCTCATGTGACTGATAAGTCCTATTTTTGCCCTGCAGACCCTTCCGCATAAATGACAAGAGTGCTCCGTTGGTTCAGTACCACTGGGCCTTTTCTTGCGCCGTTCTCTTTTTTTTGATAGCCTGCTGGACTCTGTCAGCTTCCCATGCTTTGCTGCCTCTGGTAAGGGCCGCCCTCCAATTTGCACGATCAAGCGAGAGCTTTTCCCACTCACTCACATCAATGGCAAAGGCCTTCAGTGATTGCTTGAGAGTGTCTTTGTAACGTCTCTTTGGGGCCCCAACATTCCTCGTTCCATTGGAGAGCTCAGAGAAGAAGATTTGCTTAGGGAGTCTGGAGTCGGGCATTCTGACAACATGTCCTGCCCAACGTAGCTGAATTTTTTTCAGGTGGCAGAAGATGCTCAATTCCTTGGCACGATTGAGGACCTCAGTGTCTGGAATTTTATCCTGCCATTTGATCCGTAGGATCTTTCTAAGGCAGGCCAGATGAAAGTGATTTAGCTTTCTGGCATGCGATTGGTACACTGTCCAGGTTTCAGCCCCATAGAGTAGGGTGGGAAGGACCACAGCATTGTACACTTTCAGCTTAGTGTCTGTGCGAATGCCGGCAACATCCCACACTCTCTTTCGAAGCCTGCCAAATGCAGAGCTGGCTTTGCGATTCTTGAGACAATTTCAGTATCAACACGAGCCGCGGAAGACAGTGTACTGCCAAGATAGGTGAAGTTCTCCGACACCTTCAGAAGACTGTCATGGACTTTGATATTTGGGGTCACAGGATACTTGTCGTCTGGAGAAGGCTGATGGAGCACTTCCGTCTTCTTTGTGCTTATTGTGAGGCCAAAGTTGTCACAGGCACTAGAGAACTTATCAACACAGTTTTGCATGCTATCCTCATCGTGTGCCAGAAGTGCACAATCATCATCAAATAGTAGGTCACAGACTTGAGTACTTTTGGTTTTGGTTTTTGCCTGAAGTCTCCTGAGGTTGAATAGACTGCCATCAGTTCGGTACTTGATGCTTACCCCTTGAGGAGGAGAGCTAGGGGGTTCTTGTAGCATTGCAGAGAACATGATGCTGAACAGAGTTGGGGCTAAGACACAACCCTGTTTTACCCCATTTGTGACAGCAAAGGGCTCAGAAACACTGCCGTTGCTTTTGACTGCAGCTTGCATGCCATCATGAAACTGGCGCACTATTGTGATGAATTCGGGTGGACACCCAAACTTCGCCAAGATTTTCCAGAGGCCTTCACGACACACTGTGTCAAATGCTTTTGTGAGGTCAACAAATGTGATATACAGCGCTTTATTTGGTTCCATGCATTTTTCCTGAATCTGTCTGGCAGCAAAAATCATATCCGCCGTTCCCCTCTCTTTACGAAAGCCACATTGGCTCTCGGGAAGCAAGTCATTTGACGAGAGGTGATCAAGAAGGCGATTCAGAAGCATTCTTGCCAATATTTTGCCAGCAATTGAAAGTAGAGAGATTCCCCGATGGTTGTCACAGACTTGGCTGTCCCCTTTGTTTTTGTACAGATGGATGATTGAAGCATCTTTGAAGTCCTGTGGCAGCTTCCCTGTCACAAATCCCAGACTGGGAGATGTAATAGTTTATGACAGGACGACAATCACGAACAAACAAGTTTAACACTTAACAAAACAATCCATCAGACTCACACATTTATTAAACATAATTATACATATAAGAGCGCAATTACATACATTATATCATTGAAATGAACTGCCGTACAACGGCCTTATTCTCACACACACTCTCCCTCGGATCCACAATCCGGTAGTTACTCCTAAAGGCACTTCGGCCTCAGCCTCTCCCCTCAGGGTCTTAATAGTACATTAATAATTTACTGGCACCGCAGTCTCTCAATATCCCCTTCCTATTGTCATACACCTTAACACTCCCCTAGCACCTCAGCAGGGCAATAACACATTATTAATTCCATAGCCATCAACATGGCAACAACATAGTATCAGTTCACTAGCCTATCAACATGGCAACAATATAGTCTCTCATTCACTCTCATATCTACGTCCCTGTCCGTGGCCTGACTGCCACGACTTTATGTGCCTCTACTGTCCTGCACTGACAGCCTCACTTCTGGCCTATGTGTGGCCTCCGGCCCTATGCTGGCCTATCCCCTGTGCTCATCGAGGTGGCTCTGCGGCCCGTCCCCGACACCTACAAGAATAACATTACATTGGTATAATACCCTACCATTTCTATTCACTCCACCTCTCCTTACAACCCATGAAACGTACACACACTAGTTCACCTTCCACTCACCACACATCTTACGGTAACACACTTCCATCGGAGTACACACTACTCACTCGCGCTGCAAATCCATGAACTCACTTTCATCTATCGCTCATGGCGCACATTGCTATATCCAATATCAAGGACTTCCACATTCCTCACATATACTTATTCACATCATGGTAATAGACGAATATAATATAATACATCAATCATAATAATCAATCAACATTCTACATACCAGTCATAACTGGAAAGACTCTCACTAGTCTTCTCGACTGCTTCCCCTTTATGTCCGCCCGATGGGCTTTTATTCACAGGTCCGATCCCTAGGACCTTCTAACTTGCAGTGATAGTTATACAGCGCTTTCGCCTCCTTCAGACCCCCCCCTCATGACATGCACGACTTTTCTTCCCTGTCTCCGTGCGTTAATTTTACTCTCCTCCTTTCCCCCCGTAATTATTAACTATCGCTCACTCCACTCGTGACATCATCCCCCACCCCAAAAAAATTAATGCAATTAATTTCAATCGCATCAAGATGACTGTCAACGAGTGAGCCTGAGCAATACTTACATTAAAAATGACCTACCAGTTCCCCTAGTATATAGAATACCGAAATCAGGGGAAAATATGGGGATCAATATGGCCTGCAATATGCATATATGTGTCACATCATGAATAGCTAACTAACCACAATACTTAATACAGAATCAAAAACCATTCAACCTATCAACCATTCTTCATATCATATTTATAATGTCAATATTTTAAAGTCGACTTATTCACACAGATCCTGTCAATGTTCCTGTCCTCAGATGTATAAGCTGCTGAACTCCTGCCCTAGGCTCGACTAAGGTAGTCGGCGATATGATTGCTGGTTCCTGGAATTGGTTGAATAACGAAGGTATACGGCTGCAAAGCCAATGCCCATCTAGACAAGCGTGGGCTGGACGAACGACTCTTCGACAAAAATGTCAGTGGCTTGTGGTCTGTCTGGATACAAAATTCTCGTCCCATGAGATAACGTCCTAGTTTCTGGACGGACCAGACAATGGCAAGACACTCACGCTCTATCACAGAATACTTTCTTTCTCTCTGCAATAACTTCCTACTGACATAACATACAGGATGGAGACATTCGTTCTTCTCCTGTAGAAGACAAGCGCCGACACCAGAGTCCGACGCATCCGTTCTGAGGATAAAATTAGATCGAAAATCGGGTAATATCAGAATGGGTGACGATGATAGTGCTGTCACCAAATTATCAAATGCTGTCTGACATTCAGACGTCCACTGGACCTTATCGGGTTGTCCCTTCTTAGTAAGGTCAGTAAGAGAAGATGACAAGGAGGAAAAATTTGGAATGAACTTTCTGTAATAATTTAAAATTCCCACTAAGCTTCTGACTTGTTTCTTTGTTTTAGGGATTTGCAACCCTACTAACTTGTCAATTTTTGTTTCTTCAGGTCTCTGAACACCTCTACCCACAATATGTCCTAAGAATACTATCTCTGGGCATGCCAAATCCATCTTTGCGGGTTTAGCAGTTAACCCAAAATGACGTAATCGTTGAAAAATTACTGTTAGTGTCTGAATATGATCAGACCATGTCGACGTATGGCATGCTATATCGTCAAAGAATGACACGACATTAGGTATGTCCTTCAACACTAATCTCATTAATCGTGCAAACGTCGCTGGCGCGTTTACCAACCCAAATGGCATGACCTTAAATTGGAATAATCCAATGGGCGTTTGGAACGCCGTGTATTGTTTAGACTCCTCAGTAAGCGGGATTTCCCAATACCCTTTCGTCAAATCTATCTTGGAAAACCACGTGGACCCGGCCAATGAAGCTATTAGTTCCTCCTGAAACGGAATAGGCTCCCTATCGCCTACCGTAATAGTGTTCAATCTTCGAAAATCAATACAGAACCGCACCGATCCATCAAGTTTTTTCACGAGGACGATGGGTGATGAATACGGCGATGTTGATGGTTCTATCACATCTAACTTCAACATTGACTCCACTTCCTTTATGACTCTATCTCTCGAAGAAAACGGCAACGGATACGGTCTAAGAAATACTGGCTTATCCGAAGTCAACTTTATTTGGTGCTGAATCACCGTAGTGCGACCCGGCAAATCCGTAACAACATCCGGAAATGACGCTAACAGGGTCTCAAGTTCCCTACGCCTTGAACTCGTAAGGTCAGGGTTAATTTTTTCGTCCCTGTAACCTTGTGTCGGAGTTAACTCCGGCAATTGAATTTGTAACTCCTCCTGCGCCTCGGTGTCGCTTACGTCACAGTCCAACTGGTCTACGACCCCCGTACAAGCAATAGAGAAGACAGTCTCCTCTGGTCTTGTCTGTGCACACAGATACTGTGGTCTCTCATAAAATCTCTGTAGCATATTAACATGGAAAACCTTACTCGCTCCATCAATGTGGATAGCGTAATCTACCTTTGAAACAACTCGCTCAATAACATAAGGACCTTTCCATGTCATCAATAACTTATTATGGTCCGTAGGTAACAACAACAGAACCTTGTCTCCTGGCTTAAAAATTCTCAGTTTGGACCCTCTATCTTTATAGTCTTTTGCTCTTTTCGAAGCGATACCAGAAGCTTCTTGTGCTATAGTGCGCGCTGAAGATAGTCTTTCTCTTAAATCAACAAGGTACTGAAACCTTTTTAAACGGTTCCGAAACCGTGGGGATCTTTTGACGAGGAGCCTGGGGTGAACGACCCTTATGCGTCGTCTTTTGGCACGCACTGCACGTCTTACAATATAAACGTACATCTCTGTATACTGACGGCCAATAAAAATCTTTCAGAACTCTCTGCTTGGTTCTAGTACTTCCCATATGACCCGCTAATGGGACATCATGGGCCAGACGCAATACTGTAGCAATTAACGACCGCGGCACGACGACCTGCTTTTGAACGGAAGCCACTGTGACGTACATACGGAACAGAATGCCCGCCTGAACAAAAAAAGAAGATGACCCGTTCTTATATCTCCTCGTTTTCTCGGTTCGCGCTTCCCCAAAACATGGGTTTAATGATGGGTCCTCCCTTTGTAATCTCGCCAAGCGCTCCGGCGTGATATCTAGGTTGACCGCTGGCGTAGCCAAAGGTCTAATCTTATCTTTATCGGCTACCCGTCGGCGTGTTTCGACCGCGGCGCAAAAGTCAATACCTTTTGATTGCGACCATGCTTGCACGTTCTCATCGGAAGGGGAAACTACCCGGGATACATTCCCAATGATGAGCTGGGCGCCTGGAAAACAACCAACGACTGCTTCGACTTCCCCGCTAAGGAAAGGTGTATCTATCATTATTTTTGCCATGGGTAATTTCTCAATGGCCCCCGAAAATTGGATGCACGGGACAGTCTCACCTGTAAGCTGTGAGTCCCGAATGCAGTCCCTATGCACTCCCACAACGGTAGATCCTGTATCTCGTAAAACCGAGACCGGTTCGTCCCCAACAAACCCCGGATAAACCCTAAGACCACCTCCTGTATGACATGAATTTATAACGGGGATCTTTCTCCCGCAAGGTAAAACACCGGAAGATAATAACTTCTCACAACTGGGACACTTAGAATACTGTCCGCCTCCGTTGTCCGATGTAACGCACGCAGCCGCATGATGAAATTTATTTGGGGAACATGGACTGGAGCTACTGTCCACGTTCGCCGCTATCCTACCTGCCGGGCAGTTCACGCTGATGTGATCTGCTCTTCCGCAGTTCCAACACTTCGCGGCCCTACACTCGCGCGAAAAGTGACCCACGCGTCCGCAAGTCCAACACTCCGCTCCCTGTGCTGCCCTAGGCCTGGGTCCCCGTGACCCATCGCGACCGGAACTAGAGTCCCTATGCCGTCGGTCATCGGCAAAGGTCACAATTCGCCCCCGGCCATTACCGCGACCTAGCCCTCCTGCTCGGTCAAACTTACCGGGTCCATATGCCGGTGATTGGTGATAGCCCCTACGCTGCCCCTGGGCTTGCCCGCTATAGGCACCACGCTGACGCGACCTGTCCCTAAGTCCTGCCGGCGACCCTTCGACAACGGCGACGTACCCAGCATCTTGGACGTACGCCCTGGCGACTGGTTTGGACGGATGCGCCGTACGGTATGCCTCCGCCAATTTAGACGCCTCCTGCACCGTCGCGGGTTCGTTCTCTTTCAGGAAAGCCACCAGATCTTTGTGGCACGACGCGTACAGCTGGTCACGGATCATTAGGTCTTTCAGTTTAGCGAAATCCGTGCCCACATGCGCCAAGTCTACCCAGTTCGCGAAATACTCAGTTAGTCTCGCGACGAAGGCAGCAAAGTCCTCCCTGGTATCTGCACGTGCTCGCCTAAACTGCTCCCGGAAATATTCCTCGGTACGCGCAAATCGGCGAAGCAGCAAAGCCTTCAGCTTATCGTAATCTTGCACGTCTTCGCGCTGTAGCTCTTTAAAGTAGGTTAACGCTCGCCCCTGCAATAGCGATGCCAGGTAGGTGGCCCATAATTCCTTATTTTCCCCCCATTGCAATTGTGCGTTCAGTTCGAACCTGTAAAGGAAGGCGTCTATGTCGTCCTTCCGGTCGTCGAACGTAGGGAGCTTAATCCTAACGCCACCTTTATTGTGTACCTGCCGCTCAACTGTTTCTGTTGGCGCATTCTTTTTGAGTTCTAATTCCGCGATTCTTACTCGCGCGTCTGTCTCCCGCTCTTGAGCTTCTATCTCCTTTAACTTTAACTCCCTTTCCTGTTGCTGAGCCTCTAACTCCTTTAACTTAAACTCTCTCTCCTCTTCTCTCTGTCGGTCTTGAGCCTCTTTTTCTCGCTCTCTATCCTTAGCACGCTCATCGCGCAAATCCGCCTGCTGTTCTTTAATCCAGCCGCGTAGCTCCTCTCCCTCCAGGCCAAGTTCCTTACCCAACTTCATTAGTTGTTGGAGTTCCGCCATTTCACAGATTTATGGTTATGGTATGTATACTATGAAAACGGCTACCCTGTCGGTATGATCACTAGCAACACGACCAGAGACCTGAGATCACACCAGATATAACAATACCCAATTCAGAATACAATTCAGAAATTTACCTTTACAGCAAAACTAATTCTATATCTATAAAATGTATGCACTATTAATTATAAAAGAAAATAGAAACGACAAGAATGAAGAAATACAGTAGAAGGACCACAAGTACGTCAAGGACAACGAACCAGACTAGGACAACGACCTAAAAAGGAAAATATAATGGAAAAAAATGCAACCTAACTACGCCGATTACACTACAAGGTACGAACAAGAACAGAGTCTGAAAAAAAAGAACGTATCTATAGATAGGTAGAAAGAGGGACAAGAGAATACGTCTTCCTGCGGAACAGAGAAGATATCGACGCTACAACTAAACACTAACAAAGCCCTACAGAATGTTCACCGTGATGAACGAAGTTCCAAGTTTATCACACCTTTTTTTTAAAGGATAAACTAGGTTCAACACAGCAAACGAAAACAGCAAAAACAGAGAAAAAGACAGATTAAAGGAACAGCCCCCGATCCAGGGCACAAAATTTCAGTTTCACTTAACTTCGAATTTTGAGTTTAACTCCTCCCCTTAATCGGAGCTCTGGCCGCTTGTCTCCTCAGGCTGCACGCACACACTCTGGAAAGTTTAAATACACATTAATACCTATTCATAGCAATACATGCATCAATATACATTCATTATTATACATAAATCCTATCATGAAATGTCCATTCATCCAACGAACAAGACAGCACAATTACCTACTAACTAACTACAACTAAATATTACGAAAATGGACGAGTCACAATGGACGAGCCCCCAATGTCACAAATCCCAGACTGGGAGATGTAATAGTTTATGACAGGACGACAATCACGAACAAACAAGTTTAACACTTAACAAAACAATCCATCAGACTCACACATTTATTAAACATAATTATACATATAAGAGCGCAATTACATACATTATATCATTGAAATGAACTGCCGTACAACGGCCTTATTCTCACACACACTCTCCCTCGGATCCACAATCCGGTAGTTACTCCTAAAGGCACTTCGGCCTCAGCCTCTCCCCTCAGGGTCTTAATAGTACATTAATAATTTACTGGCACCGCAGTCTCTCAATATCCCCTTCCTATTGTCATACACCTTAACACTCCCCTAGCACCTCAGCAGGGCAATAACACATTATTAATTCCATAGCCATCAACATGGCAACAACATAGTATCAGTTCACTAGCCTATCAACATGGCAACAATATAGTCTCTCATTCACTCTCATATCTACGTCCCTGTCCGTGGCCTGACTGCCACGACTTTATGTGCCTCTACTGTCCTGCACTGACAGCCTCACTTCTGGCCTATGTGTGGCCTCCGGCCCTATGCTGGCCTATCCCCTGTGCTCATCGAGGTGGCTCTGCGGCCCGTCCCCGACACCTACAAGAATAACATTACATTGGTATAATACCCTACCATTTCTATTCACTCCACCTCTCCTTACAACCCATGAAACGTACACACACTAGTTCACCTTCCACTCACCACACATCTTACGGTAACACACTTCCATCGGAGTACACACTACTCACTCGCGCTGCAAATCCATGAACTCACTTTCATCTATCGCTCATGGCGCACATTGCTACATCCAATATCAAGGACTTCCACATTCCTCACATATACTTATTCACATCATGGTAATAGACGAATATAATATAATACATCAATCATAATAATCAATCAACATTCTACATACCAGTCATAACTGGAAAGACTCTCACTAGTCTTCTCGACTGCTTCCCCTTTATGTCCGCCCGATGGGCTTTTATTCACAGGTCCGATCCCTAGGACCTTCTAACTTGCAGTGATAGTTATACAGCGCTTTCGCCTCCTTCAGACCCCCCCCTCATGACATGCACGACTTTTCTTCCCTGTCTCCGTGCGTTAATTTTACTCTCCTCCTTTCCCCCCGTAATTATTAACTATCGCTCACTCCACTCGTGACACCCTGCTTTCAACATATGATTGAACAACTCGGTCAACCTTTCAATAAGCTTTTCTCCACCGAAGGCATACACCTCAGCAGGAATTGTATTCACGCCTGGTGATTTGTTAAAGGACATCTGATTTGTGGCAGTTCGGGTCTCATTTGCTGTGAATGGCTTGGCAAGAGCTGCATTAATAGGAGTCTGAGGGAGGCGGTCAGTGGACTCAGTATTTATATTTGATGGCCGATTTAGCACACCTCCGAAATGTTCTGCCCAACGCTGAATTATGGCATTCAATTCAACAATGCGTGTTGAACCATCTGACGCAAGAAGTGGCGTAGTGCCAGAGCGGGATGGTCCAAACACAGCTCGGATGCTCTCAAAGAACTTTCTAGTGTTGTTTGTGTCGGCATATTTCTGAGTTTCTCTTACTCGCTCTTCAAGCCAGTCATTTTTCATTTTCCTCAGCTTCTTCTGGAGTACACCCTTACATGCACGCAGTGCATCAGCTTTTGCTGTGGAAGAGGGGTCACTGCAGTGAGCTTGGATGAGACTATTTTTTTCTTTGATGAGCACTTTGATTTCATTATCATTATCATTGAACCAGTCCTGGTGCTTGCGGACAGGAAAACCAACTGTGCTGCTGGCGCAAGAGTGTACAGTCGTATTTAGGGCAGTCCAGCCCTGTTCAATGTTCTCAGGGTCAAAAGTCACGCAATCCAATTTTGAGGAGAGTTCTGATGAGAGCTCGCTCTGTTTCTCAGCTGAGCAGAGTTTTGAAACATTTAGGCGTTTAGGTGGCGCTTTCCCTTGAGGGCGTCTATTGCGCCTCAATGTTAGTCTGAGCTTACAAACAATGAGTCTGTGGTCAGTTCCACACTCGGCACCACACATCGCCTTTGTTACAAGGACATCCTTTCTGTCAGTCTTCCTCACAATGACATAGTCTATGAGATGCCAATGCTTTGAGCGGGGATGCATCCATGACGTTCTGTTTCTCACGGGGAGACTAAAATTTGTGTTGGTAATGAACAGGCCAAATTCAGCGCACAAAGTAAATAAGCGCAACCCATTGTTATTGCATGAACCAACTCCATGAGGGCCCAAAACATTTGGCCACGCTGAGATTTCGGAGCCAACCCTAGCATTGAAGTCCCCCAAGAGAATCAGCTTATCAGCTGCCGGGACAGAGCATATGAGAGATTCTAGATCAGAATAGAACTTGTCTTTGGCTTCATCTGGGTTTGTCATGGTGGGCGCATATGCGCTAATGAGGGTGGCTGACTGGCTTTTCCCAACTGGGATCCTGAGTGTCATTAGCCTGTCATTTATTTCAATTGGCATGGACTGCAAGTTTCTGACAAGGTCATTTTTAATTGCAAACCCAACACCATGCTGTCTCGGTTCGACTGCACCCTTGCCTTTCCAGAAGAAGGTGTATCCACCACTGAGCTCTTTGAGTTGGCCACTATCAGGGAGTCTGGTTTCACTTAGTGCCACTATGTCCAGGTTGTACCTGCTGAGCTCAATGGCAATAAGTGCAGTGCGTCTTTCCGGGTTGTTTGAGTTGTCCTGTAGTGTGCGTATATTCCAGGCTCCTAGCCTGAGTAAGCTGAATTTCTTTTTGTTTCGACCGCAAAAAGGGATCCCCACTGGTCGCGGTATACCAGTCAGGGTGATGTGAAGTGGGCTTTCTTTAGGGCACCTTTTCTAGCCCCTTCCTCAGTTGAGGTGAGCAGTGCTATCCTTAAATAAGGCTGCTCAGCTACTGTGGGTGCTGCCTCCCCACGCCTCCACTTCAATCGACGATGAAGCGACCATAGCCCACATCCACCAACGTGTAGGTCTGTGCTAACAGCTTCCAGTCTATCCAAACCTGCTGCCACCGCACTCGCCCATCGCCGTTGGAATTTTGAGAGGAAAGAAGACGAGACAAAGATGAAAGAAGACGAGGTGAGTGTTAAGACTGGCGCAAAGAATTTGTTTTTAGTGAGAAAGAGCTGCGCAAACATCAGACTCACTCTCTCGCCTGGACACAACTTATCCAAGTGGCAAGACAGGGTCAAGACGACTGGAAATGTATCCAGGTGCAGGAGGATGCCAGAGGGACAGTCATATTGCCTGACCGGCTGCCTGTAGGCTACTCCACAGCCTCGCAGTCCCAACTGACTAGGGTGAAAGACCCAAACCAAAGAACACCAATACTGGTGGATGCTCTGTGTCACGATATCCAGGCCAGAGTGACGGTATATTGCCATCTGCCCTATCAATCAACCACTGGCCTGCTGCCGCCAGCTTCGAAGCTGCGTCCGAGAAGTTTGCTCAATTCTTCGTCTGTGATTTAGGCAAACAAGCCTATGACCACACCGCTACCGGGGGCCAATATGAAGGACTCAAATACTGAGGGTCACATTGTGCCCTAGCATGTGGCCGTTGGGTTAGATGAAACCTCCTCCGCCCTGGCCGTTTGCACCGACAGGTGCACGCCCACTGATACCATGCTAGCGTACCAGTTCATGAAACAGGTTGTACTGGATTACATGTTACCAGTAGCAGATTTTTCTGCTACTGGTAACATGTAATGCCACACAAGAGCAAGAACATTTGACATACAGACAGATCGGCCACACAAGAGCAAGAACACTACACCCATAACAATAATGAAGTATATTTTATTTAGCTCCTGTTTCCACACAATGGACCCTAGGCAGTTTACTAACAAAATATATCTAGAAATGATTCTCTCTCTCTCTCTCACTTTCTCTCTCTCTCTCTCTCTTTCTCTCAATCACTCTCTCTCTCTCTCACTCTCTCTCTTTCTCTCTCTCACTCACTCACTCTCTCTGTCTCACTCACTCTCTCTTTCTCACTCACTCTCTCTCTTTTATACTTACAGATTTACTCTCTCTTTCACTCTCTCTCTCTCTTTCTCTCTCTCACTCTCTCTCTCTCTTTTTCTCATTCTCTCACTCTCCCTCTCACTCACTCACCCTGTCTCTCTCTCACTCACTCACCCTCTCTCTCTCTCTCTCTCTCTCTCTCACTCACTCTCTCTTTCATATTACTTTCATCCTGCACAGATTATAGAAGGCTTAAGAGAGAAACTGTCAGTCGGTCAGTAGATATTATAAATGATAAGCACAGGGGGAAAACGTCCCTGTTCACAATACCGGGTTAAAAAGTGCAAAAACGTGTAACGCCTTCACAGTTTTGCAAGTTTCACAACAGAAAATACTGAAATTCACAGTTTTGATATGGAAAACAAAATAAAAAGAAGACAACTTGTCTGCCACAAATATTCAGGCTCACGCTAAACTCAAGTAAATTGGCTTCGTTTTGTTAAAGAATTCTGAATAACAATTAGAAAAATTAATAAAAACAAAATGCATTTCTTGTTATCAATTCGTTGAAAAGAAAGGAAATAAATCATGGACGGAGATCGAGAAGGTCATTTCAACCCTCCAAATAATCGACTATTATGTTTTAATTACAATTTAAATATCTCTTACAACAACACCAAACAACAACAACAGCAGCAACAACAACACAAGCAGCAACAGAAACAGCAGCAGCAACAACAACTACAACAGCTTCAACACTAAAAAAGAAAAACACTGTAAAAAGAATTCAAGCAACATTTTCTTTTTACTTTCCAGTTCAAAGAGTTTAAATTGATTCTAAAAGTTCGTCTGTGAACACAGAAAAATCGTTGGCCCAGCCAAGATAGGGACTGACTTTTCTGGTGTATTATTTCACTCCTTTTGTTCAACTTTTTTTAGACACCTCTGAAAAGCGTCATCTCCAATAACTAGCTGTGGTCTGACAACACAATTAATGCATAACAACTGTGTCTGTGTCTTGGGGAGTTGTTTCTGTCCTGCCCTTCAACCGCCACGACATTCGGCGACGACATTTAGCATACAGACAGATCGGCCGTACCAAGAGCCAGGACATTTGACATACAGACAGATCGGCCACACAAGAGCAAGAACATTTGACATACAGACAGATCGGCCACACAAGAGCCAGGACATTTGACATACAGACAAATCGGCCACACAAGAGCCAGGACATTTGACATACAGACAAATCGGCCACACAAGAGCCAGGACATTTGGCATACAGACAGATCGGCCAAACAAGAGCCAGGACATTTGACATACAGACAAATCGGCCACACAAGAGCAAGAACATTTGACATACAGACAGATCAGCCACACAAGAGCCAGGACATTTGACATACAGACAGACCGGCCACACAAGAGCCAGGGCATTTGGCATACAGACAGATCGGCCACACGAGAGCAAACACATTTGGCATACAGAAAGATCAGTCACACTAGAGACAGGACATTAAAATTTAGTACACAGACAGATCGGCCCCACAACAGCGACGACATTTAATAAACGGCCTTAGAAGAGCCAGGACATTTGACATTCAGACAGATCGGCCACGCAAGAGCCAGGACATTTGACATTCAGACGGATCGGCCACGCAAGAGCCAGGACATTTAGCATATAGACAGATCAGACCCACAGCAGCCACGACATTTGGCATGCAGATAGATCAAGCAATGTTAAAAGACTTTTCCTGAAATCTTGCAAGGAACTCCAAACAAATATGCACCAGTGTTTCATAAAAAAAAAAAAAAATTAAGTATTAAATGGTTTAAATTCTATTTTAAATTTGCTATTTCTTTTTGCCTAAAGGTCTGTCTGGACCGAGGGCTTTCCCCCCCCCCCCCCTTTCTTATTTGTTTTATCTGTGACGTATTGTAAAGTTTCTTTGTCGTTTCCAACTCGATGTTTTGCGACATACGACTTTTTTTTTTTTTTTGATTTGCCTCATTTTATCTTTGTTCGAAGCCCTGTTGCGATTTTCTTTCACGAAATATCATAAAAACCACAGAAAAACTCCCGCAGGGTTTCGCAACATACAACCTTTTCTTTTTGCCCAGCTTTGACTTTGCGATTTTCTTTGTTTGTTTTTTTCTACAAAGAAAATAATCTGAGAAGTGCATTCAGTGACCGTAAATGCAATGGCCTAATTCAAGATAGTTATCCTCGGGTTGCAGAATGGAATCTCTATTTTCAGACGCAGTTCAACTATTTGCAAAATAACTATGTGTGTATGTGTGTGTATGTGTGTATGTGTGTGTAGGTTTGTGTTAGAGAGAAAGAGAAAGAGAGAGAGAGAGAGATTGGGAGAGATAGAAAGACAGAGAGAGACAACAGAGAAAGAGAGGGATACATTCGAAGAGAAAATGAGAGAGAGGAAAAGAGAGGAAGAGAGCGAGACAGAGGGAGAGAGAGAGAGAGAGAAAGAGAGAGAGAGACAACAGAGAAAGAAAGAGAGACAGAGAGAAAGAGAGAGAGAGAGAGAGCGAGAGAGGGACACAGGGAGATAGAAAGACACACACACTCGCCTACAGAGAGAGCGAGAGAGAAAGAGAGAGAAAGAGAGAGACAACAGAGAAAGAAAGAGAGACGGAGAGAAAGAGAGCGAGAGAGAGAAAGAAAGGGGTACAGGGAGATAGAAAGACACATACACTCACCTCCAGAGAGAGCGAGAGAGAAATAAAAGAGAAAGAAACTCGACGAACCATTTTGTTTTTTATCTTGAAGTCTTTGCCTCCCTATAGGGAGGGGGCGATAACCTATGAAAACAAACATCTGGTACAAAATACTATCATATGTCCCGGGCAGTGTCACATTCCCCCGGTAATCGAAACTTGATATTTTTGGGGTCGTCTTGGCCAGCACTAAAGTCAGTAATTCCCTTATCAGTACAATAATCTACATCAAGTACCACTTTGTTCCCAGGGCTTATCAAATAGAAAATAATTATTTTTGGCAAAATAACTCAATAGTTCTAGTGTTTCATGATGAAAAATTATGTAAAACAGTAACATCTGCCACTCACAAGAGAATTTTGCCCGCTTTGTCCCACTTCTGGCTTGTGTTTTTGTTTCCGTCTGTATAGTAATCTTTGTCCTGTGTCTGGGTCTTTACTTCAGGAGGTTCTTTGCTCTTGGAATTTACATATCACTTTTTTTTGTTCTTATATTTTTTTTTGGTCCTTGTTTTTTGTATGTTTTTGTTGTAGGGATTACATTTTTTTAGAACTTTGCCCGGGGAGCGGCCTCGTTCCACCTGCTCTTCTCGATTTCCAACTGCCAAGGTATCTTTAACGTGAGCAACGTGCACACGGGCCTTCCGAGTTCTTCGCCTTTATCCGAGAAGACTAGGTGCTCGATCCTACATACCATAGGATCCGGGACAGGGAAATATGGGGAAAATCTCCAAATTCCAACATGCCTGCCCGATGGGATACAGCCTCTCTCTCATTCTCTGTCTCTCGCTCTCACTTTCTCTCTCTCTCACTCTAATCACAGACACACATAATAATTCTCT
The DNA here is from genome assembly GCA_963931925.1 of Onchidella celtica. Classification (NCBI taxonomy): domain Eukaryota; kingdom Metazoa; phylum Mollusca; class Gastropoda; order Systellommatophora; family Onchidiidae; genus Onchidella; species Onchidella celtica. Next base: position 20,924,364 of record OZ007576.1, on the reverse strand, counting down.
CTCTACCTCTCTCTTTCTTTCTCGCTCAAGTATAATATGTGTGTGTGAATGAGTTATGTATATGTGTGTCCCAAACCCAAACCCCCCCCCACCCCTTCTCCCCCCCCCCCCCCATGCAAATCTTATCCAAAGGATTTCCTTTCGATCGACACAGAAGTTGCTTGTATCAGTCTGGAGGTTTAGAACAGTCGCCTTTGAAGCGAGATAACATCCCATGGTCCGCCTAATTCCACCCAAGAATCGTTCCAATGAGGGAGAGCTATTCCAGTTCTCTGGCCCAGCGGCGTAGTTTGGGTTGCCAGCGCCCGGGGGAAGGCAAGTATTGCGCCCTCTGACCCGTGGGGACTGTTAGTACGTGGCAATGTTCATTGATTCGTCATGTTGAAAAACCGGTGTAGAATGTTCGAATATTTAGAGATTTTCTGTGTAGAGGCCGAGACACAGGATACCACGAATCAATTGGTCATTTTCCGCCAGGCAACTTGCGCGCATATCATCGATGTCAACATTGCAACAGTTCCCACCATACCCTTTCATAATTGAACGAAAAAGAGTGGTACTCACCGTATTTAAACGTGTGCAGTTTGTGGACATATAGTGTGAAAAGGAACGGTTCGTCTCAGTATTCTGTGTCTCGAGGGGGGAGGGGTGGGGGTGGGGCTCTATTTCTAATTTACTGTTTCTAAATCATTTCCTTTTTCTCTTGATATTTTACGCTTCTAAGAATTTTGTGCCAGGGGCAACCACCCGTGTGGCACTTGCCTCCCTCCCTCCCCCCCCCCCCGTTACGTCACTGGTCTGACCAGGGGCGAGGCTTCCTCATAATCAAATAATCAGTGATTACCCTTCGAATATTAATTCTAGAATTACTACGCTTTTCAGATCGAGCCCAACTCCAAGTCCATTTAGTCAGTTCAGCATTCTATTCTACCTTGCTATTTTGGGTTTGTTGTTATAGTCTAACACCCCTCACCGAAAAGCATCTTTGTAGGGACTTACACCATATGAACTGGTCCAAAATCAGTGATTAACAAAGACGAAGAAGACTTGACTACACCCAGAAGCGAGCTTGAGCATAGCCTGTTTTCTTCAAAGCTGCGCCGCAGACAGCAAAATAGCGGGGAAAAAAAATAGGTTTATAATCAAGGTTTGACCTGATTTTACGTACTTATGCAGGTTTTTCACTATGCGGTCGTTTTCATCCCAGTCGAAAGGTAAAGAGTAGAGTGAAAGAGTTTGTGTGGATCTTTTTGGTTTTTTTTGTTTGAGGTAATCTAAGAATAATTTACTCTACGCACAGCAAGAGCTATCAAAGAAGAATAATTATTATAGTCTAGAGCTAGATATAACTGTGATCAAAATCAGTCGAACGTATTAAGAACATCAATTCACTTGATAGGTTGCTCGAACCTAAACCGCAACGGCAGATAGCCACTTCTCCGAAATCGCTACACATTGTTGTTTCACAGAGATGCCATTTAAGCACTTTCTACCATTTAATGTTAATGGGTCCTTTCCGAGAAACTTTATGAGATGGTAGAATAACAAAATCTCTGGCTATGAATATGACAATGAAAACGTGCTGTTCAAATTATATTTTTAAAAAATGGGTGAAAAAAATATGCGTTTATAAGTCTGTTAGTATGAATGAATAGTTTTTCAGATTAGTTTGGCTTGTAAATTGCTGCATTCCTGTCCTGTTGACAAGAATAGTCCGCTCTTCAGATTTTTGCAGTGCCTAGCAACCGTTTCATTGTTTTAGTCGCTGCATTTATAATTATGTACATATGATGTAGCCATACGTCCTGTTTGAGGATCCTACTAGCTTAAATTCTGATTACCCTCTGCAGAGGGCCACGCTTCGCCCATGGGTCTGACTCCACTGAAAGACGATTTCTTTCAAGTCTCACAGTTACAAAAAGCATGGCCAAAAGTCTCGGGAAGATTACTATTGTCTGTCTATCTGTCTGTCCCAAAGCCAGTGGGCGGATCTCCATCGCTCTAACGGCAGCAAGAAAAGAAATAAACGATGGTAATGATAGAGAAACAGGGCACCGACAGCAAAATTTAGATGGAGCGTTTTGGGTTCAAGAGTCCCGCGCACACCACCTAGCGGCGAACGTGGAAGAGACATAAACAATGGCGTATTTTTACAAAACAGAGCGGTGAAAATAGGCCTACCAATTGTGTTTACTGTTCTGCTATCACTTTTGGCCTTGACTGACGTAGTTTACTTTTTGATTATAAGTTCGATAGCTGGGGGGGGGGGGGGATGCCGTGGTTTTTTTTTAGGTGTAGCACGGTAACAGAATCCTCATTCCAAGCACTTTTTTCACACAATGAGTCCCGCCCACAATCAGTGCCCTGCTGTGTACACACTGTTTATGAAGGCGCAAACAAGATACTATCCCTTGTAATCAAAACTCTATTCTCCCAGCAGAATGGCAAATAGACAGACAGAGATAGCTAAATAGACGGATAGATAGACAGACAGAGTTAGATAGATAGATAGATAGATAGACAGACAGACAGAGATAGATAGATAGATAGATAGATAGATAGATAGATAGATAGATAGATAGAGAGACAGACAGACAGACAGACAGACATAGATAGATAGATAGATAGATAGATAGATAGATAGATAGATAGATAGATAGATAGATAGATAGATAGATAGATAGATAGAGAGACAGACAGACAGACAGACAGAGATAGATAGATGGACAGACAGACAGACAGAGAGACAGACAGCCCATGTATACCTTTACATTTATATATGCGCAGTATAATGTTTTGTAGAAATTAACGCTGAGTGGTCAAAAAGCCTTCCATGATTACACTGGGGGCTTTACTTCTTTTACATTATGATATGATGATAATTATTCTGTTCATCGTCTTGCTTTTTCCTAGCACAAAATGGCCGTTGCCGTGACGTGTCGGTCTCCAAACTCAAACCCAAACTCAAATTTTTCAGTGCACTCGCTATAGCCAATACCGGATTTACACCGAGGTACTTCATGTTCTGTGGGCCCAACTCACACGGGAATTAGAAGACACTGCAAATCACCAAATGCACATATCAAAGTCTGTCTATTGCATGTACTTGGAACCGACAACGTACGAAGGTTAAATGAGTTATATATCTGAAGTAAATAGATGTTTGCATGTTTATACATGCCAGCAAAACTCCAAGTAGATTTTCAGGTAACACAAATTACAAGGAACATAGCTATGATGCTTTAATTTCATTAGGAAACAAGGACTAAATCAACAGTATACACAACAATGTCAGACTCATTAATTGTATATTTGTATGGGGTGGGAAGCTGGCCCCCAGGGGGCACTTGCCCCCCCCCCTCCCCCCCCGCCCCATCAGTCCAGCCCTGGCACTGAGCAGGTATTCACTCTTAAATATATCGCTCTGTCTCAGATACAAGAGGAGAAGACATGCACAACTAAAAAAAAACCGCGAGAGAACTGGAGAGAAAGTTTATTACATAACACATGAAAGACAAAGGTACAAGTGAACTTCGATGCGGAGCGAACCACACATTATTAACAATAATCTCTCCCTCGGCGGGCCCTAATGAAAAAATAAACAACAACAATAGCAACAAACCAACAAGAAGACAACCAGATACGACAGTGCGATTTGACGTGACGTGACGTGACGTACGAGCTTTTCCCTGCGATCTCTCTCTGAGCACCACCCTCCCCTCTCTTTCCCTGGCCTTTCTCTGCCATTATTCTGGAGAAAGACCGTATAAATATGGCAGCCTCTTTTAAATTCACTATTTAACATCATTTTATAGAAGGAAATGTGCTATATACTTCTTTCTGATTCTTGGTTGGGAGTTTGTACGACTAATATTCTTCTCGCCATCAGATTAACAACGTGATCACATACATCGTCAGATATTCTTCCAATTCTTAAGTCACTCCATTGACTACCCATTAAGGGAAGGATAAAATAGACCAAGAATTTGTGCTTTACTTCCTATAGTTTAAACTGGATAGCCCCAGAATATCTGTCAGAGCTAGTGGAATCATGTCAGTCATCACGCGTTTTAAGATCAGTTGACGACAAATTTTTTTGAGACGTCCACAGTCAGATTGTCGCTTGATGAATCGGCTTTTTCTATTGATGGATCTAAATTGTGGACCGACACCAGCGTTGACATCAGGAACAGTGAAAACATCGTCACATTTAAAATTTAAAAATAAGCTCAAAACTGAATTGTTTAGGTCTGTTTCACTTTTCATTGAGACTGAATGATGTCCCTTTCTGGTCTCAGAGGTTTGAGGATGAGAGTAGATCAAGTGTTTGTTAATATGTGTGAGTGGGAGCATGAGTTAATTCTGTTTTTAATTTTAGTTCAGTGCCTTAGAGCACGTCATTTTTCGTGGATTTTAGCCTTGTACAAGTTAATTATCCCATTACATTACATCACCTAATGGAAATCCAACAGAATAAACCGGGGCGCAATGTAAAATGGTTTTTGCGTCGCTTGTAAAATTTGGTTACATACGGTCATTTTCCAGAACCCGGCAGTCCCTTCCTCCCCCCTTTTCCCCCACTCCCCTCCCCCCCTCCACTCCCACCCTCCCATCCCCAGCCTGATCATGTCCCAGACACCACGCCCTCCAGAACCTCTTCCCAGGGCCGGTACAAAGCCTGCTTAAGCCAGGTTAAACCTGTAGCAGTCATGGAAAATCCTATTGTCTACAGCGCCTGGATATGCCAAGGATAACGCTGAGTTCTGGGCGGTTCCCTGGTTTGAGGTCTTTGATTTAGATGGATCGCTGCCCCTAGCATTTATACCTCGCTTTTCTTCTTCTTCTGGTTTGTTTCTTCCGCTTTTTCCTCGTTTCTTCCCTTTCTTCTGCGACGCCTTCTTCACCTCCTTCTTCCTCTTCAGCTTCTTCTTTTTCTGCTTCTTCATCTTCTTAGCCCTCGAAAGGGCTGTTTGGTCTAATGCCTTACGGGACAGCCATGAGTAGAGGCAGGGAATAAAAGTTTCAACAGGGATTGTTTGGGGAGGGGGAATATGGGTTGATTTTTGTACGTACATGCTGTGTTTTAGGGTCTCTGGCCTTGGCATTTACACCTCACTTTTCTGTTGCGTTTTTTAAAACAATTTTTCGTAGTTCTTGTTTCTGTGAGTTTTTGTGATAGGGATTAGTTTGTTGGGTTTTTTTTTTTTTTTTAGAATTTTGCCCGGGAAGCGGCCTTTTTCGGCCTGCTCTTCTCGACTTTTCAACTGCCAAGGTATCTTTAACATGCCCAACACGTGAACGTTTGTCTGGCATAAGAATGTATGCAATAGATTGTGCATGAGAGAGAAAGAGAGAGAGAGAGAGAATGAGAGAGCGAGAGTCAGGGAGAAAGAGAAAGAGAGAGAAGAGAGAGAAAGGGAGAGAAAAAGGAAAAGAGAGAGAGAAAGAGAGAAAGAGAGGAGAGAGAAAGAGAGCGACAGAGAGAGAGAGAGAGAAAGAGATAGTGAGACAGAGAGAAAGAGAGAGAGAGAGAGAGAGAGAGGGTGAGTTGCAGATGGAGAGATGGAGAGATGTAAAGCGCCTACAGCAAGTTTTTTGGATTGGACGCTGTATAAATGGTCTTCATTATTATTATTTGGTATCGTTGGAGAGCGAAATACCGGCACTCAAGACCATTGCAACCACAACAAGTTTTCTACGGGGTTTACTGAGAGTATCAATAACAGTACGCCAATAATCACTGTCGTGAGCAAATTCAAACAGTTGTGACTCATCCTGACAGCTAACACTTTTGTTCTACCTCCATTTTCCAGAAAAAACTGGAGATTTTTTAGTATGTAGAAGAAGGATAACAAAGGCAAACTTTAACACTTGTTTAAAATGCGCTGTGGCACTGACACGTCAAGCTTTTCTCCCAGTTCCGATTTATTCTAATTCCTTATCAATATCATAACATTAACACTAAAGCCGCAAACGTTTAACGCCAATTCCTGAGTTGTGCAAAAAGCGGAGTTGGAACAAGCAAGAACGGAGGTCGCCATTTTCAGGGTTCATTCACTGGAACTGCAAGCTCAGCCTTGTTATGATATGAGATGGGAAACGCTTGTCTTCGAAAGAAGTCCAATTGCATTGTTATTGTTGTTTCAGCACAAATGGATATGTCATTATTTTTTTTCTCCTGATAAGGAATACAAACAGTTAGTTTGTTTTAATACTTGGTCATGCAATTTATATTCGGTATGTAATTGTTTATTTTTCATTATGTTGCGTTACAGATATTGTGTTGGTTACATTGTTTTCATACATTGTTATGTTGCATTCCACACTTTGTTATGTTCGTGATTTTGTTTTTTACACTTCAATCATTTCGTAATATTATTTCTGAATATTTAATGTTCTTTGTGTTGTTTTTATGCTTTGTTAATGTTATTTTCATTCTGTTATGTTTTGTACTTTGTTATGTTGGTGTTCACACTTTCTTTCATGCTTTGTTTGTATACACATGTAATATGTAGTGTAATATGTAATGTAATCATTAACTTGTATAGAGCTCAAATTCACACCCTAAAATAAATAAATAAATAAATAAATAAATAAATAAATAAATAAATACTCTCTAAGGCGCTGAACTAAAATGAAAAACAGGATTAACATAAGATCCAAAATCAATACATCATGCTCCCACTCACACACATTAACAAACACTTGATCTTCTCTCATCCTCAGAGACCAAAAAGGGACATCATTCAGTTTCAGTGAAAACAGTCCTAAACAATTCAGTTTTGAGCCTATTTTTTAAAAGTGACGTTGTTATCACTTTTCCTGGTGTCAACGCTGATGTTGTTCCACAAGTCAGGCTCACCATTAGAAAAAGCCTCTTGGCCAAGCGACAATCTGACTGTAGGTGTCTCAAAAAGTTTCGCGTCTACTGATCTTAAAGTACGAGGTGACTGGTATGATTCCACTGGCTCTGTAAGATGTGCTCCCCCATTATATTATATTCAAGCGGTTTTTTTTTTTTACACACTTCAATATGTTCAATAAGTTGTTTTCTATTTCTGTATGCTCTTTTATAAATGCCGTTTTCGTACTTCATTATCTTCATTAAGTAGGGTTTCATACTTTTTATGTTCATTTTATTGTCTTTATAGCTTCATTATGTTCATAAAGCTGTGTGTCATACCTCTTTATGTTCGTTATGACGTCTTCACATTGCGTTATGTCGTTTTCATTCATTTATTCATTTTATACTGTTTTCATACTTTGCCATATTTTTCATACTTCGTTGTGTTTTCTCGCTAACATATATAACTGCCTATTCTTGTCTTCATACTCCGTTATGCCGTTTTGATACGAGTACTTTGATATGGTTTTTTCTTACCAAAATTTCATTGTGTTGTTTTTAAACTTCGTTGTGTCGTTTCCTTAGGCCACTAACTTCGTAACGTTGTTGTAGGTTTATTTTTGTTTCTTTTTCTTTTTGTTCGCTACAGTGTACTTCGGCAATGTTGGTGTCGTTTGATTTCATCTACTCAGTTACATCTTCCCACGGCTTGTCTCTTCTCATTTCTTCATGTTCCTCTTTTTGTCTCCAGCATTTTCCATGCTGGTACTTTGTCTGCAGGACTTTAAATGTATTTCTCTCTAGTAATGATCCAAACTGTCAGCCAGACACTGGACTCCCCTCCCCCCCCCCTCCCCCCCACCCTTTCCCATTTCGCGCACACCACCTTGCGGCCAAAGTGTGAGAGACAGAAGAAACAATGGCGTGTTTTTACAAAGCCGAGTAAAGAAACCACTGGATGGTGTTCTCTTTTAAGTTGTTTTTTTTCAGTCTTCGTGGGGGGAAAGAGCCAGATGTGCACTTTTTCGACGTGGAATTGGCGGGAAGTCCGCTAAACAAACAAACAAACAAACAAACAAAAAATAATGGTAACGAACAATCTTCGTTAACTGGTTTTAATGTCTAGTCAGGATAAATTCTTCAGATTTGATGTTACCTGGCCCGGACAAAGTCTGAGCTATAAAATCCCGAGATGTGTGATTGTAATCAAGCCATTTCAATAAAGGATTTGTGTGAGTTGCTAGGTGATGAATCAGCAGCTATGGCTCCAAAACATTGGCATGGTGAGTGAGCGTCACGGTGCCAGATAGAGTTAAAGTAAAGCTGCCAGTGGATAACCTTTGAAAATTTTCCTATTTGGAATTTGATTTGATTTGTTATTACAAACATTATTATATACTATAAAATTATATATTTTTTTACTATACTATAAAACTGGTAAGGGCCAAATTTTGAATTCTATTTCCTCCCCTAATACTCAAAATGAGATAGGGAGAAAGAGCCAGTTGTGCGTTTGTTTGTTTGTTTGTTCAATGGCGTGCAGGAAGGGGGAGGGGGCAGAGGGGGTGATGGCTCCGGGCATCGATTTTAGGGGCATCCAATCAAAGAGTGATAATTTGATTAGTTTTTTTGAAATTTGAAATTACTGCTATTAACTTGGTTGTTCAAGCTGCTTCACAGTCTCACATCCTGTGCACAAACACGTTTAAAATATCTTCTTTTCTTACATTTCTCAGTACTAGGCCTTATACTTGATTCTTGGAGCCTAGGCTCAAGGAATTGGCCCAGGGGCATCACCAAAGTTCTGCACGCCACTGCGTTTGTTGTTGATGGTGTTTTTAAATAGACAAAAACACAGTAGTTTGCTTCAGTTGTAACTGGGCTGCAGTGACACTAAGGCAAATTTCCCAAATGGGATTAAAGAAGTATACAAAATACAAAGAAGTATACAAAATACAAAGAAGTATACAAAATACAAAGAAGTATACAAAATACAAAGAAGTATACAAAATACAAAGAAGTATACAAATACAAAAAAGTATACAAAATACAAGGAAGTTTATAAAATGCAAAGAAATATACAAAATACTGGAAGCATACAAAATACAAAGAAGTATACAAAATACTAAGAAGTATACGAAATATCACGATAGAGATCAATCTTTCCGTTTCTATTCATCTATCGTTAATTCATTACGATGGCAATCCCGTCTAAAGTCTCATCTAGCGATGAAAGGACGGATTCTGTCACCTGTAACTAATGGTTTTTGTCACTGGCTGAAAGATGAATGAGAAATTCAGTGTTCATCTATCTCATCCTGTCTTATCCCAGTATTAGATGGATGGGTTCGGGGGTACTCAGCGGGAACTTCTCGCTACTTGTTTATGCTTGATCTTACTTAGCTGGTCTAGTCCACAGCATCCGCTCCGCAATTTTTTACGAAAAATGACGTATGAAAAAGTAAAAACACTCTTTGCCTCTGTAGACTTGTCCACAGCATCCGTTCCGCTCCGCTCTTCACCGCTCTATAAGCAAAGAGAATTTTTCATACGTCATTTTCCGTAAAAATAGCGGAGCGGACGCTGTGGAAAAGACGACTTAACGTTTTTTGCTGGGGCATTTTATTACGTCATCCGTGGGACCAGAAAGAGAGATTTATGCTTAATCTGACGTCAGCAAGTACTGACTAATAGATGCGTTTTCCTTTCATTAATTAGATCCAAAAGAATAAAACAAGCCTAAAGGCTGACAAATGGGTTCCAGTCTCATTAAGATGCGCCAGCTGGAAATGTTAGCAAATGTCCTGGACAATAGTGTGCCTTTGAAAAACTGACGTCATTTACATATTACTAGATCACGCGGAAAGAAAGTCACGTGGAACAAATAAACACGTGACCAACACAAGAATGAGGCTAGAAAACCTTGTCTGATTCAGTCGCATTTCACTGCACAAGTTATGGATCTTTGTTTGGGTGGCTCCAGAGATTTTCGTGGGCTTTGGTTCATTCACATTGAGTGGGCGATAATCAGACCAGATTGTTACTTGTCTAGTACGGATTATCGGACTCGAGGAAATGAATTGCTCCGTGTCCTGAAATGAAATAGTTATTCTGACCAAGTGTTATTCTGGCCAGGTGCAGAAATCAAAACCTGACACCAGGATTTGCATTGAAAGATTGGCAGATGTACATCAGAAGGCAATAAGAGAGAGAGAGACCAGGTTTTGCCCCAGGCAATGCCGAAATCTCCAGCTAGTATGTTTCATAATTATAGCAAAATTCCTATTCTGTTCACCTGTTTGTGTGTTTATACTCTGAGATTAACCGAAATGGTGCATCACAGTGCAATTTTTTTTTAATCATTTGAAATACGGTAACTTAACTCTTTGTATGCCATGAATTTTCCGACATTTGCCAAGACAACGAAAATAGTGGGAGAAATGAATGAAGACCAAAAACAGCAATATTTATGAATAGAAGTCCACTTTCTTTCTTCACGAAACAAAATAGCCAACATTCGTATGCACCGATGCATCGGTGACTGGCACAAACGTGACAGCGGAAGAACCAATATATCGGCTATTGGCACACAAAGAGTTAAAGAATTTAAAAACTGTAAAAGTTTATAAGTGCCATAGGGCTCTGCTTCAAAGAAACTGTGCAAAACTCGCACTTTTAGCGTAAGCCACTGGCGAAACAACAAGTGCAGTCACCCGCCCGCTTTTGGACTTACAATCTCAGAACATTGACATTGCTCTAATATGCCGTTGGAATGAATGATCCAGTCCAGACAAGAAAACAAAACTAAAACAGTGTCTCGTGATCCATCGGGTCACAGGGGTGTCTGGTATGGGATATATGTGGGCGTGTTCTCGGGAATATTGTATGGGAAGAAAAAAAAAAGTGGGAAAAATACTAGAGAAATAAAGGATCTGAGATGGGGAGAAATACAGATAGTGGGCTTGGTAATTCTATATTATGAGAACAATCGTTCAAAAAATGATAGAGGCATGAAACGTGGCATAAATGTTGTCCATGGAGTGGGTTTCTAAGAAAAGGGTTTTGGCCAGGGAAATGTTTTAAATTGGAGCCAAAAATTCAAGACAGCCAACACACATTGGGAAATGGGCTACATAACAGGTTTAGTGTATAAGATTGATGGTCACAATGCTTTTTACATCTCAAAATGTGTAGTTGTAAGAATGTAAGGTTGGAAAGAACAGACCCCAGAACAACATGAAAATACGTTTCAAATGAAAACGACATACACGTACGCAATAGAGTCCAGGGCAAATGATTGTCACAGAGACTTCGTCCCTTTAGCATGACAAGGTTCTAACTCCCTTCAGCCAACTTTTGAGATATCGAGGATTGAAGTTTCATGTACTCATACCACAGCTTTTAGAGCAAAGAATTTTTTTTCTTTTCAGTAATATTTGCAAAGTACAACCTACTCTGCTTGATACTTTGACACACAATGGAGAAGGCCTGTTGAAGTAGTGTGTAGTGTGTAACTCAGTTCAGCCAAAAAGTGGAGCTAGAGCATTGTCATTCTAAGAGGATGATTTGTCTAGCACCAATATACGGAGGATCACTGGAGGTCTCCATCGGTCAGAGACGATCATGAGATTTTGCATCATTTTTTTCACATGTACGGAAACGGAAACGGGAACGTTCTGCTGGGGCCTATTTCCAAGGTTTGATCTTAGTGCAGCGGCTATGGCCTCATTTTCAAATTCCTTCCTATTTAAATGTCGTATATATCACAAAGATACCACAGTCACATCAATTACTATATTAAACTAATAACACCAAAGGGTCACCGGCTGAAGTCGCTAACCTCAAACAAGTCGTTCATAAAAGTAGTATAGTAACAAAGCAAGCTCAGAATCACCTAATGGGAATTGATAGACTGCAATCAGTTTGGGTACACTGAAAATTCTCCTGTTGCTATTCTGTTAATCCGGCACTGCTTATCAGTTACTTAGACAGTGCTAGATTGACCATTCAGCAAAATAAGCACCTGCTTGGGACACCAAGGGAAGGGTGGGGCACCACAGAAAATTTTCATTGCCTGATTTAGCATGGACCATATGATGCAAAAGTACAAATGGTGCACCCGAACCAGGGTCAACAAAAGCCCCCCACCCCCCCCCCCACCCGTATATGGACAAAACGAAATCAAATTTTATTTTATGGTTTGTTTTTGTTTATATTTTGAAATACATATACAGTATGTGGGGGCACCAAACTGGTTAGGTGCGTAGGATCTTTACAGGTGTTATTCAGGCTCTGTACATAGTCCAAGAACTGCAAGGACAAGTTCATATTTTTGTTCCTCGAGATCCAAATACTTCATGAAATTCCCTGCATCATTTTCAGATTTCACAAATATAATGTTCAAGAACGTTAGATTACAAGAGTCGCTTATATTTATGCTATTGAAAATTAGAAAGGCAGGTGTCTACGCAAGGAGTAGATTACCCTTAAAGGAAATGTTGATGCGAACAACATCATCACTAGTTCCGCAGTAATGGTTCCCGGAGAAAGGTAGTAACTCATCTTATCAAACAAATTTGGAAACGTCAGACCAAATCCTCTAAGATGACCGTGACGGATACCCATAACTTTCCCTACAGAAATATTGCAAAAGCCTTGTTCGTGACTGACATCCCACGTAAATAGTATTTCGTTATCGCGACTAGATAATCTTCCACGAAAAACATTAAATTAGGAGAGAAAGTACATTCTAAAAAAACTAAGATAATCTGAGATGGCCTTGCGCTAAACTTAGACCATGAAGACATTTATGGCATCCGATCCCCGAGCTTAGTCCGTTTTATGGAGTCCTAGTGTGCCATATAATCAGTTTTGAGTTTGAGTTTGGGTTTTACGGTGCGTCGGCACGATAACGGCCATTTTGCACCCTTCAGGGTCTATTTTTTGGGTACCCTATTTATGTTTGGTATTCAGAGCTTTATCAATTGTAAGTTTCACAAGTAGAAGTAAATAGTTCCGTACAACATTATTTAGGAAAATCATCACAAAGAAAGGTAGGCTGCCCCTCAGGCCCGTGAAGATCCCCCAGCATAACGTGCCCCCAGATAGTGTCGTGGGCTTTTTGTAAGTCAAAGAAACTGCAACTACTTGCTGCCGTGGCTGGGCCCCAACAGGCCAGTACACATATCGAACTCACTAAATCATACACAGCAGAAGCGACTAATCCACATCAAATTATGGAAACTATCCTAGAAATTCTTAAAACTAAAATATGGACAACTAGGAAAACAACAGCACCAAAAGTAGTATTTCCAAAGGCCCGCTTTACCGTTGGTTCACACCAAACTGCCGACAACGGGTGTGCAATCACGGTCGAGCGACAATGGTACAAAATTTCTCTAAATCATATTATGATCGGATTCAGACCAACCTACCGACAACAGGTGAGTCATTTTCTCTCGCACGTCCGACTTTTCACTTTTACCGTTGCAGTAAAATTTCAATGACACTCGGCCGTGTAGCCAACAGGAAGGGATTGTTTTTCTTTAAAGTTTAGGCTCGCGTATCCCATGGCATCTAAAAATAGCACACTCGGGGTGCTTGAAGCAAAAATTTCAAATACATTTTTTTTTCATCAAATGTTATTTTTGAGCACTGATTTGAAATCAGCGACCCAAAAGTAGGAAGGTGCCCGAAGACTAGGCGTTTTTTCGCTTTATAAAGAATTTTTTTGACAAAATTATTCAAGTTTTGTCATTTCAAAACAGGCGCTCGGCCGTGTTCACACGCCCGTTGTCGGCAGTTTGGTGTGAACGAACACTTAGGCGAGATGCGTTCACATCTTGCGACTTGCCCAGTGCTGTCGTGTCACAGCTGTCTCAGTTTCAAGTTCCCGTTGACTCTGCAATGTGTCTCCGTGTCTCGCAATGTCTTGCATGTGTGCGCATCTCCATTCATTGGCCTAGATTGGAAAACAATGCGGCGACACGATTGTGACGTGACTACAACGCAACGAGCTCGTACGACTGTATGCTCCTGGCTCTAGGAACAAAGAGCAAGAAGACCAAACCAAAACCATTCGAAAAGAACTAAAAAAATTTTTTTAAACTCAAGAAGCTTTGCCATCCATAATCCTTTTGGATTGTTCTTAGTTATGTTTGATCTCCTGATATTTACCTGCGCTAATGGCCAATATCTTAGACTGAGGGAATAAGATGAAGGGATGTCTTATTTTGAAGGCTGTGGTTTCGTGTGTCCTAGAGTTCAGGCCTGTCCAACAAGGGCGTTTCTATGATAGTGCGTTTTATGTGACATTGTACAAATAAAATCATTGTGGGGGGGTTTCCCCCTTCTTATGGAAAGAGATAGGAAATGTTAAAATTCCCTTACGTTGAAATTGGAAAGCTTGGTCCTCCAGGTCCAACTGGTTGAAAAAAAGACAAGTTATATGGTTTGTCTGTAATACATTGTAACAGATGTTTTCATGCCACATCATCCCTTCATATTCTTATGTGTGCACAAAAGAATAACACTTATATAGATAAATAAAATAACGTAGCCCTGCGAGGTATTGCTTTCAGTAGAACTGGCATATTTCTGTGTCTGAATACTCTTTCGTATATGGCACTTCGGGCTTCAAATGGTTAGAACAAACAGACAGATTAAATGGAACCCTTTCCGGGGGGAGACAGAAAAGTCAGAATTTAAGGGACGTTTAGGATAATATTTCACGTAAGTCTAGATCTCAAAGTCACCGTAAACTTCAAGCTTTGTCCATGCAGTCTCCCATCACATAATTATTTTAAACTAAAGATTATCTCAAGTTCCAGAGAAGTGTTTGACATTGATCTTCTTTGTTTGTTTGAACTTCCCCGTTTGGTGTCAGCGGACTCTGGAGCCATCCATAAAGTATGTACTTCCGATTGTCGAGATTTTTTACACCTTCACTGCCCTCACGCGTCTTGCCTAGGCTTGGCTTGAAACCCCCACCTCCCTCTTGTTCGAGCGCACAGCTATTATAATGTTGAATGCCTTTGATATGACCCATACATTTCGAAGATTTAAATGACACTTTGCTCGGACTTTCGGACTGCTTCATCAGAAACATAACCTGTATTTGAGTTTTCGCTACTCCTACAACCTATTTTGTAGTACAAATATAAATAAAACTTTTTTTAAGCCATTACAGTACCTGTAAAGTGTACACACCATTCACAGACTCCTCCACAGTACGATCTGCATACGCTAGGGGTACCCCTGTTTTACTGGGTCTCGTTTATTGATAATAATAGAATCTTCATTGACAACATCTTTTTTTTTTTAAAGCATGGTTTTAAATCACAGATAACAGAGGAGAAATCTTGAATTCTGGCTAGAAATCATTCAGATCATTTACATACACATTGGCATCTGGTACATTAATTGACGTTTGTTTTGGTGTACACCTACAATTTATGGACGGCCTCTTTTGTGGATTTTTCAAAATCTTTTTCTGGATATCGTCACTGCACTACGCTAATGGTATATTTCAATTTTGACGCTTTTGAGATATTGGAAAAAAACTTTCTTTTCCTGCCATTTGGTGACTTATGCCATTATGATTCCATTGAATTACTACATTTTCCTATTGGCGCATTTCTTTTGCTATAATATTATCTGATAGCCCTCATGCTCAGCAATGCGGTTTCTTTGTGGCATAAGTCTGATGTATGCCATTATCGTAAAGCAGTGACGATATAAAGAAAATAAAGTACCGCACTGGAACATCGGTAGATTCTGCAATTTTCATCTTTTATGTCCTTGAACATTCATTTTGTTTATCCCGACATTTCAGCCATTTAGATTAGCATTTTGCTTTTGTTTTCTCTTTGACCACCCAGCATAATCCGTCTTTAGAATTCCGTCCCATGATAAAACAGACTACCTGATTTTCTTAAATTTGGCTATATCCGAATTCCTGAGTGGGGGAGTTGCTCTTAAGAACAACGCCTGATCAGGAAACGCTGACCATCCCAAAAGACATCTCTAATAGGCTTCCTCTCTGTGCACTGCAGGTATCTTGGGATATGTCTGACATTCAAAGACGAGACGAAGATTCACTTACCTGACCTGATAACCAAAACAACGACAAAAAAAATCATTGGGAATAAACTGATTTCCTGTCATAATACCAGCATTTTCTGTTTTCCGTTATTTTGTACTACTGATGTAAACAAAAAATCCTATTAACCACATGTTATCTCCCTGTTTTGTCAGAAATCTAACAGTACTTAAAGGAGTGGCCCTCGGGTGCACCTTCTGTATTTTCCGTAAACAAAAAGTCACGACACGCAAAAACTGATATTTACACAAGGGAACGGGACATTTATGAAATTTGTTGGTCAAAAAGCCTGAACAAAGAACAAAAAAGTATGTACTACACGAAGGACAGAAACAGCATGGAAATATCACGGGAGATAAATTCTGTATTGTGACCTCTGATCTCCCTCGCGTGCCATTACACTGATGATGATGGGTGGTGCACATCACGCAAGATTTATGAATCATTGGTGTCAGCGTGTCGAAGTCTAAAGTTCGTTATCAACAGAGCATCGTCTTACATTATCTAGGTTAGGCCACGAAATTTTAAAACAAAAAAAAAGAAAGAAAACCTGAACCTGATAAATCCTAACAAATAACTGGTCGATTTTATAGACAAGAGGACGATCCTTTAAAAAAAAAAAAAAAGCAAAAAGCAGTTACGAGAAAATTGAGGTTGAAGATTTTTTGGCCCCTTTTCTTTTGAGATGGATATACACATGCTTATAATTAATTGTTGACCGGGAACTAACAAGGTTATCCCAAATCACACCAAAAATTCACTTTCGTTTCGTTAACTCCCTTACCACTCATGAAAGGATAACGTCAGTCTTTGCATCTAGCTTGTAAGTGTTCTCAACAACCCTGCGACAGTTAGATGGGAACACTAATATGCAAGATATGAAAATTAACCTCGTCCGTTCGTGAATAGTACGAAAGTTAAGAAAAGCGAATCTCTGGTGTGAACACGGGGTAAGAGTACTCCCATTTTGGACGTCTATGGTGAAATCTGACTATCCACTTGTCTCTAAAAGAAAAGCAACCAATTCTCTTCTCGTATAAACTAATCGCGTGAGTTCCTTCAAATTAAGGATAGAACCAGTTTAATCGTTCTAATACTTTACGTTCCCGTACAATATTGCCGGGTGACCAGCGATTTTCTCCACTGAGAATAGAGATTTCGTGCACCCGCATCGGAAAAAGACTATTATAGTGGCATTCGTGCAGACTGGCATTTTACTTGAGACCCAGAGGACAAACAATCACTGTGTCACAGGATCAGCTCTCTGGTCTCTGATAAATAATTAACAGGAAAGTTTCTGTAACAGCCGGGGTCATCTTCATTAAAGAATGCCCGGAAATGATCTGATTTTTTTTTTTTCTCCGTCAACTTTTTTTTTTCGGACAGAATTTATTTCACCATTTGTGTAACATCCTTCGGTTCAGTCTTTCGTTACTGGGGAGAACATTTCTATGGCCTTCTGTTTCAAAATCAATATTTTTGTAAAACTCACATTAGCAATATAGATATGAGGTGATGTGTATGAAGATGAAGAAGAGTACAGTACCATGAATCAAAACAGTATGAAAATAATGGTCAGATGGAAACTACATACACGTACGAAAAGTCAAAGTTTGGCAAAAAGAAAAAGTAATATGTAGCAAAGCCTCGAGTAAGGAAAAGTACCCAAACGATACAATGAAACGCAAACTAAAAGAGAAGACAGAAAATGGTCGATATTTCGGAAACAGACTTTTTCAGGGAAAAAAAGAAAATCAACAATTGGAAAATTGAACAGATAAAACAATCGAACTATAAAAGTTTTGAATATGAAATATAATTATAGAATCTAAACGGAATATGTCTACTTAGTTGCGAGTTCTTGCTTGTATTGCAGCACAGTAGCACGCCTGCCAGTGTGTATCGTTTGGGTATTATTTCTTATGCGAGGCTTTGCTACATACAACTTTTTTCTTTTAGCCAAATTTTGACTTGCATATATAGCCTTGCTGCGACCCCACAATTTTTCTGTGGTTTTTACAATACACGTAGGCAGTAGAGTCCAGGACAAATTTATTGTGACAGAGATTTTCTCTGGCACCAAACTACGGAGGGTCACTGGAGGTCTCCATCGATCAGGGTCGGCCATACAATTTTTCATCCTAACTGTTTAGTCTGTCTGCCCTTTTGCTGGAGCAGTGTCGCCCGTGACTGGACAAGCCAATTCAGGAGCGACAGTCTCTACCGCAATGGTCATATCTGTGGGTGGCCTCGGATATGTTGGGGCTGTGGCGTTCTTTTCTGCAGGCCCCCGTGTCTTCCGCTGCGTCCGTCAGTTTCCTTTACCCTGTCTTGAGATTGAGATGTTGGCACGGCGTGCTGGTCCTCTTACTAAGACCATCAGCAAAGCCCTCCCAAGACTGGCATCAGTATCATTTCTGTGTAATTCTCTAACGGTCTAGCTTCACTTTTTGTGGACCAGTCTTTCTTGTTCCAAAATGAATCTACAACATGTATTACATGTGCTAACAAAATATATTTGTCACCGTTTTGAAGATATGATCTTGTGATCAATGTGTTAAAAAATTCCGTCCGGTGAAGGAAATAAATACAGGTTTTTTTTTCTCTACTGTAAAATTTTGTAAAAAGCACGTAGACGGTAAGAGAATTACACCGACGATAAACAGCTTCATATCATCGGTTGCTGTTGGAACCTCAGTAAAACTGAAGTTAAAAGGCTGTTGTTAGAGGAGTTTAGTTTTAACGAGGTTACAACAGCCGACAGACGATATCTCTCTTGCACACATCCCCGAACGGCAGCTGTGGGGTAACAAATACAGAACACAAAAACAAGAGCACACATAGAAGTTAATAAACAAACAAACTTACAAACAAACGAACAAAGAACAACAACATTGTGATGAAGTCTCAAAACTGGAAAGAAAAAGGGAGATACGGCAAAAGCGGACTGAGATTGCAGAGTGCTGAGGCATGTTTGTGGGGGATCTGACAAAACAAGGCTAGAGGAGAAATTTACATACCTCTTTGAGAAAATCAAAATGAAATATTTCTAAGACGATTTCAAGCAGAAAATGTTGAAAACTGGCAAATTTTTCATATTATTAGCCAATCTCAATTTACATAGAAAATTTTCTCAAGAATTTGGTCTTTCACATAAGACCGATTTCGTCAGAACCACTCATATTTTCTGAATGCCATACAAAATTTTGAAAGAAACTTCTCCGACAAGAACAAAGGTAAATGATACGGGAAATCGTTGTTCCGACAGTTTACCCAATTAATAATTCGGATACCGCTGGCTGAATTAAGTAGAAATGTAACTGAGACCAATGACCAGCGGGTAGTGACGGGAATTAGCTGGATGTATGATTCAATCTCTCGGCACACCAGGCTGAGCGCTCGTGGAAAGTTCATGACAAATTCAGCTGAAATCTGATTAAGTATTGTGTCCTGTCACGAAAGCGTGTTTTTGCTCACGCAGTTGAAGATATGATGGCCCCAAGGTGGGGAAAGTGGGGATTGGGGTCGGGCCGTGTGAAAACGACATCGCATATTTACATAACGATATTCATTTGGCAAATTTTGACCTGAATGTTCAGAGCAGTCATCAAACACGCACAGCCAGCCCACACTCTTTTCTTCTATGTAGGTAAAAGCGAATGTGTGTTTGCAAAAAATGCTGGCTTGTAGTACTTACACAGGTCTGATTTACATGAAATTTGAAGATGCCTCCCTTTCGCGCTGCACAAGATTATTTTTTTTACGTTTGGGGGTTCCAAATGATGGGGAAGCGTTTTTTTTTTGTTTGCTTTGTGTTGCTGTCTGCTCGCCTCAGATCCTTTTTTTTTTTTCACGAGCATTTGACCTGCGACCTCAACACTTCCTGCCGACTGGTTTAAGCTATACAACGTCCTCTCGGCCAAAATTAGAACACAGGAATACCCTGCTGCCTTACAGTACAGTGATCTGAAATTAATTGTGATAATTATATTTTATAGTTTCTAATGTTTTCTCCAAAGAATTGTTTACTCGTTAAAATGAATTGTTTTTTTGTTTTTTGTTTTTTGAATTGTAAACCCTTAATAATATAGTTCGTCCATCAGGTATGATGATGACCTTAACAACACCAGAGGAATAAAGAACAGAAATTGTTGAGAATTTCAACACATGGACAATAAAGAGAACTAAAGGACACAGAGGACAGAATGGAAAGACTGTTCTTTCATGACTTATGGCTTCTCATGTGACTGATAAGTCCTATTTTTGCCCTGCAGACCCTTCCGCATAAATGACAAGAGTGCTCCGTTGGTTCAGTACCACTGGGCCTTTTCTTGCGCCGTTCTCTTTTTTTGATAGCCTGCTGGACTCTGTCAGCTTCCCATGCTTTGCTGCCTCTGGTAAGGGCCGCCCTCCAATTTGCACGATCAAGCGAGAGCTTTTCCCACTCACTCACATCAATGGCAAAGGCCTTCAGTGATTGCTTGAGAGTGTCTTTGTAACGTCTCTTTGGGGCCCCAACATTCCTCGTTCCATTGGAGAGCTCAGAGAAGAAGATTTGCTTAGTAAACCCTTAGCTAAGGCCCAAATAGCCCTCCTCAGGAGCAAGTTTTAAGATCATGTGGAGCGCGGCTTTTAAGCTTGTCTAATAGTAATATAAGAGCGAATTACAGAACTCGGACATGACCATACAACATAGAAATATATACGGTTTTCATCTAAATTCCTTAACATATAATAATATGCAGTTTGTGATGGACGAATACAACTGTGGGTATGTACTTGTACTATGCTGAGCACAGACATTTTTCAAAGTTTGAACCCAACCTTTGCCACACTGCGTTATTATCTAACATCCCTGGCTTTTCCTGTCTGTGTTTTGGACGTTCAAACCTGCATGTTCTCTAAAAGAAATGCCCAATGCGCTATCCAAATTAGCTGTAATACAAAAGGAAGAACTGAAACTCGTCGGAGAACAAAACTGAAGTGAAACAAATGAATTTGGAAGCAGTGAGGCCATGTTAAGTTCGAGAACATCAGCATGTACTAAGTTCACTCATATACAACATATCCTCTGGTGAATGCACTCCTACAGAGCATTTTCCCCTGGAGATTTTCAATGTACTGCTCTGTCGAAGTTGATGATCTTAACCTTTTATTAATCCCGTTCAAGCCAGTTACTTTTGACCTCAGCCGACTTCCAGTTGATGCTTCCTACGCACGACATGACTCTGAGAGTCCCGTGAACTTGCTGCGTGCGCGCGCGTTTGTGTGTGTGTATGTGTATGTATGCATGTATGTATGTATGAATAAGATATTGTACGGGTACATTTGACATGTATTTAATGGAAATAAACAAATTTGTTATGTATGTATGTATGTATGTATGTATGTATGTATGTATGTATGTATGTCTGTATGTATACATGTGAAACATACATACATAGGTAGTCTAGCATAAAATGAACAATATTGTATCAACACTAATATTTTACCAGAGAAGGAGATTTGGATGGCAAGAATGAAAGGGACCATAGCATGTATTTCCGCTTCTGTACAATGTGAAATATTGTTTTTCCAATAAGATATTGTACGGGTACATTTGACATGTATTTAATGGAAATAAACAAATTTGATATGTACGTATGTATAGGTGTTTGTATGTATGTGAAAATGTATGTGTGTGAAAATGTCAGTTTCACTGCATTACAAGCAGATTTGGAGGGCAAGAATGAAACTGAAAGAGACCATAGCAAGTATTTCGGCTTCTGTACAATGTGATGTATTGTTTCTCCAATATAGATGTTGTACGGGTACATTTGACATGTATTTAACGGAAATGAACAAATTTGTACGTATGTATGTATGTATGATATCCCAAGTTGATGAACAGCTGTCAGGGGACACATAAAATATGTACTCCCAGCTCTGTGGATATGCTTCTCTGCTGGATTGATGTGTTGTGGAGATGAAATTGTCCTGAGAATGATTTTGTGTCAGCTGAGGGAATTGACAATTTTCCATTTCCACAATTATTTTGTTGTCATTGTTCTGCATCAAGGCACGCTAGCGCTAGTTTGAATGAACGTCATTATTTTATCAACTTCATATATTATATTAATGTTCATTTCCTGACTTTTGAGTACGGAAAACAGCAGGGTTTGCGTGCAATCTAGTACTTGGCTAGAAATCACACGGCAGGGTGAGGTGACTGATGATTGTTCATATGCTGTGGATCAATGTTTCTAGACCTTTTTTGGTCCTTCGATTTTCCAAGAAAAAAAAAGAAAAAAAGCCCCCCCCCCCCACCATGGTAGGAAAAAGTTAGTATAGGATTAACACAACAACAACAATAATAAAAAAAAAAAACGCTTGTATCGAGCGACTAGAAACTTGTATAACCGTCTAGGTTGCGCAAAACCATTAAAGTCGTACCTCTGTTGAGTTGGATGTTTCCGAGCTAAACAAGGAAACCCCCAACACGACGTAAACAAACAACACTTTATCTGTACAGTTAAGGTAAAATACGCTATCAAATTAAGCTTTCTGTGAAAAATCCCCACTCCCCATTCTGATGTCCCATGCGCCAACAAATTATTGTCACGCCGCACCGGCTTTGTGAAGCCGCCATCATGGATGAAAAAATCATGTACGTTTTACCTCCGGGCAGCTCAGGCGTGATTTTTTTCCGTGCGAGCTGTAGCAAATTCAGGAGCGGGGCAGCAACACACCTCCCAAAACAGGACAGCTCCAACACATCCCAGGGATTTTCGGTGACGTTCAGAGTCATATCAGGCACAGTCCAGAAATTGCAGCACCCATGGCAATGTTCGATAGGACGAGAAATCCCTTAGCCGATGACCAAAATTTGCTAAAGGTTTGGAGGTGTGCTGCTGCCCCGCTCCTGAATTTGCTAAATCTCGCAGGAAAGAAAAAAAAAATCATGCCCCAGGGCATTGTGAATTGGAAAAAGGAGAATTTTTAATTAAAATTTAATCTACATCGTCAAAGGTTAAGACTAAAATAGTACATTGATAGGCTTATGATACCAAGAAGGGATTTTAAGTGCGTTTTATGCCTTCATTTTAGGAGGATTACTGCCTTTGGTATTTAATCTCACTTTTCTTGGTTTTATTTCACTTGTTCTTGTTTCTCTGTGTGTATTTATGGTAGGGATTAGTTTTTATTTTATTTAGAATTTTGCCCGGGCAGCGGCCTTGTTCGGCCTGTTCTTCTCGACTTTCAACTGCGAAGGTATCTTTAATCAGACGGGTCCTTTGAGTTTTTCGTCGCTATCCGAGAAGACTAGGTGCTCGATCCTACTTACCATAAGATCAGAGACAGTAATTCTCCCCCCCCCCCCCAAAAAAAAAATTTCCAACATGCCTGCACCGACCCGGGATTGAACCCGGTACTTTCAGCATGAGAGGTGAGCACCTTGCCTCTAGACTCCCGTGTCCCTAAGGACCAAGAAAGCAGTTTAAGTGAAACTGCTATATACTTTCACACGAATATAAAACCAGAATATATATAAACTAGATGACCTACCGGGCATTGCCCGGAATAAACAATCATGTGCGCCCCCCTTCCTCCCTCTCTCTCTCTCTCTTTCTCATATAATAACAGTAATAAACTACAGTCTTGCTTCAGAACTCATGCGCACCACACAACATTACGCACCAAACTGAACGCTTGATACGGTTACTTTTTATGACATGCACGGTACTACATATTACGAAACAAACATGCAAAAATACGGATGTTACATAGCAATAAACATTGCTATTTTTTTTAAATACATGCCTGAAGTAAACAACTTTTAATCATAGCCATCATCTTCCTTATCTCAATTGCCACCTTCCTGCCAAATTTAAGGCCTGAAGAGTGTATAGTTCGGTCAGATAGTCATGCCAAAGGTTGCGAGTTACTGAAATATATAATAGATATTACAGCGAGTTACTCAAGTGCCTAAAACCCATGACATTGTCTTGACTACACAAGCATGTAGTTGGTGGACGCTTCTGGTAGGATCTCCTGTTGTCCTTCGCTCTGTTATATTCTGTCTTTCGTCTTCCTTTTTCTAGCACATCGTGGCCGTTATTTCGATTTGCTTTCTCCAAACTCAGACACGGCCTTGGCGTCACAAGGTTCATTGTGAAGAAAAACCAATGTTCATTATGAAGAAAAACCAATGTTCATTATGAAAAAAAATCAATGTTCATTATGAAGAAAAACCAAGGTTCATTATGAAGAAAAACCAATGTCCATTATGAAGAAAAACCAAGGTTTATTATGAAGAAAGTCCAAGGTTCATTATGAAGAAAAACCAAGGTTCATTATGAAGAAAAACCAAGGTTCATTATGAAGAAAAACCAAGGTTCATTATGAAGAAAAACCAATGTTCATTATGAAGAAAAACCAATGTTCATTATAAAGAAAAACCAATGTTCATTATGAAGAAAAACCAAGGTTCATTATGAAGAAAAAAAAAGGTTCATTATGAAGAAAAACCAAGGTTCATTATGAAGAAAAACCAATGTTCATTATGAAGAAAAACCAAGGTTCATTATGAAGAAAAACCAAGGTTCATTATGAAGAAAAACCAAGGTTCATTATGAAGAAAAACCAATGTTCATTATGAAGACAAGCCAATGTTCATTATGAAGAAAAACCAATGTTCATTATGAAGAAAGACCAATGTTCATTATGAAGAAAAACCAATGTTCATTATGAAGAAGAACCAAGGTTCATTATGAAGAAAAACCAAGGTTCATTATGAAGAAAAACCAAGGTTCATTATGAAGAAAAACCAAGGTTCATTATGAAGAAAAACCAATGTTCATTATGAAGAAAGAACAATTTTTATTTAAGATTTAATCTATGTCGACAAAGTTTAAGGTTAAAATAGTAAATCTGTAAGTTTGTGATATCAAGAAAGGATTTTAAATGAAATTGTTAAATACTTTTATACCAGAATATTACAGAGTTACTCAACTGCCTCAAACCCATGACATTGTATTGACGTGACAAGCAGGTAATTGGTGGGTGCTTTTGATGGGATCTCCTTCTGCCTGAGCGTTCTGCCATATTCTGTCTTTTCGCCTTGGTTTATACCAGCACAATGTGGCCGCTATTTCGATTTGCTTTCTCTAAACTCAAACTCAGCCCTTGATGTCACAAGGTTCATTATGAAAAAAAAAAATCAAAACCAAGCGTAAAACAACAATAATGGTATCAATATTATCAAAGCACATTACCACCCACTACTCAAAGCCTAAAAAGTACCTACCGGTACAGAAAAGTGCGAAATTAGCTCAATGAGCTTTCTGGTTCATCAATTTCTGCCATGAAAAGATTACTCGTATTGGAAGTCGTTGGCGGTTAATGCTCTTTCTTTGCTGATCCCCTTAAAGGGCAGTTTCTACACACACAAAAAAAGGCAACGTGGGGAATCTCGTGTGTAAGAATTTTATATAATTTTGCCGAGGCAGAGGCCTGTTCGACCTGCTCTTTTCGAGTTCCCACTGCCATTGTTCATCACGTATCCAAAGAAATGACAGCGTAATTGTTTTAAGAGATAAAACAACAATCATCACTGTTAATCAACTCTAATCTGTTGAAAAAAATTAATATACTCTGTATGTACTTTGAAGACCACTCTTTTGTGTCTTTTGTAGGGCACACAATCCTATTTGGTAATTAGCAAACGGTGCAGTTCTGTAGCCATCACATACGTAATAAGAACACATCTTGCATTATAATTACTAGATGGCGTATCTTCCCCCTTCCCCTGTCTGTCTGTCTGTCTGTCTGTCTGTCGTCTCTCTCTCTCTCTCTCTCTCTCTTTCTCTCTCTCTCTCTCTCTCTCTCTCTCTCTCTCTCTTTTCTCTCTAATAATTATAATACAAGTGAAGGCGTACAGCTTTGCTTCAGAACTCATGCGCGCCAGGACATTACGCACCAAATTGAACGTTTGACATGGTTACTTCCTATGACATGAATATCACTGTAACCAGAGAGTATAGGCTGTAACCATGGAGCTATTAATAACACTGGAGTCCGTACAGCTGATTTCATTAGAAGGCGATAGTCGCCATCTTGTATAGGGCAAGCACGGACTGCGCCTCAGCGTTTACACATCCGTTGCACTACAGCTTCTGCTTTCTACCTTCCCTTTCCTTTTCCTCTGCTAACTCCTTCTTTCTTTTCCTCTGCTCCTGTACCTCCTGTTTCTTCTCTACCTTCTTTCTTTCCTGCTTTAAAAGGAGGGAGAACTGTTCTCATTCAATTTAAGTCAATGAATTTACTATAAAACTAGACCTTAATAGCCTATGTATTTGGATTTTACCACAATATTATTCTTTGTTTCTCATTAAATTCAGTTGTTTACTATTACCTGGTGTGCACTGGCTCTTTGAACTCTTGTTTTGAATACATCATGTAATCATAATAATAAATAATAATGGTGCTAGTGAACCCAGTTGATGCACATACAACACTGATGTCACAATGCAATTACCGTTGACCGCACCTCATACAAGGTGTCAGATGAATGTATGTCGGTGCAGTCAGTGCCATATGTTCATAATCATACTCATAATACCCAGAAAACATTTTTTTAATGAAAATCCACCCGAAGTAGAATGTCCAGAGCACTTCTGTGAGCTTACACCAGACCACTAAATGGAGAAATCTGTAGGGTCACATATTTACCTTTGAACTCAAGATGGAAGTTGTGCGAACACAAAACTTGGGAAAGTTATCCAAGGCAAAATACAAGCTTAAACAGCAGTCATATGCTATGTGATGTTGTGATGTCTTGATAAGAACGTCACAAAACGTGGATTAGTCACAAAAACACTGGTCAATGAAAATGCATGGAAAAACAAATATTGACCGCATCAACGTGCTGACTGCACCTACCTAGTGCATTGACTATAGATCTAGAATCTAGATTCACTAGATGAGAGATTGACCTGTAGCCGTAGGAATTTATACATTTTTGTTTGGAAAAGCTCTGGAATGCACAATCCAGCTGTGCTCTCAAACCTCTGAACAACTAGGCTGAGGCTCTTCTGATTTTTAGATATATATTATTATATACTTGACTGAGTGAGTACAACCAAGCTTGTAGGTTAAGATCTTCTTCTTCTTGGCTATCCAGAACATTGGCTACATCTCGCCTATGATTTACATATGTTATTATAATTATGTCTCTCTCTCTCTCTCTCTCTCTCTCTCTCTCTCTCTCTCTCTCTCACACACACACACACACACACACACACACACGCACGCACACACGCACGCACGCACGCACGCACGCACGCACGCACACACACACACACACACACACACACACCAACCAGCTCCTGGATCTTAATGGGTCTGTGGCAAAACCAACCTTCCTCAGTTCTTTAGCATGTTTTTTTTTTGTGTGTTTTTTATAATTGTTATGGGTACACCCTCTCATTGTTGGTTATCTGAGAGAAACTGACTTGTAAAGTTTCCTCTGTCCACACGCTGATTTTTTTTTCTTTTAACATGACCCATCATGAGCTAGACTAACATGCGGTAAAAAGAGTACTACATAGTTCCCTTCCCTTTTACTTCTAAACGATTGACCAATTCATAAAAATACCATAATATAAAAACAGCATAAATCATAAATTTGTATTTATTATCAAACACTTTAAAAGAAAATAATACAAGTATATGATAATCCGTAAATAACATAAATGTTATTACTTCTGTTTGTATCTTTTAATTTTGATCACCACCGTGAAATGAGAAAAAACAGCGCTGATTAGGCCCTATCTATTACATACAATAGTGTACTGGGCGGGCCTTGCGCTGCCGTACTTTGCCCTACTTTTTCCGCCATCTTGGGGTTTCAATAGTGCGCGGCTCGCAGGGCAAGCCAAGAGGGCTGTGCGCACTCCAGTGTTATTAGTACCTCTATGGCTGTAACAGAATGACGCGAAGATGGAAAATGAAAATGAAAACTATTGACAACACGATGGAACAATGCATTTTCCATAAATTCAAAACAAAGCCAATTTTAAAAAATCCAAACTTCGATGCACCCTCCACAGTATTTGAAACCTAAGTGCAAAATTTGGTTACTGCAGGTAGTCTAATAAAAAAGCCTTTTACATAAGCTTAGATTCCGCGGTTTCACGTCCAACTTGGGAACACTGAATGACAGAAAGAAATGAAACACGTGCCGATTGTGTTGATTTCTTTGTTTTCGCATCGTGGTGGGATCCAAATTTTATGTTTAGCAGTTTCGTTGAGGAAAATGTCGGACCACCTTCTTCTGTTCAACTCAGTTGTAGCTCAATATCAACGAAAGTATTAAAAATAAAGTGAACATCGGGACCTTTTGAAATAATTATATGCATGCACATCTTTAGGTTACCTCTTTCTATGCGTAATCTGATATTTTATAGAATTTAGGGATTAGCAGTTAAAAAGCCTTTCGTGATTACATACTATGATTTTAATTGATTTTCTTATCACTGTAATTATTTGTATCAAATTCAAAATAACACAAGATCTTTTCTTGTGCCACTATAACCTTCATTCTATTGGATCAGCTGGCTACCTGTAGATCAGTTGTGCCCAAGCTTTTTTGTTCTGTTTACCTCTTGGCAACATTTCGAAAGTAAATTTTCCCTTTCCTTCCTTTCAAAATAATTATAATAATAACAAAAACTTCCTTATTGAATTTTTGCGATTTGTGTTAAGATCTTCAACTGCAAGATCTACTGTTGTGGTCGCTACCAAAAACGAGATAACCATTGGCAAGTAGAGCTTTCTGTGTCTTTCTCATG
Source organism: Onchidella celtica (assembly GCA_963931925.1). Classification (NCBI taxonomy): domain Eukaryota; kingdom Metazoa; phylum Mollusca; class Gastropoda; order Systellommatophora; family Onchidiidae; genus Onchidella; species Onchidella celtica. The sequence continues at coordinate 20,895,590 of OZ007576.1, read as the reverse complement.
TCTTCTTCTGTCTTTAATTGTTTGGTGCGCTGGTCAATTGATCTGACTGACAACCTGGCCGATGGGGCGGCAACGACAGCAACAACAACAACAACAACAACAGCAGCAGCCACAGTATAGATGACAACGATCACAGAAATTTTCAGCCTATCTTATCTTATTATAAAAAAAAATAGTGGTGGGAATAATTTATTGTGGTGCAATTTTGACCCTTTTTTTGCTCAGCGCTAGAGCCTAAATGACAGTTTCAACAATTATAAAGTTAATTTTCCCAAGTGTCAACGAATCCAGTCCAATCGCTTTTGTATCGACCGATTATGTTGATTCAATTGTCAGATGGTTTTAAATTAAAAATCGTAAGTAAAAATGTAAAATACTATGATCTTTGTTTTGTCTCCCTGCAATAAGCCTTTCGCACCAGAAACGATAGTAATACGCGTTCACTTCCGTGCGCACAATTTCCCTATCAGAAATGAGTGCGTAGTGCTCTGGAGCGCATGGAACCAGTAGTAAGACCTGGTAAGACTGTAGAATATTATTGGAAGCTTTCTAGACCCAAAAAAGACAGAGAGAGATAGAATGGTGGGTTCACAGGTTTATCCCGGATAATGCCGGGAACTTCATCTAGTTATAAAACAAAAAATAGTGGTGGGAGTAATTCACTGTAGTGCAATTTTGGCTCTTTTTTTTTTTGCTCAAAACTACAGCCTAAATGACAGCTTCAAAAATTGTAAAATTAATTTTCTTAAGTGTCATCTAATCCAATCCAATCGCTTTTATATCGACCGATTGTGTTCATTCAAGTTTCAGGTATTTTTAAATAAAAAGTTGTAAAAGTGTAAAATACAATGATCTTTGTTTTGGCTCCCTGTAGTAAGCCCATCGCACCGGAAACGATGTATAAATATGCGTTCAATTCCGTGCGCAGGGTTCCCCTATCAGAAATAAATGAGTAGTGCTCTCGTGCGCTTGAAATTTGTAGTAAGACTGTAGATTATGGGAAGAGAGAGATGGACCGATGGGCTCACAGGTTTATCCCGGATAATGCCGGGAACTTCATCTAGTCACCAAAAAAAATGATTAAAATAAATATCTCAATTACATCCATCCAGCCATCCAACCATCAATCCAGCCATCTTTCCATCCAACCATCAATCCAGCCATCTTTCCATCCCAATAGACCACCCATCCATCCATCCATCCATCTATCCATCCACCCATCCATCCATCCTTCCATCTATCCATCCGTCCATCCACCAAAACCTCCCAACCATCCATCCATCCATCATGGCGTTTTTTTTTTCTTTGTTTTCTACAGCTCTCATCTTTCCCCATTTGCTGAAGATGACAACAGGCAGCTGGTGCAGGTTTTAACCTGACCTCTGTATGTGGGAGAGGCCACTGTAATGATAAGCCAAACACACACCGACCTATAAACTTGAACAAATCTTTGCTTACATCTAAATCAACAGTTTACTTCCTCAATCAATCACAGCCCTTGGTAGGGAATTAGACAGTAATTAATAACAAGTCAAAGAGCAAATATAATTAATCACTGGAAATACGAAAATTACTTTTCGGACATAATAGTGAATTTGAAACTTGTAACAGCAGGCTGTAGGCGTGATTCCAGGGGCGTCTCTGGTGTCACTGCCTGCGAGTCAATGACACAGAATACTCAGTGCGCTAGGGTCAGAACGATTTGCAATTGTCTTCCACCTATCAGACTAATCATTTATCGTTCTCACTGATTTACTTCCTGCTTGTCGTGCAATGTAATAGTCATTAGAACTGCACCAAAAGTAACTGGGGCATTGTCTCTTGATTGGCATCTGTTGAGCGGTCACATCAGTGATTATCACCTGACCTCATCGCTGACTGTCACCTGACGACATCAATGATTGTCACCTGACGTCATAAGTGATTGTCACCCCGACGTCATCAGGATTTCCTGTCAACAAGTCAGGTCTATCCGTTACAGAGATCAAATACCCCACGGTCAATAAATCCGCAATTACCACTCGTTAATGTCTGTCTGCTGAAGAACAGACATGAATTTTCTCCACAATTTGAGAGCCTAATTTTTCCATATATTTTCTGTCTGCTTAAACGTTGCCCTAAACATAAGACATTCTTTGTTTTCCAGGAACATGTAGCAAACTTTCTACAGATATTCTCTGTCTGTAAAATGCAGCCCTTATTCTCTAAACAAAGGTCTTTGTCTCCTAAATACGTGGACCACTCTTTTCTCCAATTATTTTCTGTCTGCTAAAGCAGAGTTCAAAAATTTCTTAACAAAGGTCTTTGCCTCCTGAAAACGTGAACCATTCTTTTCTTCGGATGTTTTCTGTCTGTTAAAACCACGACCCTGTATTTCCTTACTGAAATCTTCGTTTTCTAAAATCATGGACCAAAGTTTCTCCAGATATTGTCTGTCTACAAAAACACGGTTCAAATTTTCTTAATAAAAATCTTTGACTCCAACAATTGTGGACCAAAATTTCTCCAAATGTTCTCTGTGTGCTAAAATAATTGTATCAAAAAATCTTTGTCTTCTTGAGACATGGTTCAAATCTTCTTAACGAAAGTCTTTTGCCTTCTAAAAATGTGAACTAAACTTTCTGACTAATACATGTAGATCTAATGTACTCCCTGTCTATTAAGTTTGAGGTTGGAGTTTTGAGAAAGCGCATCGACACGATAACGGCCACGCTGTGCTAGGGAGAAGCAAGACGCTAGACAGACTCTTACTATGATTGAGCTAGAGTGTAAACCTGTAAGCAGCTAAAACTTCGCGACTACGCCGTAAAAAAATTATGAAACTTGGTGTACTGCATCAATTTTTGACGAAGAGTTACGTGGACACATTCATTTTGAACAAAAATAGGTCTTTACTATTATTTATATTTAAAATTTTTGAGCCGCAAAAATACAGACGCCTTTTTGTATAGTAAAATTAAAATTCATGATCGGAAATTTCGTTCTTGACCTCTCTGTACACATTGGTGGTTGAAAAACAACGTTATCACGTCTGTGTATATCACGTGAAATGGTGGTGTGACAGTAATATAACAGAATAAGGACTGAAAGAGACCCTACCAGAAGCACGCATCTAATGCCCGCTTCAATCAGCTGAAAAGAAACAAAATTATGGTCTTAATTTTCTTCACCCAGTCTTTGTCTTGCCTCCACCAGGGAGGCGAACAATGCTTTCCTCTCTGGACTGAAATGGAAATGTCTTCTATCAACAGCGTAAACGAGGTGCTGTAGATCTAAATTGAAACGTTCCGAGTGTCGAAAACGTAAAAGTTCATTCTCCATGTGAAGGAAGAAAGGAAAGTACCACACTGAAGTGGTAGAATAATGAAGACAGTCATGGGAAGGAGGAGAAAACTTACTGGCACGTTCTTCTTTCTAGTGATGCTATTCTCAAGCAGCCAAAAAGAGGTCACCGCGTTCCAAATTAGTCCAGACTACAGAGTTGTCGGACATTGCGCATCAACTTGGCATTATTATCCCTTGTGAATTGGGCCAGAACGGTTATTCAACTTTTAGCAAGTATCTTTATTAAGTAACGTATCAAATTTCTATCTCGTGGTTAATAAAATCCTTATCTCTTATCTTTACATACGCCAAGGTCGCCAACCGGAGCAACCAGGTTGTCGTCGTTCGGCGACCATTTTTGACGTAAAGTGGCAAATCCCCCTAATCTTAAGAGTCCTACACGGAACACCACGCAAGTGCAACGGTTATGTCATACCATGCTGCCAGTGACACCGCTGAGTGAGCAGCTACCAGTCCCTCCCCCATGTTATCCTTCCTGCTTCCTCCGTGGGTGGGTGGAGGGCGCCTCTGGTAGGGTCTTCTTCTGTCCCATCGATCTGTTACATTCTGTTATCGCCTTGCTTTTTCCCCAGCATAGCATCTCGGTTCACGTGTGCTTCCCCTTAACTCAAACTCCCCTCCGCCCACCACTCATCCACCTCTGAGTTCTCTCCTCTCTCCAGTGCTTTACCACAGGATCATATGTTACGTTCACAGTTGAATAGATGGGCGGCCATTTTGGTTAGGGATATTTTTAAATAGTCCTCCCCCCCCCCACCCCCCCCCATTTTTGCCCACAACAAAATGGCGTCACGGGCCTTCTTAGGGGGTATCATACTAAGCCCAGAACGACACAGTCAGCTGCTGGCAGGCAAGAAGTGCACACCATTATTACCTTTATTATTTTCCTAGTAAATCCGGAAAGACGATCAAACTAGGCCCACTCAGAAACCGCCAGCTTCCTCCACCATTTCCTAGGTGTACATTTTGCTTGCAGCAACTGACTGTGTCTTTCCGGATCTAGCATGAACCCCCAGCCCCACTCTCCTCTTACTGGTCTTGTCCACAGCATCCCCTCCTCTGCTTTTACGGAAAATGACGTATGAAAACCTCTCTTTGCCTCTATAGCGGTGAGGAGCAGACCAGAACGGATGTTGTGGACAAGTACACAGAGGCAAAGAGTGTTTTACTTTTTCAAACGCCTTTTTCCGTAAAAAATAGCGGAGCGGAGCGGACGCTGTGGACAAGACCAGTAATAGTGGCCGCTTGCTATGTGCATGTCAAAGAGGTGCTCTGTCTCTAGTATTACTATGTTGTGTCTCCACAAAGTATGACGTATGTAACGAGAGGAATCACTATTGGTCGATTTGCGCTGGGTAGACAAGGAGGGCTCCGCGAAGCCACTGTTAGCATGGAGAGAAAAGTCGGTCACGGCGGTAAACAAGGTCTGTTCCTACGGTTCCATTGAACAAAGGAGCTTACCAACGGCTCTAATTAGTTTCAGTGAACCCAAAAAAATGAAAAAAAAAACCAAACAAAAACACAGCAAGTAGATATGTACACTCGCTACGACTCAGATAGCCCCTTCAATTTCCTAGTTACCGCGGTGATCTAGCTTCGCGCTTAGGCAGAAGTGATTTCTCTCGTGGCATACTCGCTGGAATCTCTGTCTAATTCTCAGATCTCTGTGGATTGGTGCACGCTGCTTTCGTCCATCGTGAATAGGTACTCATTCCTCGGTAAAGGGCCGGGTGTCTCTGCTGCGCCGTGGGTGGACGGTGCGTTGACCTTCATGACAGGCATGGACATTTTGCGCGAGTCTTTCCTGGACAGGCCAGCTTTACCACGTTCAGTGGCCACGAGTTTGTTGATGGTCTCTATGTAGCTCTCCTGTTGCGGTGGGACAAAAAAGAAAAACGATGATTGAAAGAGGGGGAGAAAGGGATGGAGAAGGAGAGAAAGAGAGGGAGAGGAAGGGAGACAAAGAGAAAGAGTAGGGAGGGAGAGAAGAGAGAGAGAAAGAAAGAGAAAGAGAGAGAGAGGGTGTGTGTGTGTGACTGTGAGAGAGACAGAACGAGAGAGACGCAGAGAGAGAGGGAGTAAGTGAGGGAGGGAGAGTAGAGAGAGAGAGAGTGTGTGTGTGTGTGTGAGAGAGAGAGAGAGAAAGACGAAAGAGAAAGAGGGACGAGAGAAAGTGAGAGACACAGAGAGAGAGTGTGTGTGAGAGAGGGGGGGGGAGAGAAATAGAGAAGAGAGAGATGAGAGAGAGAGAAAGTGAGAGAGGGGGGTGAAAGAGAGAGAGATGAGAGAGAGAAAGAGAGAGACAGGGGAAAGAGAAAGAGGGACGAGAGAAAGTGAGAGGCACAGAGAGAGAGTGTGTGAGAGAGAGAGGGGGGGGGGGAAGAGAAATAGAGAAGAGAGAGATGAGAGAGAGAGAAAGAGAGAGAGGGGGGTGAAAGAGAGAGAGATGAGAGAGAGAAAGAGAGAGACAGGGGAAAGAGAAAGAGAGAAGAGAGAGTTGAGAGAGAGAGAGAGAGAGGTGATAGAGAGGAAAGAGAAAGAGAGATGAGAGAGAGAGAAAGTGAGCGAGAAACACACAGAGAGAGCCACAGAGAGAGAGAGAGAGAACTGTGCTAATCACACGATTACAAGACGTTTGTGTCTGCTTAATGCCAACTGCTGACACAGTACTCGTGTGTCGGTTGTTTTTGTTAACCAAGTCAAATTCTTCGTCTGATATTTAATTTATAAAAAAGACTCTGATTCCCATTTCCATGGCAAAACAAAGAAAAAACAAACGTAAATGAATGAGCAAAGTCAACAAATCACCGGCATGAAAAAAATCACGAGTGCGCGGAAGTACTCTTGATTTCCTGCGTTCTATTTTTATCCGCAACAATTTCATTACCCGAAACCTAGAACGTGTCGTAATGTTGCGTTGCCATGATTAAAAAATCACCAGTGCGTTCTTCCAGCTGGTGGACCGTTTCGTCTTTTCCGGTAACTAGAGGGTTTTTCGGACTGGGTACGTACGCACCCCGAGTGTTTTGCACTACGGATGCGTGGGTACACGTACCCATCCCTAACTCTGTCCTTATCCTCAACCCTAAATCTTATCGAATCTGTAAGCCTGCATCCTACCCGTTCAAACCAAAAAACAGGAGGGAATTTTTTTTTTTTATCTGAAAGAATACTTAATCATAATTGATTAATTCTCTTGTAAGGAGCATTTTGGGAGGAGCTCTCTAGCTCTGGAGTCACAAAAAGCTTTAAAATACGTACCCCAAGCGCAAAAAAAAAAAAACCTCCCACTTTGAGGACGTGTGTACTTATAACAACATTCTTCGGACTGGGCTGGGGAAGTAAAAAGTCACATACGCCCGCACCAAGGACGCAAATTTACACGTGATGAACGATAGTATTTTGTATTGGAAGTCCGTCAGCGCCACAAACGGCTACCCGCCCTACAATCCATATCTATTCCTGGAACCATGTTTTTTGTTGTTTAGGTTGAATGCCCGAATTCTCATTTCCTGTGACCAAAAATAAACCGATTGAGTACAAGGATGTCATGGCGAAATCGGGTGGGAGTGGTTGAGGGGGGGGGGGTGGTGGGATAGGGGTAAATGTGACCAGAGGTCAACAAATGTGATATATAGCGCTTTATTTTGTTCCATGCATTTTTCCTGAATCTGTCTGGCAGCAAATATCATATCCGCCGTTCCCCTCTCTTTACGAAAGCCACATTGGCTCTCGGGAAGCAAGTCATTTGACGAGAGGTGATCAAGAAGGCGATTCAGAAGCATTCTTGCCAATATTTTGCCAGCAATTGAAAGTAGAGAGATTCCCCGATGGTTGTCACAGACTTGGCTGTCCCCTTTGTTTTTGTACAGATGGATGATTGAAGCATCTTTGAAGTCCTGTGGCAGCTTCCCTGCTTTCAACATATGATTGAACAACTCGGTCAACCTTTCAATAAGCTTTTCTCCACCGAAGGCATACACCTCAGCAGGAATTGAATCCACGCCTGGTGATTTGTTAAAGGACATCTGATTTGTGGCAGTTCGGGTCTCATTTGCTGTGAATGGCTTGGCAAGAGCTGCATTAATAGGAATCTGAGGGAGGCGGTCAATGGACTCAGTACTTATATTTGATGGCCGATTTAGCACACCTCCGAAATGTTCTGCCCAACGCTGAATTATGGCATTCAATTCAACAATGCGTGTTGAACCATCTGACGCAAGAAGTGGCGTAGTGCCAGAGCGGGATGGTCCAAACACAGCTCGGATGCTCTCAAAGAACTTTCTAGTGTTGTTTGTGTCGGCATATTTCTGAGTTTCTCTTACTCGCTCTTCAAGCCAGTCATTTTTCATTTTCCTCAGCTTCTTCTGGAGTACACCCTTACATGCACGCAGTGCATCAGCTTTTGCTGTGGAAGAGGGGTCACTGCAGTGAGCTTGGATGAGACTATTTTTTTCTTTGATGAGCACTTTGATTTCATTATCATTATCATTGAACCAGTCCTGGTGCTTGCGGACAGGAAAACCAACTGTGCTGCTGGCGCAAGAGTGTACAGTCGTATTTAGGTCAGTCCAGCCCTGTTCAATGTTCTCAGGGTCAAAAGTCACGCAATCCAATTTTGAGGAGAGTTCTGATGAGAGCTCGCTCTGTTTCTCAGCTGAGCAGAGTTTTGAAACATTTAGGCGTTTAGGTGGCGCTTTCCCTTGACGGCGTCTATTGCGCCTCAATGTTAGTCTGAGCTTACAAACAATGAGTCTGTGGTCAGTTCCACACTCGGCACCACACATCGCCTTTGTTACAAGGACATCCTTTCTGTCAGTCTTCCTCACAATGACATAGTCTATGAGATGCCAATGCTTTGAGCGGGGATGCATCCATGACGTTCTGTTTCTCACGGGGAGAATAAAATTTGTGTTGGTAATGAACAGGCCAAATTCAGCGCACAAAGTAAGTAAGCGCAACCCATTGTTATTGCATGAACCAACTCCATGAGGGCCCAAAACATTTGGCCACGCTGAGATTTCGGAGCCAACCCTAGCATTGAAGTCCCCCAAGAGAATCAGCTTATCAGCTGCCGGGACAGAGCATATGACAGATTCTAGATCAGAATAGAACTTGTCTTTGGCTTCATCTGGGTTTGTCATGGTGGGCGCATATGCGCTAATGAGGGTGGCTGACTGGCTTTTCCCAACTGGGATCCTGAGTGTCATTAGCCTGTCATTTATTTCAATTGGCATGGACTGCAAGTTTCTGACAAGGTCATTTTTAATTGCAAACCCAACACCATGCTGTCTCGGTTCGACTGCACCCTTGCCTTTCCAGAAGAAGGTGTATCCACCACTGAGCTCTTTGATTTGGCCACTATCAGGGAGTCTGGTCTCACTGAGTGCCACTATGTCCAGGTTGTACCTGCTGAGCTCAATGGCAATAAGTGCAGTGCGTCTTTCCGGGTTGTTTGAGTTGTCCTGTAGTGTGCGTATATTCCAGGCTCCTAGCCTGAGTAAGCTGAATTTCTTTTTGTTTCGACCGCAAAAAGGGATCCCCACTGGTCGCGGTATACCAGTCAGGGTGATGTGAAGTGGGCTTTCTTTAGGGCACCTTTTCTAGCCCCTTCCTCAGTTGAGGTGAGCAGTGCTATCCTTAAACAAGGCTGCTCAGCTACTGTGGGTGCTGCCTCCCCACGCCTCCACTTCAATCGACGATGAAGCGACCATAGCCCACAGCCACCAACGTGTAGGTCTGTGCTAACAGCTTCCAGTCTATCCAAACCTGCTGCCACCGCACTCGCCCATCGCCGTTGGAATTTTGAGAGGAAAGAAGATGAGACAAAGATGAAAGAAGACGAGGTGAGTGTTAAGACTGGCGCAAAGAATTTGTTTTTAGTGAGAAAGAGCTGCGCAAACATCAGACTCACTCTCTCGCCTGGACACAACTTATCCAAGTGGCAAGACAGGGTCAAGACGACTGGAAATGTATCCAGGTGCAGGAGGATGCCAGAGGGACAGTCATATTGCCTGGCCGGCTGCCTGTAGGCTACTCCACAGCCTCGCAGTCCCAACTGACTAGGGTGAAAGACCCAAACCAAAGAACACCAATGCTGGTGGATGCTCTGTGTCACGATATCCAGGCCAGAGTGACGGTATATTGCTATCTGCCCTATCAATCAACCACTGGCCTGCTGCCGCCAGCTTCGAAGCTGCGTCCGGGAAGTTTGCTCAATTCTTCGTCTGTGATTTAGGCAAACAAGCCTATGACCACACCTCTTCAAGTTACTAAAAAATCACCAGTTTTTCAGAAAATGGAAATAGAACAAACATGAACTAGGATCGTGATAGAAGCATGACTAAATATTATAAAACCACAGCAAAACTGTGGGGTCGCAGCAAAGCTTAAAGCAAAGTCACCATTTTTATTGTTCGGTTGTTTTATCTGTTCAATTCATTTTTTTCTGTGTTTTTTTTTTTTCTTGAAGAAGGTTTTTGCTGAAATATTGGCATTTTCTGTCTTCCCCTTTTCATTGGTTTTTATTGTATCGATTGGGTATTATTTCTTATGCGAGGTTTTTGCTACAGACAACTTCTTTTTGCCAAGTTTTGACAGAGGTCGTGATAGGCTTGGCTTCAGTATGCCCCCATCCCCTCGCACCAATGTGCGGCATTTTATCTGTGATAAAACCTTGATGTCTTAAAACGTTAAATTAAATGGTAGTTTTGCCTGCACTATTTGAGTAATTCATTAGAAACACTTTTATAACGAACAACTTACTTTGGTGGAAGAAAAAACAACAAACCCCAAACCATTCACTATTATAATTGAAAAGATACATTATAATTTATATCCTTCCTCCCCCCCATCCTCTCCCTCTATATGCACTTTTCATACCCTCTAGGCAATATTACCCATCTCCCCCTTTTTTTTCTGAGCGTATGTACTTTATAGGTAGAATGCGCATGTCCAGCATCTTGTCTGTCCGGACCCACTTAAGGCGTCGCGAACCAATCGGCGGCAGCGAGTTCACTACTGTAAACAATGACACGTGTGTATACGCACATGGGAGACGTTCGGTCAATTCTTTCACTTCTTTTCTCTTGTTTACACGGATGGTAGGGCATCTGACCAGCTTGGATCCATCCTTTCCACCCCTGTCACAACAGTCAACTGCAATGCAACCAGCAGGCATTTTAACTGCTTAGACACATGTCGAAGTTACACTCATCAGCTGATCCACCGGCCATCTTGTTTGGCCGAAGTACAAAACAAAAACTCTGTGACGACATGCGCATTCTACCTATAGGTAGACCCAACGCCACCTCCTCCCCCGTGCCAGATTGGTTAACACTTTGAAGATTGGCTGTTGTTACTTGTACGTACGTCCCTCAACCGTTTTGCGCTAGGGGCACGCACATTTACGTACCCATCCCCAAGCTCGTCGCTATCCTCAACCCTAAATCTGATCGAATCCCTGATTTCCCCGTCCCTTACCCTTTCAACCAAAAGACAGGAGGAAAACAAAAAGAGAATCTCAAAGAATAATAGGCTGTTGTTAAGGCTATTTCGGGGGGGGGGGGAGTTCTCTAGGTCTGGAGTCACAAAGGGCTTTAAAATACGTACCCCTAGAGTAAAACACATGGGGGCACGTACGTCCTGGTAACAAGAATCTAAGCTGAAGACGTTGGCCTGCTAGTTTTAAATGTCCCAGCATTAGGATCACGGAGACACGTGAGACGCCGTCACATAATCCCGCGGGTTAATCGGCACGCTAGGCTAAAATTACTGTCCGTTGATTGTCTGAACGTTGACACAAATATGTCCACAGTGAAATTATCTGGAATTAAGACATCCTGTGTCAGTGAAACTTTCACGGGGTCAACAATAAATCGTATCAGTCGATCAAACGTGTGAGATTTATGAGGTTGACTAAATAGCGTATCTCAGATGTTCGTGTGGACTTTAACGGGGTTTCTCCTAGAATGGCTGTTAATCGATTTTTATAATCGTAAACATTTTGTGCTGAAAAAAACACCAACTCCAACTTTTCAATTCATTACCATAATTGAAAAGCGTACATAGAGAACCCCCTAGAACCCCCCCCCCCCTCCAAACAACAACAACAACAACAAAAATAAAACCATATATAAGATTTTCATGAACTGGGGTCAACCCATGTGTGTATTACACCCAGTAAGGACAAGGCTGGGCCATACTTTTTTGCACACTACTGGCTTTTCCCGTCCGTATTTTGTACAAACGTTTCATTTCCAGGTTTTTTAATGGGCTCAAAGAGTTTCAGCCTGTCTGTCTGTCTGTCTCTTTATAGATGACAACATATATCTTAACCCTCACCAGTAATACACAGGCATTTACCATTCGGCTACAGTTCCAACAAGAACTCAAGGCAAGAAAGGGTCTTTTCTTTTTTGTTTGTTTGTTTATTAATTTCTACAATACTAGTGTAAGGGCCCGTTCAAAGAACGGGTTGCTAACAACACGCACAATCAGCACACAGATTATGTAGATCTAGGAAGAAAACAACTCACAATTGGCACAGTAACACCCGCATGGCCCGTACCGTGCATAAAGCAGACGGCACAGAAACTCATGCGTTCAAACTTTGAAACGCAACCGGAAGTTTAAAGTAAATTAAAGCCGAAACAAAACAAATGCAGGAGGGAGGCAACCATTGTTGAGGAGAAAGCATTATTCGATGATGTACTCTCTCTCTCTTACAATAAAAGTAGTAATCTGCAGTCCTGCTTCAGAACTCATGCGCGCCAGGACACTGCGCACCAAGCTTGATATGGTTACTTTTTATGACATGCACGGTACTAAAGTCGAAACAAAACAAAGGCAGGAGGGAGGCCATCATTGTTGAGGAGAAAGCAGTATTCTATGTTTTCAGGCCTATTTTCATTTATTACAAAATTACGATATTTCGCTTTCATGTCAAAGGAATAGACATAGTAGCAAAAAGAACTATCTTTCACAAGTAATTTTTTCAGGTCTGTGCATTTCTTCCTCGCAGCAGTGAATTTTTTTTCCTTGCTGTTTTTTTAATATAGACTAGTGTAAGGACCCGTTCAAAGAACGGTAGAAAACAACACGCACAATCGGCACACAGATTATGTAGATCTAGGAAGAAAACAACTCACAACTGGCACAGTAACACCCGCATGGCCCGTGCATAAGGCAGACGGCACAGAAACTCATGCCTTCAAATTTTGAAACGCAACCGGAAGTTTAAAGTCGAAACAAAACAAAGGCAGGAGGGAGGCCATCATTGTTGAGGAGAAAGTATTATTCGATATTTTTAGGCCTATTTTCATTTATTACAAAATTACGATACATCGCTTTCATGTCAAAGGAATAGACATAGTAGCAAAAAGAACTAACTTTCACATGTAATTTTTTCAGGTCTGGGCATTTCTTCCTCGCAGCAGTGAATTTTTTTTCCTTGCTGTTTTTTTTATATAGATATACTGAATGAACCAAGCAATCACGAAAACCCCTTGATTAATGCCCCTAAAAACAAATTCTCACAAAATCAGAATTTCCTTACAAGCAGAAATGGGGCCAGGGCTTAGAGGCTAACTGGTCTTGTCCAGAGCATCCGATCCACTCAGCTATTTTTATGGAAAATGACGTATGAAAAAGTAGAAAACTCCTTGCCTCTATAAACTTGTCCACAGAATCCGTTCCGCTCCGCTTCCTCACCGTTATAGAGGCAAAGAATGTTTTACTTTCTCATACGTTATTTTCAGTAAAAAAAATAGCGAAGCGGAGCAGATGCTGCGGACAAGACCAGTAAGGATGGTAATATTCCCCATGCCAGACTCAATGAGCCGCGGGAAAGTTCAAATACAAGTGAAATTCTCCTTGATGAATGACAGCAATGTTGAAAACCACTGAAGCCTAGATCACTTTAAGTGAAAAGAATTCTTCCTCTATATTCATTATTTATTCCCCAATGAACTTTCCACGGCGAATCTTTTTTAGGGAATAACTGCTTACTTTCTTTGTCCTCAATTTCGGGTGTGATGCCGGCTTAAAAAGAGGAAATGTTAGGCAGCATACCGATAAGGACAAATAACCAGGTGTTTTGTTTTTTTTAAGAAAATAGGTTGTACCTTCCGTGAAAGTCATTTTAAAAACTGATATTTGATCTAACGAAAGTTTAAACCCACCAATGTTGGAGTGACATAAATGTAATGCTGTCTATTTTTGGGGTTGTAGAAAAAGTGAAAATAAATCGTTAAAGTGCCAGAAGGTTTCTTTCGTGCAAGGCGAATTAAAAAATGCCAAATGTCTGGAATTTGGCGCCGCCAACCCCTATCCCTCGTGTACGGCGGCTGAGCATGCGTACTCACAAAGATTGGATGCAAGCCAAAGAGAAGATATAAAACTCTTGGAAGAACGAAACTTAAGGCGACCTTGGTTCTTGGTTGTTCCAATTCCATTTCTCACACAAATGAGCAATTCGACGTTAAACGTTTGCGCCTTTAGTGTTATGATAAGGAGTTAGAATAAATCGGAAGTGTGGAACAGTTTGATAAGTTCCACAACACAGTTAAAACAAGTGTCAAAGTGTGCATTTGTTATATCTCTTCTGCGTACTAAAAGATCTCCATTTATTAAAAAAAATTTTTTTAGACAATGGAGATTGAACAAACAAGAACTAAGGTCATGATATGGTCTTGGAATTCCAACGGAAGACGAAACAAAATTCAACATTTCAAACCTGCACACGCGATGTGCATGGCGCCATTTGAAAAATTAGCAATTGATTAGTTTCAACGGATCATATGCTCTCATTCTCCGATTCATCGACTCCACCAGAATAACCTATTATCATGAAAACGGCCGCTGGAACAGAATAAACATTTCCTAATTATTATTAATATTATTACCCGACAACAGTAAATGTTTCGCATGCCTTGAGGATGGGGGAAATAATGATCTGCCACAGGAGAACATAATAAGCAATAATGATAAATACACATAAATAACAGTTATAATATTATAATATAAAGCGTTTCATCCTGTCATGTACAAGTTGTAAGCTCTTTCTGGTCATTCTTCAGCTCTCCGATACAAAGAACGTAACAGACATGGAACAAGAGAGAGAGAGAGAGAGAGAGAGAGAGAGAGAGAGAGAGAGAGAGACAGAGAGAGAGAGAGAGAGAGAGACAGACAGACAGACAGACAGACAGACAGACAGAGAACTGTGTTAATCATGCCATTACAAGTAGAAGTTTATATAGCTTTGATGGTAATTGTTGACACTGTACTAGTGTGTCTGTTTAATTTTTGTTTTTTTACCAAGACAAATTTCAGAAACAGCTGCGGTTGCATTAATGGCTGTAAAAAAAAATTGTTTTCAGGTGTTTTTTCTAACCATTTCAGGTTTTAGGGCAGGAATTCCAGATTCAGCTGTTTTCCATGTATGTGATTGTTCTAGAATATATTTTTTGGCAAATGGTAGCTAGTCGTTTTGGTCCCATGAATATTCTGGACCATTAGTGATGGAGATGAACATATCGTCGGTTAGCTGTTGGAACCTCGTTAAGTCCAAAATCAAAATTTTACAGGAGAAGGAAAAAACTGATTATCTTTAATAGTTTTCATTATTGGGAGCTGTAACTTGGCATCTAGCCTATGTTCTTGACCAGTAGTTGTGCCGTGTATTGCATTTTGACGACAACCCTACTGTAATTACGTAACCAGAGTTAAGCAGGTTATAACACGCCGAAGTCGGCTGTTGGAACCTGCCTAAAGTTTTAACGAGGTTCAAGCACTCACATCGCGCCGCTTGGCTGATCGTATAACCTCGCTACCTTTCTTTGGGCATAGTAAAAATATGTTTAAAAGTGCCTCGGAGGCATTTATTGTTGTCTTTGCCGTTTTAGTTCTGTTTTAAATTTATCCCTCGAAACTTAGTATTTCACTTCGTTTATTTCCTATGTATCACACCATCACCGAGCGAATGAATGTAATATAAATGTATGATTTACTGTCTAGCCTAAACCAAACGATTTATTCACACTTGACTCTTTAGTAACACAAAGTATTACATGTCATTTGTTTACAAAAGACATTAAATACATCATTAAATCTCTCTTTCTACTATTTCTACTATTTATCTCTCTCTCTCTCTCTCTCTCTCTCTCTCTCTCTCTCTCTCTCTCTCTCTCTCTCTCTCTCTCTCTCTCTATCTCTCTCTCCATGTCCCCTTCCCTTCTCTCTCTATCTGCCTGTCTCTCCGTCTATCTTTGTCTATGTTATGTCATTGCTCACTGCCCCCTCCCCAGCCGCATCCACCTGCCCCTGCCGCTCTCTTTCTCTCTTTGAGAGAGTTGCACTCCAGTTCTTTGAGAGAGGGCTGCATTTTGGTTCATTGAGAGAGAGAAAGAGAGAGAGTTGCATTTTGGTTCTTCGAGAGAAATGCAATTTGAAAGAGGTGCACTCACGTTCTTAGAGAGAGAGATAGAGCTGCATTTTGGTTCTTTGAGAGAAATGCAACTTGAAAGAGATGCACTCCAGTCCTTTGAGAGAGAGCTGCATTTTGGTTCTTTGAAAGAGATGCAACTTGAAAGAGGTGCACTCCAGTCCTTTGAGAGAGAGCTGCATTTTGGTTCTTTGGGAGAGATGAAACTTGAAAGAGGTGCACTCCAGTCCTTTGAGAGAGAGCTGCATTTTGGTTCTTTGGGAGAGATGAAACTTGAAAGAGGTGCACTCCAGTCCTTTGAGAGAGAGCTGCATTTTGGTTCATTGGGAGAGATGCAACTTGAAAGAGATGCACTCCAGTCCTTTGAGAGACAGCTGCATTTTCGTTCTTTGGGAGAGATCCAACTTGAAAGAGGTGCACTCTGGTTCTTGTATAAATCTGCATTCTGGGGCTGTGAGAGAAACTGCACTCAGGGATTTTGAGAGACAACTGCACACTGGATCTTTGAGTTAGACGTTCACTCTGGTTATTTGACAGAGAGAGAGAGAGAGAGAGAGAGAGAGAGCGAGAAAGAGAGAGAGAAAGAGAGAGATAGAGAAGGGGGGGGGTGTGAGCGCTGCACTTTGGTTCTTTATTAAGGGAGATGCAATCTGGTCTTTGAGAGAGCTGCCCCCTGAAAGAGCTGCATCTTGCACTTTGAGAATGTGGCGCTCTGGTTCTGAGAGAGAGAGAGAGAGGGAGGGGGGGGGGGGGGGGGGAGAGCAAGAGATTTGTACGTTTGCTCCTTGAACTGTCTGCATTTCAGTTCCTTGGGTAATTTTCACTTTTGTTCTTTGAGAGTTACTTGTTTGTTCTTTGAGAGAGTTCCACATAGGGTCTTTGAGAGCTGTGCACTTGGTTCTGTGAGAGAGTTCCAGCATAGTTCTTTGAGAGAGGGTTGCAGTTTAGTGTACTGAGAGAACTGCTCTGTGTTTCTTTGAGAGATCTACTTTCACACCAGTAAGGTTTGTGTGCAACGTCAATTAAAGGCTCCTGCGATCGGCATCTTCCTCTAACAGGTTTTGAAAGTGCTTATTGCACAATGCATTGTCCTCTGCTCAGAGGAAACGTTGAAAATAACAAACTGGAAATGCACAGTGACTTATGTGTTACATACTGGAAAGCACTGGATTAAAAAATTCAGATAGTGGGGCGCTTTACTTTGTCTGGTCACTGACTGATATGAGACTGACAGTATTTATAGCTATTAAAGTGTGGGTGGGGCGAAGATTCGCATGATTAATTACAGATTGATCAATTAACTCAAAATATTTACCAAAATAATATTTACCATTCCCTTATTTGATCACATTTGATCCGCCCATATTCGCCGGTCTTGTTTTACTTTCTTCAAAGACGGTGTCCACTCCATTTAGCTGCAACTTCAAAGGCCGTAAACTCGCCGCCGCGCTTCCTTTGATCTATTCATTCAAGTTTATCCTACCGTCGCTGATTACATTAATGACAATAGATCTCTGACTTCGGACGCAAAATATACGCCGGTTGATATCTAGGCTATTTTGAAGTGACCACTTTTTATTCGTCCCCAGACTCAATGATTTTACTGGCACATAACTATAATTATATAAAGTAATTTTTAAAAAAAAGTCATTTCGAACTTAGTAAAAACCTAATTACTCTGTGTGCCTGTGTGTGTGCATGCGTATGTGAATTTTGTACACAATAACCTATTCCCTGTATCTCCAAACCCTTTAAAATAATTATGAGTTACAGGGTATGGTACATGACTGCCCTTCTTCAGTCTCGTTATTTGTAAACATGATACAATCATGCACTACTAAGAAATAATGATTTTTACATCGATGCTACATTTGTCGACTTTCACTTTTTTTCTTCATTTTCAAGCGACAACAATTGGTACATGTAATAACATGCTATTAAACGTTTACTAAACGTTTAGTATTAAACGCTACTAAACTAAACGTTTAGTGAGATTCAAACGCCAACAATTGGCCGTGGCCAGCGGTGCATAACCTGGCAAACGATTTTAGCCAGGTTCAAGCGCCGACATTTCGCCAGCCGTACGTTAACGAGGTTATAACACGGAATTACAACATCACTTTTCTCCACTACTAAGCAGAATTTTTTCGTTTTTTTCAAGTGCATCCGATGCGTCTCGTGCTATAGATTCCATTTTTTTTAAAAAGTGAGTTTGCCCAAAAATGGACTTAACGAGGTTCCAACAACCAACCGACGAATTATTTGATACTATGCAGTGGCCCTGTGGGTGACAGGCAGGGCACATTAACTTGTCTCTGGGGTTGACAGGTCCGGGAAACAAGACAGACAAAATACTTTGAGCCGACCGACCTCCCCCCTTTCCCTTCATAGCCCCAAACAAAGGAGGTAAAGGACAGAAGAATACACAGTGGTACATGCATTTATATTATAAATGGTCCTTCTCTTAAATGGCACTTTGAATGATTTGATTTTGAATTTGGAGAAAGTATGTGGACCAGAAGAAGCAGGATGATAGGCGAAATAGAACAGGACTATAGGACAGAAAGAGGCCCCACCAGAAGCGCCCACCAACCAGCTGCGCATTTTGAAAGATTGAGACCTGCACCTCTCCAGTCTCAGGCCACATTGCTCTCCTTGCAAGCCCAAATTTCGACATTTCTTCCACCATTTGAGGGCACTGTGGTCAAAAGGCAAGATGATCGCATATATCATGCCGAACGCATGTTGGAATTTGAGGATTTTTCTCATATTTTCTGTCCCTGATCCTGTGGTAGGTAAGATCGAGCACCTCTTCTCGGATAAGGACGAAAAAATCGGAGGGCCTATCTGCACGTTGCGCACGCTAACGATACCTTGGCAGTTGGAAATCGAGAAGAGCAGGCCGAACAGGCCGCTACCAGGGCAAAATTAAATAAAATTTATCCCTACAACTCCCTTCCCTTATCCCTCATCCCCCCTCCCCCACCCAAAAAAAAACGCCGACCGGCGCTACACTGTGGCGACCACGTGTCTTCTCCAACTGCAACTGGGCTGCAATGACACTAAAGCAAATTTACCCCATTGGACTAAAGAAGTATACAAACATTTTTGAATTGTATTTAGCAGTTATTTTCATCTTTAAACTTTCGTAGAGGTAATTTTTGAAACAATATTACGAAACTAAATTTATTTATTAATTGGGATCAACTGAAAAAAGAAAATCTCTATTCCAATGGCTCATAAACCTCTATTGATTGTACACAGCCTACAGAGTACAATCTTTCCCAGTTTGGAGTTTCTCCTCTGTCTGAAATTCCCGAAAGTGTTGTGTTCCTTGCTTTTCACCATTTCACATTTCACCTAGGCGTTGTCCATCCACTGCAGGATGTAGCCCTCCGACAATGACTTCCATTCCTTTCTGTCTGATGTCTTCCTCATCCATGTTGTTCCCCCCCCCCCCCTTTTTAAAAAAATCAGTTCTTGCTTTATACTTTTAAATAATTCACATTGCTCAACGGCTTTCTTTGTGACCAGGCTTATTTTCAGCAGAAAGTTTTAAATTTCGAAATTATCTCCCCGTCGACTGCTCATAAAATAATATAAATAAATAAATAAATACTACACCTAAGTTTTCGAATACTTCCAAAACTATTCGAACCAGTATTCGACATAACTCGCTCATCGAATATTCGAACGGTTTTGGTTAAATACCATAACACTAGACCCCCATCTTGTTTGGAAAATACAACATCAAAGACACGTGGCTTTCTGAGAAAATCACAGCTCGTTTGGACACATGCGCGTGCACTCACTGGTTGATTCACGCACACTGAAAGGAAATGAGTATGTCCGGAAGTACTACTTAGAACAAGCACGTGAGCACATTGAAGCTTTCAGGGCAGGGGCGTAGCTACGGGAAATGACGCCGATGGCAACCATTGACATTGCAGGACTGTCGAAACGTCTGACACCCCATCTTTGAGACACCTGTACGACAATGTTAGGTCACAAAGATAAGTCAAACTCGTTGGTCTGTTCATTATGTCGCTACGTAATGATACAGGTGGACAGGCATGGACAAGACAGGCGAAAACCCGAAAAGAATGGAGATCATTGGCGGAGGGCTACACCCCGTAGTGGTCGGACATGGCCTGACAAGAACAAGAACAAGACTACCATAAGAATCACAACTGCGCATTGTTTACATCTGAAGGAAAATAATTATTCTTTCACTATCCCCAGGATGACTTGTCTGATTAAAAGAAAAGAAGACCGACGCCCCCCCCCCTCCCCCTCCTCCTCCTTTCAAGTGGCGCTCAGGCCACGTCACAGAATAGCGAACTACCAGAAGCAATTTAAAGATGCCGATTTTTCGTGACTACAGCAAGTAGGCGCACCGCCATTTTGGGTGAAATACAACTTCAGTCGGCTTGATCGGCGGTAAACAATACCCGTTTGTACATTCCCACGGGAAGTAAGAGCTTACAGACGGCTCTAAACAATTTCGATCAACCCAAAACTATGAACAAACCACAATAAACAGGTACGCACACTGTCAGTGGTGAAGACAGCCTCTTCAATTCTTGTTACAGCCGTGGCCTAGTTTCGCGATTTGACGGAAGTGAGATCTCTTTCTCTCTAAATACATACTTTCTGATGTTACATTAAACATCGTTGCGCGAGTGCCCAGTTACGAACAATAATTGATCTCATCCAAAATGGCGATGTAGTCAAAATTGACTACGTCTTTCTGCCTTGTCTCGCTTCTGCTCGTATCTCTATTCTGTAGGACACGTGCCAACTACATTAATTATGCCACCGCTTGCAAGAAACAGCTCAATCACAATTTCACACCTTTCAGTCTGGCGCTGCCTACAACTTCCTTTCACAGGGTCTTCTCACGTTAAGCTCGTCCAAAGCTGTTATGATCTCCGACTGGTCACCACCAGGCCGGGTCAACTCTAATAATGAAATCGCACGTGTCATAGATTAATTATAATTACCAGCACAGGTTAATGTCGTCTGAAACTTCAACAGGTGTGAAAGATGCTACAGCAGCTGAAATATAATGTTGCGACAAATTCCGGTGAAGTCAGCGTTCAATGGTGGTGTTTTCAACCCTACAGTATCAAAATTCACTGCCAATTTTTTTTATTATCGAAGAAAAACAAACAAACAAAGAGCACACTAAAGCTGGCATCTTTTTAAAATTTTGATCTGTTCATTAAAGCAAATGTAGCGGACCTAAAGTACCTAGTGCTGACATTTTGTTGTTACTTGTACGTTTGCACCCCGAGCATTTTGCGCTAAGGGGGGGGGGGGGGGAGGGCGTAAGTATACGTACCTGCCCCTAGCCCCCGTCCTTATCCTCAACCCTAAATCATATTGAATCCCTGACCCTGCCCTCCCTACCCTTTCAACCAAAAAATAAAACAGGAGGAAAACAAAAAGGAAATCTGAAAGAATAATTAATTAAGGCTGTTCTCAGGAGAATTTCGGGGGGAGCTCTGTAGCTCTGAAGTCACAAAAGGCTTTAAAATACGATCCCCAAGAGCAAAAAACTTGGCGGACGTACGTACAAGTAACAACAGTTGTTTTTTTTCTCGCGCGGACCAGACACTACAAAGGTGGACCCGACCACATTAGCGACGATTACTATTTAGGCTGAAAAGACTGTCAGAAACGACCCCCCTCCCCCCCCCCCCCCCCCCCCATATTTGAGCATATTCAAGTTCTGTTTCTTATCTTTCAATGTACGGCATTTCGTTTTTGTCAGGAGTTTTATCAGGGTAAAATTGTATTTTACTTCCACTTGCCTCTCGCCTCCTAAACAGGATGGCCAAAATGTTTGAAGGCTTTTTTTCTCTGTCCTTACAGGCGCCAGGCCAAAAACTGCCCTTTTGAGGGCTCCAGAAGAGCAAGAAAGCAAGACCAGACCAGACCGGCACAGGCAGAGAAGAAGGGAGCCCGTTTGGGAGCCCTTTTGAGGGCTAAAAGGGCATCACAATATCAAAAGCAACAACACGAACAACGCAAATATAACAGAAAAACAAGGTGCAGATAATTATTTAGGGCAGTGATCCTCCTAAAAGAAAGATTTCCACATGGCAATCTGAAGACTTTTTCCTAGAATTTTAAATTCTGCATGATGAAAATCAACACTTTAAAAAATCCTTTGCCCTTCCCTGTGCTAGAAAATAGGGGGGAGGGGTGGGGGTTGACGTACAGTTCTTTAACAACAGAAAAGCTGGATCAAAGCACGCGGTCCTATCATAATGGAAACACAGTCCGCAGAGGGTTGTTTCACCAGTAAACAAGGACTGGACATGATTTTCCACACACAGACATTACACAAAAAGAACATGCTATTGTTTTGAACTCGATGCCCAAGTTTTGGCAACAGAAATACTGGACTTGAGCATGACGCTTTTAGTGTTACAGAAACACGGTCCACAGAGGATAGTTTCACCAGTACAGAAAGAAATAACGTGTTTTTATCCTTGAGACGCTTGCAAAAAGAAAATGGTTTGTGGTTGAGTTCCAGTTTCGAGTTTGGAGAAAGCAAGTCCACGAGGTAACGATCACATTGTGCTAGGGAAAAGCAAAATGACAGATAAAATATAACAGATTTATTGGACAGAAGGAGATCCTAGCAGAAGCGGCCACCACCACTTACCGTTTTGAAGTGGGGACAAGGTGGTCTTGAGGCAAGGTGCTCGCCTCTCGTGCCAAGGGTCCCGGGTTCGAAACCCGGTCCGTGCAGGCATGTTGGAAATTGGGATTTTTCTCATATTTTCGTGTCCCTGATCCTATTGGGGGGGGGGGGTAGGATCGAGCACCTAGTCTTTTCGGATAAGGACGAAAAATTTGGAGGGCCCGTGTGCACGTTGCGCACGTTAAAGATACCTTGGCAGTTGGAAATCGTAAAGAGCAGGCCGAACAGGCCGCTGCCCGGGCAAAATTAAATTAAAATTCATCTCTACCAGTCCCTCCCCCTCCCCCCTCATTTTCCCCACCCCCCACAAAAAAAAAAACCCCAAAAAAACCCGCCGACCGGCGCTGCACTGTGGCAACGACGTGCCTGCTCCAGTTATAACTGGCTGCCATGGCACAAAGGCAAATTTCCCAAATGGGATTAAAGAGTCATACAAATACAAATACAAATACAAAGTCTATGCCTTCAGTTTTTCTTGTTTCGACACATCCAGCTGCGACTTAGCCTGTCATCAACTATAGATTATATTAAGTCAGTCAACCCTTGGAAACTCTTTGAACCCATTAAAAACCTGAAAATGAAACATTTTTACAAAACACATTCGGGAAAAGCTCGGAATGTACAAAAAAAGGTATGACTCAGCGTTCAAAATTGTCCTCACTGGGTTGTAATACACATTATATTATCATACTAGCTTGATACACCACAATTCTTGCAGAATTGATGTGATAAGTTGACTTTCGGCCGGCAATGAGTAAATGGTAACGTAGAGCGCAATTTCCTCAATGAAGCCTTAAAATGGCGAACCATGACTCGAAATAGATCTAAATGATGCCGAAACAATGAAAGTAGAAGCCTGAACATTTCATAATTTCCAATATAGCCCATGTTAATTTCGCATTGATAATATGCTGTTGTGCAAAGTTTGAAGTCTGAGTGTGTTGCGGTTCCTGAACCTTAGGTGACCAAAGTTTCGAGTTACCAATATATAATTATATAGATTAGATCTATAAAGGAAGTAAGGCTTCCAGTGTAATCATGAAAGGCTACTTAACCGACGATCCTTAAATTCTACAAGGTATCATATTACGCATATCGGTAGTGCGACTTAGAGGTGTACGTGGGCATATCTTAAAAGGTCTTAAAGTTAGCTATATTTTTAATAGAGCTGTACCTTCGTTGATTTTGAGCCACGAGTGAGTTGGACTGAAGAAAGTGTTTCGACATTTTGAGCGGGAGAAAAAAGACGCATATTTTTCGAGAGACAGGTAATTTCCTATTGCGCCTCAATTGGTGATCGAAATTCAACTTTAACAATCATATCTGTGTACTCCCCAAGTCAGCGGGCCATTATAGTACACTCAGATAAATTTAAAAAATTAAAATTAAACTTGCCGATGGCAAATTGCATTACATGTATTTTAAGGAATTTAGTAGAAAACCGTATATTTCTCTGCTTTTT
Source organism: Onchidella celtica (assembly GCA_963931925.1). Lineage (NCBI taxonomy): Eukaryota > Metazoa > Mollusca > Gastropoda > Systellommatophora > Onchidiidae > Onchidella > Onchidella celtica. The sequence goes on along the minus strand of OZ007576.1, from coordinate 20,871,626 downwards.
TTTTTTTTTTGTCTAGCTGGTTCTCGGCCCACGCTTTGTAACTCGCTCTTTCTTTATCTATCTATCTACATAAAAAAAACAGCAAGGAAAAAAACTCACTGCTGCGAGGAAGAAATGCCCAGACTTGAAAAAATTACATATGAAAGATAGTTCTTTTTGCTACTATGTCTATTCCTTTGACATGAAAGCGAAGTATCGTAATTTTGTAATAAATGAAAATAGGCCTAAAAATATGGAATGATACTTTCTCCTCAACAATGATGGCCTCTCTCCTGCCTTTGTTTTGTTTCGCCTTTAAACTTCCGGTTGCGTTTCAAAGTTTAAAGGCACGAGTTTCTGTGCCGCCTGCCTTATGCACGGGCCATGCCGGTGTTACTGAGCCAGTTGTGAGTTGTTTTCTACCTACATCTTATAATAATGAGAGCAGGGGTAAACTGTCTGTGACGCTTATGCATTTCATGGCCATTCAAGCTAGACACTTGAAAGTTTGCATACTACTGTTTTTGATACTGCCGAGTTGCATGGCTGGCTTAGTTTTTGAGTTTGACCACGTCTTATATTTTTTTGAAAACTGTGAAACGCCTTAGCGTTTAAACCCGGACTAAATTCCTGGTGTAGTCTTTAGAGTGTTGCGTATGGGTCTAGCAATCGATACTCAGTATCGAAGGCTGTCATTTTGCGCAAACTTCTTCTTCTTCTTCTTCTTTTATAGTTGGTTCGTCTATAAGACGATTCCCCAACTGCACTATAGTATATGCGACTCAACGTCGCTCCTCTGAGGCTAAAAACAGGGTAAAATCTTACATAGATGTTAAGACCATTTAAAAATATATTAGTTGTATAAAGTCTTTTGTATATATAACTCTGGTATAAATATCTCTTGGTTTCCAGATTGTGCACAGAAATACAACTCGCACTTTAGTTACAATGGTAGCTGCAACGGATAATAATGTTCTTAAATTCATTGTCGAAAGTCGTTGCAGACGATAGTGTTTGGACTTCTGCCGGGAGGTTGTTCCACATCCTGATGACATTAGGGTAAAAAGAATAAAGATGGCTGTTAACCCGTGAGCTTGGGATGTTATATTTTATATTATTCCTTCTGTTGCCTCTGGTATTAATGGTGGGGTGGTTCAGTGGGATATGGATATTTCCTTCCCTGCCTTTATAAAATATTTTTACTTTGTTTTTTGCTCTCCTCTCTTCTAATGGTGTCCACTCGAGGTCTCTCATCATTTTATTTACACTACTACTTCTAGTATAGTCATTTGTCACAAAGCGGGCAGCTCTCCTCTGGACCCTTTCCAGTTGGTCTATGTTTATTCGACAGTGGGGGTCCCAGACACTGCAGCCATACTCTAGGGAGGGCCTCACAAAGGTGTTATAGCATTTTTCTTTTACTTTCCTATCGCAGTTAGAGATGTTCCTTTTTAGAAATGCTAGTATACCGTTTGCTTTGTTACATGTGTTATTAATGTGTTGGTTCCATGTAAGTTTTCTGTCCAATGTAACTCCCAAATATTTAGCCTCATGTGTTTCGCTCAATTTTTCGTCGTGTATAAAGTAGTCTGAGGTGATGTTGTGTTTTTTTATTTGAAATTCTCAGGACTTGGCATTTATTGGGGTGGAATTCCATACGCCAGTCCCTCTCCCATTTTTGTAGACTGTCTAGATCTTTCTGTAAAATTTCCGTATCTTCTTTTGAGTTTATTGTTCTATAGAGGAGGCTATCATCAGCAAACAGTCGTAATTTAGTGCCTGGAGAGATCTTACTTGGCATATCGTTAATATAAACTAGGAATAGTAAGGGGCCCATTACAGTACCCTGGGGTACTCCCGAGAGAACAGCTGCAGGATTGGATGACTTTCCATCAACGACGACTATCTGTGTTCTATTTTCTAAGAAAGACTTAATCCACTTCAAAGTACTGTTTCTAACTCCACAATGGTTTAGTTTAGTCAAGAGACTAGCATGGTGCACTTTATCGAAGGCTTTACTGAAATCTAATAAGATGGTATCAGTCTGCCTGTTGTTATTCAAGTTATTAACAAAATCATTGCAAGTTGTGACCAGCTGGGACTCACACGACCTGTGTTTTCTAAAACCATGCTGTACATGTGTTAAAACTGAGTGTTTCTCGAGATGCTTCATGATGCTGGTATGCAAGATATGCTCTAAAAGTTTACAAGATATTGATGTCAGGGAGACTGGTCTATAATTTTCAGGACTAGCTCTATTTCCTTTCTTAAAAATGGGTACTACATTTGCTTTTTTCCAGTCTTCCGGTATTTTTCCTTGTTCAATTGAAGCTCTAAATAACAAAGTGTAAACAGGGGCAATTTCCTTGGCACAGAGTTTCAGTAATTTGGCGGGAATTCCATCAGGCCCTGTAGCTTTATTTTCGTTAAGGTTTTCCAAAAGTTTCAGTACTCCATTTTCTGTGACAAATATTTCATCCATATCCGGCAGTTTGGCATCACTCAGCTCTCCCGAGAAGACTCCCCCTGGGTCGGAAAAGACCTTACAAAATTGAGTATTTAAGATATTGGCTCTTTTTTTGGGCATCTTGCTGTGGGTGCCCTCTCTCTCATCGTTCAGTGCGGCTACTCCTAAGTTTTCTTTATTTTTACTTTTCACATATCTCCAAAGTTTTTTTACTGTTATCAGATGAATCACTTATCATCTCATGGATATAATTATTATGAGCTTTCCGGCATTCTTTCTGTGTCAATCTTTTAATTTCTAGATATTTGTTTTTCACTCGTTCGGAGTTGCACTGTTTCATTTTTTTGAACCATTTATATTTTTTCCGTACTAATCTTTTCGTTAAAGTATTTATCCAGGGTTGGTGAATTTTTGTGGATGACATTTTTGTTGGGACATTTTCCATGATCATGTTCAAATTTAACTTGATACAGTCCCAGAGTTTGTTTGCGTCAGTTTTTGAAGAGTGGTATTTCATGAAAAAAGTGCCAAAAGTTGCTGCCTCCCTTTTCTGCATGACGTCTAAGCATTACGTGGCCTTTAAAGCGAGACACTCACAATTTTGGTATATTTAGGGCTAGGCCTACTGTTTTTTATCCTGTCGAGCTGCATGGATGCCGTGATGTATGTTTATATGATTGTTATGGATGGCGATTCGGCAACCTCTTTACTGGGCGCTAGCAAAACCGATACACAGTATCGAATATGCCATTTCCTTTGAGCGTGGCCTGCTTGAAAGTAAACAAGACATGTGCTCAGCTTGATGCTGACAATACTGACAATGTTACACAGACAATGTTGTGTATACCATGAAGGGGAGATCCTCCACCCGTCCGCGCCAGTCAAGAAAGCACACCAAAGAGGGGACTTTTGAGCGGGCTTATCAAAAGGTTGGGTTTAGTATTTGTATGCGACGAAGAAGAAAGAAAGAACGAACGCGCGGGTTAGGGAAGGTCTTCATCATATTATGTTTGTTAACTTTTTGGTAAGTGGCGCGCACGGGGGGGGGGGGGGGGACCTTCCCCCTGAAGTTTTGCGATCATGATTGTCAGGTAAGCGAATAGTTTAAACAATTCAGCATTTGTCAAACCTGTCTTTGCAGTCTTTCAATCTCTTTTGTTTTATTTGCCACTCACCGTTCGAAGAACGGGTGCATTTACTAGTCTACATAATCAGTGTGCCGATTGTGCGTGTTATTTTCTACCTTGATCTACAACCCGTACTTTGAACGGGTCTTTACACTAGTATAATATATATACGCTGGTATATACAGTCTGGACGTATGGAACCTACAATAGATAACATAAGTGCCAATAAGCATTCAGTTGTGTGGCTTTAGTAATAAGTGTTAAGAGAAAATGCTATAAAAATCACAGAAAATCTTTCATCTTACATTTTTTTCCTGAGGAACATCAATCGATCGGAAGCTTGATTTGTCTTCCTCTTTTCCCGTTGTGTTTGATTGTATCGTTTACGTATTACTATTATTATTATTTTATTTTTGCGAGGCATTCCTACAACATCCTCTTTTTGCCATATTTTGACTTGGTAATTGTTAGACGGCTCTAAAGAAAGACATGGCAAATCATTCAGCAAAAGGCTGTAGTAATCTCTACATCTAACCTCCCCGAAGTCAGCAAATCGTAACATCTGTGCCAAACTGCAAAAAATCGATCACATTTTACGGAATAAAACAGCGTGACCTCAAATTTTGTGCCCTTGTGTCGGAAATCTCACTAAATGTACAACTAGCAGAAATGCCCGTTTACCATAATGGCGTGAATGAGGGGAAAGGCCGGGAAAATCCCACAGGATCACGTGATGTTTGTCATGCTAGCATGACTTTGTTGAAAGACCAGGGAGAAGGAAATGACTGTGTAGGTTTGTGACAGCAGACAGATCTGGTCCGTCTTTGTTTCACAGGAACTGACATTGTAATGGAAGAGAGTGGAACCTCCTGCTGCTGGCTGGGTCTGGGGTGTGACGGACGAATTCACAAGAAAGGAGAGACATGCTTGGTGGAACATAAATGTCGAAACAGATGTGACAGTCAGACAGGCAGACAGGCAAACAAACAGACGGCCGGACAGACAGGCCGGTGGACAGATGGACGGACAGACATACAGATAGACAGACAAACATACAGATAGATACATAAACAAGCAGACAAACATACAGATAGGTACATAAACAAACAGACAGATAGACAGACAAACACACATACAGCAAGCAGACAGACTGTTAGTCATACAGACACGGACATATAGACGGGCACAGACAGGCGAACAGACAAGCAGACAGACAGATAGATAGATAGATTTCAGGTTTCACTCTTTGACAAGAAAGAGACTGATCCCATCTTTCCTGAGAACAAAATTTCGATCAACTGTCAACCGTCAATTTATAAACAGATTTGCAGGAAATATCTGTAAATTTCTCTCCTTTTTCTGTCGTTCTGCCTCTTGCTCTCTACCCCCCCCCCCCACCACCCCCTTCGTCTCGTCCCCTCGGTGTGTGTGTGTGTGCTTCTCTTTCTCTCTCTCTTTCGCGGCCCCCTCGCTTTCTCTCACCTTCTCTGTCCCTCTTTCTCTCTCTCTCTCCCTCACTCTTTCATTCTGTCTCTGTCTTCCTCTCTCTCACACACTCTCACTCTGTGTATCTGTGTCTCTCTTTCTAACTCATTCATCCTCTCTCTTTGTCTCTCTCACTCTTTCATTCCCTTTCTCTCTGGCTCTGATTGTCTCTCTCTCTCTCTCTCTCTCTTTCTCCATCTGTCTCACCTCTTTTCCATCGCCTCCCATAAACCGGAGGAGGCGTGACCAGTGTCACGGCCGCCGACACGTGCGCCAAGCCTGATGACGTTAAGATCTCATTGATAAGTCGGACAGACAAATTTCATCGGCACAGGAATCACACAACAACTGCCAACTCCCCCCCCCCCCCCCCCCAAAGGACCCATTACTGAAGATGTCCGTCCACATTATGGCAACAACTTGAAGAAACAACCGCAACAAAAAGTTTTCCAGTCGACTGACACGATTTTCGAAAGTAAGGACGACACTACGTGTATGTGTGTGTAAGTATGTGATAATGACAGAGGGAGACAGAGAGAGAGACATAGAGAGAGTGAATGAGAGAGAGGGAGAGAAAGAGGGAGAGGGGAGACGGAGAGACAGACAGAGAAGAGAGAGGGAGAGAGAGTGATACAAACACACACACACAGAGAAAGAGAGAAGGGCAGAGAGAGAGAGATAGAGGGTGGGAGAGAGAGACAGAGTAAGAGAGAGAGAGAGAGAGATGGAAAGAGAACTGGACAATCATTCCTGGATAGAAGGAAGAGAAACGGGCTTTAATATGAAAGACTGAAAGTGGAAGGGAACATTTCGTCCAAGGCCATGAAAAAAACACAAAGTGTCAGCATTACTTTTTGTGCGGCCGTGAATTAGCCTCGTGTCTTTCTGTCCATTATCGCTTGGTTTGCGGGGTTGATGTCAAACAGTGCGTAGAGCAGGAAATACGTGTAAATGGCTGGCCGGTATCTGTGTTAATGGAGACGTCAGACACTCACGTGCATGCAAGAGGTGTGGGTATTTGTGTGTGTGTGTGTGGGGGGGGGGGGGTTGTACTCGAGTGCATCCGCTCTTGATAGTAGTAAAAATGCATTTTCGTTGGTGATCGCGCACGTGCATATTTTAAATATTTTTTTCGTACGGAAAGACGGCCAATGACGTCACTGGGGAATACCTGGAATTTTCAAGAAAAAGATTCCCAGAAATAAGATCATTACAAACGGTTTTAGTTGCGCGTGGGTCCGTTAGACTCAGGATGTACGTCGAAGGTTAATGAAATAAAATTTAAAAAATGGTGATTGGGAGGAGATTGTTTTCGTCCACGGATTTAACAAGCCATTGTTTATCTCTAACATATCGTGTTTGTTGTATCTCCATTTTCTGAAAAATTGGAGATCTTTCAGCATTTAGAAGAGGAATAACAAATGCGCACTTTGACACTTACGCCGTGGCACTTGTCAAGTTCTCTTGTACAGTTCCGACTTACTCTGACTCCCTGTGCTCGTGGCTGAGGTCTTATTACAAAGCCGTGTAGAGAAAATACTGAATTGTATCCACTGCGTATCTATAGCTTGCTATGTAAAACACTAAAAAATAACTAAAGCCACTAACGCTTAACCAGAGAGTACGTATGTACAGAGAGGTTTCACTATTGGTCGATTTGCACTGCAAGACACGGGAGGCGCCGCGAAACCACTGTTACCATGGAGCAGAAAGTAGGTCGCTGCGGTAAACAATACCCGTTTGTGCATTTCCACAGGGCGTAAGAACTTACAAACGGCTACAAGTACTTTCAATCAGCCCCAAAATATGAATAAACCACAGTAAACGCTATATTTGATGAAGGCGGTCTCTTTCAATTCTTGTTTACCGTAGCGACCTAGTTTCGCGACTGGGCGGAAGTGAGATCTCTCTATAAATACATATTCTCTGGCTTAACGTTGAATTTCTCAGTTGTGCAAAAAGTGGAGTTGGAACAAACAAGAACTAAGGTTTCGATATATCTAAGTGATGAGGTAACGGCCTCACGTCCAGTCGGGTTAGCCTTGCGAGTCGCTGAATCAAAACGCATCAGATTCAGCCATCAAAGTTCTATTTATACCCGGTCCCTGCTTGAGTAGAATTTAATTGCAAAACGGCAAATGGATGTAAGTGAAAGACATTACCCTATACGAAACCACACCGCGACGCAAGACCATTATTTTTGCGAAACTACGAATCAATATTGACGTATGGTGGAAGCTCCTCGATGGAAACCGTTTTCAAGTGCGGCCGAACGGAGAAAATACTCGTGTTGTATTCACTGTTCGGTTAAAATTATTCTCTCCTCTATTCGGCTTCACTTGCAAACTGTCCTTATCGAAACACTTCGAGGAGAGATGCAGCACTGCCAGTGAAGGTTTTTAAAAATCCCAAAGTGAGGTTAAAAATCCCAACATTTTTTTTTTCCCCAGCCACCCAAGATACACTTAAAATTTACAATTTAAAAATTAAACTAAACAAACGACAGTGATTAGCTCGCAGATCACCAAGAAGATCCTCTCACACAGGGAATATCAAACCGCCCCTTCTCACGTCACCTTTAATAGTCACCTTTTATTTGGCCTCTAGAGTTGCAACTGGTATTGTGGGTGAAAAGGCGGTGTGGTTTTTTTTAAAGAAATAATAACAAGTACACAAAACCCCGAAAAATCCCGAGATTTTTTTATTTTTTTTTTAAAGTTAAGATCCTGATATAACCCCAAAAATCCCAAGATCTTGGGGAAGTCCCAGGGACCGGCAACCTGGAGAGAAGAGAGAAAACGGGTTTATCCTCGTCAAAGCTGGGGAGAGGGAGGGGTAATTATATTTCATCCTTGACGGTTGATCCCATGTGTTTTGGGTTTTTTTTTTTGTTTCACCAGGCGCAGCTCTGATATGGGTGAGGAAGATATTCAACATGGTCAACCCCATCACTCTAGCCTGAGTGGTCACATACTATCTCGTGGGCGAGCCCAATATCTGGATTAGCTTTATAGCATTGTCATATTATTTTGTTCAGAGGTTAGCTTTTTTTTTTCTTGTCTGTACAAACTGTCTGTAGATGTGTTTATCTATCTATCTATCTATCTATCTATCTATCTATCTATCTATCTATCTATCTATCTATCTATCTATCTATCTATCTATCTATCTATCTATCTATCTATCTATCTATCTATCTATCTATTTATCAGTCTGTCTGTTGTTTGTCTATTTACCTGACTTCTCAGCTTCCGCCTGATGGGTTCCATGGAGGTGAAGGTCAGCATGTAGGCGAAACTGGACCTGAACTCTGAACGTGTGATCAGTGTCCAGAAAGGCACCAGTATATCCAGCTGTGAGAACATCATCGTCAGTTTAGCTGTCACCTGGCACACAGTTTGGGATTGGTGGAGGGGTAGGGGATGAGGAAGATGGGGGAGCAGCAAAACACACAGGTCAATCATAGGTTTGTGCTGTCAAAACACACAGGTCAATCATAGGTTTGTGCTGTCAAAACACACAGGTCAATCATAGGTTTGTGCTGTCAAAACACACAGGTCAATCATAGGTTTGTGCTGTCAAAACACACAGGTCAATCATAGGTTTGTGCTGTCAAAACACACAGGTCAATCATAGGTTTGTGCTGTCAAAACACACAGGTCAATCATAGGTTTGTGCTGTCAAAACACACAGGTCAACCATAGGTTTGTGCTGTCAAAACACACAGGTCAATCATAGGTTTGTGCTGTCAAAACACACAGGTCAATCATAGGTTTGTGCTGTCAAAACACACAGGTCAATCATAGGTTTGTGCTGTCAAAACACACAGGTCAATCATAGGTTTGTGCTGTCAAAACACACAAGTCAATCATAGGTTTGTGCTGTCAACCACTGAATTTTGTAAAATCCATCAAACCTCCCGGCTTCCGTGCTCTGGATATCTAATATAACAGGGGCGGCCAAACCGCGGTTCCCGAGCCGTGTGCGACTCTTTGACCTTCAATAAGGGTGTCGCTGAAATACTTTGGCTGACAAACAAATACCGGTGCCGTTAAAAATATCTTTTTTTTTTTTTTACGTTTTTAACTTTATTTTTGGCAGTCTAATTTTGTTACTGAAATGCAAATTCGCACGTTTATCTTAGATGTTCCCTCAGCAAATTACCGCATTCAATACGTTCAGTATAGTTAAAACAATCGGCAGTCAAGATTTTGAAAACATTTGCTGTATATATGTGTACTTTGCCATTGCTGAAACTAGTACAAATTAACAGTTTTGAAGAAATGCATACATGAGTAAATATATATTGTTGAATACATGTGTTTCTTAATATTTATATAACTTTTTTGTAACAGAATGTGTGTGCAACAAAACGTGTCTGTAAATTTTGTTCGTATCTTGCGGCTCTCCAACATCTGAAGTTTATCGTATGTGACTCTTACAGTTAGCAAGTTTGGCCAGCTCTGTATTATAATGTCAAGTACCATCCAGAGAGTTACGTATTTATAGCTAAAGGAATCATCTCTGCCAAATCGCAGAACTAGGTCACGGCGGTAACAAGAATTGGAACCGACCGTGTGCACCAGAGAGAGCGTGCGTATCTGTTTACTGTGGTTTGTTCATAATCATAGTTTTGGGTTGATTGGAACCATTTAGGGCCGTATGTAAGCTCTTACTCCCCGTGGAAATGCACAATGGGGTTTTGTTTACCGCCGCGACCTACTTTCCTCTCCATGCCAACAAAGGTTTCACGCGGCTTGCAGTGTCTCCCAGTGCAAATCGAACAATGGTGATTTCTCTCTACACATACCCACTCTTTGATACATTCAAGATTTATGATTCGAATTAAATAGGACAGAAATGTAATTACTTGAGTTATTGCATGAGTTCAAACCGATGACCGTTCTAACCCACATGCTCATGACAGCACAGTTCACCAGAGTTGCAAAAAACAATAAACAGTGCGTTTATGTATGCGTTTTTTTTTAAACACAGTAATGGCAGTAATACTTTCCACTTTAAAGTGATTATAATGAATTAGAAGAATTGTCATACAGACAGACAGACAGACAGATGGACAGGCAGGTCTGTGTGTCTCTAACTGTCAGTCAGTCTACCTGTCTGTCTGTCTGTCTGTCTGTCCGTCCGTCTGTCTGTCTGTCCGTCCGTCCTTCTGTCTCTTTGTCTTTCCGTCCATCTGTCTGTCCGTCTCTCCAACTGTCATTCAGCCTGCCTGTCTGAATGCCTCTCTGTTTGTCTGCGTAACCGTCCGCCCATCTGCCTGTCTCTCCGTCCTCTGTCTGCCTGTCTGCCTGTCCGTCTATCCATCCGCCTCTCAGTGTGTCTGTCTATCTATCTGTCTATCTGTTTGAACAAAACAACAAAAAAACAAAAAGAAAAGAAATCCGGGCATTTCTGTAGGATTCCCACCCGACCCTGGGTGATGCAAGATTACATTTGGGCACAGCTGTACCTGGAAGGTAATGATGTCAATCTCCTCCAGCCAGTACAAGACGGAAACTATTTGTCTGGGGAACCACAAGATCAGGATCACCGTGCCTGGCGAGAGGGGAGGAAGAAAGACATCTCAGTTAATACAGTTTGATACAGGCAAAGCCCCACGCACACATCGCGACCTTTGTTCTTGTTTGTTCCAACTCTTTTTGGTTTTTGCACAACTGAGAAATCAGGCGTTGAAATTAATGTTTGCGGTTTTAGTATCACGATAAGGAGTTAGAATAAAACGGAACTGTGAAACAGCTTGATAACGCATTTCAAACAAGTGTCAAAATGTGCATTTGTTATATCTCTTCTACATACTAAAAGATCTCCAGTTTCTCAGAAAATGGAGATAGAGCAAAACGACCAAGATCGTGAAAGTCCAGGAAACTCGATACCGAAGGAAATGAATTATTGTGTCATAACGATCTTATGCATTATGGTGTTGTTAGATTTGTGATTTACTGTATAACTTCTTTGGTTTTCTTTCTTTGTGGGGGGGGGGGGGGGGGGAGGTTACTCGGGACTTATGCAACATACAATTTTCATTTGCCACGTGTTAATTTTTTTTTTCCAAGCCCTGTATTAACCGAAGAGAATTTCTGAGGTTTTCAAAAGAAAATATTTTGACATACATGTATGTACGCATGCGTCCATGTTGGCCGTTTATAAAGCTGAATATTCTCACTGTTAAAATGACAGATAGAATCTATTCATAGAATGTCCCTCTGTGAGAACATGCCATGATTTGCAAGGAGCTTGGTGATTTTAGATGGGTTTTTACTTGCAAATTTATTTTTCGGTTTATTTATTCTTCTGACAACATACCCAGTTCTTCACAGACTATTTCTATAGCCCTTCATTCAGTGAATGAAATACAAATTCTATCCATATAATCATATCAATTTCACCCCACTTTGTACATTATTTATCTGGACCCAGTGGCGTATACATAGCGGGGTGGCAACGGCCTCTAGCACCGTTTCAAAGGCCAATCAAAGAGTGAAAGAGAATTAAGTTTTTAGAAATCTAAAATTACTGCTGTTAAAACTTCCTTTTACAAACTGCCTTACAGTCCCACATGCTGGTGTAAATGTGGAGGACCCATGTTTTAATAAGCCAGACCAGAGTAGAGAACCTGTTACATATAAATGCTGTGCGTGATGCTGCTGAGGGTGCTATATAAAGTACCGGTCTTGGGGCATACAATTGAGGGGTTGGCTCCGGTCATTACCAAACCTCTGCACGCCACTGTCTGGAACCACCCCCCCCCCCCCGCCCGCGTGTTTGCCGATTGCAGTGCACACCAGCAAATTCAGGAGCGGGGCAGCAACAGACCCCCAAACACAGGTCATCGACTTGGGGATTTCTCGTCCTATCGAACACTGCCGTGGGTGCTGCAGCCTCTGGACTGTGCACCCTGACCCTAACCCTAAAATGCCTCTGACTGAACGTCACCGAAAATCCCTGAGATATGAGTGTGTTGCTGCCCCGCTCCTGAATTTGCTGGTCTGTACTGCAATCGGCAAACACGCCCCCCGCCACACCAGCTTCATGTACTTTTGTAAGGATGTTTTGGGGTGCAGATTTGATAAAAGACCGTCCATTAAAAAAAACTCGTAACTACGTTTTCTGTAGGCATCGCTTTTCATACCGTTTCCTGAAACTCTTCTCGGGCCTCTGAAAGCTCCGTTCCCAAACCATGAATTGCATTAAATGCTCTCTGATGGAATGTTTGTATCAAATAATCTTCTGAATACTTTTGAATTTTGCTTGATCTGTTTCCCAGCCCTAGACAGTTAAACTTCATCACAGCGGCCACGTCAGCCCCGGGGGAGAAATTTAAATCGATATTAGAGTAGAATGAACATGTATCAGAGGGATAATAATATTCCTTATTTTATTACTTCTTCCAGCTTATTCCAGCGGGATGATGATCCGTTTCCTGTATAACTTTGATAAAGAATTGAAATAAAAGGCAACATGTTGTTTAATAGCTCATTAATTTTTTTCTGTACATCTGAAAATAAAGGCTATCCAGATTTGTTCCCAGATCTTATTAGATCTAGCGGCATCATTGACTTCATGATTTTATGTTCTCATATGTTCTCAATCCCTGCACTTAGTTGCAACAAATTTGACTTTAGACGGAGACAAAATGATATAATATCGGATATATGTGAGACCTTCGAAATGCTTCGTTAACTAGCAATTCTAGAACATGATCCTCAAACAATTAATTTTTTTAAATTGCAGAACAATTTTGGAAAATAATATTTCCTTTCTTCAGCATTGAGGTTTTTACCCTCTACAACAGAACGCCCTTGCGGACACTGTCTGAGGTCAATCCGCATGATCTACTGTAGATCTGCCTTCTGCCCTTTCCGGCACTTACATAATTTGCTCTAGATTTTAGCTCCAAAGGCTAGGTATGGCCATGGCCTACTTTTTCGGCTAACTGAGTCAGTGTTCATATTGATAGCCAGGCTCTGAGCCAGAAATATTGATAACAAAGCAATTGCTGCAGACAGCATTTCAAGCAGTTCTTTTTTGGTTTACATTTTTGAGACACCCAGAATAGCATACATGTGTGAATGTGTGTGGTGTCTGTGTAAAGGTGTGTGTATGGTGTCTCTGTGTGTATGTGTTTGTGTATGTGTGGTTGCCCAAGGCTAAAGGAGAAACTCATGATCAGGTTAAAGTCCCTAAGAATTTGCCTTTCTGTTCAAATAAAAGAAGACAGAAAATGTCGATAGCGTCCAGTGAGCTGTCAGAAGGCTGAAAACGAACCCAATTTTCTTCGCCCAATCAAATCAAGCCACACTTGAGGTCAAAAATTGGAATGACGTAATTTGACTCCAGTGAGAAGCTAATGGTCTACCGAGAGTGAAGTTTTTCTACAATGTGAGTTCATGCTTGTCGTGTTTTTCTGGTCTTAACTTGGTTTCTGAATTGCTAAGGTTTTCTGCATTTTGCTAAGTCTCGATTCGTGCCAGCGTCTAAAGAAGTAGTGGTACTCCGCTTTAATTATATTTTGAGGAGGAGAAAATATGAAAGAGACAAGAGAGTTCCGTTTGACCCGAGCACTTTGAACTCTTACAATTCTTTACAGTTTTTGTTTCCTGGTTGAAAGGGTTAGGGATATGATTAAGTTTAATGTGAGGGATAAGGACAGGGTTGGGGATACGTTTAAGGTTAGGGTTAAGTGGTCTTAACTGGGTGGTCGCACGTACGGAACTCTTCCCGTTGAAAGAGTTCCGTACATCCCGACCACCCTGTCAAGCTACTGTCAACTAACCCTAACGTATCCCTTACCCTGACTCTAAATCAAATCTTATTCCTAATCTACCCTCCCCCACCCCTTCTTTTGACCAGGAAACAAAAGTTTATGCTTAGAGATCAGGACATGGTTAGGGACAGATTTATGGTATCTTCATCGGGTGGTCGGGAAGTACGGGATTCTTTCCGAAGATACCAAATATTTAGTTTCGTCTCGGGAGATTAGAACCTTAAATCAATCCAAAGATCGAGAGAAGTCCCACACAGCACATGCTCTTGATGTTATCTCAGTTTCCCCCAAAAGTGAAGTTTGGCCACCCAGTTATTCGTGGGTACATTTGTGAGATGAGAGAGAGGAGATCTCACAGGTAAGGCCGTGTTTGACAAGCAGAGAAAGAACATTAAAATTTAATGTGGTGTTTTAGGGTATGGATACAGTAATAATGCGCGACAAAGTTGTAAAATTCTAGTTACGACATGAAATCTGAGGAATTATGAACAAAGCGTGCATTGTTCGTCCAAAATAATGTCGAAACTCGCTGGACCTCTGGATATCTCTTTATTTCCGTCTTATCATGTCATTTCTATAGTGTTGGTCTTGGAATGTTTCTCTTTGCGTCGCACAAACTATTCCCTCAAGCTGGGCTATCGTGCGTATGGAAAAGCAGACGCGTGCATCAAACTTTTGTACACCAGTAGCAATATTGTTTGTGATGTAAACAAGGACTTACTAAATGTGCATCAGACAGCTGCGCTCATAGACATTTTTGCATGAGAGAATAGAAACGCCAAAAGGTTTTACATTCTCCATGTTCAAGCGTTTCAGGAGAACGGTTGCCACCTAATCCCACAAAGTCCAACTGGACAATGCCTGTAGCCACACTGTCTTTGGTCTATTCAAGTGCAAACATTTCCGACGATGAAAGAAACTGCTGGGCATAACCTTTATGAGACATGCAGTGTTTTCCTGTGTATGATTTATAAGGTAATAACTGAGCTTTTCATCTTCACTTCACAATTTTATCGAGCAGCTGAAGAAAATGAATTGGTTCCTGAAAGACATTTTATAAAAGGCTATGGTTTGATTAAAACGGAAGTATATTTTCCAGAAAACTAAAAACTCGCCATCTAGTCAGAATGACAAATCCAGCAAAAGAGCAGCGGTACACATACAAGATATTTTAGTGAAAGTCGGATGGGACCGGGAAACTGGTAGAGATAGACACAATCATGTACACTAGACACTATGAATGAACAGAAAAGATTATTAATAGCAGGACATAGGTTTTGGGAATAAGTGAAGGATCACAAGGTAACAATAGCGTGAATGAAAAGTCACAAGTGAAGAAAAAAAATAGACCACCTGAAACACTGGAGCAAATTCAGTCTGAAAAACAAAACCACAAAAACAGACAATTGAGATAAGACATGGAGCGACCCAAAAGTCAAAAAAGTCTCGAGTATTATGGTGGGGGTGAGTCTGGGTTTTACGACCCATCGGCACGATAACCGTCACTCTGCACCTTTCACGGCCTTTTTGGGTACGGATCCACCCTGACTTTGACATACTTGGGACATTGAGATTTGGTGACCACATTATGACAATAAAATTATCTGATATTTCAGCACAGTGCCCGCACAACATAATACATCTGACGTGGAGACCACAGCCCTGTGGTGGCTGTTGACCTGCACAATATACTCAAAGCAAAGGTCCAGACTTTGGGCCACCGATCTACCAACTGGTGGCCGAAGTTTGGGGAAAGTTGTGCAGGCAATATAGGAAATGGACAACATTAATTTGTATATCAAAAATGTGCTACCAGAATCTAAGGTCTCAACGTGCATTCATGGTGTTGATCTAGTCAAGGGTACAAAATGCACAGCAATCATACCCTGTACCACTGGGCCCTGCCTGACAGTCGGAGTGAGGAGTACATTGTGAACTAGTAATGCACCATCTACATGTAGCATGATTTTCCTCACTCACAGTCCAGCTAAATCTAAAACGCACACAGGTACCGACTTCGTACTCCTGGCTCTATTCGCGGTGGTCGAAGTTCTGGAAACAAGTAAAGCAGTTTGATACATAGTGCCCAGCCATGCACTTTGTGGGCGTGAATATTTCCGTTGACTTAACAAACATACGACCTGGGGTTGGCTCCCTCTCTACAGGCACATTTTGTAGTGGACAAACTGCACACTTCAGGGTTTAGGACGCAATAAATCTTTAATAACAGCGGACGGAAGACTCGACAGCACTGAGAAACTGAGCATGAGGCATTTCACAGAATCTCATGTATTTTGATGTGGTCTTGATTTTTAGCCTTAATAGTTTGTTCCTATTATTTCGGGTCGTCAAAGTGAGGGGGAGGGGGAGGGGGCCGTGAGTATGCACAGGTTCAAAAACTCTTCACGGTGGATGCGAAACCGATTAATTTTTCTGAGCAGTAGGAATTCGAAAGTTGTTCACTATATAATTATATGTAATATGTTTTGGTGTTTTTTTTTACTGTTGTTATGAGTACGTACGCACCCCAAGTGTCTTGCGCTATAGGCGCTTACGTATATGTACTATCCATAACCTCATCCTTATCCTCAACCGTAAATCTTACCGACTCCCTAGACCTGGCCCCTACCTTTTCAACCAAGAAACGGGAGGAAAACAACAAGAAAATCTGAAAGAATAATTAATCGTAATTAATCACGGCTGGTTTCAGGAGCATTTCGGGAGGAGCTCTCTAGCTCTGAAGTCACAAAAAGGAGGCTTTTGATTTGGAGAGGGATCTATGTTCAATTGGTGTGATGGCAAAGTGCGCTCAGCAACACACTCTGTCCTCCAGACGGACGGGGGCAATACGTTTTATAGCCGTCAAGCGCCTTCACGCACGCGGTAGCTGGACGGAAGGGCGCGCTATAACTGTGCCCTACGACGTGGGGCTAACCTTAGTCCAACTATGTATATTAACCTCGTTTGCTCAAAGGAATTATATCGTTCCGACGTAGGTCCGCTGGTTAGGACATAGAACTCCCGTCAGTTTGATGTAGGAAATCCGCCCATGGCAATCTTACCAACCTTACAGAAATCCTTTTCAATATCTATGTCGGATGTTGGCTATAATTCAGAGAAAAGGGGAGTCGATTAGAAGTATGTGCCTAGTTAGTACTCAGGCAAAGAAGAACAACTGATCAAGACGGGCTCAAACGCAAGACTTCTATCGCGGCACCAACTGCCCAGCCATGAAGAAGAAAACAACTCGTTCAACCATTGGGTCACTCCGTCCCTCTCTCTCTCTAAAAAAAAAAGAGACGATTGCAGGTGAACTATCAAGCTGGCTATAGTAGTTAGTTAACAGCAATCTCACTTGCAGAAGCCAAAATTGTGAAATACGCTACATTCCAGACGAATTATCTTGCTGCTGTTTATTCACTGACTCACTCACAGATGGTTTTCTTAAGTGGACACGTGTTTTGCCCACTCTCAAAGTTAATGAAAATGTAGTAAGGCTTAGGGAAAGCTTGACAATAAAAGTAAAAAACCTGTCAAATGATCCGAAACTGAACAAGGAAACATAAATCTATGCATGATTTTCATGTCTTCTTTGAACTAAGTGTTTTTCTTATGAACAGCTCTGGGCTTATGGAAGTGAATCAGTTAAACAGGCACTGACGCTAAGATAAAGAAAAGGTGGTAAAACCCACTTCAAGTTCTGGAAGAAATTGAGCATCCACATTTTCGTGCCAGATTTGGGAAGAGAATCAACTATAGCACAATGGTTCCCAAGAGTCCTAGGCCACACATCTCCCCCGCCCCTTGCCATACTAGATTTCCTTAATACCTCCCCAATTTTGAATTGTCATCTAATCATTTTTTTTTTCACCTTTGTATTTTACTGTGGTTTATTGAAACAATAATATATGAGACTAAATTCCTTTAATTAATTGCAGTCAAAATATAAAAGACCCTTATTTCAATGGACCTTAGAATTTCTGTTTGATTTTCTTAAGTATTCATTCTTTCCCAGTTCCTTCTCTGACTGAAATCTAGCTCCCCCCTCCCAGATTTCTCCGATAGCTAGGTGCCTCCGGTTTGCGAATCGCGGGTATAACAAAACCGAGTAACCCAGAACGTAATTTCTGATGCCAAAACAGGGCATGAATGAGGTGGGGGTGGCATCATCGACTCTGTACTTTTCGTTTTTCATAAAAGAAAACATGCCAAATGTCTCGGACGAACTTGTGCTATTTTCCTCAACAAATACTAGCGTACAATGGAAATTTATCGTAAATTGGACCTTCTCATAATTGTAAACTGGATCTTTTTATTGTAGAGTGGGCCATTTTACCCTAAGCAATGATCAGACTATCCAGACATTGGTTGGGGTGCCAAGATCAAGACTGACACACTTGGCACTAGACTGGAAATGTCCCGAAGTTTTGGCACTGTTAACCTCGTTAGTGCGAATTGGTCCCGCACAGTAGGTGTCAGATGGACTGGTCGGGCTGCCCCACGAAGAATTCGATCAGAGACTTGCTGCAAGATCAAACACTCTCTGTGCCCAAGTTCTCTCTCAAACCTCCATACAAAATTTATGTGATCCTCATTATTCAATAATGGAGAGCTATAGCAGTGTCTTGCAAACTTTACACGTCGGAGTGTAGACTTTGTCTTTGAGTATATAAAAAAAAAATCTTCACTTTATTTGATCTTATTTACAGGAACCTCAAAAGCTGAACGTTTGCCAGTGTGAGACAAGCAAAACACTATGAAAAGCGCAAAGTGGCCGTTATCGTGCCCACGCGCTGCTAAACCCAACTCAAACACACACAAAATTTGCAGAAAGATTGTTTTTTTCCCAGATTGGCTTTACTTCTCTACTGTACAGGAATATTCATTTATATTTTTTTTTATGTCATAATTCCAACACCATTCACCGGTAGTGATCGAAATGATAGAATGGGATGTCAGTTTTATAGGCTAATACTAGAAAGGATCGAGGGTTAAACGGTTTAGTGGTGTGAAAAATGGACTTTGCAGAGCAGAGCAGAATGCACAGAGACAATAATTCCAACATCTGCAGTTACATGATGGCCTGCCACGATTCAGTGCGCACCGATCAATTACCACATTTCAGTTTTGAGGCCGAAGTTCAGAAAAATCCGTACAGTATTTTTCGAGCCAATTCGCGACTTCAGCTCTTGTTTGTTCTAACTCCACTTTTTTGCACAACTGAGAAATTCGACGTTCAACGTTTTTTGGGTTTAGAAGTATGTTGAGTTAGTGTAAATCGCAACTGTGAAACAGCTTGGTAAATGCCACCATGCATTCTAAACACGGTGTCAAAATGCACATTTGTTACACCTCTTCTACATTCTAAGAAATCTCGAGTTGTTGTTTTTTTCAGAAAATGGACACTGAACAAACAAGAATTAAGGTCGTGAATTGGTAACAAAGTGGTTTCCTTGCATTTTTATAACTTGTCGTAGGAATGTTTCATTGTGGTGCGATTCTGGAGGGAGATAGGGGGGTGGGGGTAGAGAGAGAAAGCGAGAGACAGAGAGAAGGGTGGGAGCACAGGTTTATTCCCGATCATACCGGGTACATCTAGTATATATTGAAAAAACAAGAACAGAAAAACAGGCAGGAGGAAAACGCTCACATTCATGACCCGTGAGGAAAGCGTAAAACCCAGGATGAAAACACTTGTTTGATAGGGGTCCTGCTCCTCTGAAGATCTCCCTTCGGTATTGCTCACCCTGGGCTCTTATGATTTTTTTAACTGTTTGTGACAGAATCAAGACTATTATACGTTCTTGGACTACGTGCCACAACGTTTCTATTAAATGAGTTTGCTACCTTGTGTCAAGAACAGATTTAATTCATAAATGTTTCCACTGACTAAATTTTTGTGAGAGAGCAGTGAGTAATTTTTACAAACGTAATTGTTGTGCGAGCCAGCATAACTTGGTCTCGTAAACAATTTGTTTTGAACAGTTTTTTTCCTAAAAGATAGACAGAAGGTGTGGGGAAGGATAGACGGACAGCGTAGGTGTGCATGACTGAGCACTTTTTATATCTCGTGTTTTGAACTAGGTTTAGTAGAGAGGGAAGGGGTGAGTAGGAATTAAATGTTGTTGAGACGTCGGTTGACGTACAGAAAATCCGTGATCCAGAGTAAAAGCTCGGGGTTTTGAACATGTTAAGAATTTATTTCTATAAAATTACATTTTATTGTCTTGAGTGATTCGACCTTTGATGTCGACCCAAGGTCGTTGCTTAGGGCTGTTACTTAAAATAACTCAGTTCGGCAGCTGAGCTAGAAGTGGTTGCACCAATCACAATCCAGGAATTAGACGGTAAGCTGCAGATGCAGTCCAGTATTTAAGGCCATACAGAACTTAGTTCTGGGCCACATGTAGACAATCCATTTACGAGGTGGACGGCGAGCTCTCAGCCAGATGAGAAGTCATAGAGACGCAGCGATTGAGCTGATATGTACAGTGATGGAGCATTGTCAGAAATCTACGTTCCTGAGCCCAAGCCTACTTGTTTGAGCATTAAACCCACAGCGCTAATATCAACAGCCCTCACATTGTGAGGGCCGAATGGTGAGCTAAAGATTTTAATTCCATGCTGAATTTACAGCCACCTACACATGTAGACTGTTGACCAGTACTGCCAGACCACATGCATTTCCCGCGACCACGTGTGAACTACACCAGAGCGCTCCTGGCAGAGACGCTATATAAATATGTTTTAGTATGAAGAGAGATAGAACTTTAACCCTTACAGGATCCGTCGCCCTCGGGCGCGGATTCTTTTGAATGTAAATTTATTGTGACTTAGATAACTTCATATTACATTGCCTTAAGTACTTCATAGTTGCTCCTCAGCTTAGCTGAGCATTTTCAGTTGCTATTGTATTCGTTATCTATTGTATCTTTTATCTTTGAATTTGTTAGATATATAAACTTTACAGTCTGTTACTCAAATTGATTTATTTAGTTTTTAGAGTGAAAGTTGTTTAATTGTTGTTGTTGTTTTTTGTGCTCGTGTGATTGGGAAGCGGACCTCTCGATCTATATTCCCCAAAATCCCGATCCGCGACACCTTGTGCCAAAGAGTAATGAAACAGTTTTACAGCACGCACAGGAACTCTTGTCAGGGACTTCATTTTTAGACTGAATAACGCTTACATTGCCGAACAGCATGTCGCGCTATGCCTTACTAAAATGACCATTATTTACCTTTCAGAACGACAAGCGCTTTAGTGTAACAGACTTTGCTCCCATAAATAACCTGGAGAAGGGCGTGGATTTTTCTAGAATTGTTGCGTAATATCATATTTTAACCCTCTAGCGTTTGCTGCAGACAAGAGGAAATGACAACCTGGTGTCCCGGTGGCGTCACTGTATTCTGCAATACACTACTTCTGACGTCACAGGACACTTCCGACGTCATGCGTGTTTACTTCTAGCTCTGACCTGAGTAGGTATTAATTAACATACATACTCACAGACAGAGAAAATCTATGAGGTCGCAGCAAGGGTTGGAATAAAATTAAAACGGTGGTGGGTTAGAGCAACCAAAACAAAAATGAATCAGAAATGAAAATGAACAGTAATACCAGCCCTGTAATGTTTCTTTGTTTCTCGAGCAGGGCTTTATAATTATCTTTTATTCTTTTGCAATATTTTAACTCTTGACTTGAGTGGCAGCTCAGAATCTTGACTTACCTAGATAAATGGTCAGGTTGGTTCCTTTCATCTCCATGGAGAGACGGAGTCTGTCGATCCTGTGCAGGTGGCCCGGGAAGAGGAAGAGGAGACTGATGAAACTGATGACCAGCGTGATGAGAACGAAGAGATAAGTGAAGAAGGTCACGCCCTCGGCTGGCGTCTGGTCCACGTAGGGAGTGACGCATTTTGAGGCTGGCCGGGGTAAAGCGAACAAATTGTAGTGGGCCTGCCGTGGATTTTCGGCCCATTCATACAGAGCAATTGTTAGGGGACCGTGGTCTGATTACAACGGCGAACAGAGAAAATACTGTGTAGCTATTGCTTACTATGTGAAAAAAAAACCACGGTCGCGTAACAATCCTCACATAGAGAAGAATAGGAGAGGACACACAAATAAACCCTATTCCCTACGCCCCCCCCCCCCGGCCGCCCTCGTGATTTTTTTTCCGTACGAGCTTTAGCAAATACAGGAGCGGGGCAGCAACACACCCCCAAACACAGGTCGTCGGCTAAGGGATTTCTCGTCCTATCGAACACTGCCATGGCTGCTGCAATCTCTGGGCTGTGCCTGATTTGACTGTGAACGTCACCGAAAATCCCTGGGATGTGTTGGAGCTGTCCTGTGTTTGGGGGTCTGTTGCTTCCCCGCTCCTGAATTTGCCAAAGCTCGTACGGAAAAAAAAAAAGAACACGCCCCCGTCCTCCCAAGTTTGAGAAAATTGAAGTGGAAGACTTTTTGATCTTTGCAAAAAATTTTTAGATCTCATTTATTTTTTTATTTTTTTCATCCTTTTATTTTTTATTTTTTGTTATGGGTATGGCCCAAAGAGTTTATAATAAACCTAGAGGTTAGACTCGGTCACGTCACATGTCCGCAAATAGAAAGCCCGGCAGCCATCTTTTCTTACGGCAAGCGATTGCAAATACTGTGTGAAGGCCAGTGCTAACGAACGTAGTTTTTGTCGGAAGGCCTCAGTATTTTATTCTTGTTCATTCCTCTTTAGAGATGGAGGTTCAAATTCATCCGTACATTTTGTATTTTGTCATAATTCATAATGTTGTTTGTTTTTTCTTTTGGTGGGATTACATTTCTTACATTTTCGTGGTTCACCCAATCCATAAATTAAGTCTGCTCATTACTACTGTAATCCCCGTTCAAACAATCTGAAAGACCGTATTATTTTAGGCTTAGATTTGTTTACTTTAGCCGTACTGTCTAGGTCGAGGCAGGCTTGCCGTATGTTGGCCGCCATCTTTACTTCACCTACCGACGACGCCACGCGGAGACTTGCGTAGCGCTAGTCTGACCTCTAGCTATATATAACCTCTTTGGTATGGCCATGTTTGTAATTATGGATTGGAAACGAAACAAACTTTTCACAAATATAAGACAACGCCCATTGTTCATGTCCAGGGTGAAATCCGGACATTCGAAAATCCGGCATAGCCAACTTGTCTTTGAAACTGACCAAAATTAACTCGTCGACAAAATACTGCATACTTACTTCTACCCCTGGGCTCGGCAACCTACGGTAACGGGTCATATCTCGGGCGCCGAGGAATTTTGACTGGGGGGATGAGGGCGGATTCAAGTTTTCCCGGGCAGTGCCGGGTACCTCGTCTAAAAGTTTATTTGGTTGGTTTTTTTGGGGGGGGGGGGGCGGTCGCACAGTGTCATTTTCCAAGTGGCTTGTGGGGGAATTGCTTAGTGCGTCCAGTACTGGCTACTGACATATCTAGTCTTGTCAACATAATGATCACACTGTTATTCTGGCGTTTTGCTATTATAACCCCTCACTCTTCCTCTCCCCCCCCCCCCCCCCCAACAAATATTTGATGTGTCCAGTCTGGTCATATTTTCACCAAACTGAGACTACTGTTTTCTGGGAAAGTTTCCCATGTTGAGCTAAAGCAGTAATTCTCAGAGCCGTGGGCCACATGCCTCCTCCTGGGATCCCAGATTTCCTTAGTCCACACTCCCCACCCCCTCCCTCCCCCCCCCCCTTTTTCTATCTCGAATAGTTATCTAATAATTGGTTTTCACCATTAAACTTTTACAGTGATCATTATTGAAACAATTTATGACACTAAAATCAAAATTAATTTTCTTTTAAATCCATGTATTACGGAGTAGGACTATATCCTTGGAGTTCCTCTTCTGACATGAAATTCCTACTTAACTCCTGTCCTGGCTAAAAATTCCTCCCCCTTAGATTTGAAACTCATCCTCCGGAGCCAAGTGCCTCTCATTTGAGAATCACTGAGAGAAAACATAGCCTTTCCTATGACTTAACCCTAATAGTAATAAAATTTTTAAAAATCTATTGATCTCTGCACGACTGACATTTTAACGGAAAGGCTACTGTTACTTGTACCTACGTACCCCAAGCGTTTTGCACTAGGGGCAAGTATGCATACGTACCTAACCGTAATCCCGTTCTTATCGTGAACCCTAAATCGTATTGAATCCCTAATCCTGCCCCTTACCCTTTCAACGTAAAAAAGAAAAAAAAAAACAGGAGAAAAACAAAAAGAAAATTTTATAGAATAATGAATTAAGGCTGTTGTTAGGAGTATTTCGGGAGGAGCTCTCTAGCTCTGGAGTCACAAAAGCTTTAAAATACGTACGGCAAAGCTTAAAGCACGTACAGGTAACAGCAGTCTTAACAGAAATGATTGTCCAAAATGCCGGAGATCCATTTCCCTGCCCAGACATGATAATCACACTGAAATGAGAACCCCGTTGCACTTCTGCAAGATAAAGGCATGAATTTTAAGACATCGGAACTGATGGTGAATTCCCTTGGGTCACTTTCAGGCGCTAGATAATAATACAAATAGTGATGAAAGATTACGCAGCGTCATGAATCAAGTTACCAAGAATGGATTCTTAGCAGATTAGCTCGATCTCGCCCACGACTCAGTGGAATTCCGAATAAATTCTCACCCGGCGGCTCTGGGGGAAAAAACTCCGACTAGTCAAATTTTATTATTATATGCAATAGGAGATCTTGGACACCTCGGCCTTTTTGTCCTACCCACAAGCAAAGAGGCCACTGTATCCATGGTAATGTAGGAACTATTGCATAAAACTACACTTTCTGTAATTATATTACATAGGGGCGTCGCGACGGCTCGGTCCGGAAGGTATTGCTGGCCAAACTGAGATATTGATCATAACAACATTTGGAATCGAAAAAACAAAATTCATTTCTCTTCCAAATTAGACACTGGAACTCCTGTAAAAGTGTGTTTTTGTATATTTTTGGGGGCTAAAGTATTATTCTTCAAAGCGTTTTTGCTCGTCGTGGGACCTACTTCCACGGGTAAGTAAATTTATTTTTCGTCGATAGAACCTGGCAAACGGCACATCAATATGTGATTGATAATCTCAACAACAGTTTAAAACGGCTTACATCAAATCTAATCGAATCGGTGCGCTCCATATATATATATATAAGTAGAACAAAACTTTTTTATTCATTATCATAACCGAGACAGACGTATGTACTCTTTACATATACCTCCCCCCCCCCCCCCCATGTGCGGTTTTCATATGCTGGGGATACCAGCTCTTCCTCCCCCCCCCCACCCCCACCCCCCAATCCACCCATCCACCCTCAGTGTACGCACTCACTGGATGGCCTCCCTCAAACACTTGGTGACTCGTGGGAGTCCTCCACGGGCAAAGGTTTTTGATACTCACGCGAGGCATAAGGTTGCCACTTCAGTAAGACCATGGCCAGGAAAGCCAAGCCGTAACACCAGCCGTAGAGCAACATCAGTGTGTCAATCTTCGGGGTCATACTGCAGTGGAAGGCAGGGGAAGGTAGGGAGAAATAATGAATACGTTCCGCACTGTTTAGGCAGTTAAGGGATGTCCAAAACACAAACAGTGCAGACAGATCAAACCATACAGACTGAGGCAAGAGAAACACGGGGGAATACGGTGGTCTAAATTCCATGTTTCGCCTCTCATGCCGAAGGTACCGGGTTCGAATCCTGGTCGGTGCAGGCATATCGGAAATTTGGGATTTTTCTCATATTATCTTCCTGTCCCTGCCCCTGTGGCGGGTAGGATCAACCACCTAGTCTTCTCGGATAATGACGAAAACTCGGAGGGTCGGTGTGCATGTTGCGCACGTTAAAGATACCTTGGCAGTCTGGAATCCAGAAGAGCACGCCGAACAGACCGCTGTCCGGGCAAAATTAAATAAAATTTATCCCTACCACTCCCCCCCCCCCCCGCGACCCCCCTCCCCCCCAAAAAAACACATCAAAAAAAAGCCCAATGTGGCGACGACGTGTCTCCTCCTGCTGTAACTGGGCTGCAATGACACGAAGGCAAATTTCCCCAATTGGATTAAAGAAGTATACAAAATACAGAAAATACAAAATACTAAAAAAGACAGACAAATAGAGACACACATAGACCCATGGAGTTCTGAGTTTGAGTTTGGGTTTAATGGCGTGTGGGCACAATAACGGCCACTTTGAGCCTCTCACGGTTTTTTCATCGTCTCTCTTTGGGCTAGCTTTCAGCCCTCAGTTGGCTAAAGGTAAGATCAGATAAAAGTGAAGTTAAAGATCTAAGGGGAAAAGCCAATAAAAATCTAACGGGAAAAGGCCTATACTGTAAAGTATAGTTAATATGAAGTTTATGAATTATGGTAAAAGTCTGTTAAATCAACTTGTAGACTTCGATTTCTTTCAGAAATGACAAGATGTGCTGCGGGTCCACGTCAGGAAATAATTCTTTCATGGATCCTCAGGCATAATGCGTTCTTCGGATATGCGTGAAATCCACTTATTCTGTTAAAATATGGCTGACAGTTAGCCGGCAGCCACACTCTATACATTTGGGGGGATCATGCCCCCCCCCCCCAAGTACATAGCTATGTGCAAGGTGGGTATAACCCAGATGGAGTCTACTTAGGACAGTTTCACCTCTCCGGAGAGGCAAGTGTCCGCTGTCCAAGTTCATCTTGACATAGACAGACAGTGACACACGCAGATAGACACAGACAGAGACAAACCCAGACAGACACAGGCAGACAGGACACAGATAGAGACTCAGACCCATAGACAGACACACGAATGCAAACAGATATAAGACACACAGACACAGATACACAAACAAACACAGAGCGAGATAGGCAAACCAATAGAGACAGACACAGAAGCGGGTGGACGGATTGGCGGGCCAACGGACGAATGGATGGGTGGATGGATGGATATATGGATGGATTAATGGGTGGATGGATGGTGGACGGATGGATGGATGGATGGATGGGTGGATGGATGGACGGACGGATGGATGGATGGATGGATGGATGGATGGATGGATGGATGGGTGCAATGACATAGAGATCACGTACCTATAGAAAATAGGAAAATGTAGCACCATCATTCTCTCCATCAGTAACATGAGATAAGACCCAAGGACCACTAAGTTCATTGCTATAGGCAGAGCGTAGCGAAATCTAGGGAAGAGTAACAGATCTCACTTTAATGATGTCTGTGTGAGGAGTGTGACAGGTCTGCAGTTACTGGTGTCTGACTGGAAAGTGTGACAGGTTGGTAGTTATTGGTGTCTGTGTGAAGGGTGTGACAGGCCTATAATTATTGGTGTCTGACTGAGGAGTGTGACAGGTCTATAGTTATTGGTGTCTATGTGTTAATGTGACATGTCTGTAGTTACTGGTGTCTGTGTGGATAGTGTGACAGGTCTGTAGTTATTGGTGTCTATGTGGGTACTGTGACAGGTCTGTGGCTACCGGCGTCTGTGTGGGTAGTGTGACAAGTCTGTAGTTACGGGTGTCTGTATGGGGAAAATGTGACGGGTCTGTAGTTATTGGCGTCTGTGTAGGTAGTGTGACAAGTCTGTAGTTGTTAGTGTCTATCTGGGGAGTGTGACAGATCTGTAGCTACTTGTGACTGACTGGGGAGGGTGACAGGTATGCAGTCACTGGTATCTGACTTGGAAGTGTGACAGGTCGATAGTTACTGGTGTCTGGCTTGGAAGTATAACACTAATGAATTCTTGGACAGGCGGCCGTCTGTCTTTCATTGTTCATAGTTTAATGTTCTTCATCTTTCGTCCATCGTTCAGATCGTTCAAAAATGGGGCTCCAAACCGCAAAATTTCGATGTGAATTGTGAGCGCTTAATACTCACAATCGCAAGCAAATACGTGCATTTTTCCATGTTGCTCCGCCAAAAGAAGGAGCTTTCCCATTTGAGCGACTAATGTGATCTGTCCCGTTACTTGATATGAGGTTACTTTTTCATCCTTGAATGGTTGACCGTGAACGGTGAACGGCCCGTGTGCTGACTGCATTTGTCTAGAATGCTGTGTGACAACTTTCATTGTATCAGTTCTAACTTTCTGTTTTCTTGGAGTGGGAGTGTCAGGTGTCAGGTGTGTGTGTGTGTGTGTGAGTGAGAGAGCGAGAGAGAGAGAGAGAGAGTAGAGATTTTGAAAAAGGGTGGAACGGGAGAACGAGTGAGAAGGGGGAATGGAGGAATGAAGTACTGAGGGGAAGAGTGGCAGAAAAAGAATGAGTGAGAGAGAGAGTTTGAGTATAAGTTTGAGTCTGTAGAAAGCATGTCCACACGATAAAGAGAGAGAGAGAGAGAGAGAGAAAGAGAGACAGACAGATAGACTGACCTGCACTTGAATTCTGAGTCACTGAGTACTCTGATAAAGTTGCCCATGGCGTCATAGACGATAATCAAACTTTGTAGCAGTAGAGCAAAACAGAGGTTGATCCATAGAGAACTCTGGATGGATGGATGGATGGATGGATGGATGGATGGATGGATGGTGTTGATGGATGGATGGGTAGTTGGATGGGTGAGCGAGTGTATGGATGGATGGGGGATCGATGGATGGATGGACGAATGGATGGATGGATAGATGGGTAGGTGGGTGGATGGATGGGTGGGTGGATGGATAGATGGATGGATGGTATCGATGGGTGGATGGATGAATGGGATGGGATGGGATAGGTGGATGAATATACGCATGGATAGGGTGGATAGATGGTTGGAATTGATTGAAAGGATGGATTCATGGATGTGTCTGTCTGTCTGCCGGTTCCTCAGGCACGCACGACATGATTTACACGACCTCTTCGTCCATTCCACACCCCACCCAGCCTCTTCTCCCCAGGAAATAATTAAAGAGAAAAGACAAAAACTTGAACCCTGCCTCTTGTTATTTCATACAAAGCTCTAGACTGCCCTCAGGGCGTAGGAGTAGCGTTCCTAGGTCAACAGTTACTGAATGGAGGCCACAGCTAGGGTAGACAGTTCCATTTTATCCTGTGCAACCAGGACTACCAAAAACGTACAGCAGCGTGTCCAAACAAGCAGGGTAGGCCCTTACTGCAGCAGGGCAGTGCCCACCAGAAATGGTCATCTTATAACTCATCGGTCAGTGCCACATTGTGTACAGATAGACACCCCCCGCCCCCATCCCCCACACACACACTCGATATACAGTGCACTCTCCCGATTACGACATCTCCGAATAACGACATTCTCCCGATAACGACATTGACCCACGGTCCCGATTTTTTTACTATATGTTATTAGTAATAAAACTCTCTAAATAGCGACATACTTTTTAGACCACTCTCCGGATAACGACATTGAGTTAGCAATAATCGGCTGTGACTTTGCTAGATACAAAAATAAAAATAGCTAAAATATTGTTTCCGGTCAGTTTCATTTCATTCTCTGAGCCAATAAAAACACTTCTTTTCCGACCAATGAAATGTCCTACCAGAGGCACCTCATAGCCAGTGAGATCGCTTTGTTATCGGCCAATGAGATCGCTTTGTTATCGGCCAATGAAAACACACCTGTGTCTATTGTCGTCGGAACAAAAAGGGTGACGCGCATTAAATGAGTCAGTCATCACATCGCTGACCGCTGAATCGATTGTATTCACCCGAGAACAATAACGCACCCCAAGATGTCGACAGAGGGAAAATGACACACAAAAAACAACAACAAAAAAACCAAACAAAAAAAACAAAACAACACACACACACACTTCGTGTATTTTACATGTTTGGAAAGTCCGATCACTGATCACCCACTATGGTTGGTACGTTACATTCTAAGGGTCTAACCACACCCCTTTTTCCGCCATCTTGAAAATCTCCGAATAACGACATGTTCCCGATAACGACATGCACCTCTGGTCCCGAGCCATGTCGTTATCGGGAGAGTGCACTGTACTTATTAACAAGCCCTCGTCACAGCCGATTGAATAAGAAGCCTAAGCGATTCTACTACATGTATGTTAAAGGCACATAAAGATAAGGACGGGGGCGTCGTCTTTCTCTCCTCCCTTGCTAAACAAAATTACCTCTATATTGTGTGCGTCTCCGCGTGTGTCTGTGTGTGAGTGGCTGTGTGTGTCTGAGTGAGTGTTATGTGTGTTTGGCTGCGTATGACTGTCTGTCTGTCTGTCCACCCCTACACCCCTCTTGCCCACCACATACCTGAAAGCGCTTGGCCCCGAAGACACGGAAGAAGATGGCCAGAATAATCAGGTTCAATATGCAACCAAACAAGCCAATGATGGCCGAGATCGTGGTGACCATGCTCACATTGCCGGACTTGAAGAAGCTCAGAAAATCTTCCCTGGCCATTGTGGCCTGCAAGCTCTTGGACTTTCCAGCGGTCTTGTCAACAAACAAAAGCTAGTTAAATTTATAGGCATTGCCCAAGACTTTTTCCATTGGTAGGCTTAACTTGTGGTACAACACTAGCGCTGACACCACGAAATGTGAGAACATCGTCATATTTAAGAATAGAGCCATAGCTTAATTGTTTAGGACTATTTTCTTTGAAACTGAATGATGTCCCTTTTGGTCTCAGAGATTTGAGGATGAGAGTACATGTAGATTGTTTAGTTAATGTGCGACTGGGAGCATGATACATTGATCCTATGTTGATCATGTTTCTTATTTTAGTGCAGCACCTAAGAGCACATCTCTTTGTGGATTTGAGCGATGTACAAGCTAATTATTACATTACATTGCATTACAACCTAGGCCCATGGGCTCTGTGAAAGTTAATTTCTGTCATGGAATAATAAAGTGATTCTTCTTAGCTTATCTTAATACTTTATCTTGTTGTACAGAGCCCAGTGTTCTCCAAGAAGTATACCGTTAGTAAAACTATGAGGAAATCCTACACAAAACATACAAATTCTAAGACGATGAACAAAAGACTGTCTTTAGCGTGTGGTTTCAGTATTTTCAGTATATTGTGCTATTTGAACTCAGCATTCTACTAGTGGTGTGGCCAAACTGCGGCTCTTTGACCTTCAGTATTCGGCTTGTGGAAATATGTTGGCTGAGCTTCTTTTTTTTTTTTTTTTTGAAAACATTAAAATTTAGGAGACATGTTTACTTTGTGGTTACTGGAATTAATACAAATGAACAGATTTAAAAAAACTGCACACATGGGCAAATGTTGTGTTTAGGTATTTCTTAATATTTACTTAAATTTTTTGTAACAAAATGTGGATGTAACAATAAAACCGTGTGTGTAAATTTTGTTGATATCATGTGACTCTCTAACATCTGAAGTCTATTGTATGAGACGCTTACATTAAGCACATTAAATTTGGCCGCCCCTGTACTAGTCATTCGTCCTGGGCGGCTTCTAGGAATGAATTAGTTAAGACAAAGGCGTCACCCATCGCTCACATTCAATAATAAACGACTGTCACTATTAGTGGACGTAAGACTGACTGATGGGAAAGTTACCTTTCAACAATGCAAGGGATATAACATTTGTCCGTATAACAATTCATGTACATGTACTCATAACGTGCTTGTCTCCCATGAATGCGAAGAATTTTTATCACCATAAAAAATGCTGGTCTGACAACAAGTGGCGACCTTTGTTCCTGTTTGTTCTATCTACATTTTCTGAAAAACTGGAAATCTTTTAGTATGTTGAAGAAGTATAGCAAATGCACACTTTGTCACTTGTTTAAAATGCCTTGTGGCACCTATCAAGCTGTTTCGCAGTTTCGATTTATTCCAACTCATTATAATAGTCAATACTAAAGCCGCGAACTTTTAAGTGAATAGACCCATTCACGGAAACCGCCGCCATCTTGGATAGGGGGACTCCGCGACTTCCGTTACTACGGCGTTTCTAAAACAGACTAGGCTTCATAAGCATGGAACGACGTGCGATTCAGCTGGCCGGAAGACACAAATGAGACCGAAACAAAGGGCGAGTCCCAATATCCAAGATGGCGGCGGTTTCCATGAAATTATCTATTTCTCAGTTGTGCAAAAAATGGAGTTGGAATAAGTTGGAACTTAAGTCGCTAACTGCTCCAATTGTTCATGCCTTGACGTGGAGGAGTGGCTTGCGTGTCCTAGTGATCCCAGGAGCTAAGCCAGCGGAGGCCTCGTGCCCCTGATAGCTTTAAGCAAGCTGGACAGGTCATGGGGGAAGGACCAGACAAGATTGAACAGACCGGCCCTCCAGGTTCGGGGGTTGGGCGTAGGGCTAACAACCCTACCCTGAAATCCTTGTTGGGGTGACCTTACTTGGAGAAACAAAAATCGTTACGGAAACAGCAACATGGAAAAACCAACGTTCTGGATGTGATGGACCTTCTGAGTACCTCGCGACTCGTATGAATGCAAGTAGTGAAAGCCGAAAACAGATGCGGAGGAGGCAGCAGCAAGAGGAGAACAGGGTAAGCTCCACAAGATCACTAAGCGCATTTGTGGCAAGTACGGTGGAAGACCAAGTGTTCCAATCAAAGACAAGAATGGGAAACTACTGACTACAGAACGAGAACAGGATACACGCTGGACAGAGCACTTTCAGGAATTACTAAACCGGCCACCACCTGAAGATAGAATAATAATAGAAGATGCTGCTGAAGACCTTGACATCAACATAGATCCACCAAAGAAAGAAGAGATAGTGGCAGCAATAAAGAGCCTAAAAAACAGCAAAGCCCCAGGAAAAGACAACTTGACTGCAGAACTGTTCAAAGCAGATCCGGATCAGTCAGCCACCATCCTTCAGCCACTGTTCACAGCTATCTGGGAAGCAGAAGCAGTACCAAAGAGCTGGAATGAAGGCAGAATAGTGAAAATACCCAAGAAAGGAGCACTCAGCGATTGCAACAACTGGCGTGGTATCACTCTCCTTTCTATACCCAGCAAAATCCTTGCCAAGATCATTGTGCAACGTATGTCAGATGCTGTGGACAAGACACTGAGAAAGGAACAGGCCGGATTCCGAAAGGGGAAAGGATGCATTGACCAGATCTTCACACTCCGAAACATCATAGAACAGTGTTCAGAATGGCAAAGGCAGCTCTATGTGAACTTCGTTGACTTCGAAAAGGCCTTCGACAGCATCCACAGAGAGAGTATATGGCGCATTCTTCGGCACTATGGGATTCCCAGCAAGCTTGTTGAACTCATCAAAAGCGTTTACAAGAACTTCAGTTGCAGTGTCGGAAACAGTGATG
This sequence comes from Onchidella celtica, assembly GCA_963931925.1. NCBI lineage: Eukaryota > Metazoa > Mollusca > Gastropoda > Systellommatophora > Onchidiidae > Onchidella > Onchidella celtica. Next base: position 20,838,517 of record OZ007576.1, on the reverse strand, counting down.
CATCCTTTGAAGTGAAAACTGGTGTACGGCAAGGATGTGTGATGTCAACAATTTTGTTTAACCTCGTAATCGACTGGATTGTGCGGAAAACTACAGAGGATGCACCAAGAGGCATCAGATGGACACTCTTCGACAACCTAGAGGATTTGGACTTTGCGGATGACCTTGCGCTATTGTCACATAGTCACCAACACATGCAAGATAAGACGCAGAGACTACATAATTTTGGATGCAAAGTAGGCCTTCGGATTAGCCAGAAGAAGACAGAGATTATGACCCTAAATGTAGACACTCCAGCACCAGTGCAAGTAGATGACAAGAACCTCACCACGACGGACAAATTTAAATACCTTGGTAGCATTATCAGACCAGAGGGTGGCACAAAGGAGGACATCCAAAGTAGGCTGGGAAATGCAAGGGCTGTCTTTCAAAGTATGAGCAACATCTGGAAATCGACACAATACGGCCTCAACACCAAGATCAGACTGTACCAAAGCTGTGTCCTATCCACACTCCTGTATGGATCAGAGTGTTGGCGAATGACAGAAGGTGACCTCGCCAAGTTGTCTTCCTTCCACACCACATGTCTTCGTAGGATTCTCCGCATCTTTTGGCCAAACAAGATTTCTAATCAGGAACTACTAAGGCGATGCAAGCAAGAAGAAATAGCCAACATCATCACGAAGAGACGATGGAGATGGCTTGGACACGTGCTGCGAAAGGAAGCAAATTCTATAACCAAAACAGCACTTCAGTGGACACCGGAGGGACGTCGCAAGCGAGGCAGACCCAAGGCAACCTGGCGGAGAACAATCGAGACAGAGATGAAATCCTTCAATCACTCATGGGGAACTCTCGCAAAGATGGCCCAGGACAGACAGGGCTGGAGATCCTTTGTTGCTGCCCTAAGCACCAGTGGGTGCAACAGGAAATAGTAGTAGTAAGTCGCTAAGTTCCCCCCCCCCCCTTCTGCTATGCAAGTAAATACTGGTCAATGGCTGAAACACTAATTTTGACGGAGTTTACCTTCCTCTGAAAATCTCCGGCTGTGTGGTCTCGTTGTCCCAGGAGCTGCCAGTTTGTAAAGAATATTTTTTTAAAATTATAGTTCCACACTACGATCTATCTTGACCTACTTTGGAGAAATGGCCAACTGACTCCCCCGATGCTAGTTAAGCAATGTAGATTTCCCCCCGGTGAGTGAAGAAAGAGGGAAATAAAAGGTTAACTAGATTATCAGTATCAACATGAAACTCTTACATACACACACACTGTAAATGGACGCTGAGCGGATATTTCACTTCCTTTGTTCAAACTGATGACAAACAGTGCACAAAAACGGGATTTCCCGGGATGGCACAGTTTCGTCTACAAAACGTAAATCTTGTAATAGACACGGTGGTCAAGAGGCAAGGTGCTCGCCCCTCATGCCGAAGGTACCGGGTTCGAACCACGGTCGGTGCAGTCATGTTGGCATTTTTCTCATATTTTTCTGTCTCTGAGCCGGTGGTAGGTAGGATCAAACACCTAGTCTTCTCGGATAAGGGCGAAAAACTCGGAAGGCCCGAGTGCACGTTAAAGATACCTTGGCAGTTGGAAATCGAAAAGAACAGGCCGACAGGCCTCGTTGCCCGGGCAAAATTCAATAAAATTTGTCCCTACCACTCCCTCCTCATCCTACCCCCCCTAAAAAAAAAAAAACCCGCCGACTGGCGCTGCACTATGGCAACGACGTGTCTGCTCCAGCTGTAACTGGGCTGCAGTGACACTAAGGCAAATTTCCCAAATAAGATCAAAGAAGTATACAAAATACAAATACAAGAAAAGGAACCCGGCATTACCTGGGGTAAACCTGTGTTTTCACTCTTCTCTCTCCTTTTCTAAACAATGTCGCATAATAATCTATATTCTTACTTCAGATCTTATGCGCGCCAGGTCACCAAGCACCAACTGACCGCTTGTCAAAGCACTGGGTTTATCAAAGGCAGAACATTGTATTTTACATTTTCACATTAAAAAAGAAAAAAGCCTGAAACTTCAGTAAGCACAATAGGTCGATACATGTACCAAATGCGATTATCAGTAGACACTTGAGAAAATTAAATTTATCATATTTGAAACTATCATCTGGGCTGTAGCGTTGATCTAAAAAAAAAAGGGGGGTGGGGGTGGCAAAATTGCACCGCAACGAACTACTCACCTGACTGTTAAGATTAAAAAAAAGAAAATTTTAGTGCCGTCTCCACCCATAACACCTTTCTCCTCTCATGTCAAAATCCTAAATAACAGTTTCTAAAATACTACAATTTTCTCAAATGTCAATTAATCTAACCCAGTCGCTTTTGTATCGGTCTTTTGTATAATTTGTCCACGTTTCAGGCAATCTTTTTAAACAGGTTGTGAAAATATGCATGTAAAATGCCATGATTTTTTTTTCCTTTTTTTTTTTGCTGTGCTCCCTTTGATAACCTCCAGCGTATAATGTTTTACAGAATGATGGGATTAGGACAGAAGAAGACCCTACCAGAAGCGAGACTTTGCTTTTATAGCCCTGCTGCGACCCCACAGTTTTTCTGTGGTTTTATATTTCGTGAATTTCCAACCAGAAGCGGGCCACCAGCCACCGGCATGACGTGATCTTTTTTTCCGTACGAGCTTTAGCAAATTCAGGAGCGGGGCAGCAACACACTGTCAGGATTAGAATTTGAATTACCGTGCTGGGTCACGCTTTGTTTATTTCATGTCATCATTGATTTTGGCCAGTGCAAACGTCCTTGAACTGTTCCCGTGGACGGTTTGTTTTTGAAACGCTTTTTCTTAGGGATGGAAAGAAAGTGGGGCAAGATGGAACGAATGGATGGATTGACAGTGACGATGCAGTTTTCGACCCCGTGGTTTGGGTGTACTTTAACAGGGAAAGACGGGGCGAATAAGGAGTGAATAAATTCGTACATAAAACGTTTAGGGTGTAGAGACTTTGCGAACGGTTTTGATATACTTGTGTAACTTTGTCTGTTACTATTAATAGAATCTATTGGCGCTGCGAGCTGAGCTTGAAGCGGATGCACCAATCAAATTTGAGCAGTTCGCTGGGTCTGCAGAAGATAAGCGGAGACATCTTTATGCTAGTTCACTTCCATGTAGATCTTTCCAGCTACGAGGGCGGTCGGCTAAGGTTCAGCCAGAGAGAACCAACAGACTGTTAAGACATGTCTATGTCCTGGATAGACAATGAAATAATCCACAGCTATTTTCTCCAGTTCCCTGAAATCGTTTCAGGGAACCAATCGTAAGTGTCGTCACAATGATTCGAGATGATGTGAATCTGACCCTAATTTTCCAGTAGAAGTGCTACCAACGGAATGCAAGACCATAAAGTTTTACTTGCAATTAAGAATTAGAATGAGTGACTGATATACACATTTGTAAATTGTAATTGATGTGTCTGGATGAGGCTGGGGATTGCCAGCCCATCCTAGAGCAGATCTAGATCTATCTTAACTACGTCAGTGTGTCTTGACGGTTTGATCCTCTATAAGTAATTAACTGAGTTAATATTGTCGTCTGAGACATAAGAATTTTATTTGTGAGGTAGTAGGCAGTCTATATTTCTGAAGATAAATAATTACTAAGTAAACTGTGAATGAGTCAGAATGATATAGAGTTTCTAATCTTTTAAGAATCTAGAGGAGACTTCTAGTTATGTATTTTAGTATTTTCATTTGATGCTGCTGATGTTGTCTTTTTGATATGTAAGATAGACGAAATTGTTAGGAATTTTAAGTAATAAATTTGTGGCCCTACAAGGTCCTTGATATAACGTACTCGAAATTGTTATTAGTGTATGTGGCATGGTATGGCAGAGTAATTTCTAAAACCTCTCGATATTTTATTAAATGCAGTCGAACACGTAAATTTATAATTAACCATCCCCGTAAAACACGAGCACAGTAATCCCCATCGTAACACTCGAGGGCACACCCTTCCTTGAATTCGTAACACACACCCCCAAACACAGGACAGCTCCAATACATCCCAGGGATTTTCGGTGACGTTCAGAGTCATATCAGGCACAGTCCAGAGATTGCAGCACCCATGGCAGTGTTCGATAGGACGAGAAATCCCTTAGCCGATGACCTGTGTTTGGGGGTGTGTTGCTGCCCTGCTCCTGAATTTGCTAAAGCTCGTAGGGAAAAATATCATGCCGGCATGACAGGTTGTAGTTTTGCCGTGTACATGAACGTAGTTGTTGCCGGACAGGTATATCTAAAATAATTTTAATTGGTAAAATGAATCTTCTACAAACTACATGTATGTAAGCCTACATGTATACTGTTATGTGGTGATAACAAACAAAGAGAAGTCAGTTGTAGCCGGGAAGATAGCAAAGGTAATATTTACAGGTCATTAGTTATATACAGTATCGCAGTAGATGTACATAATAATGCATAGAGTAATGAGGGTCACCAAATATCAATAAAGATAAAGTCATTCACACACTTTCATACTTTAGAATAGGTGACCTAATGTATTACCAACTCACTGAGAGTAATGCAACATGAAAAGTAATGTAAGTAAAGTGGTGGTGTTAATTAATCACACAACGCATAAGAGGTAAATTATTTCCCTTACTACGTAATTAAGTGTAGGTCTAACCAAGGGCAGTAACTAAGTAAATTACATGTATGCATAATTTCCCTTGATTATATATGGATATATAACATATACAAAATTGATATCACAAACTATGACCACACTAGCGCAGTACTGCAGTATCATCACTATACAAGTTTGTTTTTAGGTTTTTATTTTAGGGAGTTTCGCTGCCCTAGGCGTTTACACCTCACTTTTCTTCTTTTTATTTTTCTTATTCTTGTTTGTGTGTGTTTTTGTGGTAGCAATTAAGTTTTCACTAATTTTTATCCGGGCAACAGCCTTGTTCAGCCTGCTCTTTTTCACTTTCAACTGCCGATCGAGGTATCTTTAACATGCGCAACATGCACACACTGGTGACACAGGCCTTGCGAGTTTCTCGTCCTTATCCAATAGGCCTAGGTGCTCGAGCCTACCTACCGTAGGACCAGGAATAGGAAGTTCCCCCCAGGAAAAAAAATTCCAACATGCCTGCACCGATCGAGGATCGAGCCCCGTATCTTCGGCATGAAAAGCGAGCACCTTGCCTCTGGACCACCGTGTCCCTACCAAGTATGCAAGTGAGAGAAAAATGACATTTTATAAATCTACTGATGTTACTGATACACAACCATAATGTAGTAAAGGTTTGTCAAGCATAACAGGCGACAGTATTGTCTTTCAGTGACCATCTTTTTTTCACCTTATATACATGTGTATATCACATTCAACAATTTTGTTTTTCACCAAAATTTACATGTGTGCACAAAGTAGGGGTAAGTTTATGTCTCTTCTTGCTTCACACCTAAACTGTTTCTCCCTCTGTCTCTCTCTCTCACATGCACATGAAAACACACAAAAATAAACGTGTTGCACTTTGTGCACTTTTATTCATATTGATAGCATTATTATACATGTCATCATCATATTATAAAGGAAGTAAAGCCTCCAATGTAATCATAAAAGGCTTTCCGCTGAGCCTTCAATTCTACAAAATATCATGTTAAGCACAGAAAGACATGGGCATATTTTAAGAGCTCTTGAAATTCACTATATTTTGAATACTTCCATTCATTTTGAGCCCCAACTGTGTTGAATAGAAGAAAGTGTTCCGATATTTTGAGCCGCAAATAAAAAAAAAAAAACATTTTCCTCTAGTAGAATTAAAAAGTATGACCGGAAATTTCGTTCTGTGCCTCAATTTACACACTGGTGATCGAAACTTAACTTTCAAAATCAAATCTGTCCCCGAATCAGTGGGCCTACCAGTCTTCAAAACAAAATTCCTTTCTGAGGTTAAAGTAATTCCACTATACATGTATTTACACTAAATTCTACTGACTGATACTGTTGGTGATTTACTTGCAGTGATAAAAAGATATATTGTGACCATATAGTTCCTGTTTGCTCCAACTCCAGTTTTTGCACAAATGAGAAATTCAAAATTTAACCCTTTTGCTACGTAGGGGTTTCGTTAACTTTTACGACACTAAATATTCAGGCTCTGGTTCCAGTTTATGCAGGAGTTTTCATTTGTTTTGAGGTTGTGTTCTTTGGTTGGGTAAGCAACATAAATAATGCAAATAACTATGTAAAGTTACATATTTTATGAAAGGTGATATAATGAACTTTCATTTTATACCAGTCAAGGTTTTCTCTGCCTTGCAGGCCTCATTCTTTCATCCAGTGAAGCAATGATGATGCGTTGAGTAAATCGGTGTTTACAGTCCTACTGCAGTCATGGCCGTATAAAAATCTGAGTACTATGTTTCAGCACTTCCAGACTTCATAAAATTGTAGCCAGATCTCGTAAACTTTGTAAACAGAAGAGTTACAACTGCTCAAAGAAAGGCTGTATGGCGTACGTCCTATAGGTGTATGGGAATGGGGGATTTCCGTTTCTTCCGGGACGTACCTTGTACGGCCCAGCACGATAAGTTGTTTACTTCCGGGACGTATAGCGTACATCCTGTAGGGATCTAAGGGGTTAATGTTGGAGGCTTTACTTATTACGCTGTTGTTAAGGGACTGTCGTATTTCACACAGTAAGTACAGTTGTAGATGAGCAGTGAACACAACTCAGTATTTTTTCTACTTGGCTTTGTAATTAAACCCAAGACACAGGATACCGAGCCGGTTCAATTCACTAAATTCCGTCCGTCGACCTGCACGCTTATCATCCATGTCAACAATGCAACAATTCGCACCACACCCCTTCATAATTGAACGAAAAAGACTAGTACCACAGAGATCTGTGAGTAGTACTCACCGTGTTTATACGGGCACAAGCTGTGGACAGTCCTCAAACAACAGCCATTATGAGAAGGAGTTAGAATAAATTGGAACTGTGAAATGGCTTGATAAGTAACACAATGAATTTTAAACTACATGTAGTGTCAAAATGTGCATTTGTTATACCTCTTTTTCATACTAAAAGATCTCCAGTTTTTCAGAAAATGGAGATAGTTCTACAAACAAAGGTCATGATATATGTACATGGAAAGCAAGTAACACATCCATTATGACGTAAAGAAAGGACTGTGTAGCAACACATATGGATTTGTAACAAGACTGATGAATTTGATATCTTTTGGGTAGAGAATGATTACTGAACATTGTGCTCAACCACGTTTACAAGATTCTATGGTTACTGATGTTAATCTTAGAAATACATGTATCACATATGGAAAAGAAGGCATAGTGCACTGATGCGCATGATATCACGGCATTGACAAGAATTTGAATTTGCATAATTCCCTTTGTGTACAAAATTAATGTGCATGAAATCTTCAGATCTGGATTGCATCTCTTAACTATCACTGCAGGCAATGATGTGGTTGATACATGATCATCTTATGGCTTTTATAAGCCTTATAGTGATGTTTTACTGGTCAAACGCTGTAGATAAATTAAATCAGAGCATGTCAAGTCACTATAAAATTCTACAATCAAATCTGCAATCAAATCGAAGCAGTCATGGCACTGGAAAGGATGAAATTTACAGCCTGCAGCTTCACCCAAATCATGAAGAACTTGCCCGTCCCAGACTGTCTGTTCAGTCATCATGAATATTTTTTGGCTAAACTCTTCATCAGTTTCAATGTGGACATCTTGTAACCTCCACCAAAGTGATTCCTAACACAGGGAAAATGTGAAAAGAAATTAAAACTGACTCATGATGACTCAAATCTATTCGTGCAAATGTAATTTTCCTTGACCTATTATGATACAAATAGCCAATACTGCCACCAAAGGAAACACAAAGTCTGACGGTGAGGCCTTTTTGTACTTTATTGTCTGTATGAACTTGTCTCACATATAATTCTCTTATGATAAAGACAGGTAGACATATCATTTCCCAAAATAGTAGTTCGTTGTGTGGCAAACCAACGTAAGTGACTGCTCATAATCATAGAAATTAAGTAGAAAAAAAGCCATGCTGTCAGTTACACCATAGTTCCTTCGGGTGGCAGAATATTTCTTCACCTAATTGCATAGTTTTTAGAAATGGTCAGGATTTAATCCTGTGGAACACTAAATGTTTCGTATCAACAAATAAGAAATGCAACTATCTAATTATGAAATTCTGAATAGGTTTTTCCAGGCTCTCTATGCTTTATTACTTATGTTCATATTCATTTCATAATCTATCCCTTTCAAACAAAAGCCAAGTAATGTCATACAGTTAGTTATACATGTATCTGAGATCTGCACCAAAGACAGCCAGGTAATGGCTCAAGTTGTGCAGCAAAAGAAATTTTCAAAATATCAGACTTCAGACAGTGTTAAATCATCCACTCTTGCACAAGTATGTTTGACATCTGACCTAACTCTGCAAATTCAACAGCAAGATATGATGTTGAAATTTCATCTACATGCCAATGAATACTTCTGATTAAATATTTCCATGATTGGAACATATTAGACCCGATCATTGACTAAAAGCCAGTGGCAATCAGTGGCCAGAACTTGGCGGTCACTCAATGACTAACCAGTGGAATATACACTGACATTGTTTTTTTTGTCTACATCTGTGGTAAACTGAATTTTAAACAAAGTCACGAAATCCTAAGTCCAAGGGGCCATTTTTAGTAGACCCTTTGGAAGTTGCATTGGATAATATAAGATCTAATCACCATTGCATGGGTGAAGACAAGAGAGCCGCCATTGGTTGTCATGAGTCAAGTGTTATTTAATCTCACGCAGAGCCGTGAGTTGTTTTTTTCACCAGGGCCATGAGAAATTGGCTGGTGGCCTTGAACGGTCCTCGCATATTATTGTTTGTGAGTAAAGAATTGCAAAGTTAAACTATTGGATTCACGCTTGTCGATTTTAATGTTCGTGATTAGAAGGAATAGAGTAGGGGTGAGGCAAGGTGGGGATAGTTGACATTGTTAAGTATGACTAGACAAGTTTTGCATGTTAACTGGCTGGTAGAATAGTGCAGACTATATTCCTACATTCAAAATGGTGGGATGTTTCGGCCAATGAGATTGCTGAACTAATTTGGCCAGCGGACTAGCCTTGCTGGGTAGTTGGATAGTATAAAACATCGTGTAACGTTGAAATTCATTGAATACAGACGAGCAGAAGCATCGTGTCGTGACGTATCTCCGGTTGGCCAGTACCTGAACTGAGTGGCACGAAGACTATTCCATTGTCATCGGACTGAAGGAGCCTAGAGAGAGAAAGCTCATAGAAAGAAAGGTTTTGGTTGGACTGACCTTAAGAGTTCACGCTGCGCTCGTATGATGTTCGCGCCTACTAGCTAGGCGTGACCAACGGTAACTCATCTTTTTCACTAGTAATTGATAGAAGTCCAGAGATAGGGAGGAAACCCACAGCCTCGTAGAAAGTCTGAGAAACCCACAGCTTGGACTCGACGAACGAGTGTATTATTAGCTTATGTCTCCTTACGGCACGAGCTCACTGATAATTGATATGAATGTTAGAGTCAGTAGCTGGATAGAATTATATGTACAAGCTTCTTAATACCTACAAGCCGAAATCGTGCTTCTGTAGGCTTTGAATATACTGGGCTTTCCTAGCCTTCATTGTACCTTGAGAACCAACCCATATTATTTCTGGAGAGTTTGGCTGGCGTCTGGCCAGTGGCGACTCAACTACTTTATATATTGATATCTTATTTGTCTTATATTATACCATGTGGATATTGAGGGCAGTACAATTGATAGAATTATAGTCACATAACTGTGCTACATTAAGTTAATAAGTGGAAGCTTTTACTTTTTGAATATACCTCTATCGTCTTTTGTTATATTAGTATTTATTACATATGGCCCGGCCGGCCTGAGAAATCTATACTTTTGTTATTTAATAATTTCTTGTGTGTTTGTGTCCGAGTGTGAGTTAACTGCCTCTCATGCAGTCGTTAGATCCCCAAGACCCAACTCTGCTGGTGACATTGGTGGAAAATGAATACATTTCATATCACCACTATTCCCCAAGACTGCAATAACTCAAAATTCGAAAAATCGATATTTCGTTTATATTCAGCTACATTCAAAGCCCTGTCAAGGTTAATGTTATAATTGTCGTGCTGGGTCACGACTTGCAAAGACTTGATTTTTTCACGTTCTCGTTGATTATAACCAGCGTAAATTGTCCTTGAACTGTTCTCGTGAACAGTTTGTTTTTGAAACACTTTTTCTTAGAGATGGAAAGAAAGTGGGGCAAGATAGAATAAATGGATAAGTTAGGAGTGACAGTGCAATTCTCGACCCCGTGATTTTGATGAACACTTACAAGGGAAGAGAAGGGGTGAATAAGGATAGATAGTTTAAGACGCTTAGTCGCGTTCAGAAATTCGTACATAAAATGTAGAAAGCACGAGGGTTTAAAGATTTCAGTAATTGTTTTGACATTTTAATTTGACCTTGTCTGTTTTTAGTACAAGGCCGTGACCAACTCCCACGTAGAATATATTAATACTGCGAGATGAGCTCGCATGGATGCACCAATCAAATCTAGGGATTTGGACGGTAGTTTGCAGGTGGCTGCACAGTATAAAAGTGTAGCCATACCTATGTCCAGGACTCCATACAGAAAATTCCAATCTGTGCAGGCGTCGGCACGATTCTGCCAGAAGAATCATAAGACTGTTGATTCATGTCTAGTCCATTATAGGCATTGAGATGAAGCCATATGCTTGAATGAGATATGCCCACTGCTATTGTCTTCTGTTCCCTGGTTTTCCTTACCAGGGACCAAGTGTAAGTGTTTGTCCTTTGATGATTCAACAATGAACGAGGAGCTGAACATAATTTATCCAGTAGAACAGGATTGCCGCATATGCTAGGAGTGCTACCCAAGAATGCAAGACAAAGATTTATATTAACTTGCAACTAGTATGAATGTTTGGCATACACATCTGTGAATTGGGATTGATTTGTCTGGATGAGGCTGGGGATTGCCAGCCCATCCTAGAGTAGATCCAATAGACTTAACTACGTCAGTTTATATTGACGAGCTTGATCCATTATAAGCGGTAGGCACAAATAGCTGAGAGGACATCGTCGCCAGAGACATTAGTATTTAGTATATTGCTTGATAGATAGTAGGCAGACTATATCTGAGAGATATATAACTAGTACTTAAATTGTTAGTGAGTCAGAATGATCTTAATCTTATAGGAATTTAGAGGAGACTTCTAGTGACATATTATTGAATTTTCATTTGATGCTGCTGATGTTGTCTTTTACTATGTAATAGATCTAGACCAAAATTGTTAGGAAATTTAAGGTAATTAAATTAGTGGCCCTGCAGGTCTGTTCATGAAACTTATTCAGATTGTTCTTAGTGTGTGGCATGGTACGAAAGATTAATTAGTAAATACCTCTCGATTTAAAATGCAGTCATAACACCAATAACTCATAATACCCACTCTGTAACACTGGAGGGCACTATCACCCAGTCCAGCCCGTAACAAGCCCCTTTGAATGATCTGGGTTATAGACCCTTAACCTGAAAACTAATCAAATTGCAAACCTTCACAAATTTATCACAACTAGACCAGTTGTGCTAAAGTAAAATAGTTTTTTGCTTCTCCTGAGAAGCAGCCAAAACTGATTACTACTAATTTTAGGGAACAGTGACGTTGTATACACAAAACAAAGACAGTGTGTAGAAACTTACCAGTGATTGAAATAATGAAACATCATGTAAAGGTCTTGCCTGTGATCAAAGCCAGGTTGCTGGGGTAACACAGTATGGTAACTGCTGAAGTATGGCTTACCAAATCCACCAAACATCTTAGAAATGGCCAGATCGTACTCACTGTGACCATAGAAAGACGCTGGATCAAACACAACTGAAGATAATCAAAATGAAAGGACTGTAACTGGTCATTTGGCAAAAATAACACAGCAGATTTGCTGGACATGCAGAGATAAACAGGCTGCATTAAATCATCATTGTTCCCAACAACTGTAGTAATCAGTGTTGGCTACTTTTCAGGAGAAGCAAACAACTGTTTATTTTAGCACAACACAACTGGTCTAGCTATGATGAATTTTTGAGTTTGCTATTCGATTATTTTTCAGCTTTGGAGTCAATAACCAAGATCATTTGATACAACTTTGAATGTAGTTGAATGTATATAAAAATCTATTTTCAGAATTTTTGAGTTACTACAGTCTTAGGTATCAGTGATGGGATGTTACATATATGCATACGTCCTGTGCTATAGTTTGTATGAAATGAAGTTACTTGATTCACCATCAGAATCTTGTTTCCAATTTGTTCAAAAGTGAAAATGTTAGAATAATGCAGCAGATCCAACAATAATTTCAAGAGATGCAAAAATATTATACTCATCTTTATTACGGTTGCTAAGCCAATAACAAATAAATAAGAATTCAGTTCATATAATTACACAAAACAGAACTTCACTCATGCAGTCTACCAATTCATCCCTCCAACCTCATCAAATTTACCCACTCATCAATAAACTCTTCCAGTCTTTCCTTCAATGAATATGTCTTGTTATCTCTCTCATCACTCTCTCTCTCTCACTCACTCACTCATTCTCACACTCACTCTCTCTCACATGTGCATGCATGCACACACACAAGCACACACACACACAATTTCCATCCCTGTCCTAAGTGATCTATCAGTTAACCTACAAGATGATGAGACTCACTTGGTTCATCCCCCACTGACCCTGCATTCCCACCCCACAGATCTCCATGGAGAAGGGCTGGCTGGATCTCAATGTCCTTGAACATTTTGTGCAGATTTGGCACAAGAGTTGACCAAGCAGAACGAGCGTCTCTGTCATTGTACTGTGAATAGACAAAAAAATTCCAGGATGTTTAGTCTAGTAAAAAATGCCATGCAAAATTCCCATGAAAAAAGAAACCTGACCATGAGGAAAACTAACCCTAAAATACTGATTATTTTATAGAGAATGGAACACTGCTTAATGTGGAAACTTATATGAATTACTGTCCCACTGGAGGTCTTCACATCTAAATGGGTGAACATGGCAGCAAATGAGGTTAGATTTGCAAATTCTTTGTATTAAATTTATATTTATTTTTAAGTTTTACCTTTTCTTCTGCAAATTTCACATGCTGCTCCACTTTCCTTGCGAAAAAATCCTGTGAAAGAAAGAGCGATTAAACACTGAGCAAATACAAACATGTTTAATTTATTAAGCATCACTAACAAAATTCACATCCCATGAAAATCTCAAATAATAAAACTGTGTCTACCAAATATGCTACTTCCCACTGCTACATATAAAATTCAGTATTACTTTATGGCAACTTAGTCAGTTCTAAGAAAAACTGGAAAATATGAAAATTTTGATGCAAGACATCCCATTAAATGTTTGCATCTGAGAAATATTTCAAAAACTGCTAAGGTCCTCTGAGTGGAAATCTTTATTTCTCGAGGGCCTCAACCCTATTTTTCATTCAGTTGGGGGATGTTGTGATCAAAAGTGTGAGTGTCTGGGGGTCTTTCCCAGGTGTAAAATAAGGTTAACCTAAGGCAGCTGGCACTAAAGTGGGGTCCTCTGAATGTTGATCTGGTAGTAAAAAATGTTTATTGCAGTTTCTTATGAAGTTATATTTATATGCTGCTGTTTGAATTAAGAGCTCTCTAAAAATAGCCCAAACCTGCTGCTGATGGGAAGGGTGGAACTGGAAGATCTGAGATTCAGTTTACCTGTGCCACATTCTCTATTTTATTCTGTTTGCCATATGTATGCAAGACTGAATGTTCAAGGAACAATGGAGAACATACCACCCATGATGCCAGCCACTCATTATTTTGGGGGAGATAACCACAGCAGGTTGTAGTGGGAAAACCAAATTTATCAACAAAGCTGGAGTACTGTCCCTTTGAATGCACTGATTGCTCTGTTTTCTTTGCTTTTTGGCCAAGCTCTGCATTCTGGAGATGAAGTCTGGAATAAATTATGATTTCATGAGAATGACAAGTTCTGTATAGTTTGACATCAGCAGCCTGCAGTATAAACACTGACTGTATTCCTCTCTGCAGTAAGCATAAAATAATGATAGAAATTTTCCTGCTAAAAAAAAAGACACCTTTCTTTTTTGGCTGTCATTATAACTATGTATGCACCCCCAAGCGTTTTGCACTAGGAGTGCATATAAGTACTATCCCTAATCCCGTCCTTATTCTCAACCCTAAATCTTATTGAATTCCTAACCCTGTTCCCTACTTTTTCAACCAAAAAACAGGAGGACAATAATTCATTATTGTCATAATTAATCAAGGATGTCGCCGAGGAGCATTTCGGGAGTAGCTCTCTAGCTTTGGAGTCACAAAAAGACTTTAAAATACGTACCTCTAGCGCAAAAAACTTGGCGGACATACATACTTGTAACAACATATCCTTCTTCTTTTTTTTTAATTACCACAACATTGACAACCATTAGTCCTGTTGGTGACTGAGTCCAGACATATGCACACAGCACAAAAGCATGCTGCAAGCACAGTAGATGGGAAAACAGCTGTGCCAGGTTTTTGTTACTGACATGGACACTTTCATATGTCACATGTGAGTGTGCATGAGAAAACCCACAATTACAATATGTCGGCAACATGAGATTTCGTTCGAGTTCTGTACATATAATAAAAGACAAGACATTTCTGATAAATTGAAGTCAGTGACCCCCCTAAAAGAAGATTTTGAGAAAACGGCATTTAATCCTATAAGTGGCAACAGCTAATTGACCAAGTAATATTGGAGTGATTGCTGTTAGCAGACCGTAGTCTAATAACTAAGCCGTTAAAGAGATCATAGTGAGTAGTGCTCACTGCTCATCTACAGTTTACCCTGTAACATGCCACGGTCCCCTAGAAACAGCCAAATCGGAAGTTTTTGAATCTTGTTAGGAGACCGTAGTCTAATTACCAAGCCGTTATAGAGATCATAGTGAGTAGTGTTCACTGCTCGTCTACAGTTTACCCTATAACATGCCACAGTCCCCTAAACAACAGTCAAGTTGGAAGTTTGTGTCGGACCCATATTTTCACTTCAAAGCTGTTTTTCTCAAAATCAGCTTTGCCGACTTATTGTGGGTTTTCTCATGTGCACTCACATGATTATACTCTTGAAAAATCATTACTTAACCCATAGCTGTATGTCATCAAAAACTATGCATCGTGTATGTTGAAGTGTCTAATCAACACCGCAGACCTAAGGAACAATTTATTAGGATATCCTTTTTAAAAATATGGTGTCTGTCAGATCCCAGAATATATGGATGATCGGAGTATGACAATAAAACCCTCTTTAGTTTAGGGGTGTGGGGTATCTGAGATCCCAGGATGTACGACGAAGGGTATGACAACAAAATCCTACGATAAAGCCCTTTTTTAAAGTATGGTGTTTGTAAGACCACAGGGCATACACATATGAATAGTAAAAATGCATGGGGGTTAGTGACCACGCACATGCATTATTAGCAAGTTTTAAAACTATGGGAGAATGGGCAATGACAACACTGAGGAATACCTGGAATTTCAAAAAGAAAAATTTTTACAGAAATAAGATAATTACAAACGTTTTTCATTGCCTCTGGGTCCATTAGATCCATGATGTACGGTGAAGTTTAAGTTATTATTTTGTCCTGCACAATCTGTCCCCTTAGAATGACTAGGTTCTATCTCCACTTTGTGGCTGAACTGAGTCACACACCACACACTACCTCTACAGGCCTTCTCCATTGTGCGTCAAAGCATCAAGCGGATTCGGTGTGTAATTTGTAAGCTACATGTAACATGTATTACAAAAAAGAAAAAAGTCGTGCCTCTAAAAGCTATGAGCACATGAAACCCCAATCATCAATTTCTCAAAAGTCAACAGAATGAAGTTAGAGCCTTGTCATTCTAAAGGGACGAATTATCCTAACCTTGCCATTTGCTCTCCCAGCCTTGCTGCCTGCTTCCCTTGGCCTAGCCCCTGGATATCAAAGTATTCCATCACTATCATGGCACCACCTTTTGGGTTCTTGATCACCTAATCAATGGAGACATGTTAGAATCATGGCTACCAAATACATAATTCTTTTTCTTGAAATGTACTCAACTAAACCTGTTTTCAGCACTAAACTGCCACAGGCAACATCCGGTCAGTTCAAGCTGCGAGAATTACTGAATCTGATTGCCTCCAGACAACACTGTACCAGTACTAAAGCCTTTTACTGGGTAAAGCTCACGAAAAGGGTCAAGTTCCATTTGAGTTACACAACAGGGGTATTGCAAAGATGTGACTTTAGGAGCATGTGAGGGAAATCACAGGGGGGCAGCAAGTTAGTCCTCTTGGTGGATGTTTTTATGGTAAATGCGGGGCTCGACAATTAACACGTACAACATGAAATAGATGCGCGACCCTAAAGTTGTGCAACTCATGTGGTACTCCTCCCGAAAAGATATTTAAATGATTAAGCTTGAAAGAAATGTATGACTAACCCTATCCCCAACCCCAAACCTATCATCAGACCTGTCCCTAACCTTTCGTCCTGTCTGATTACGTTCCCTTGAGCTCAAGATTACCAGATATTTATAAAAGCCTACAACTTGCAGCTCAAAATCTATGGCAGAGTACAGCCAGGGTTAAATAGCATGTCAGTCTTGGACATCAGCGTGTTCATGACATATTTCAGTCTCAAAGTTCAGGTTATTGGTATACCTTTGTGTGTCTAGTTTATATTAAATAAAGATGTTATCAGATGTACATCTGATTTAAATTTTTATGTACTTTGCACTCAGTAAATCATATGAATGTAAACACACAACCCAGAAGTGATCGATGACTAGGACCATTTCATTGTTATAATATATTGTAATAATATGCCAAGAGCACTGAAACAAGAATCAAAAATATCTGCATCTGATAAGTTTGTAAAGATCAATGTTCCACAAACTGATGAATGACAGATTTTACAAAATTTTAATTATAACAATAGTTTTGTTTGCAACAGTTTTATTACCTTGATAGGTTTAGGGACAGGTACTTCCTTGGCAGTTTTCAATGCTGCCAGACTTTCATATTCTCCTTCAAACATACGCAAAGCCTGAACAGACAGAAGAAAAGTACTGTGATCATGATAAAAAAAAACAACGCATCAACTTGCACAGTCTATTTAACATTCTCAATGACAAATATTAAAAACTTCAGTGCTATTGAGTTGAACAGTATTGGATCAGTGGCCAAAAGAGACTATATTCTATTAGTTTTTACAGTTTTACTTTTGGAGAAAAAAAAGAAAAACTTTAAAACACATGACACATATTATTAAGAGCTTACAGCCTGGTTGTTAATGAGATGAAGCACTACATACATGCTAAGTATTATTATTATTATTATTGTGTTATATTTACAGCACCTCAGAGTTATTGTTGAACTTGATAAACACTATCCCATCATCAGTTTCGTAAGCTGATCCTTCATTGATGCATCCTCCGCCACCATGTCCTGTGTTGCGAAGTGTGGATGTACCCAGCTCTCTTTTCAGCAGTTCGTCTGTGGCACTCATTTTATCCTCCAAGACTGTGTAATACAGTGTTATTGCTCTCGTCTGAATTTAATATGTGCAAAGCTGAAAACATTCAAAATTAGCATGTGCAATTCATGATCTCTTTGCATGAAACAGAACTGACCCCTTTGTGGTGTCCTCCTTTTATTTTTCATCATTCAGGATAACGGAGGACTTATATGAATGCGTCTCATGGTTGATTTTCTTTCACAAACTGTGAGGGTAAATACCTTAAATTGTGCAATTTGGCATCACTGCCCTGAGATGCATTCGAAAGTCTTTCCCAGGATAATATCCTATATCTGCATACTTTCATGTTCTCTACGATGTCTTAATGGTATATTGTGGTGTATATATATGGCACTGTACAGCACTGAGTTCCACGGCTACTAGTAGGCTTCCTAGAACTCAGGTACCGGTATTAAGAAACAGGACCAGTTACTAGATCTAGTTAGGTACAGTATTTAGTTGTTTTTCTTTATCTAACTGGCATTCCTCATGATAAAAATTACCTGCTTATTACTACTTTCTTAAAAATAAAATATATACGCACCTCTAAGAAGAAAAAATGGAACTGAATTTTGTTTGCTATTCAAAACCTTTTACGGTCTATCAAAAATGACTAGGCCCTATACAATATTGAATATGAGATGAGTTCCACTTTCCCCCGGAGTTAGGTATGTCTATGTCGTTTTACAAAACGAAGTGTTTATCCGTCGAGGAAGGTCTTCCGCCCGTCCGCGCCAGTCAAGAAAACACAACTACCCCAGCCCCTTTTCGCCTGATTAGTCAATCTGACTACCGCCCACTGATACAAACTGACTAGACCTTCACGCCCTCAGGACATTCCAATGCAGGTTGTTTAAGCTTATATCTTAATCATTATTATGTTTGTTAACTTTTTGGTAAGTGGTGCGGACGGGGGGAAGACCTCCCTCCGTCGATACCAACGGATAAAATTTCCCCTTGGATTTTTTTTACCATCAACATATATTCTGTATTTGCGAGTCATCTCCCCTGATTCGAACCTTTCTCCGTCTTCCTCCCCCCTTATTCCGTTCATCCAGACACGATCAACGTTCGTATAGGGCGAGTGTTGAAAACGATATTGAAATTGGAGAGACTTGGAAATTCATTGATTAAATGGATACATACGAAGGTTCAGGTCTAATCCGTTGAACTTGATATGGGTTTCTTGGTTTGGTCATTCTTATTTAGTAAGACTTTCCTCACAACTAGTCAGGTTCCTCAGTAGCGCAGTGGTTAGCGTCTCTGCTTGTCAATCAGGAGGTCGTGGTTCGATTCTCAGCACGGCGATTTTTTTTTTTTTCATAACTCTTTTTATTAGGCATAAATCTTTTTTTTTTTTTTAACCCAAGAATAATAACGGAAGAAATCCAGTTTTTTTGTGTGTTTTTTTTTGTATCTACACCTGTCAATCGGGGGGACAGTGGTTCCATTCTCAGCAGGGTAGGTTTTTTTTTTTTTTCTTCTTTCTTATAAAAGTTTTTTTTATCTGTAATCAATCTGTTTGGTAATTTAAAAAAAAATCCAGTTTGCTTGTTTGTTTGTTGTTGTTTTTTGTCATTAGACAACCCGAGCTTTATCCGCCGATACTGTTGGCGGCCCAAGATCTGCCGATAGTGTTGCCGGATAAACCCAAGTATCCGCCGATAATATTGACGGATAAAGCTGGGCAGTATCCGTCGTTAATGTTGACGGATAAGGGCGGCCTTTACAAAATCAAGAATACAAGAGGGCACTGCACCTCTAAGGTGCCTGCTTACCTTGCAAAAGCAGAATACTCAGTACGCAAATTACTGACACTAACAGTAAAAGAACACGATGGTATCAGATCGGTGTTTACCGAGGTCCTTGATTCGCGTTTCGATAAATTCTCCTTATGACGTCTGACGAGCAACTTTTTAATTCAAGGGAAGTTATGCTTTCCTACTTTTATGCATCAAGATGGCGGCCTCCATGAAGCGAAAACATGATGAAGCAGCAGCAGTTTCAAAAAGGATTGCTATAACCGATCTTTCCGATGAAAAGCTGCGAAAGTTTATCGACTGGTGCGATGCCAATAACTTTTGCATATCATCCAAGGTATTCTATTTGGGATGTCCTTTTCCCCTTCCTCATGTTTGGATTTTATTTTTCGGAGTTTGTGAAAATGAAAATGCCTCTGATGCTAACAGTAACAGTAACACCTCCCTTGCTCACCACTTGGAAAAAACAAAAATTGCAAAAACAGTTAGATCTAGATCTAGATCTAGATATAATTCTAGATCTAGATCTAGATCGATCTAGATCTAGGTGAGAGTGCACTTTAGCCCTCCATGTTTCTGCGCATCCATGTTCTGCTATTCCAAAAGAGAAACCAACTCCCTCCGTAATGCCTAATGCTTCATTTGCCAAACGAAGTGTTTATCCGTCGATATCGTCAGATAAAATTTCCCCCAGGATTTTTTTAATCCGTCAACATAAATTCTGTATTTGCGAGTCATCTCCCCTGATTCTAACCCTTTCTCCGTCCTCCTCACTTGTTCCGTATATCCCGACGCGATCAATGTTTGTATTGGGCGAGTGTTGATAACGATATTGAAATTGGGGAGACTTGGAATTTTATTGATTTAATGGATACATGGCATGCGAAGGTTCAGATCTAATCCCTTGATATGGGTTTCTTGGTATGGTCATGCTTATTTAGTGAGACTTTCCTCGCAATCGTTTAGGGTTCTCAGTAGCGTAGTTGTTAGCATCTCTGCTCGTCAGGCAAGTGGCGGCGGTTCGATTCTCAGCATGGCAGGCTTTTGTTTTTTTTTTTTTAATAAGTCTTTTTTATTAGGCATCAATCTTTTTCTTTTTTTAATCCAATAACAATAAGGGAAGAAATCGTTTTGTTTGTTGTTGTTTTTTTGTATCTACACCTGTCAATTGGTGGACAATGGTTCGATTCTCAGCCGGGTAGATTTTTTTTCTTTTTTTTTTTTATTATAATCTGTTTGGTAATTTTTTTTGTAATCCAACAACATTAGGAATAAATCCAGTATGCTTCAAGTGTGTTTGTTGTTGTTTGTCATTAGTCAACACCAATACCTGCGGATAAACCCGAGCTTTATCTGCTAATAGTGTTGGCGGCCCAAGATCTGCCGATAGTGTTGCCGGAAAAACCCAAGTATCCGCCAATGTTGACGGATAAAGCTGGGTAGTATCCGTCAATAATGTTGACGGATAAGGGCAGCCTTTGCCAAATTGTGGGGGGTATATGGATCCCAACAAGGATGCAACTTTTGGAGTGGCCGTGTGAGGAGGGTTCACAGTTTGTCCTCTAAAGAGATGTTTTTTAATAGTAAATGAGCAGCTCGGCGATTCCTTGCCCAGTATTCCAACTAAAAGCACGTGACTTTTCCTTGACGAAATATTATAAAAACCACAGAAAAACTGTGGAGTCGCAGCAGTGCTATATAAGCGTTGTATTGTTTGGGTATTATTTCTCACGCGGGGCTTCGCTACATACAACTTTTTCTTTTTGCCCAATTTTGACGTGACTTTTCTTTGTAGGCCTATGGACCATGTGAAAATATAAGCTGATTTTTTAAATGAAACTGGGAGTGCGCGCACTTGATAGAACAGCCAAAACACACATGACCTGTGCAGCAAAACTTTCCGATGAAAAGCTGCGAAAGTTTATCGACTGGTGCGATGCGCGCACCTTTACCAACATTTATATATTGCCATCTTATAGTGATAGCAATACATGTGTCATTTTTCTGATTGAAGTTAGAATATTTATCATTATAATCACATTGTGTCACTATTATTAACGACATTGATTTATTTGAACAGGTTTCTTTGGGACGGGAAGGGTCTTGTGCTCAATATGGTATGGTAGCAGTTGAGGACATCGCAGAAGGATATTGCTTGTTTCAGATTCCACGGTCCTGCCTTCTTTTGCCTTCCAACACAGACATTGCTGGTCTCATAGAGGAAAGTATGTAAATATCAGCCACATAAACACGGATAAACGATAGCAATATTCTGGTTTCTAGATTAGAATGTTATGATATATGAGTTTATTGAAATTTAATTGACCTTTTCTGTTTTCCAATACTGCAATGAAATTATATTTAAGATAGATCCATGAAATGCATAAGAATCAGAGTAAAGAATACATGTATGTCATTGCTAAAAAATTTTTTCTTTAGACACTGAAGAAAGATGGTGTTGCATTTAGGACTACTCATTTCTGGAAATAAATAATCATGAATGGTAATATGTATCCAATCATAATAAACATAAAAAAATAATATTAATATCATGTTTTATGAAGACCATCAAGAAAAGTTCAATGGGATAAGATTACTGTATTATGGCATTCTGGGAAATTTTCAATGGTACTTGTTAAATTATTCTGTTTTAAATCCTTACTGGGCTTAGTCATAAGGTTAGGTTTTTTTTTTTTTTGGAGACAACTGGATTCAATAACCCCCCCGACCATGGCATTTTTACATTGTCAAATATTTGAGTGACTGAGTGCTTCACTGGGCTTGGTGCAATAGACATCTCAGCAACATTTTTCCCCACCAGACAGGTCAAAACTAGCAGCTACAAACCAGTGGGTCCCTCTACTTGTGTCACTTCTTCATGAGTGTAACAATCCAGCATCCAAATGGCGACCATATCTTGACCTGTTTCCTGACTTCACTTCTCTGGATTTACCTTTATTCTGGGAAAGGTGAATTTAACCCAAAAACTATGCCGCAAATCAAGTTCTTTTCTACTCAAAAGATATTTTATGTGTATGTGTTTGTAGTGCGAATTAATTTGAAAGTATTGTTACTGGTCAGAAACATTCAGTATAAATTAAATAATTCAGGGCAAAATTAAATAAAGTTCATCCCTACCATCCCCTCTCCTCCGTCACCCCCCCCCCCCCCCCCCCCAAAAAAAACAACAACAACAACCGTTAACCAGTGCTGCACTGTGGTGACGACGTGCCTGCTCCAGCTATAACTGGCCTGCAATGGCACAAAGGCAAATTTTCCAAATGGGATTAAAGAGAATACAAAATACAAAAAAAAAATAAAAATATCAGAATGTGTAATGATAACAGTAGTCTATTTTTTGGTAAGAAAAACAGGAGCTACTGTCTGAAATTTGACAGTACGATGTACAAATTTATGTGTTTTTAAATTTTCATTTGTATGTTAAAATTTGAAGTGTAAAATTTATACACATTTCTGTCATCCTGGAATATTTTATTAATTTCTAAAAAAGGTTCCCCACATACAATAACGACTGTGCAATAGTAAGCTGTGGCTTGGTTTCAGCAGTTTAAAATGACAAATTACTTTAGAATTTTGATGGGAAATACAGTCTTATCCACTTATCTCGATATTCTGGGTAACCCAACACAATTTTTAAGTCCCAACCCATTCTTTCTTTAATGGTACAGAATATTACCTTGTAATTTGATGTGTCATTCCATTCTCTTCTCTTATATCGACATATTTCCCCTCAACCAGAGTACTACAGATGCATTAGATCTACTACTGTGTGTGCCGAAAACGCCCGTGTCACTCCCCACACATAACATCGGATCTCTTTACATGTATATTTTTTTCTGCAGTGCTGGTTGGGGTGGGGGGGGGGGAGAAGGGGTGGGTGGACAAAGAGGACAATCTGTGACTTAGATAATGTGAGTGTGGAATGCGATGCATAAGTGCACAACAATAAGAGTACTGACGTGTGTGTATTTTCTTCTTCACTAAACATTTGTGTGCCATTGATACATGTACAACTGATAAGCCTTGACCTACATCTTTTGGTTACTTGTTATACATACATGTGTATCAGTATCATCACTTTTTCTAAAGAAACATCCATGCTGCAGTTAAAAAAGAAAAACTAAGGCCCTGAGCATTTCATGTAAAGCTACAGCATCTCGCTAATACTAGCAAATGTTTGCTATGCAACTACTCCACACATAATGTCAGGCCAGAGTTTTCTGCTACTGTCACCCCCACTGTCTTGTGGGTCATCTCGGGAGAGAGGAAGACTAGGGGAAGGTAACCCTGAATACAAATACCACACTGCCTTGTGTGTTGCTATGATAGCAAAGGCTATGGGAGTAAACCCAGACAGAAAATCAGGAGTGGAGACCCGAAGGTGGTTGTCAGGGAGAACTGCATCAAACTGGCTTCCAGCATCTCCTGCAGCCGGACTAGTTCCAAATGTATTGACCTGGTCTCTCCCTTGGGTTTAACTAGAATGGCAGAGAGAGGGGTGGTGCCTCTGGGCAAAGCACCATCTCTTAAAAATAGCCCAGGCAAGGCAGCAAAACGAGGAGGCGTTTGCTCGGGCTTGGCAAGCGTCTGTCTCTCCTCTATAAACCCACCCATTTCCGATTTGGAGAGGACACTCCAGCCATCCGTTACGGATGGGCACAACACGGGAGGTGGCAGTTACCGGTGATAAGCTCAATCCATTTGGCGTACGGATGAGCGCCAGGGGTCCCCTCTGTCGGTGGGAGCGGCTTTTCAGCTGCATTGATCAACTACCGCCCGCCGTAACCTGGGCAGCCCCCAGGCAGTTGGGTGTTGTTCCGCCACGTCAGCCTGCTTCATAAGGTGGTTGGAGCTAGACCAAAAGTCAAAAAGCTGACGTAAAGTGTGCACCTGGCAAAAACAGAAAAATACTAAAACTTGGTACCTGGAACGTCAGAACAATGCGCCCAGGCTTGCAACAGCAAGATCTCACTGATATTGACTCCATCAGGAAATCCCAAATTATTGATCGAGAACTTCAGCTACTAAACATCGACATCGCTGCCCTTCAAGAAACTCGACTTCCCGACTCCGGGTCAGTCAAAGAAGAAAACTACACCTTCTTCTGGCAGGGCCTTAGCAGCGAACAGCCGAGAATCCACGGCGTGGGCTTCGCCGTAAAAAACTCCCTTATCAATTCGATCGCAACTCCAATTGGAGTGTCAGAACGCATCATGACACTCAGACTGAACACCCGGTCTGGTTTTACCAACATTATCTGTGTCTATGCCCCAACACTTACCTCCTCTGACGAAACCAAAGACATTTTCTACGAGGCATTGCAGAGGACTCTCCACAACATCCCTCTCACCGAAGGCCTGCTAATTCTGGGTGACTTTAACGCTCGAGTGGGAGCAGATCACTCCGCATGGCCAAAGTGCATTGGGCACTTCGGCATTGGCAACATCAACGAAAACGGGCAGCGCCTTCTGGAGCTATGCTCCGTAAACTCATTATGTGTTACAAACACGTACTTTGACCTTAAGAGATGCCAAAGAACATCATGGCGCCATCCCAGGTCTGGCCATTGGCATCAATTAGATCTTATTCTCTCAAGGAGGAAGAGTTTGGGCTGTATAAAAATAACTCGTTCCCTCCACAGTGCTGACTGTGACACCGACCATGCACTGGTAGTCAGCAAAATCAAAATTTCGGCCAAGAAAATATACAGATCAAAAGCCCCTTCAATCCCTAAGATCAATGTAACAGCAATCAGAGATGAATCAAATAGAAAGTCATTTGAAAAGTTATTTGCTGAAAGCATGGATAATGTCAGCCAATGTGACTCGGTAGATGAAACATGGAACACTCTCAGTTCAAAAATTCATGACTGTGCCATCAAGTCTTTTGGACAGCATAAAGTTTCAAACAACGACTGGGTAGCCCAGAACAGCGAAATTCTCCTACCTCTCATTGAGCAAAAGAAATCTGCTTTCAATGAGTATAACAAAAATTGCAATCAGAGTACAAAAACTTGTTTGAAAAATGCAAAAGCTAAACTTCAGCTGGAGGTAAGACGTTGCGCCAACAAATACTGGACAGACTTGTGTAACAGCATACAAGAGGCAAATGAAAAGGGAGATATGAAAACCGCCTTTAGTCAGATGAAAGTAGCTCTTGGGCCAATCATCACCAAAAGCGCCCCACTTAAGTCTGTAAATGGTGAACCCATCACAGATAAAAATGAACAACTGAATAGGTGGGTAGAGCATTACTCTCTGTTGTATTCAACTGAGAAAAATATTCCACCAGATTTTGAGGAACACCTCCAAAAACTGCCATTAATGGCCGAACTTGACGCTGAACCTTCCTTAGTCGAGCTTTCCAATGCAATCGACCACCTATCTGCTGGAAAAGCCACAGGAAGTGACAACATTCCTGCAGAGGTATTAAAAGACCTAAAAGGCCCACTATTACCACACCTGTATAATCTGTTACTGCAGTGTTGGAAAGAAGGCGTGATACCACATGATATGAGAGACGCCAAAATTGTCACACTTTACAAGAACAAAGGAGACAAAGGCGACTGCAACAACTATCGAGGCATATCCCTCCTCAGCATTACTGGAAAGGCTTTTGCTCGCGTCATCCTCTGCCGCCTTCAACAACTGGCGGAAAAAGTCTTACCAGAAACACAATGTGGCTTTTGAAGCAAACGATCAACTATTGACATGATATTTGCACTTCGGCAAATCCAAGAAAAATGTAAAGAACAAAACAGGCCGCTTATAACATGCTTTGTGGACCTAACAAAGGCTTTCGACACCGTAAGCCGATCTGGCCTGTATGCAGTCCTTAAATCCATAGGCTGTCCACCAACATTGCTAAAACTTATTGCATCCTTCCACACTGACATGAGGGCATGTGTCAACTTTGAAGGCTGCACATCCAATTCATTTGCTGTAAACAGCGGTGTGAAGCAGGGATGTGCTCTTGCTCCTACCTTATTTGGTATATATTTTGCAGCCCTACTCAAGAATGCCTTTGGTCAATGTTCAGGTGGAGTACTTATTAACACCAGAGTGGACGGCTCCATTTTTAATGTTGCCAGACTAAAAGCAAAATCTCGTACAGAGCATATTATGTTACAAGAGCTCCTCTTCGCAGATGATGCTGCAATCGTGGCCCACGATGAAACCACGCTCCAGGCTCTCATCAATAGCCTTGCCAAAGCCTGTGACAAATTCATGCTAAAGATCAGTGTCTCAAAAACTGTAGTTTTGACACAAGGCTTGAGAAACCCCAACCCAATCATGCTGAATGGCTCTCCTCTGGAGCAAGTGGGAAAATTCTGCTACCTAGGCTCAACCATCAGTGGTAGCACAGACATAACAACTGAAATAAATGCCAGAATAGGAAAGGCGGCCACAGCTTTTGGCAAACTCTCAAAAAGGGTGTGGAACAATAGCAAGCTGACCATCAAAACAAAGGTACTCGTGTACCAAACTTGCGTCCTAAGCACCCTGCTGTATGGCTCAGAGACATGGACCACCTACTCCAAACATGAAAGATCCCTCAACTCCTTCCACCTGCGCTGCCTACGCAAAATTCTCAAGATCAAGTGGCAAGACAGGATCTCAAATATCGAAGTTCTGAGCCGAGCCAACATTCCATCAACCCAGGCTCTCCTAGGCAAAAAAAGACTGCGGTGGCTTGGACATCTCCACCGTATGGAAAATGATCGCATCCCCAGACAAATTCTCTACGGGGAACTTGCTACTGGCAACCGACCCAGAGGTAGGCCACATCTGCGATTCAAAGACACTTGCAAGGTCACGATGAAAGCATTCAACATCGACCCCAATGAATGGGAGAACCTTGCAAATGATCGAAGCATATGGAGACAAAAATTGCGCAGTGGCACTCTCGCAATAGACTTCAAGGCAAAAGAAACATACCTGACAAAACGACAGAGGCGGAATGAAAACACTCGCCAAAGTGAACCAAAAAGACTGACCTGCAATCACTGCCATCGCACTCTCGGGTCAAACATTGGTAGAATAAGCCACGAGAGAAGCTGTCAGTCAAAGTGAAAGTGAATATTCTAGCTGCTAAGACCGTCTGTAAAGACGCTAAAGGCCATATATATACATACATGTGTATCAGTATCATCACTTTTTCTAAAGAAACATCCATGCTGCAGTTAAAAAAGAAAAACTAAGGCCCTGAGCATTTCATGTAAAGCTACAGCATCTCGCTAATACTAGCAAATGTTTGCTATGCAACTACTCCACACATAATTGGAGGAATGGGTTTGTAATGGCATGTCACCCATTAGAAAAAATAAGGGACATAATCGAATTATTTATGGGACACTTTGCTCATATTAACCCCTTCAATTCACTTATGGTGTATGCCATACGGCACAGAACTGCACAATTACTGATGCCTTGCCGAACACCGTATGTCAAGGAAGTAACAAAAACAGCACCCTTGTGCCTTACACTGTACAGCATAAACAAATGGCACAGTAACTAGTTCTGTTGTCATTTCTTGATTGCAAAACTGCCAAAATGATTGAGAACAAAGCCCAATGTGGCACTCCAACTCAACAGAATTATTTTTACTGCTAGCAACTACAGGACAGGTCTAAATTCAGATTTACCTACAGGTACTTGCAAACATTCATGAAGCAATGGTAAAAGGCACAGAAAATCGTTGTTTGACCTCGGATTCCTCACTCAGAATGGTCCTGATGATTCATTTGTATCTGATTCTGAATCTGAGTATGTTATTTCGGAGCCTGAAACTGATTCTGATGGCAGTGAAGGTGGAAAACTCGGCGTGGGTGATGGTAGATCTAGATCTAGATCTCGACCTAGTGAGAAGGCTAAAATTGTACAACAGATGAAACCTGAGATAGATATAAGATAATGACATAGTACAACTGAGGATAATGCTTCAGCTAGACTTAGCAAAAGGGAAAGGTAAACAGAAGCAAAGAGGGAAAGCTAAGCCAGCAAAAGCACGTAGGCTTAGATCTAGAACAGGTAGTAGAAAGACATGTCACAGGGAATCAACATAGGAATATGGTGACGTTCAGGGGAATGAAAAATGTGCGGTATCGAAGGGGTTAATCGTGGTCTCTGATCTCCCCTGCTTGTTTTTTCTTTCTTCCATCACTATTTTGTTATTCGATTTCCTCTTTACTCGATGCAGATCCGACAGTCCCACAGATGTCAAGATATATATCAGGATTTGCACTGTATATTGATTAGAAATAGAATTTCATGATAATTATTGAGATATTTTAAGTCTAATAATGTTATTGAAAAAGAAGCAGTTTGCTTTCCTACTTCCTTTCATCAAATAACATGATCTTTCTTCTCATTCTTCCAGATCTGAAGCCACAAGACTTCTCATGGGAACAGGTGTAGATCTTTCTGTGCAGAGAGATCTTGAAATGATCAAGGCTGACTACAACAAATTGGTGCTTCCTCTCTTTCAGCAACATAAAGAAAAATTAGGGTAGGGAGAGTCTTTCACTTTTGTTAATGGGGAATTGAATTGAGCTGCTCAGGGAAAATTCAGGGTACTCTGAGAGAGACAAAGAGAGGCAGAGGAGGTAGGAGAATAGGAAAGGTAAACTAGATAACGCAAAATGAATGAAAGAGGGAAAAGTTGAGAGAAAGAAAAGATTTACGGAGAGTTGAAGATCATTAAGTAGTTAAATGGGGATATGTCATAATAGAGAGAAAAGCGGCAAGGTAGAGTTAAAAGCAAATTGGGTTAGTACATAGTTTTTTGTTTTCATCTCAGCCTTACTCTTGCCATGATTTTGTGTTTAAAATATCTGTTTCATTATTTGTTGATGTTTGCAGAGAGGCTGGAGATTTAAGTTTCTTCAAGAAAATGGTAGCATTTGTCATGGCCTACAGTTTTACCGAGCCCCAGGAGAAAGTGAATGGAGGCACAGAGAGCGACAGTGATGATGAAGATGATAATGATGAACCAAAAATGTCTCCTCCGATGATGGTTCCATTGGCAGATGCATTGAACCATATTACCAAAAACAACGCCAAGCTCACCTTTGGCACTGAGGCCCTGAAAATGGTGACCACAAGAGCCATCAATAAGGTTCCGTATTATAGTTTTTACTTTCATTTAATATCAGCCAATATTCAGTGCATAGTAGACCATTTGTTATTGGGGCGGAGAATTTGATATTGAAGGGAGAGAGATATGGTGGAGGGCAAGGAGGAGGGAGAGAGAGAAAAGGGGCTGAGCATGCTAATTTGGAGCAATCCTGGATACCTCATATAGTCTGACAATGTTTGTAATGTTACTGAAGAAAGATTAATTCTCAGGAAAAACAAAATCATCATATCTGAAATCTCTTGCCAAAACCTCTGAAAACGATTCATTCTGAGCTATATCAAGGTATTTTCCGTATTTCAAATTTTAAAGAGAATGAGATCCACTTGTGTGAAGACTTAAAAGTTGAAAGAAAGGCAGCAAATACAAAATCTATGATTTCAATCTAACAGGGAGAAGAAATCTACAACACTTATGGTCAAGTGTCCAATCTTCACCTGATGCACATGTACGGATTTGCCGAACCCTATCCTGACAACACAAATGATGTGGTGAGTCCCAAGAGGCTTATGTCAGGGTTGGCTTTTGTGATGCATCCATCCTTTAAAAACTCAAACAGGCACTCAGTTTAAAAAAACACCGAAAATCTGTGAGGCCACAGCAAGGCTTGAAGCAAAGATTACGAAAGATGGCCATGTACATTTGACCCTGACACGGATTAGGAAAATCGACTAAGCATTTCATTTTCCTTTATCGGTCTTCAAAATGAGATCAACAAATGGTAAAGCCGGATTGCTTGGGGTCAAGCTAAGCATTTTTTCCCATAGAAATCAGGCACAGGGAAAGGGATAAAGAAAAACATCGAGGAAAAAGATCACATAAAGGGACTTCATGGTATGTGGAGTCGATTGTATGAAAAACGCACAGTGCACTCCTAATATCTCGACAGCATTGGGACCGTCGAAATTGCGTCAAGTAAAGGAAAAGGTCGAAATTGGAAATTAATGGTAAAAGAGAAAAAACAAAAAACAGGGGAATGCCCAATAAAAAAAAAACAACGCAGATATCTCCTCTGTTCTTCTAACAGGCAGCATACCGTCGCATGTTTCTTTGATTTCATTTTTTAATTGTGGGGCAAACGTTTGCCGACATCGGCGAGATGCTGTACTTACGTATACACCAAATGCGAAGTATTTTAGTTTTTCTTTTTAACCGCGATCTGGCAGTTCCTTCAGAAAAAGTGATGACACTAATACAGTGTACACATACAGTACGGCAATAATTGACCAAGAAATGTAGGTCAAGGTTTGGTACCAATGACCTCCGAATGTTTGGCGATAAAAACAAAAACAAAACTTTAGTACACGCATCTGTACTTTGACTGTCGTGTGCTTATGTACCACATGCAACATTAGTGGAGTGGACTGTACTTTGATTTGAAGGCTGGCAGTTGCTACTCAGTAACGAATTGTTAGCCACATTGTTTCTGTCATTTTTGCTAATCTACCAAATTCTTGAATTGAGAATGTATATCCTGAATTTCATGTGAGGTTTCATGTCACCTGGTAAAAATTCTCCCACATGAAACACTAAACCTTGATGACCCGGTATATAAACACATGGTGAACTGATCACATGAAGCAGGTTTAGGATTATTTTTAAACAATTCGTTATGGTATGCACTAACTAACACTATGTTTATAACTAAGGTCAAGTGGAAAATTGATTTAAAATCATGTTACAGTAGTAGTCAAACGTAACCAGCTTTTTTTCCCACACTGTTCAGGTGGAAATCCCATCAGTCAGACTACTAGACGCAGCTAAAGAATTCTGTGATCTGAAAGATACGTCTGGGCTGTCCTTGCTGGGAACAAAATGGCAATTTCTGATAGAAATGGTGAGTACTTTATGCCTACACATGCATGTGTTTCAGGTTTTGACTCAACTGTAAAGCATAAATTTACTGTAATGAATATCGGCTCTGGTAAAATGTTGTTAGGTAATAAATCACAGAATATGTAATACCAACTGTTTATGAATACTGAAGGTAGTTTAAAGGGGAGGAGCGGCTAAAAATTCTATTTTCCCTAGTTGTTAATAAATTTCCATAAAATTTGTGGTAATGAATCAGAATGAAAATGTGATTTGAAAAATGTATTCAAATTTTTTTTTTAACTTTGCGGTTGCTATGGTAACGGTGGCCATATTGAATTTTCATTACATTTTTAAATTAATAATTCTGTGAAAACCATCGGCTGCAATGAGCTCAAATTTTGCATACAAGTTAAGAATAGGTATGCAAAGAGAGTTACAACACCATATTTCCAATAACTTTATCCAATTGGTCATATTCCAACGTTGAAGTAGTAGGTTTCATTTTTATCTGACAACACAGTTTTCAAATTACTCTGTCTGAAAAAATATCACATATGACCCAAATCGGCCGTTGTAACATCAAAGTATATATATTCAATGACACGTGTGCAAATTTTGAGGGCAATCGGTTTGCTAGTTATGGAGAAATTAAGAACTGAAATTGTGAAAATGCGTTAAAACCAAAGGGCCCTAAGGGCTTTCTAATTGCTCTAGCTCGCAAAAAATATCACAAGTAACCCAAATTGGCCATTGTAATATCAAAGAACATACATCCAAGTACATATGTGCAAAATTTGGGGGCTATCTGTCTGCTAGTTATGGAGAAATTGAGAATTGAAATTGTTTCCCAATTTTGTCTAGATCTAGTCCCAGTGGTCAATATTTTGAGCCGCTCCTCCCCTTAAAAGCATTTGGATCTTTCACAAGAAATGGTATCTCTTTATTTATGTCTATTGTACATCAATTTACTGAATTGTTTAATACTGCACAAATGACCAGTCCTCACTTTGTATGTATACGACACGTATTTTCTTCCCCTACAGGATGTTGTAGACAAAGATGACATTTTTGTCCTGGGGAAGGATGGCATCATAACAGATGATCCTTGTGTACAGACACTCAAAGTAAGTGACGTGGTGACCTATTAACCTGCGTCTCGGATAAGGATGAAAAACTTGGAGGACCCCTGTGCAATTTGTGCCCATTAAAGATACCTTGACAGATGGAAATTCAAAAGTGCAGGTTAAACAGGCTGATGCCCGGGCAAAATTTAAAGAAGCCAAACTTGTCCGTACTACTCCAGTTGTAACTGGGATGTAATGACACTAAGGCAAATTGGATAAGTTTGAAGAACTTGAGTGAATAATCAGATGTCAAATGGTAAAGATGGCAAATGTAATCAGTGTGGAGCCTTCCCATCTTTACTGTTTATAGTGTTGGAATGATCATTTATTTTTGGATCCTTTGTTGGCATAGTAACCATGTGACTGTTAACTGTAGAGGTGTGTCTGTTTCAAAGATCTTAAAATAGTATTAACCTAGATTCCCTGGTGAGGTCACGTGACCGTACCTCAACGCTTTCGGCCATTGAGGTCAGAAACAACTCTTCCGGTTACCCTGGTTTACTTTTTCTCTCTCTCTCTCTCTGTGTCTTGTCCCTGTGGTTGCTTTTTTCGTCTCTCTCCCTCTCCTCTACATGTCTGTCTCCCCTATCTTCTCTCTCTTTCTCTCTCTCTCTCTCTCCCTCTCTCTCTCTCTCTCTCTCTCTCTCTCTCTCTCTCTGTCTTTTTTGGGGGGGGGGGGGAGGGGGGTGTCTGTCACAGGTGGTTGGAGGCTGCTGTTGACGTAGCAAATTATGATTTTATGTAGCCATTATCATGCTTGCGCCTTATCCCCCCCCCCCCCCTCACACACTCACATGCTACTAGTGAGTGTCTGCCCATGCACTTGAGCTTCTGCTGGATCTTGATATCCGTCTGTTTATTCTATTAGAGGGGGGGGGGGGGGTGAGGTTGTCGATTACTTTCATTTTTTCTGATATTGTAGCTGATTTGAGGTCTTTATTTTAGGAGGTTCGCTGCCCTTGGCATTTACACCTCACTTTACTTGTTTTATTATTTCTTGTTCTGGCGGGGGGGGGGGGGGGGGGGGGAGATGATATGGATAAATTTTAATCTATTAATTTCAATTTTGCCCGGGCAGCGGCCTTTCGGCCTGCTCTTTACGATTTCCAACTGCCAAGGTATCTTTAACATGCGCAACGTGCACACGAGCCCTCCGAATTTTTTCGTCCTTATCCGAGAAGACTAGGTACTCGATCCTACCCCCCAATAGGACCAGGGACTTGAAAATATGAGAAAAATCCAATTTCCAAGAACTACTCGATCCTACCCCCCAATAGGACCAGGGACTTGAAAATATGAGAAAAATCCACTTTCCAACATGCCTGCACTGCCCGGGTTTAGAACCCGGGACCCTTGGCATGAGAGGCGAGCACCTTGCCTCTAGACCACCTTCATCATCATTGCCTTTCTCACCCTGGATCAGGGTATAGGCCACCAACAAACACTTTCCATCCCTCTCTATCATGGGCCAGCCTCTTTACATTATTCCAAGTCTTTCCGCTTCGTTGCACATCATTTTCTCTGGCTCTTCTCCACGTTCCGCGCGGCCTTCCTCTTGATCTCTTGCCCTGGGGATTCCAATCCAATACCTTCTTCGTGATGCTGTTTCCTGGCCTCCTGAGAGTGTGGCCGATCCATCTCCATCGCCTCCTACCAATTTCCTCTCTGACTGGGCTCTGTCTTGTTCTTTTCCATACAATTTCATTGCTGACCTTGTCTGTCCATCTGATCTTAAGTAGCTTCCTCAAACATCTGTTGATGAAAACTTGGATTCTCTTTATGCAGGCCTGGGATGCATTCCAAGTCTCACATCCATACAACAGGACTAACTTCACGTTCGAGTTGAATATCCTCAGCTTTGTTTTTAGAGATATATCCTTGGTTCTCCAAATCTTGCTTAAGGACGTAAAAGCTGCCTGTGCCTTTCCAATTCGTGCTTTGACTTCTGCCTCTGTTCCTCCCTTATTGTCAATGATACTACCAAGATAGCAAAAGGACTCTACATCTTCCAGTGGTTGATCTCCTACTCTGACTTGTGCGCTTGGGGGTGCAACAATTTTTAGGACCTTCGACTTCGCAGGATGTATCCTCAATCCAATAGATTCTGAAATTTTGTTTAGAGCTGTAGTCTTTGCTTGCATCTGGTCGTGTGTGTGCGACAATAGTGCCAAGTCATCTGCAAAATCTAGATCGTCCAGCTGTGTCCATGGGGTCCATTGTATGCCATTTCTTCCTCCACTGGTGGTTTCTTTCATAAGCCAATCAATCACCAGGACAAACAGAAATGGGGACAGCAAACAACCCTGCCTAACACCAGTCTTGATATCAAAGCTGTCAGTAAGCTCACCATCGTGTACGACTCTGCAACTTGTCCCCTCGTACATGCTCTTGATAAGGTTCACCATCTTCTCTGGGATTCCATAATGTCTCAATATTCTCCACAGTGTTTCTCTATCGATGCTATCAAAGGCCTTCTCGTAGTCAAGGAAGTTCACTATCAGTTGGGAGTTCCACTCTAGCGACTGCTCTACTATGATTCTCAGCGTGGCGATCTGGTCGGTGGTTGATCGATTACTCCTGAAACCAGCTTGCTCCTCACGAAGTTTTGGGTCTGTTGCATTCTGTATTCGCTTGAGAATAATCCGGTTGAAAACCTTTCCTGGGATGGAGAGAAGTGTGATTCCTCTGTAGTTACTACAATTGCTGAGGTCCCCTTTTTTTGGAAGCTTCACGAGGTGTCCTTCCTTCCAGTCCTTTGGAAACTTGCCTCCGATCCAAATCCTCGAGAATAGCGAGTGCAGACCCTCTGCAGCCCCAGCAGCATCTGCCTTCAGCGCCTCTGGTGGGATCTGATCTGGTCCAGCTGCCTTGCCTCGATTTAACTGCTTTATGGCATCATTAATCTCTGCTTTAGTCGGAGGGTCGCAACTGATCGGTAAATCATTTCTTGCGGGTAGAATGTCGGGTGGGTTGCTTGGTGGAGGTCTGTTCAAGAGGCTGTTAAAATGTTCTATCCATCTTTTTGCCTGAGCTTCCTTTCCAAAAATAGCCTTCCTGTTGTAATCCTTGACAGGAACTTCAGGTTTTCCATATTTTCCAGCAAGAGTCTTTGTAGTCTGGTAGAGGATCCTCATGTGTCCTCCTGTTGCTGCCTTCTCTGCTTTCTCTGCTAACATTCCTATGAACTCCTCTTTGTCTTTTTTAATTGATTTTTTGACCTCTTTAGCTGATGCTCGGTACTCTTCCTGGTTACCAACTCTTGAGCTTCTTGTACGACTTGCATTTACCTGTTCTTTTAGGTCTCTTCTTATCCTTATCAAGTCCAGTGATTTTTGACTGATCCATTCCTTGTGTTCCACTTTCTTTTCCCCAAGAACATCCTGGCATGTCGATGTAAATACTCCTTTTACCTTAGCCCAGTGAGTCTCCAAATCTACTGTCTCTTCGAGGTCAACAAGGGGTTTGAATCTATTCCTCAGTGTCAGCTGGAACTCTTCCTTCTTGTCTCCATCCAGAAGGCTCACTTGAAACTTTCTCCTCTTTGTTCCTGCTCTGGTACCTTGTTTCTTGAGGCGGAGTTTGAGTCTTGCCAGCAGCATGTGATGGTCAGATCCAACATCAGCTCCTCTCTGTACTATGACATCCTCCAGTGAGCGTCTGAATCGTCGGGTGATGCAAAAGTGGTCAATCTGGTTTTCAGTTACTCCATCCGGTGAAATCCAAGTGGCCTTATGGATCCTCTTGTGTGGGAATACTGAACCTCCAATCACATAGCTGTTAAATGCGCAGAAACTTGCAAACCGCTCTCCGTTCTCATTCATTTGTCCCAAACCATTGCACCCCATAATGTCCTCATACCCTGTATTGTCCTGTCCTATCTTGGCATTGGCGTCTCCCATTATAATGTTCACATCTTTTCTTGGCAATGTGTCAACTATTTCCTGAAGCTGGTTGTAGAAATCGTCCTTGTCCTCATCGGTTGCTTCATTTGTTGGGGCGTATATCTGCACAATGTTCATGTTGATGTTCTTGTTCTTTGTAGTAAATGATGCCAATATAATTCTCCTTCCGTAGGGTTCCCATCCCCTCAGTGACCTCTGGGCGTGCTTGCTCAAGATGATCGCTACTCCTTCTGTATGCTTTTTGTCCTCCCTTCCAGAATACAAAATCTTTTCCCCAGAATTAAGTTGTTTCAGTCCGGACTCTAGACCACCTTGTCCCCCTACAATTTTGTAGCTGTTATGGTGGTACGTCTTATAATACCCCTCTCTCCCTCTCTCTCTCTCTCTCTCTCTCCCTCTCTCTCTCTCTCTCTCTCTAACACACACGTTGAAGTAAGAATTTGCGAGTCTATCGGTCCAAGCTTCTGAGTTTCTTCTTCTAGACCTCCTTATACATGTATTAAAAACAATTGTAGGCCTACAATGTTCTCTTATTCTAGAATCTCTGACATTTTCCTGATTGTTGTAGCACTCAAGATCTACTTTTCTCGACAACGTAAAACAACATGCTAGGCTTACTATGTACTACATCGTAGGCCTACTATCAAATTCGAGGCAAACGGTTTGTGTTTCCTATGGTAAACAGTAGCGTTGCTAGGCCGCCGCTTGGACAGCTTGACCTCAACCCGCCATTGTTTTCGCTCTCCACGCCCGGGACGCCGCGAGCTGGTTCTCGCAGGGCGACTAGGTAATCTAGGTTAATACTATTTTAACATCTTTGGTCTGTTTTCAGTGTTGCTCGCTGAGCAGAAATAGGCACTAAGTTGTAATTTCTTACGGTTAATATAATTTTGTAGAATTAAAAAGTGTGTGATTGTAAAAGTTGTAGGGGATCCTTTTGTTTGAATATTTGTGGATACGAATAATCCTACAAATTAAAGTTCTGTCCTCTCTGATGAAAGAGGAATATTCTTTCACAATTTGTCTTGATTGTTATAAATTTCATGTCATAAATCTAAATGTGGGATGGTATTCTAACAGGTTCTGTGTATGTCAGAAGCAGAATTTGAGGATCACAAAGAGGAGGAAGGTTGGAGCGATGCAGAAAGTGACTCTTCCTTGTCAGGAGAATCCAGGTTGAGCTTTGGTAAGTTGTTGAATCATGTATGGAGCAGTTCAAATATTTTAAACTTTACTCCTGTCCAGAAGTCTTGGTCATGTAACGGACAGAAATGACCGTATGAAATTCTGACATCTTCAATCATGAGGTGGGAAACAAACAAACATTAACGGAGACTATTGAAGGATTTGGATGAATAAATTAATTTCAATTCGTTTATCAAAGCCATACCAAACTGTGTATCATCTCTTTAGAAGTTTCTCCACTTTGTTAACCCAAGTCAGGACTTAAGAACAAAATGGGTGGATTAAGTTTCAGTCATCAGCTACACACCTTACAGGGAGGCAGTGTGATTATCTGGGGATCTGCTTTTTTGGTGTAATTTTAAAAAAAAAAGTTATGATAGCATTGGCAGTTCAACAGAAGGCAGCAAAACTCAACAGCATAACAAGGGACTGAAATAGTGAGTTCAGTTAAACTGTTTTGAACAAGTATGAAAACATTTTTTTTTTTTTTTTTTGTGGTTGGCAGTAAGAGTTACATATAAATTGACCATGTCCAAAATTTACATGACACAGTTTTTAATTTCCCAGAAATCCCAGCTACCCAGTTGCCAGTTAATTCGTCTTCAGTAATAGATAAATTAGCCTACTCAGGGATGGAACCAGGCCACAAAAAAATTTCCTTAACTCATACTGCAAGGGTACGTCATGCAGAAGTATTCTCAAAAGGACGTTAACAATATAGAAGACGAATAGAAAGGCCCAAACTAGATCTTGATCTATGTCACAATTCATCCTGAATAAAACTGAAAAATGACAAAGGTACAATTTTTGCAAAACGTGATTGTGACATACACTGCACTGACAAGGTGTCTTTATGCTATATTCAGATTAAGCATTTGAATGAAATAAAAATGTGTCGACAACTTAAAAACTATTGTCTTGCAATTTCATCCCATTGTTTTCATATGAAAATCCAACAGAAAATCACTTCTGAGTTCCAAAAACAAACACAATCATATTCATTATTTCATCATG
Organism: Onchidella celtica; assembly: GCA_963931925.1. Taxonomy (NCBI): domain Eukaryota; kingdom Metazoa; phylum Mollusca; class Gastropoda; order Systellommatophora; family Onchidiidae; genus Onchidella; species Onchidella celtica. Next base: position 20,799,884 of record OZ007576.1, on the reverse strand, counting down.
TTACCTCTCCTTCCCGTGTGTCAAGAACAGATTTAATTCATAAATGTTTCCACCGACTAAATTTTTGTGAGAGAGCAGTGAGTAATTTTTACAAACGTAATTATTGTGCGAGCCAGCATAAGTTGGTCTCGTAAACAATTTGTTTTGAACAGTTTTTTTCCTAAAAGATAGACAGAAGGTGTGGGGAAGGATAGACGGACAGCGTAGGTGTGCATGGCTGAGCACTTTTTATATCTCGTGTTTTGAACTAGGTTTAGTAAAGAGGGAAGGGGTGAGTAGGAATTAAATGTTATTGAGACGTCTGTTGACGTACAGAAAATACCGTGATCCAGAGTAAAAGCTCGGGGTTTTGAACAAGTTAAGAATTTATTGCTATAAAATTACATTTTATTGTCTTGAGTGATTCGACCTCTGATGTCGACCCAAGGTCGTTGCGTAGGGCTGTTACTTAAAATAACTCAGTTCGGCAGCTGAGCTAGAAGTGGTTGCACCAATCACAATCCAGGAATTAGACGGTAAGCTGCAGATGCAGTCCAGTATTTAAGGCCATACAGAACTTAGTTCTGGGCCACATGTAGACAATCCATTTACGAGGTGGACGGCGAGCTCTCAGCCAGATGAGAAGTCATAGAGACGCAGCGATTGAGCTGATATGTACAGTGATGGAGCATTGTCAGAAATCTACGCTGCTGAGCCCAAGCCTACTTGTTTGAGCATTAAACCCACAGCGCTAATATCAACAGCCCTCACATTGTGAGGGCCGAATGGTGAGCTAAAGATTTTAATTCCATGCTGAATTTACAGCCACCTACACATGTAGACTGTTGACCAGTACTGCCAGACCACATGCATTTCCCGCGACCACGTGTGAACTACACCAGAGCGCGCCTGGCAGAGACGCTATATAAATATGTTTTAGTATGAAGAGAGATAGAACTTTAAACCTTACAGGATCCGTCGCCCTCGGGCGCGGATTCTTTTGAATGTAAATTTATTGTGACTTAGATAACTTCATATTACATTGCCTTAAGTACTTCATAGTTGCTCCTCAGCTTAGCTGAGCATTTTCAGTTGCTATTGTATTCGTTATCTATTGTATATTTTATCTTTGAATTTGTTAGATATATAAACTTTGCAGTCTGTTACTCAAATTGATTTATTTAGTTTTTAGAGTGAAAGTTGTTTAATTGTTGTTTTTTTTTTGTGCTCGTGTGATTGGGAAGCGGACCTCTTGATCTATATTCCCCAAAATCCCGATCCGCGACACCGTGCGCTGTTGGTGTTACTGTTATCACTCAAGCGAAAAGGAAAAGAATTGAACTGATGTAACATGTGCTAGACCTATACAATGAAGAGTCTGCAAGATGAAGGCCAGAAGTTTCTGGTAATCGATATTTTCTGTCAACCGTCTTTTAATGCCCTTTTTGCACTTTAACTCTTTAGTTTTGCTGGAAATCGTGAACTATATATCGACAACATGTGGACGGACGATGGTGGGGGAAAAAAAAGAAGCTATTCCAGAACCAGTCCCATCCCTGCTAATTTTTGACAGCCATAGGCTTAACTCCAAAATAATCTCATTTAGTCATTTCATTCATTTTTTTTTTTCCCTCACAGCCAAACTTCCTCAGGTAGACGCCAGGTGGAAACAGCTGTTACAAAGGTATGAAAACTAAACTTACTTCAGTTTTAACCCATAACATAGACCTAACCAACATTTTGAGAAATCTCAAACACTTTTGGTAATCGAGGCACTATTCTGCATTTCAGAATTATCGTGTATTCTCCCACTTTTAGTTGTTACACATTGTATATTATGTGATTTCTAGCTGTTTTATGTAGCTTTTGGACAGTCAAGTTCCTTCCTTTCATTGGCTGAGAGTGAATGCTGTCATTACAATACAAACTTATCTCTGAAAAGGATGGAAATAATGAGTCAGTGCCCTTGCCTGGCTATAGCTTCGGTGGTGTGATTCTTTGAACAAGTGGACTGCTGCCAACATGTGTGCACAGATTCTGAGATTACCTTGAGAAAAATTCTTTTTGCTTTAGAGTGAGTGTTGCATTTTATGCAATTTGTATTCGTTCTAAGATGGTGCTTTCTTTAACTTTCCCTACGGTACAACGCACACTGCGTCACATGCTTCCCTAGCGGCAGCCCGTACAATGCAGTCTGCATTGTGACGTTGTAAAGGTATTCCTTGGCCACTATAATGGAAAATTTTAACATCCCATGACGTTGAATCTTAAAGATGGAATTCTTGGTAAAGCTTCCTTTGTCCTAGAGTGTCCAGCGATACCACATGTGCGATAAATTTATAGTTTGGACAGCTGTTGTGTAATAAGGCGATCTTTGTTTACAAATGGTCAGTACACTATGGCAAATAACCCCAGGAAGTTCTCCGTCCAGACATAACGTAGGGAAAGAGTTCAAGGACACTAAATATTCAGTGGAAACATTCACATTCCATGTGAAAGACCTGACCTGGATAGATTTACAAGAATACATACAAAGAGATGTTCCATAAGACTAAGAGTTGCTGCATTAATTAAATTGAGTCTGCATGACATTTCAGTTGAATGTTCATGTGTTTGTCACTTTATGTGAAGGGCTGTTTGGTGAAAGTGTGAGAAAGCATTAATTTTGTCTGTTCCTTTCTCAGGATGGGAGAACTGCATTTGAAAAACTACACCAGCACATTAGAAGATGATGAAGAAAGAATGAAATTACCATCCACGCTGTCGTCTAGAGAGAAATATGCACTTTTCATTGCTCATGGACAGAAGAAATTAGTCAGACTATTGCTGGATGCATGTTCTTGACAAATAAAAGTACTTAAATTGTAAAATTTTCCAGGTTCTGAATTGTTTTATTAACCTGTCACATCATGTTGAAAATATAGTAGTGCCTTGTTGAAAATAATGTTGTCTTGGAGCGCCTCCTACTTCAGGAAAATTCCAGAGTTTGTACACATTAGTGTACACGATGGGGACACCGTGGTCTAGAGGCAAGGTGCCTGCCTCTCATGCTGAAAGTGACGGGTTCAAATCCCGGTCGGTCCGGGCGTGTTGGAATTTTGGGATTTTTCTTATTTATTTTCTTGTCCTTGTCTCCTAGTTTTATCATCAAATTTATCGTCACCTCTAATACAACAAATTGGAGCAAACATTAATGGTCATTTCAACAAGTTATATTTTGCTGCTTGATACTTTACATGTGGAAAATAACAAATGCAAGTTGTGTAATTTAAAGTTGAGAAGACACTGCATTGGAGATTAAAATGGAAATGTATGATGTACAGATGTATCAATTAATATCACAATCGTATGGTTGGTACTGTTTGCATAATTTGTTTTGAGATAAAATATTATATTTTTTTGTGATCACTGGGCTAAGTGATTCTGTAAACGCTTTCTTCTTAAATCAGTTCATACATTTATATCTGCATCACAGTCACACCCTTGCATTGGTAACTGATATGGCAAAGGAGTAAAATAAAATTTAAAAGTTTAATGCATGTATGCGTACAGTGTATTTTGAAAGAGCTAGCATTATAGAAATTGGTCTTGAAACATGAAATTTTTTTAATATTGACTACTTTGGTGTGTAAATTATGGGTGAATAATAGTGTCAATTCTGTTAAATCTTCTAACAAATTTTCGTTCAATTGGTGAAATGCTCTTGCCCCCCACCACCAAAAATTCTGCCTTCCTCTCATCTTACTCAACTCACTTTCTTACGCAATGACAGTTGTGGTAAAATTAAATCTTGCTTCTGTGACTTTCTTAACTTTACCACGACCTCTGCAGTTCCAAATTCATTGTTTTTTTTTCACATTAATAATATCAGAAGTTTGCCTGTTTGATAGTGCAGAGCATTTGTTTCCTGAAAGAAGTTGTGACAATTTTACGACAACCACAGATAGTAATTTTATTAACAGTTATGGCGTTCTGCAATTTGTTTGACAAATTCAGTGTCAAATATGGCTTGATTAATAAAAATTGATTAGATATTCTTCATTTTGTTGCAAAACCATTCTCCCAAATTTCATACATCTGTTTATGAAAAAAGGTTCTGTGAATTTTTTAAAATACCCTTAAAATTAAAATGGCTGGTACTGGGCCCTCGGGGCGACCATCCCCAACCCAGCGCGTCCACAGGTGGCGGATAGTGGAACGACCTCTAGATATAGGGGCCAGCTGCGAATAGCCCATAAGCAGTCGCGGACCAACTGGCGGTGGTTCCAGAGGGTGAGGCAGGATCACTAACTGGGAAAAGTGACTCCCTAAAAAATACCCCAGGTGCTCGGTGACAGAACCATCAAGCGAATCGAGGCGCTTTAACCTCCTCCCTGGGCAGATGGGGCTCATAGCTTGGGAAAGCAGCCCGTCTAGGAGAAGGAAAACTCTGACTCCAAACCTCCGCTGCCTTGCGGAACAGGTCACGGACGACCAAAGGCTATGGAAGCACATCCAGAAAGAAAAGCACGCAGAAGACGGAGATGTTGGACCGCAAGGTGCAAATAGTTTGGAAAGGTGTCACAACCGAACCCAAAAACGCAACATCACGCAATTCACTTCGATATGTCAGACAAGGAGTATCAGAATGATAGATGTGGTGCTTTGCCTGTGAAGTCCCGCCAGGCAGGTGAAGTGCCGGGCTCTATGCCTCGAAGGAGCCCACCCCCAACTACTGGTGGTCCCTCGACCTCAACTTGGGGAACCGGGAGTCGAGCAAAGAGGAAAAAGAAAGCAACTGGCCACAAAGGTACACCCATAGCAGAGCAGGAAAGAAAACAAGGCAACGTTTTGAAAATACTACAATGGAATGCTGACGGAATATACAATAAAAAGACGGCACTCACATACAAACTTCACAATGAAAAAATACAGATTGCATGTCTCCAAGAAACTCATCTCACGAGCAACAGCAGATTTAACATCAGAGGATACCAATGCTTCAGACAAGACCGAGAAACCAGACCCAAAGGTGGCATCATCATTCTGGTCCACAACAGCATTGCAGCCAGTGAAATAAAGCTGGACACTCAACAAGGAACAGAAATCATTGGAGCTAAGATCTGTACACCCAACCAAGAAATCCTCATATATAATGTCTACTGCCCTCCTGACAGAGATCTTTCCCTTTATAACATTCAGGTGCCAGAACTCAACTGTGTAAAAGTCGGAGACTTCAATAGCCATTCTCAGAGTTGGGGCTACAACCACCTAGATCCCAGAGGTGAATACGTTGAGGACTGGCAGGCTGATTGCAACCTTCAACTCCTAAATACCCCGGAGGATCCTGACTCCTTCTATTCAAGAAGATGGCTTACCACCACAACCCCTGACCTAGCCTTTACGACCAGTGATTTGCACCCATGCACAACAAGAGAAGTCCAAAATCAACTGGCGGGAAGTGATCATAGACCAATCTTGATCACTGTAAATGATAGCACCCCCCCAGGAAACAGTAATACAGCTCCGAGATGGAACTACAAACGGGCAGATTGGGAGAAATTTGCCAGCTTAACCAACCAGTACACCGCATCCATCAACTGCAAGTCAAGCAAGATCAAAACATCAAGTCAGCTATTCACAGAAGCCATCTACAGAGCAGCAAAGGAAACAATACCAAGAGGCGCAAGGAAAGAATACATTCCATACTGGTCAGAAGAACTAGAAGATCTGCACAACCAAGTCAGCCAAGCAAGAGATACAGCAGAAAATGATCCTTCAATAGAAAACAACATCAAACTCAAAGCACTCACAGCAAAACTAAGAAGGAACACACTGGCTGAAATAAGAAACAGTTGGCATGAAAAAACAGAGAGTCTGAACTTTGAGAAGGATGGGTCCAAACTATGGAAGCTAACAAAGTCCCTCAACAAAGAACCCAACAGATATGCCCCGATAACTATTGAAAAAGAAGGCAACCTCCTATCTGGAAAGACAGCTGCACAAGAACTCTTGAAACAGTTCCAGTCTGTTGGCAACGCAGATGTAGACGATGATAAAGAACAGGAAGTACAAGCAAACATACAGGACTTGGAAGACAGCCAACCAGAACAGCCAGAGGAGAACACAATGACCAGCTCACTCACCATGGAGGAACTGAACACTGCCCTCCAGAAACTGAAACCAAAACAAGCCCCTGGTCCAGACGAAGTAACAAATGATATGTTAATTCACCTTGGACAGAATGCTAAGAAGAAACTGCTGGCCCTCTTCAACTCCAGTTGGAAATATGGCAGGATTCCTGGAACCTGGAAAAAAGCCACACTCATCCCAATTCACAAGCCAGGCAAGCCAAGAAATAGAGTGGATAGCTACCTCCCAATCAGCCTTACAAGCTGCCTGTGTAAGGTAATGGAGAGGATCATAAACAGTAGACTAACCTGGTTCATCGAGAAGGAAAGGCTCATCATGGACGAACAAGCCGGTTTCAGAAAATGTAGATCAACAGAGGACCAGATAACCTACATATCATAAGTCGTAGAAGACGGTTTCCAGGAAAAGAAAGTGACCATCGCAGTATGGGTAGATATGGAGAAAGCCTTCGACCGCGTATGGAAGAATGGTCTCCTTAAACTCCTGAAAGCGAAAGTGTCCAACCGGATGTACCAGTGGATAAAACAATACATCACCGACAGGAAAGCAAAAGTAAGGTTACAAGGTAAACAAAGTAGCACTGCACAACTGAAACATGGAGTCCCTCAGGGAGGAGTGATATCCCCCACATTCTTCAACCTCTTCATGAATGACATAAAAGAAATTCTAACTCCAAGAGTGAAAGCAGTAATGTATGCTGATGACCTGGCACTACTCTGTTCGGAGACAAGCCTTGGCACAGCTCAGATGCGTCTTCAGTCTACCCTAAACAACCTACAACAATGGACAACAACATGGAACATGAAGCTGAATGCCAAGAAAACAACTCACACAGTCTTTAGTCTCTCCACCAGAATGCAGGCACCTAAACTCAAAATCAACAACGAGCTTCTCATCAAAGATGACTCACCCTCATACCTCGGAGTCACATTTGACCAACGACTGACATGGAAAGCCCATCTGGAAAAGACCCAAACGCCCATCTGGAAAAGTCCCAAACTAAAGCAATGCAGCGGATTGCGCTCCTAAAAAAGTTGGCAGGCACAGACTGGGGATGCAGCACAAAACATACTCAAGAAAACCTACACCGGATACATACGTCCGGTTCTGGAGTATGGTATCTCAGCATGGGGAGCAGCAGCAAAGAGCAATTTCCAGAGAGTGGAACGCATCCAAAACCAGAGCCTTCGAATTATCACCGGGGGAATGAAATCCACACCTATTGTAGAGATGGAGAGCATCACTGGTTTACAACCACTGGAGGACAAAAAATGGAAAACTAACCTCACAGCTAACAAAGTTTCAAAACCTTCGAAATCACCCTATGAATGATAGAGTAAAGAAACCAACAAAAAGCAGACTAAAAAGAACCAGCTTTATAAAATCAGCTAGACAACAGTTAATCAACCTTAAAATCCCACCCATAGATGAAGACGAGGACCTTACAGAGGTTGACTGCTGCCCTCCATGGGAAAGACAACACTTTCCCCTAATCAAAGACACCATTTACGGCATCACCTCCAAGACCAATCAGTCCACGGCAGAGCTGCAATCACTCACACAGGAAATGCTGGACAGCTCCTATCCACAAAACAGCTGGATCCGGGTATTCACGGACGGGTCAGCACAAGAAGCCGTAAGAGATGGAGGAGGTGGTGTATATATCCAATGGACTAATGGGGAAGAATCAGAACTATCAGTACCCACAGGGAAATATTCTACCAACTACAGAGCTGAAACAGAAGCCATACTAGAAGCTGCGCTAAACTTACAAAACCGAGACATATACAACAAAAAAATAGTTATTCTCACAGATGCTAGGTCAGTCCTGCAGGCCCTTCAAAGTTCACATGATTATCATCAAAACAAACTCACTTCTGCCTTAGTGCAGTTATGCCACACAGCAAGCAACGTGGTTCTCCAGTGGATCCCTGGTCACTGTAACATCATCGGAAATGATAAGGCAGACACTCTGGCAAAAAATGGCGCAAACTTCCCCCAAGACAGAGAAAACATAACAGTCTCAGAAGCTAAAAGTCACATTAAGGCAGCCTTGAAATCCAAGTGGAAACAAAGTCATCCAAGCCATGTAACAGACGATGCGATACACTTGCTCAGCAGAAAGGAGCAAACTATCATTTTTAGGCTGAGAACAGGACATAACAGACTCCAGCAGCACCTTTACAAAAAATTCAGGGTTGGAGAAACTGAGACATGCCCATGTGGAAACTGCCCAGAGAATGCAGAACATGTCCTCCAACAATGCTCCCTATACAGAGAACAGAGGGAAAACAGCTGGCCCCGAGGTGCGGCACTACACACCAAGCTATATGGGACAGCAGAGGAACTCAGGAGCACAGCATCCTTCATAAAGGCTACCGGCCTCCTGATATAAATAGTCTGACACGAAGAACGCAGAAGAAGAAGAAGAAATGGCTGGTAGTGAGTTAAAAGGTATGCTAGCACAACATGAAATACACCAACAATTTTCTTTTTCTGAAAATGATAAACAAAACCATGTTTCCACAATGTTGATTTTATTTACAGAGCATGACAATATTATCAGTAGACAAAGCAAAACTTGTTTCAATGGTAATTGGTATAAAGCATGACAAATTCTTCAATCACATGACAGTCAATACACTGAAATGGTTGCAATGAATAATAAAATCTCTTTAGTTTCTCCAAAATGATCAACTGCCACTAGCTTTAGGTTCACTCTACTTTTGAATGCCATTATAGTATTGCCTTTCTTCTGCAAGCAATAAATATAATGCCTCTTCTCCTCTAAACAACTTGACAGTATGATAATTGATATCTGTGACAGCCATAGAATTTTGCCCAAAATAAATGTATAATGTAAATGTGCACAGCCAGAGCTGTTCATTTTTTTCTTCTTTTTCATTAAGAGGACATCAAAACTAAATGATTACCAACCTATCTCCCCAGTCTCCAGCAGTAAGCAGTTCACATTAATTTGGCACCCTAAACTGCCTTCCTTTTTGTATTGACTTAATTTAAAACATTGTGAAACATACTGTTATAATAACTAAGTATGATGGCAATGAATTATTTGTATGAAAATAAAAATATGGTGACCTTGAAGAATTTTTTAAAATTTTAATTAACTCAGTTCTGTAACTGAATTTCCCGATCTGCTACAGTAATTTAAAATTTATTTAAAAATCAAGAGTATGTGAAGCAGATGTAACAACCTCACATGGTCAAACATAATATCAGAACAATTCAGAGACTCTCCCAACAGTAAATGGTTTCATCCTCCGGGCCTTTCCATCATGTACAACTTTTTGTGATCAACAAGGAAAATAAACAGCAACATATCTGATTGAAGAATAAATACTTATCCTCTAACATTCCGTTCAGTGATGCTCCCACTGTTTGGGAGGAACTATTCCTTAATTTTTATCCCTACATGTTTTGCATAATTTTATTCAACATCATGCATGCACCCGAAAATGTCGCCCAATTCCGAAAGATGACACCTGGGCAAGAAATCTTTTTTTAGATCTGTAATAAAACATGGACAGGAAAAGCTAGGAATGTTTGACCGTAATATGTCATGTGAAAAAGATCAGGATTACGTTTTAAAAATTGTCCTCGTTGAGCATATTAAGAATATGTACCCACAATTTCATTCACCCATCGCAAAGTATGTTTTCAATGATGAATTTAGGTGATAAGCGCAAGTTTTCAAGGTTTTTAGATAGTCTCAGAGTTCTGTAAATCTTTCAATTCGCTCTTATTTATATATATTTTATTGCCAAATGGTTAAGTTAACATAGTGCCTGAAGTTTGAACATTTGTGTCCAATTCAGTAGCTCTACAGCCAAATACTTCAACAAGTAAAAAGGTCAGTGGACCGGGATGGAAAATAAGTGCCACTCCCGGCCAGTACTGCACTACTGACGAATGAATGAAATCAGTGCTCACTGAAATCACTGTTACCTGCAACTCTGAGATGAACGCACAAGTTACATACAACACAGACCACCACTCTCTTTCATTTTCTTTTTAACTTATTTTATGACATTTTAAGGAAAGCTACCTCACTGTCATAAAAATGGTCAAAATATTTACAAATTAATCGTCACATTTGACAGTTTTGGGACATAACTGAAACAATCTCAATATGCAAACACCACCACTGAACAAAAATATTTGAAAATCATTACAAAGGAACATCAGGACCTTTAAACCTGTACTTTCACAATACAAAAATACCTCCCTCTATCATTTTACCGGATGTGATGTGTCCCTTGCTTTCTCGTGGGCATGTACCACTAGACTAACCCATGTTGGTAAGCTCTTTGATAACAAAACAAGCAGTGCATTCATGAAACCCAAATAAGTTGTTTCATATAGACAAAGTTGTGAAAGAAAGAGTTACCACTAATTTTGGACTCAATCTTACTACACTTACAAAGAATAGGGTAAACCAAAAAAGGACATTTCCAATTGATCGCAAGATCATTCAAGCCAGGGCCATTACACTTTAAGTGCATTGTAATTATGGTCTTGGGACTTAACATTAAAATGCAGAAGTGAATGAATAGCAGTCCAATCGATGCGACAGGAGTTCTGGCAACTGCCTAAAGAGTTCCACAAGTTTTGTTCAGCATAAAACTTCAGAAGTTTATAATAGTATGGCTCAATTAACATCATTGAATTAAGTTTGTAAAATGGGACATGTAGGTATTTGTGACAAATAGTGCCACTGTATAAACAAAACAAAATACTTTTCTCCAGCTGTTTTTGAGTTTTCAATACTGTTTGCAGTGGACCTTGGGTGAAAGTTAAATCAAATTGTTTTTCTTGAAAACATTTGTCCAAAAAAGAAAAAATCCTACACCCAACATAAACATGTGCCAGTATTCTTCGAAACAGGTGAAACAAATTACCAGCAGGACACAAAAACTACAGTTAAAATTTTGGCCACGCCAGATTTTTTCAGCTAACTTTCACCCATGTGTGCAAATGTGAACCAGCATTCTTAAAAAAAAATAAATATGAGTGGGTGTCTTTTCCTGCCTGTTCACATTAATGCAATATGGTTTTATTTCAGATGAATATATTACCAATGGATAAATCACTTCAGCATTGGTAACGTATAAGATATCGCAACAAAACAAAACTTTTATGTTGCCTCACAGCACCGGAAACAAAATTATACTGATGCTGTACGTATGGAAGCAAAGCCTTCCACCCTGTGTGCAGGTCACTAACTCAAACAATGCAAAAAATACTACATTTATATGATGTGACTGGTATAGACTTCTACTTAATTCATAAAACACAGCCAAGAATAATACAAGATGGTCACTCTTTCGCATCTCCTCCTTGTTCAGTGGCTGGATCCCCTGGCTTCTCTGCCTTGGTTTCTGTTCCAGTAACTTTTAAATCTTTCAACTGACCAGTTAGCTCATCTGTCTCTTCATCTTTTCCTGATCCAGCCTCACCAGCATCTTTGGCACTCGTTTCATCCTTTTTGCCTTCATCATCTTTCTTTTCTGCATCTGTTTCACCATCTTCAGATAAAGACAAAGTGATTTAAGAAACCTAATTCTCTCAACTACGGCAAAACACAAAAATAACACAGGAAAAAAAAAACATGAAAACACAACACAACAGCAGGTCAATTTTCATTATTTTAAAACTTCCCGAGAAAGAAAATTATGAACCAGCAAATAAAAACCTCAAATACAAAAAAAAAAAAAAAAAAAAAAAAGAACAAAAATGACCCTTCCTTTGGGGCATAATGTGTTTTCAATAAAAACATTTCCTTTAACAAGTAAGCTGCATTCATTTACAGAGCAAATGATACAGTAAATTTGCTGATATACCCACAAAATGTCATGTTTTCTACTTTTAGAACAAGCATGATAGTATGCAAGGTCTAACAATAAACATTAAAACATCTGTTAGACTGCACGTCAAAAACAAAGAAATAATGCTATTAAAAAAACAAAACAAAGGAGTTTCTTACAGGGATGCCAGCGGACTGAATGATTTTTAACTGAAAAATTGCGCGGAGGAAATGCGACCGTCAAAGGCGGGAGCCCTGCTAGGGGGGTCTGGGGGCATGCCCCCCCAGAAAATTTTTTTTTTAAAGCTTTAAAATAAAGCAATCTGAGGGTATTTTAAGCTAAAAAAAATGCATCAATGACCACAGGTGTTTTGTACATTAAATTTATAGCATGCTAGCAATGAGCAACAAGTTTTAAAAAACCCAATGATAATGATTTAAACATTTGTTGGGAGCAATATATATCTATATAGCTATTTTAATCTGTCATTAATTATTGTATAAGAAAGAAAAAGAGAGAGAGAGAAAGAGAGAGAGGAGAGAGAGAGAGAGAGGGGGGGGGGGGGGAGTAAATCTTACCTCAGTCAGTACTTGTGGAGGCATAAAGAATGGGAAGGTTTATGGTTGTATTGTGTCTATTTCTTAAAGAAGAAAGCCCTAATGTCTTTAGTACAGGGCTTCTTCAGAGATAGTTGTCTTTTTTTAGAATTTCCTGATTCAGGTAATGTGGCAGAAACCAAACTGGTGATGCTGGTTGATGTGGTATTGGAATCAATGGAAGCTGTGGTTGTTCCGTTGTTCTCACAGGAAGCCAATGAGAGCTCAGTTGCAGGGGTGGATACCTTTTCTTGAATTGACACTTTATTGATAGTTGCTGATGTAGACACATGAGATTGAGTAGAACTTGAGGCAATAGCTGATGCAGCTAGATGAGAAGCATTGGTTATAATGGTAGCTGTTGTGGCTAAATGAGAAGCAGTGGTGGTGGCAATAGCTGGTGTAATGACAGTAACATCAGTATCAGGACTTGCAGAAGAATCTCTACTTGTTGATGGCTGTTGTGCTTTTTGTGGAATTTTGAATCCCTGCATAACTGACTTTTTTTCTTTTAATGAAGACTGGAATCTTGAGTATGCTGTTTGTATGTGATAAATCAAACTTGGGTCCACAGGTGAATACACAACATCTGGTCTGTGGAAAACTTGAATTGACTTCTTGTTCATAGCCAGGAGCCAATACTTAACTTTTAGATGAGCCTCATAGGTTGGAGTAGACATCCTATTTGAAGTTGAAGTCAGAATGTTGTTCATTAAGGAAAAACTTGATTCCACCTTGGGTCCAGTAAAAATGCTCAAACAAGCATAAACAACAGGTTTCAAAACAGCAAACTCTTGATTTCTCAGGACATCGTCCCACCAAATGTCCAGTGTGGATTCCTGGCAATTTATTTTTGAAACATGCAAATTGGAAGCAGCTTTCAAAAAATCATCTTTGTTGCTGTCTTTGACAAGTGTGGGGGAAAAGGACACAAGGGACTGCAAACCATTTGCCGCTACACTGTGGCCATGTAAAGCAGGGTCAAGGGTCGACACGAGTCTTAATAATTTGTTTCGGTGAGGCAGTTTTTCAAGCATGTATTCTGCTGTGGTCTGGTAAGCTTCTTGTACATTCTTTATGAATTTTTTCTTTGACACATAGCCCTGTAACAGAGATTTAACTTCATGTCCACAAAAGATGTTACTTAATGGAAGGTGGTTTTCTTTTCTTGTTGGTTGTACTTTGTTTAAATTTGTTGTGCTGTTGATGTGCTCATGTTTTAAAAAATTTGCCAAAAATCCTTTCACAAGAGCTTCCATTTGGTCGTGCAACTTATGTACTTGGGGACTTTTCTGTTGAAACACCATCATGAACTCCTTGAATTTAGGAAAAATACAGGAGATTAAATTGGAAACTAAAAGTGTACTCTGACGTCCAGAAAAAATTTTGTTTACAATTCTTTGCTTCCTGGCACGGCCCAGAGGTGTTAGTCCTTTTCCTTTCAGTCTTCGTAGAATTGAAAATACCTTCAGGCGGTTAGTTTTCCCAGTCCCAGCCAATACAGTCTCCAGCAGCTTTGAATGAACCTTTTTTTCCTCTACACTAAGCCATGTATAGTAAAAAACGGTCAACGGCCTCAACAGTTGTAGAAACCTTTGTGTAGACTCAAGTAAAGACATCCAGCGGTGTGTTGCTCGTTCCATAGGGATGACACCAGAAATACCTAACAGCTCGCATAGGTCTAACAAGTCTTGTCTTAGATCAGCACTAAGATCAAAGTCTCTGAAGAGGTCATCCAATAGCTTTGACAACTTGTCGCATCCATCCACCGAATTGGCAAATTTTTTTGCAATATTATGAATGTGATGGCACACATCCCCATCAATGTCTAAAAGATGAGGTGCCACTTCCTTCATTTTGGCCAAAAATCCATTATGAACTCCCCTCATATATGCTGCTGAGTCGGTGAGTATGGAAACAAGATTATTAAGAGAAATGTCATCTTGTCGAAACTTTTCCATGACTGCTTCAAATACAGTTTCTGCATTCACTGTTGTCATTTCTATGGCACAGTATAGATATGTAACACTTCTGTGCAAATCTTCGGAGAAAAAACAAAACAATACATTCAAAATCCTTTTCTTATTACCCTTAGACGTCGATTCATCAATGTTCAATGAAAAGGGTTTGCATTTCATCTCTTGAACAAGGCATTTATGTTCAACAGTTGTAAGGCCATGAATTAGTTTATAATTCACTGTGGATCGATGCATCTGCAACTTTTGTAGTGCTGCATTGTCACGACTAAGTTCCCTACACAGTTCAATTAAATGCGGCGCCATTGTTGCTGAAAGAGTGTTCCGAAATGAAGCTACAGATCAACGCTTCTTGGTGGCTTATTCGGCTTGTTAGACTGACAGGTTTAGGGGGCAATGAAGAGGTCGAATCAGTAGAAGAAGAAAGTTTTTCAGTCGTTTTGCTTCGAGTAGCTGTGAAGGTTGCTGGAAGTGAACCAGTCTGAATCTTTTGTTTCTTTGCTTCAATGTGCCCAGCACCTTGTGAATGTTGGACAAGGGCCTTTTTACCATTCTTTGCATAGTTGATTGCGCTCTGGTAATATTCACACCATGCGAATCCGTTTTCACGATGTTTCAGGACGTAAGAGTTGAAACACTCCCCGTTAGCGTCGATTTCGTTGTTTGAGAGCCACTTCGCAGAAAATTTATTTTTGGGGGCATCTGGTCCTACATCGAATCTCTGACCCGTCTTACAATCTATTACATCTCTAACAACTGGAGCCGGCTGCCGCTTACATTTTTGTTTCTTCTCCATTGCTAATCACTTTGATCAAGAATTCAATCCAAGCTAGATCTAGATCTATCTAGATTCTAGTACTACCGGTATATCTACACATGAGGTGAAGAAAAAACGTGGATAGATTCTTTCAAAGAAAACACAGACAGGTTTGCCAACTGCTCTGGACCTCTGAGGCCAAATCCTTTGCCAAAAAGGCCATATTAAAAAGGGCGAAAAAAAAAAAAAAAGATCAAAACGACGACTCTAAAATTAAAGTAAAATGTAGTACGATCCAAAGATCAGGTTTTCATGCTTCTAAGCGACAGATGGCACGAAACACCTTTTTTTTAATGGAAATAATTGCAACTTCACATGTCTTTAAAGGGGCCATATTCGTCAACTTTGGACGTGAAAATGCCACTCCGGCATTCCGACTAAGACAACAAATGATAACAGTGTTGTACCAATATCCGTTGGAGACAATACTGCGGGTATCGACTGCCCAGTTTGTACACTGATGTTTCCTCCAAAGATGGTCCATTGGCTATACGTACGGTCTAACGAGATATAGACAGAGATATAGACACGCGATATCATCCTGATTTCCCAAATCCTTTATTGGTGAAATTAAAGCGGATTTTAGACATGAAACGGAAAAAAATCACCAGACTTTTGCTGACCATATAGTCCGTAATTGGTATCGTGGATTTTCAGAAATACCTACCCAAGAATTGCCCATCGCTGCTTGGAAAGACAATTTTGTAAACATCCGTGCCTGGCGCATGCCCATAATAGGCTGATCTAAAAATAGGTGGTTTTTCTTTCGTATTGCCCGGTGTCGCACCAATTTTCGCCGTATTTTTCTAAATTTTTCCTTTTTTTGTAACGGAATTTTTTTTCAGGACAAAATTAACGGAAAAAACGGAAAATAACGGAAGACTGGCATCCCTGTTCTTAGTTACAGATTCTCTGACAGATCAGCAATAAAACCAGCTGCTACGGGCAAATTATAGAAATACTTACTGCTTATCACTTTCTTTGTTTCAAGGACTTTCTTCATCTCTGTTGCTGATTCTTCAAACACTGTTTTAAACTTCTGAGCATCTGTCAAACAGAAAAAGCCCGCAGAAATACAAACATGAGGTTTCTCATGAAGTTTTGAAACAAAAACAAACAAAAAAAAACCAATAAAAATTAATTTATTACATTTCCTTTCGATGCTTGAGACAAAACAACATTTTTCACCAGACTATTTTCAAAGCTGACATGCACTGACAGTTCTTGTCTTATACTGGAATGACTGTAGCTTTTTTCCTTGAATCTTTAAAATTTTTAAACACATGGGAGTTGATTTTATATCAATGATGGATATCCGAAAACTTTCTTCTAGGCCAATAGCCAGTTTGAGAATTTACGGTCTGACACCAAAATAAGTTTTATACTACAGTAAGCTTACCACAGCTGAAAATTCAAAATCTTTAACAACAATCTGTTTCTCTTTAACAGAGAAAATTAAATGCCTACTTACTTTCAGCATTAGCAAATCTGATGGCAAGAACCTCTTCTTTGGCTTCCTCATCAGCATACTCTGCAGTTGTGGACCACACCCATGCTCGGTCACTGCCACAGTTTGGCTTCAGCTCCATTGTAGGATAGACTGGAAAAAGTTACAATAAGAAAATTTTATAACTCTATTGTTAGACTTCAGAATTACCCAAAAAATACTTTTCTGGAAAATTACAAATTTCCACTGCATGACAAGTCATCAAGTGGCACAGAAAAAAACACATGGTGCGTCAGTTGGTGGTCATCATGGTGGTCCTTCGTATTCAGGGAGGACATATCTACACAGCCATCTGTGCATAGCGAGATTGCTCCTTAGTCCAAGTAAAGACTTGCAGAATAGCAGTTAGTACATATTAGATAAAATTTATACTGAATTCAGAAGTGCATATTAGATCAAACTTATACTGAATTCATACATAGTTGTACTCCTTGTCCACTGATGCAACTATGGACCATATAAATTATGGAAATGTTAGCAATTCAAAAGTTTGACTGTTGACAAAATTATTGTGTGCTTAGAAGCAATTTATTCTAAAAATTTAAGACAAGACAAGGCAGTGAACTGGAAACATAAAATATCTCTTTAAAATGTTATAATATGATGACTGTAACTAAAGTATTGCAAAGGAAACTGCCCATAAATCACACATGGACTCAATGTTGCATCCAGATGCATTTGTCGTGAGGTGGGCAGAACCAGGCAATGCCTAAATCATCATCTGTGATTGCAGTTACATTGCACACAATTCTATTTATCTTTCTATAAGATCCAGAAAACAGCATTTACAAAAACAATATGAGGGTGGGAAAAAATCCAAAATGGGAGCACTGTCTAGGCCCGCATCTAATCATCTCCTCAGAATGACAAGGTTCTATCTCCACTTTTTGGCTGAACTGAGTTACACACTACTTCTAGTTCTAGTTCTACGGGCCTTCTCCATCGTGTGTCAAAGTATCAAGCAGGTTTGGTGTGCTGCAAGTTGTAAGTATTACTAAAAAAGAATTTGTTCTAAAAGCTATATCACATGAAACTTCAAGCTCTGATTTCTCAAAAGTTGACAGAAGGGAGTTAGAACCTTGTCCTTCTAACGGAATGTAATGGTGATTCAGAAACCACTGAAATGAAAAGAAGTGTTCAATAACCCAAACAAAGCTACAGTTTTGGTGTTTATTATGACAATGTATACAGCATCTTGGTGATCAATCTGAACTTACTGTAATGATTGGCACATATTTTGAGTGTTTTGTCACGCCTCATGAGAATGCGTATCAGACCAGACTGTTTGTGCTTCAGGATCTTGCAGTCTCCAGTGCCACGTTCCTTCCACTCTTTAGGTTCTGCCTCATGATCATAGCGGAACAACTTTGCTCTCCTAGTCATGAGAAAAGAAGTCAATTGTTGACAACATTCACAAACTTGAAATTAATCCAGTATCACTGTACCTTAAAATTAAAAATATTTTTTAAACCTCAGAAAATCTGTGAGGTTAAAGCTGGGATCAGAACAAAGTTAAAATACGGCAAAAACAAAAGAAAACAACCTGTATGTAACAACTTTCTCTTCTCTGGTTTTTTCTACACTTTACCATCAGCGCCATCACATCAATATGAGTTGTTCTTCCCTTCTTCTGCAAAAGCACCTTGGCCCCCAAAATGTGATAGTGCACCCTTCTCATTTAAGTCATCCTGCCGGCCTCAAGAGGCATCAGCCCCAACACAATTTCTAGGGTCATAACTTTTGTACTTGAGAAGTCATAACTGAAAAGTAGGTATGATGCATGACTCCCTTAAAACATTTCAGAACAATCACTGAGGCCGATTCACAATCACATTGTGTAATCCAAACAAAACATGCATCATACTGAAATTTATGGTTCACACCAAGTTCAAGTAAATTATATTGTAAAAATTTCCCAAACTCACAAGCTCAACAGGATTTCCTCATCCTCCTCTAAAGTTTTTGTTTCCACCAAAGAAAGTTTAACAATTGGTTCAAAATGGATTTCTGGGGATTCTGGTGCAGTCTCATCGTGTTCCTGTGAATGTCATAGAATGTTCTGATTTACTGCATACATGACATGAACCATGACTAAATTATCTTGAAACATTGTGGAATATATGCACAAAAAATGCAGCTCTTTTGTAGTCACAGTAACGTCTGCCACAAAAGGCAAAATTAAAGTTTTTACAGTGTTGTTAATGAGGACAGATTTTATCATGCACTACTGCTCCTATCGAGACTTGATTTAAATTTACTAATTTTAGCGGTTAATTTGGATTTATAATTGCTACTATAAAAATTAGATAACTTTATTTGTTTATTTTGTGTTGGACGTTACAAGATGACAAACATTGAAAAGTAATGTAATTCCCCATTTTTAAGCAAGTATTTAACGGTTAAATACAGTTGACAATACAATGGACATAATACTTCAGTTTGCATTGATAGCCAAGATAATTTGGATGGGACTACAAAAATTAGATGACTTTATTTCTTTATTTTGTGTTGGACGTTACAGGATGACAAACCATGAAAAGTAATGTAATTCCCAATTCTTAAGCAAATATTTACTTGTTAAATATACAGTGACCATACAATGGACATAATTGATTAATACTTTAGTTAGCAATGGCAGCCAAGATAATTTGGATTTATTATTGGGACTACAAAAATTAGATGACTTTATTTCTTTATTTTGTGCTGGACGTTACAGGATGTCAAACCATGAAAATTAATGTAAATCCCCATTTTTAAGCAAGTATGGAATTGTTAAATATACAGTGACAATACAATGGACATAGTACTTCAGTTACCATTGACAGCCAAGATAATTTGAATTTAATTCCAGTAAAATCAAGGATAATGCCATCATAATTATAGAAACTCTAGTGATGGTGGCCATTCACAGTGCCAGATTTCTCATTTTTCATCCTTTGTTCGTTGCTGGGACTGGGAAAATGCATTTTTAGGGAACATGTTGCAAATAAACTTATCAGAGCAAGAATCAGACAAAAAAGAGACCAAAAAAATGTTGGTCATTACAAACAGATAGAGGAACGTGTCGGACGTTACTATTAAATATAGTGTGACGACAAAAATTTCAATTTCTCTGGAGATTTGTTGTTGCATTTCTTCATCTTGAAAACACCACCCTGTGCTCCCCATATGAGAAGGACTACATACAAACTACAAAAGACCTGTTTAGATGGACTGGGAAAATGAAATGACTGTATCCTTGCAATGTGGCTGGACATTACGGTGTGACTACAAAATACATGATTTCTCAAACTTTCTTTGTGAAGCCTTTGCAGCTGAAAACTGACCAGAAAGGCAACAATTCCCATTATTTGAAGGATAACATGTTATTGGAACACATGGTTAACCTGCTATTACATTGAGGTATTTCACAGTAGGCTCTTATTTTTTTCATTAAAAGCGTGACACCACAAGTAACGTCTAGCCACTTTTTTTTAAACTAGCAATTATTACTTTCTAAGCCCATGCAGAAACTTTTTTTGTTCAGTATTGTCATCTTGAGTTATCACTCTAAACAAAACATACCTGCCAGAATCCACAGATAAAGCAAAATACCCTTTTATTTTGGTTTTTCTGAGGTCCCATACAATGTGTCCATTTTGAAAATGTAAAAAATCAATCATTTTCCAAAATCAAATTCAAATTCGAAGAAAACGAGAGAAACAACTGTGATCATCTTGCTCATGCAGGTTGTTGGATCAATTTTGAATAACCATACACAAAGAAAACACAAATCGGAGCAAAAATGACTGAAATAACACAATCACAAAAAGGCATTGGTGAAAAAGAGAGCTTTTTGGCATTGAAACATATATGGTATCAATGCTATATAGAGTAACAGAGGCAAATTTCAATTATCAGTTAATAGTATAGTTAACAAAATTGTCATCAGAAAAAGAACACAAAACACTTCACATGTATAATGAGCGGTTGCAGCAGCTTTTGTTCTGCCAGATGAATATTATTTTCAGAATATGGAAACATTTCTTTAAAAAGTTTGTAAGACTCTTCACAAACAGCCCATGCTAGGCTGTTATTTAAGACAAACATGTGTCATGACTTCTGTATGAACACTTGTCTCATGACCCAGTAAAGTAGATCTACTACATGTATTAATTATCTCCCTTTCACGGTTTCAGTTTAACAGTATGTGCTGTTGATTCGCATTGCCCATGGCCTCCATTGCTGACATAAGTGTCACCTTCGGGCCTCACACAAAACGTTGTTTGTCCCATTAATTGGACTAATCGATGGAAACTTCTTCAGTATGTTCTCAGTTGTACCGCTACCGACATGTCAGTGATATTGATACTGGAGAAAAATCTGTGGGGGGGCCACTTTAGATCTAGGCCTTTCTTAACGAAACTTCCAAAGCATCCATCATCAAGTTAGTAAAATGATTTGAGTAGCCTTACACCTTGAACTGGTAAAGCGGGCATGCTTGTTCTAGATTCTACAGAATGTGTAACACATCAAATACCAGTCTGCAGAACACACTCCACGTTCATATTACACCAGAACCAACCGACCCAAAACTTCCAAAATGAAAGCATCCATCATCAATCAAGAATGTTGGTGTACCATTACTGGCTCCTGAAGCATTAATACTTGTGAAGGCATAATTTGCACACCAAGTCAGCCACCATGACCATAACACACTCACACACATTCACTCATAAAGCACATGAAACCAGCCAGACTTAACAGGACACACTCTGTCGAAGGACCCACTGACCCTTTGCCTACTTGCAAGTTTGTGTTATTTGTTATTGTGCTGACCAGCACGATGAACACTGGAAGTGGTGGAAGCGATTAGACCGAAAACTGTGAATCGACAAGAACACAAGAACAGGCCCACCGTAACATGACAGTATGCTAATGGGTGACAGTCACAGAATGCTAAAAACAGACACAACTACATCTAGATATAATACGGCCGATCTCTCCCATTCACAAGTTTTGCTTTTTTTTTTTTTCAATTGTAATGTGCCCAGGTTTTTTGTTGCTTTTTGTTCTCCATTAAAAATGATGGGAGGAGTACCATATATGAGTTACATGACTTTAGTCGGGCACCTATTTCATCTTCTGAGTGTTAATCGCCGAGTCTCGCATTTACTAAATTAACTATAAAAACATCCATCTAGAGGACTCGCAAGGGGGAGGGGTGCGGCTCCCCTGCAATCCCCCCGCTCACGGACGCTCCTAGTCACGTCCTTGTAATATCCCTATCATGTAACTCAGATATAATATGGAAATCCTCCCAAAATGACTTCTGGTGTCCCTGTCTACACCCAAATAGGCCCATTGCGAACGACGTCAGAGTGTTTTTGTTTTGTACTTCCGACACCTAAAATGGCGGGTGGATCAGCTGACGAGTGTAACTTCGAGATATATCTAAGCGGTTAAATAAAATGCCTGCTGGTTGCATTGCAGTTGTCTGTTATGACAGGGGTGGAAAGGAATAAGGATGGATCCAAGCTGGTCAGATTCCCTACCATCCGTGCAAAACAAGGGAAAGGAAGTGAAAGAATTGACCGAACGTCTCCCATGTCGTGAACACACGTGTCATTGTTTACTGTAGTGAACTTTTTTTAGCTCGCCTCTGATTGGTTCGCGACACCTTAAGTGCTCACAGTGCAAATCAGCTAACGAATCAAAATCAGTGCTACCATCGCCATGGTTATGCGTGGGTCCTGACAACTAAAATGGCTGTTATCCGCAATTAGGCCTATTGGGGATGGTCACATAAATTATAAAATACATTATGGTAGGTCTGGGTGAGTAAAAATTACATCCTACACTGTCCGCCGCAATTTTTAAGCCTATTGTTGACCTTGATTGGGCCTAACATGAAATGGAATTGGAGAGTTGCACATCAGCTTAAAAAAAACAAAAACATTTGAAAAAGTCAACGCTTTCGAGGTTAGGCCTCTAGATAGAATCTAGGTCTGGAAGCTTTGGGAAACCGGCATTAAAGACTACTCAAAATCAAATCTCTATCATCTCTATCTGCTTTAAATACGCTACAGCATCTCCCTTTCAACCGCTTAGACTTACAGAGCTCTCTTAGTAGCTACATGTAGGCCTATTTAGTAGGTGTGGGTTGTGGATGTTATCACTTCGTCATCATCCGCTTTACATGACCATGACATTTCAATTTCAATGTTTAGGCTAAATTTGTTTCTGGTGATACATACAGATTTTAGATCCACAGTGTGTGGTTTTGCCTAACGGCTTTCAGCTCTACATTACTTTCAAATCGAAGGTGGAGAGGCAATCTAGATCTAGATCTAGAGTCTAGGTAATTTGAATTTTTTATCCATGTTGATTGTTGTCGTAGATCTAGAATCTAGATCTAGACTCTAGATCTAAATAGCCCTGCCTTCTACTTCTGACTTCTGGTTGATCATCATGTTTCTGACATAACAAAATTACACAATCACCGGACATTAATGCCCGTACTCCTGTCCTACGGTAAATTCGAAGGTGAAGATTGGTGCTCCACAGACGTACAATTAGTTGCCTATTCCATTTTATATTTTCACTTCAGAATGCCCATATCAGTTGTTGACGATACGAAATACGTACGTCGAAGATGTCGCTTGACAAACATCAATTAAATACTATTGCAAAACGCTCCGTTGCGAAATACATTGCCCCTGAGAAATTCAAGATTATCTATTCTATGAGCACTGAAAAAATAATGTCATATACCTTAACATCAGTCATGATTGTCATCGATGGTATACACAATTTTCGTCAGCTTCCTTCTCAAAGATTTTGCCTTATCAAAACTGCATTCAATTTCCGGTGACTGAAAGATCCACAAGCATCCGACAAATCACGGAAACAATGCTAACATCGGCATTTATTTTCGGTTATTTTAGGAATCTTGGTAAGAGCGCGGGTAATTTACTCAAGAGTCCTAGGTAGGGGAAATTACTCTGGTACAGGTTACGTGTTTCCTAGTTTCACTTTCACTAAAAATGAATGAAGCGAAGGTCATGAACTGAAACACGAATCTTTTTTACTATAATCACGACAGCTGATTAAACGCCCCCAAAGATTGGGCTGTGGCAACGATAGCGTCATGGCCAAAAATAATGATGGCGCGGACATCAAATTTAAAGAGTACGATATCTTCAGAGATTCACACGTTAGATACCTTGGTAAGTTTTTTTTTCAATGCCACTACCAGGCACAAGTGGCCAGTTGAGCAGGTCTGAAGGTTGTCGTAATCCGTATCTCGCCTTTGTTATTATGTCACACCCACATCACACCCACACTCAATTCTACTTCTTATACTGCCCAGCTAGACTATATCCGTCAACATTATCGGCGGATACTGCCCAGCTTTATCCATCAATATTATAGGCGGATAGGCTACTTGGGACTGGGTTTATCCGGCAACACTATCGGCAGATCTTGGGCCGCCAACAGTATTAGCGGATAAAGCTCGGGTTTATCCGCAGATATTGGTGTTGACTAATGACAAACAACAACAACAACAAACACACAAGCAAACTGGATTTATTCCTAATGTTGTTGGATTGCAAAAAAATAATTACCAAACAGATTGATTACTGATATTATAGTGATAAAAAAGAAAAAAAAAAAATCTACCCGGCTGAGAATCGAACCACTGTCCCCCGATCGACAGGTGTAGATACAAATACCTTTTTGTTATTGGATTTAAAAAAAAAAAAAAAGATTGATGCCTAATATTATAATAAAAAGACTTATTTAAACAAAAAAAAGAGGCCTACCGTGCTGAGAATCGAACCACGGCCACTTGCCTGACAGGCAGAGATGCTAACAACTACGCTACTGAGAACCCTGAACAATTGCAAGGAAAGTCTTACTAAAATAGCATGACCAAACCAAGAAGTAAACCCATATCAACGGATTAGACCTGAACCTTCGCATGCCATGTATCCATTAAAATCAATAAAATTCCAAGTCTCTCCAATTTCAATATCGTTATCAACACTCACCCAATGTGAACGTTGATCGCTTCAGGATGTACGGAACAAGGGAGGAAGATGGAGAAAGGGTTAGAATCAGAGGAGATGACTGGTAAATACAGAATTTATGTTGACGGATAAAAAAAATCCTAGGGGAAATTTTATCCGACAATATCGACGGATAAACACTTCGTTCTTGGAAAGAGTTCCGTGTGTCTGGACAATTTTATTTATAAAATCTCTATCCCTAATAAATCTAAATCATTTCTGAACCCTGTCCCTTACCTCGTCCTTATTGTTAATGCTAAACCTAATCCCTTGTCCCAAACCCAACCCCCTTAAAGAATTGTACATAAGAATTTAAAGTGATTGAAATGTACGGAACTCTTTCCCATTAAGGAGATGCTGGGTATGACAGTGACACAGGTGACCAACCCAAAGAAATCTATATCATTAGCCTACATGGCCCTACAAACTAATGAAGGAAAGACTGACATGGTGGTGAAGTTGTGATATGTATAGACCCGCATTTGTATTTCAAGCCTACTGCTGGGATCACAAAAATGCTGATGAAAATAGGAGGAGTTAAGACATGTTACAAAATAATAACATGTTTTATGTTATTGGGTGTCATCTTTAAAGATATGAAAAGAGGTCCATGCATCCTGAGGTTTAAGGTACATCCTGACCACCCAGTCAGGATTTCCTGAACCTGTCCCTAACCCTGACCTTTTGATCTCATCCCTAACCGTAAACCTTTCTTTTGTAGTTTAAAGGGCAAGGGGTGGGGTTGGTTAGGGATCAGGACAAGTTTAAGGTACATCTTGACTGGTTGGTCAGGTTGGAAGGTACAAAATCTTTCCTGAGAAGAAGTATGTATAATATTGCAATATATGTGTCTGTCTTTCTGCAGTTTAACTTATTCACTGCAATACAACACAGACTGCATTGTGCAGTTGCATATTAACCCCCGATACAAGGTTGCTCCCATTAACAGATGATTTCCAAATGAACTTTACACTAACTCCTTTCCAACTTATTGTAAGCTGCTGAGGACTGTGCCTTACACTGAAGTTTATTTTCTCTCTGTGTTGTTGAGCGCAGAAAATGCGGTGATAGCATGTAGTGAGTTGTGTTTACAGTTTTGACAAAGAGTACCATGGCCAATGAGAGTCACAGTCGGTCTAGATCTAGATTATTTTTGATAGATATAGAGGACAAATATTGGTTTCATGGATATTTAGCTGATCTGCTGTATAAACTTCATGAGTAAACTGCATGTTTATTTACATAGTAAAAAAAACCGTTAAATAAGACTTTCACTCAAACTACCCCATCACGTTTTCAAAAATGTACTGTTGAGTATGTATATTATATATGACTTCTTCATTCAGTTTTGAATGTTTTCATATATGATACAATGGTGTAAAAATTTACATCACTGTGTAAAAGTGAGCTTTTTAAAATTATACATTGAGGCAAAATTTAATTCCGTCAAAACACGGTAAAAATATTCTGTAGTTAATGAGTTAAGGTGCTAATAAACTTTAAATCACTGTCCTTAAACGTAACAAGTAAAATATAAATACTTATTACTTGTCTATGAAATTATATTTTTATCGTTCTCTAAATGAACTCTTAGCACTTCAGATATTTGGGTTTATAATTGTAGCATATCCATTTACGACCAGATGCAGTTTATTAAAATTTCATTCTATCCTGTGTTCGTAGACGATAATTACTAAAGGAACCAAACTTAAGATTAAAGACTGATAGTATGGGCAAATATTTTTGATGTCACTTGTTTTGCCTTCAGTCAGTGTGGCTATGCGGCACACCTCACATGGGCTTACAACATGGGTGGGAGGAATGAAGTGACTAAAATCTGTTTCTCCTTATCAGTGATAGCCACTTGGAATTTGGATACTGATTTCTTCAACTTGACCAATCAAACTTCAAGGTTTCTGTGAGAAGAGAGAAAATGAAAACTTGAAAAAAGAATTGTCGACCAAGTTGGGGCATGAATTTTCAGTGACATCAGGAATATTTCTTTGATATATCAACTTCATACTGATGACCTTCACTTGTGTCTCACAGCTATGCAGTCACGCCATCACTTCAAAATTCAGTTAATATGCAAATATAACTTGACACCTATATCTTCCTCCAATTACAGTCTAGCGGCTAGGAATTACCATATATCTCACCTGTGCTGTATATTGTACTGTCAAATAGGCATGTTAATTTTTCAGGCTATGCTAACGAGGTAGGCGAGTCATTCCGTGTGATCGTACCTGTGTCTGTGGTGAGGTTCAGCTATGTTGTGGCCAGTGCATATGTCGTTGCAGACTCAGCAGACAAAGGCTACAAAATGTTTAAGGTATATATGTTGGAAAAGCATACCATGTATGATGAAAAGCTTTTAACTTTTGTCCAGGGATCAACAACAGTAAAAGTTGCTGTCAATAGCAGATCTATCTCTTCTGACGAGCAGAGGATTTTTGATTTTCCTCACAATTTGGGGAGATGTGAATATCGAGAAAAACTTTAAAATATTTTGTCCTTCTACTGTTCTTGCCTTACATTGCTTTTTTTTTCTTTTAGTCTGAAATAAGAAAAGGATAAAATTTAATATTGTCAGAAATTTTTTGACAAATTTTTTTTTGGTTGTTGCCTGTCTTTAGAAGAAAAAAAAACACACCAAAAAACCCATCCATATAATAAAACTACGAGACCAAGATCTATGTAAATTTAATGTCTATTTTAATGTTAGTGTGTCTTGTTTATTTAAATGTGAATTCAAAATGAACAAAAATTTTGATTTTTCTGAGTGATGTGGATTGAACATTGCTTAAATTATTGTTGTCATAATATCGTGCTTCCGAAAATTCCTGTAGTCAGGAAGAATGATTCAGAGCAGATATGATTTACAAGTGCATAGATAGTTTTAAGAAGTAATGACAACAGATATTAAGTCTGTTTGTGCCTTTGCTTGCAGAAGACTTAATGTTTGGTGTTTGATGGACTCATTCGAAGGCCGTGTGACAGTTGTGTGATGTATATGTACACATACTAGATGTTTTAATGAAATG
The DNA here is from genome assembly GCA_963931925.1 of Onchidella celtica. NCBI lineage: Eukaryota > Metazoa > Mollusca > Gastropoda > Systellommatophora > Onchidiidae > Onchidella > Onchidella celtica. The sequence goes on along the minus strand of OZ007576.1, from coordinate 20,771,957 downwards.
ACGAAACATTAGTGCAATATGTACACATGTAAGAAGAGAAATAAAGCAGTAGTATTTTTCTATGATATGAAGTGCTTGTATTTCTTCACTTGCAAGAAAGTATGAGTCACAATAAAGGCTGTTGTGATTCACATCTCTATGTCATTGCCCCTGTACTGCCTTATTCAGTCTCCACCTCAGTGCATTCCCTGAAAAGATCTTGTAGGGTTTTGTTGGTAAACTTTACAAAGTCTTATCCAACTTTTTAATACTTACTATCAGTGCCCAGAGACTGTTTGGCTTGCCATATTACAGCCTCATCTCGCTCTTTATAAGTGGATCATACTTGGGTGAAAATATCCTCTGTGGTTTTCAATGGAAGTGCCATTTATTCTTCAAACTTTTGTTGATGTGTGGATAACTGTTAACACGACAATTTGCTGTTCCAAAAGTGAGAGGGTCTTGGCAAAAAGTAATTGTTGATATAATCTTGTTGTAGTGCATGTAATAATTAATTAGTTATTAACATTTCTTCTCGTCTTGTACAGAAATTGTCCCCTAATGACGACACACGCTTGAGAAAGACAGGAGTGGCAGCGCTAGATTCCCTTATCTGGCAAGGTTTAGCATCGGTAGCCATTCCTGGATTTACTATTAACAGAATCTGCTGGGCGACACGTCACTTATTGAAACGGATAGAAACCCTACCTGCGCCAGTCAAGTCATGGGGGGTTGTGGCAATGGGTCTCAGTTGCATTCCTTTCATTGTGAAACCAATTGATAGAGGTACAGATAAACTAATGGATGTCACTCTGAGGAGGTTTTATGAGCATTCATAGCATTTTTGGTCTTTCAGCGAGTGGTTTTTTCAACCTAATTATTACATATCCTTTGTAAAGTTTACTTTTAAGCAATAAGCCATTCTTTGTATTATTTGGTTCTAACCCGGTGTGGCGGCAGTTATAATGATGAGTCATTCTCATCCATAAATTAAAAAAGAAAAAAAAGCCCGGTATCTGGACTTCTGTTACAGATGTGGATGTCTGGATCATGGCTTTGGTCAGTGGAAATCGTTTCTTGTCAGCTTTTGACAAAAGAAAAATAATGTCAACAAATAGGTATATTGGATTTAAATATCCTATACGCCTAGAGTTAAGCCAGTCTGAAAAAGTGGATACAGTGGAGAGATCTTTGAAATAATTTCTAGAGTGAAGCTAAGGCCAGTTTCCTTTTCTTATGTTGACTTACTGAAAGAAGAATAGGGAATAAAAATTCACTTTGACAATAGTCACCGATGAGTGAATTGAAGTCTAATTCCTTGGTGTTTCAAAATGTCACAAAGTGTTTTGTTCAGTTTTTCCCCTTTTATGCCTTGCAATTAGCTTTGAATTCTGTGGTTGTTTTTCAGCAATGTAAAGAAATTGGAGGGTTGGACTATTTTCAGCTTCCATGTTTGAGATTTTATTTGCACATTTGTGGAATGTATGTCAGTTCAAACTATTGTAAAACAAAGAAATGGAAGAAGTAATGCTGTATTTTGGCTTGAATAAGTTTGCATTATTTAAATTTTATCTTTGGGTGATCAAAATTACGTATTGACATAAAATATGAGAGCGAAGCAGTAAATTTTGATTTTAGAATTTATAGTAAATTGTCTCTCCTTCATTAAAACAGGAAAAAGATACATGTACATGTATGCTAAAGGTGTAGCATTTTTTAAACATTTTATTTTTTTAGTTGGCTTTGAATTTTCTAGGTTTAAATTATTTTCTGTTGCTTTTTTGTATTTGCATGATGACCCGTTGCTTGAAGAAAAGTTGGATTTGACCAGTCATTCAGTTGCGAAAATCAGCATTGTTATTTTCTTAAAGTGTTTTTTCCAATAGTTTTGAGTCGGATTTCATGACAGTTAAAGTTCTTCATTTTTTTGTAGTGTTCTTAAGTAGATTGGATGGCAGTCTGGCTGTGGGAGAGTTTGAACTTCTTTTGTGTTGAAGATAATTTTTTGGACTTAAGCTGTGTTTTATATTTTGATGTTTGCAGTTGTTTTGCTAGTTCCTGCCAATCAGAAATTCTATGCCAGATTTCTTCTTTTGTTTGACTGCTGCAAATTTTTTTGTAAAACCATGCCAACAGTTTTTAGCATATTCTTAACTGCCTTCCCTGCTTTGCCTGGAACTGTTCCGGGCTGTTTAATCTCGCTATACTGCCATGTGCCCGGAAGTGTTCCAGGCCTAATTCGCATGCATTTCTTGAGTAATCATATGGAGGCAATTCCTGAATTATGATTGTTTTGTATTTCCTAGTTAGTTCCCCTACTTACTTGCATCATTTGCGTATTTTGAAAGTGTGGGATTTCTGGTGTGTAATTTTTTAGATTTGCTTGTTTTGTCCCTTTTTGCACCCGACATATGAGTGGAAATCTGTGTGGCAGGCAAGGCGTTAAATTTTTATCTTATGACGAGTATTTTTATGATGGAATGAATGTTTCCCAATATTCATGATGAAACTGTTCAGTGTTATTTATAGTTACCTCCAAGTGCCAGAATCTTTCATATCATTCTTATCGATGTGTTTCTTTGAGACTGTCCATATATTTATTCCTCTGGGGCCATCGATAAAGTATAGAAGCTTGGAGGTGGGGAAAGGATGTTTGACCCAGAAGTACAAGGTTGGAGAGGGTGGGGTGTTGTGGGGAGTACATGTTATACACTTTTCAGATTTGGTAATGAATTAACAAGTTTGGTTTTGTTTGTTTTTTCAACGAAAAAGGTTGTAGGATTTCGCAAAAATTGAATATAGGAATATAGTCCATACAAATCACATGAAGTTTTGAAAGATCATGTCCTGAACATGGGCATTCACCATTCTGAAAATCCTGTATGCTGGTATAAAGAGGGAAAGGGCAGGGGAGGTTGAGGCCAAGCATATGAAAAGCGGACATAGGGAAAGGAATGGGGTAAAAAAAAAAAAGCCAAAATTTAGCTTACGTACATTATGAATGGCCCCTTTTTGTGAATGTCTGAAGCAATTCCGATCAAGATTTCACTTGTTTGTCTTTTACAAGCAGTCTTTGTTTTGATTGTTCAGTGTTCCATTTTTTTTTAATGGCGAAGAACCTTCAAGCTTTGGAGTCTAGTTGCACAAGTTGGTGAAGTCTAGTTACACTAGTTGGCAAAGTCTAATTACACCACACTAGATGGTGAAGTCTATTTACACTACCGCAGTTGGCAAAGTCTAGTTATGCCACACTAGTAATGATGAAATCTAGTTACACTAGTTTACAAAGTCTAGAATTACACTAGTTGATGAAATCTAGTTACACTGATTTACAAAGTCTAGAATTACACTAGTTGATGAAGTCTAGTTACACCAGTTTGCAAAGCCTAGTTACACCACACTAGTTGGTGAAGCCGAGTTACACTAGTTTGCCCGCACCAGTTGGTGAAGTCTAGTCACTCAAATCAGTGAAGTCTACTTACACTAATTGGTGAAGTCTAGTTACATGAGTTCGTAAATTCTGTTTAGGGTAGTTGGCAAAAATAGTTTCACTAGTCGGCAACATCTAGTTTCAGTAGTCAGCAAAGTCTTGTTATGCTAGTCGCAAAGTCTCGTTACACTGTTTGGCATAGCCTATTTTCACTAGCAAAGTCTAGTAACACTAGTCAGTGAAGTCTAATTTCATTATTGCAGTCTGGTTGTACTATTTTAGTGGTTACACTAGTCAGCAAAATTCTGTCACTCAAGTCTGACAAACATCTATGTTGATATCAAAAGGATGTACATATATAATTGTGTGTTAAGTTGGATGTTTATGATCTCTCAGTTTTATGTGCACAAAGTATTTTAACCAGACCTCAGGCATATCTTAATCATTCAGATTTACCTGCACAAACATTACTGATGGCACAAGTCAGGAATTTTACATTGAAGCATTTTATTTACACATTCTGTCAACTAGATGTGGCAAATAGCAATAATTAATTAGGAGATTAATTTTAATTTAATTTTATCAGAGACTTTGTCTCTGTCTGTAAATTACATTTGATCTATCAGAATAGTACCTGAACATAGCCAAAGGAAATGAACATGAATCCACCAATATTTATTTTCACATTTTATAACTTCAATTTTTTTTATTTTTTTTTTGTAGAGTAGATAAATTTTATTGAAGAAACAGTCTATACAATAAATACTAGATACATGATACCTACTTTTCAATGAATGGTGAAAAATTAAATCTGTGAAATTGTTATTTTATTGCATTAAATATCTTGCATTTTTAAAACTGGGGGAAGGGGAATTACTGGTGATTGTTTAACAATTCTCACAGAGTTATCTCGCTGAAACTTCTGCGATAACTTCTGTTGAAAAATGTTTAGCATTGGCGTAGTACATGTGTTATTAGTAGCGAGTAGACTTATCTATCTTTTATTGTTCAATAAAAAAAATTTTTATGAGGGGCAAACCAGAAGTTTTCCACCTGAATATGAATGAATAGAGATTGAGGGTTGAAACTTTGCACTTTGTGTATTCACTCATATTCAGGTGCAAAACTTTGCATTACCCCTGATATATTACTATATTTGTATTTATATGATATTATTCAAAACTGAATTTCCTGCTGTCATTTTCTCATCCTCGATCTCCTCTCATCTTAGAAACCCAAACACTTGTCCTCTTTTGTGAGATCTGAAAATTGTTCTCCCTTTTTTTTGTTTGTTATGTAGATCCATTGAATTTTTCTCCAACTCGATGTGTTATTACAAGAGTCACTTGGAGAACTTTTAGATTTCATCACTTGGGCTTCCAGCATGCATTTTGTGTGGCTGAGTTTCAACATTCTGTATACTGTAACACTACATCAGTGTGAATGTCTGAGTCAAAACGGAAAGAATTTTACACCGAGTATGCTGCCATGCAAAGGCAGAGCGACATAACTGACAACATGGCCTTTTTTTATTTTATTGTCGCTATGAACTTATTTCACGCACAATTGTTTTATGTCAAGGGCAGATAGACTTACGTGCTACTAAAATAGTAGTTTTTAGTGTGGCAAACTCATAAATAAAAGCATTAGTATAGCCATACTGCACAATTTTTTGTGTGTTTTTCTCAAAACTATGAAATGAGCGTAATGTCGCTCTGCCTTTGCATGGCAGTTTTGTCGAACAAATACCTGGTGTGGCAAGAAACCAGTACACTTGAATGGCGTGTGTAGAATGTAGAGAAAGCTTGAATGGACATGCTTTTCGCATGTTGTAAGGGATTGTTAGAAAGTTTCTATTTCTCCAGTTTCCCAACTGTTGCTGTTACTGATTAGAAAACCAAACTGTGATTTTTTCGCTATTGTCATTACCATGTTAGTTTTGTCCTCATCTTATCCAGTCTAGCCAAAATATTCTCAAACTTAGGTTAATGTCATTTTATGTATTCTATTCCAAATTCCACCACTTCTTAACCTTAAATTTTGTGACTGCCATTGTTTATGAAACAGCCAAATTAGGAAGAAAAACCACATTTGAACTTTCTTTTCTCAGAATTTCCCTGATTTTTGTCAGGTCTGAATTATGTAAACTTGAGTCATGCCTTTGAGCAGATTATATATTTAAATATGTTGCTTAATGCCAGATATAGGCATATATAGCCTAAGCTCCAACACCAAAGCTTTTCACATACATGCATGTCAGAGTTTAATAAGGCCACAACTAAATTTGTAATCAACAAAGTATTATATGGAGAATTATGCGAAAAGAGAACAAATTGAAATTCATATATATGCATGGAAAAGCCAAGAGATATGAAATTTTTTGTCTTTCGATATATATAAAATGTGAAGTGTTAAATATGCTGCAAACTGTTGATGCATATTTACTGATGCCGAAAATATTTATCTTAGATATTGCTTCTATTTGCACGACGATGCTTAGGAAATTTATTACTGTTTTTATATAGAAAGCCTGAGGAATCAGACTGTCATGATTCGGATATTGTTAAAACTCACGCAGAGAGTGAGTTGTTGTTGTTTACCAGGGCCATGAGAAATTGGCTGGTGGCCTTGAACGGTCCTCGCCAAATTATAGTTGGTGAGTAAATAAATGTAAAGTTAAACTGTTAGATTCACGCTTGTGGGTTTTAATGTTCGTGATTAATAAGTAATGGAGTAGGGGTGAAACAATGTGGGGACAGTTGACATTGTTAAGTATGACTAGACAAGTTTTTGCACGTTAACTGGCTGGTAGAATAGTGCAGACGTATTACTACAATTAAAATGGTGGGAGGTTTCGACCTATGAGATAGCTGAACTAATTGGGCCAGCGGACTAGCACGCTGGGTAGTTAGATAGTATATAACATCGTGTAACGTTCAGATTTGGTGAATACAGGCGAGCAGAAGCATCGTGTCGTGAAGTATCTCCGGTCGACCAGTACCTGAACTGTGTGCTTTGAAGACAAGAAGTCCTTGCTAACGGACTGACTGAGCTCTAGAAAGAAAGGTCTGAGTGGGCTGACCTTTGAAAGCCCACGCTGCGCTATTTTGATGTTCGCGCCTCTCAGTAGGCGTGAGCAATGGTAATATATTTTATTTGTTCAAGCATAATAGAGATCGGAGATAGAGAGAGAACTACAGCCTCATAGGAAGACTAAGGAAACCCCAGCTGGCACTCGACCACGAGTGTCCTGTATGATAGATCTATTGCCATAGTATGATTGGAATAATATAGCACATTGTTGATGAATTGAATAGTGATTGTGCATAAAATATAGTCTTTTGGCAACTGCTTAAATTACCTACAAGCCGAAGAGTGCTTCTGTAGGCTTTGAACGTACTGGGCTCTCCTAACATTTAAGCCCATATGATTTATGGAGAGTTTGCCTGGCGACTGGCCAGTGGCGACTCAACTGTCACTTTAAATTGATATCCAGTTTCGTATAATATACCTATTTTCTATTGATTGCAGTACCTCCATAGTTACATGAATATCATTGGTTAAGTTATTAGAGTTTTTGGTTTGAATATATACCTCTATTGTCTTTTGTTTTGTTATTAATATTTATGTAAACTATGGCCTGACCGGCCTGACATATATACGCTCTAGTTATTTAGTACTTTTCTTGTGTGGTTGTGTCCGAGTGTGAGTTAGCTGCCTCTCGTGCAGTCGTAACATCCCCAAGACCCTAACTCTGCTCGTGACATAGACATCAGTGCGTTTCCATGAATTTGAGGCAAAATAATACCAAATTCAAAATTCCACTGTCAAGAAATGGGTTTTTTGGCATATTTTGTTTTCATTAAAGAGATTTTAAAAAATTATGATTCCATGACTTAAGAATCTCTGTGATTACAGTCATTTGTGAGCTGAGAAGATCATATAATTATATCTCTCTTTGAAATCAGGCATAATATTTTAATTTTTGTGATAATTTTTGAGGGTATGATCAATATTTTGTACTTGATATCCAGAAAAAGAAATTTTGTACCATTAGGTTGTGAGCTAGCTGTACTTTAGTCAGTGCATACTGAAAGTAAATTGCTATAGAAAGATACTGCTCAAGAATATTTATAAATATACATTTTTTAAAATTTTGACTGCAGAATTTGAAAAACAAAAGTGTTGGATAGTCATCAGTCTACTAGTTAGGAACAACAATGTATTTATCACTGATGGACAATATTAACACGTGATATGTGAAATATGTTTGTGATATTTTTATCAGCTGATCTGCTTTTAATCATCCCACAATATTGCACAAATTTAAACAAAGAGCAGATATATAATTTATTATATACACTTTAAATTGAATAATCTCATTATCAACACTAACATACACAACAAAAAAAATATTGCAGCTATTAAAAGATTGTATTTATTAAGTGTTTTTATTTGCATTATTGGAAGGAACTTTATATCTTGAAATTTCTGTCTGATATATTTCTCACCCTTTCACAATAAATTTCTTTTGTGCAGCTTTTTTAATACCATGGATCAATGACTTTATTTCAGAGAACAAATTTTTTATTTTTTAACAAGTTCCTTGTGTCATTACACCTCATAATGACGATTACAAGGTTAAATTGAGTATTTACATTTTTTTGCTTGTTTTTTTTGTTTGAAATTGTTAAAGAATAATAAGGTTTTGTCCTGACATATCCTCAAATAACATTGACACTAATCTGTCACATTTTTAGTCTCCGCGACATCTGGGAATACAATCGATGGTTTTGTTGAACTAAAGACTACTTTTTTAATTACTGCTGGGTGCAGAATTTTTCATGAGAATTCATCCTCTTGTTCAAGTGATTTTTTTCCATCTCTTGTTTGTTCATTAAAGATAGTCATTATTTATTTTTTTTTAACCTGCTGTGAACAAAAACCTAGTCAGCATCCCCAAGTCAATCTGATGCACATTTTTGCAGGGTTGGTAAGATTACCGCAGGGGCGGATTCCCAGCATCTGAGCTATGTCAGTGCATGGTAGTATATTACCACATGGGCGGGTTGCCAACACCAGACCAATGTCAAATGCAATATTGTAACCGTTGGTTCTACCATAGGAAAGATGTCATTCCTGTGTGCAAACTTGACATCAGTCCTATATGTGGGATTTACATAGGGGTTCTGGCTGGGAAGGCTACTTTCTAAGATAAAAAAAACCAGTTTTGTCTGTAATATCCACATTAGTTCAAAGTTTCTTTCTTATGCAAATGAAATTATGCAAATAAATTGTTGACAGCCTTGTTTTGCTGAGCACGTTTGTTTTGCTTTGGTGTAAAAGTGGGTGAGTAGCAATGGTGTTATTGTCATTGAATTAGTCTACAATCTAATAACTCACAGAAATTTCCAAACATCATAATGATAATGATGCCCGAGTTTAAAGCACCATAATATACATACATGTATATATTTTCACACATTACACTTTGATTCAAAGTGCAGTAAATACTCAAAACCTTATCAGGTAACAGATATATGTGTATTTCAAAATCGAGTGCAACGAACTTGTGAATATTTGCTAACACTAGATATAGAAAAAATGCCATTCCATTGTGCAATAAACAATGACATTGCGATACATGTAATTCTGTCGTGATTTGGAAGGGGAGGGGTTGAGCCATAAAGTGAGCAGTTTACAAAAATCATCAGATATAATTAAGTTTGCTTGAAAAATATACAGTTAAGTTCAGTGAACTAATCGGTTTTCTCATGAGCATCCTGGAAAGTATTGACCATGTTTAATTCTGAGACATGCTTGACAAAACAGATTCATATGTTCATTGTTGATTTTCTTAACCACAACGATAATCATGGAGCATGAAAATAGGACAAAATTTCCATCACGTGACGTTAACACTAATTTTAAAAATTCACAAAGAAATTGTTAACATGATGGACATATCGAGGGGTATATATAACAGTTACACTCCTTTCAGACAACCAACAACTGACCTGACAGAAGGCCACTTGAAATATACATTATCTATCAATGTTAAAATATGACAGGAAGACCATTGAGTTCCAAAATCAGTTACCATAGGCATCATCTAGTCTATAAGTATAAGTTGTATCCAACAGGTTGTCTAATAATGAATAAAACCTGGCTGCCGAGTGGGCTGTGTATTTCTCTGACATTGTGTCACAAATTTCCCACACAATTTGAACGAAATGTAGAAAAACACCTGTCAAAATTTATACAAGAAATGTCGTTAAAATGTTGACCACCATCCTCCCTTTCAAGATAAAGTACAAGTATGTCTCCTGCTAACACACCGTCAGAAATACAGAAAGGTGTGTTGATATCCGTATACATAGTACATATATCCATAATGAGGAATCCTTGCGTTTAATAAATGGTTGCATTTCGCTATGCATGTACACATGCATAAGAACACGAAAAATCAGCTTTACAACAATGCCATCTGACGTAACCAGCATGACTTTTCACATGGCAATGTAACTGTCTGTTGTGGAAAGCTCTGACAACCAAATCATCTCCTTTGGGTTAAAGCACACTATACAGCGATTGTTCATGTTCGGGTCCATTCCATCAATATCTCTTCTTGGTATAACTGCAAATATTAGTACAGGTATTATCATGCAGATCAAACATGGACTTCATAAATGTTCCAACATAATCTTATGTTGCCTGGCTATCTCAGACATCAGGTTTTGGGTCGGGGTCCGCAATGCTCCCCAAATGTTTTGCCTGGTGGTTGGAATACAAAACGCTTTCCAATTCTCTAAAAAAAAAAAAGTATATATCTGTTATGCTCAACATCCGATTTTACTACGACAGACTTTGGATTATGCAGTGAGCTTCATGTTCATTAGCATGCCCGTCCTCATCACATCAGTGATGCAAGGGACCGCCTAAACTGAGAGGGTACATTCAGAAACGCTGCCCTCTTGTGTCAAGTACCCATGGGTCATATTTAGGTTTCATGAAAAGTCCTCAAGACAAAGTTCCCACCTAAATATCTGGGGACGTCTGGACCTCATTCACGACGAAAAGTTTTGCTTTGGCAAGCGCCTTGATGATGCCAGCTACATGTATTTCCACAGGAATTGTGGTAACTCTGGCCAAAGACCTTTCAATACGATCGTGCATATTGGTTGCCTGAGCTTTGTTCATGTTTAGTCTGGAAAAAGTGGATTGTCAGTTTTCAGTAATCTTGCTGACTTCAGAAAGTGTCTATCATAAACGAATAGTGACACTTCTCTTCATGTCCGTCTCTGTCCATTAACTGCATGAATTTGTGTTGACACTCATTGACAGTGTGCAGTTTCGAACCCCCACCCGCCGTTCCTTTATGACAAAAACAACTGGTCCCTGTCTACTGACTGGCTCAAAGACTGTAATGTTACCCGTAACATGACAACCTTCTTTTTTAGAAGACCTCGCCTCTCTTCAGATAAGGTCAGGTTGGATCGTTTTGCTTCTCTTACATCTTTCTCCAGATACTTCATCCCCACTGCGAGATTTATAGGAAACCCCAAGGTTTGTCTGGTCTGCGCCTCAAGTTTTGTCCTCCATTTTGAAGGTTGCGCAGGTTGTTTAGCTGAATCAAGTGGATAAAAGGCTCCTTCAACATGAAAGTCATCTGGTTTTTAGGTAGGGGTGCTGCGTGGGTTTTAGAAAGCGTACTCCTTAGTGTCCTGAGAGACACTGGTGGCAGCAGCATAAACATGGGGCCTCCAGCATTGTTCTAGGAGACACTGCTGACACTGAAGAAAAAGTGATCATCGGCGTTGTATGTGCATAGGGGGGGGGGGGGTATTGGCAGCAGGATAAAACATGGTCTTCAACATCAATCTAGGGGACATTGGTGGCACCGAAATGAACGGGGTCCTCAGCAATGTTGGGGCGGGGGGCTTGGTGGCGACAATAGGATAAAGCATGGTCTTCAACATCAATCTAGGGGACATTGGTGGCAGCGAAATGAACGGGGTCTTCAGCAATGTTGGGGGGGGGGGTGGCAAAAACAGGATAAAGCATGGTCTTCAACATCAATCTAGGGGACACTGGTGGCACCGAAATGAACGGGGTCTTCAGCAATGTTCGGGGAGGGGGCGATATTGGTGGCAAAAACAGGATAAAAGTTAAAACATGATCTTCCACAACAGTCAAGGGGACATTGCTGGCGTCGAAACAAACGGGGTCCTCAGCACTGCCGGCACACCTTTACAATTACATCAACAACAAAAGTCGGGATTCTCAATGTCCACCTATTCAATAATGACTGTGTCCGTCGGTATACCTCATTATTGTACATGCAGTCTTGCGCCGGTAGGGACTGCCCATTGATGTGGGAGGCGAGAGGAATTGAATCCGCCTTTTAATTGACAGGTGGATTAGGCCAGACAGATTGACGACCAGCCTTAAGTCTGTCCCAGTCGTTTAATTCTAACTAGGCAGCGCCAATCGTTTACGTCGCTTAGTGAACAAAAAAAAATAAAAATGCCGCAGCGATGAGGCCCATGTGAAAACGTTAGTATGTAGTCTGTAATTTCAAAACTATTACATTTTCACTTAACTGATTTTGCTGGGTTACAGATAAATGTTGATCATCATGAGCACAAAACGTCAAAACCTCCAAATTTGACCTTTCCCTCGCTTTGTCAAAAATCAGCGAATTCATGTCATTAACCCACACAGATATTTTTAGGCTGCTGTTGCAAATTCTCAAGCCTCAGTGCTTTCGCACTGCACGGTACACGAATTTAACTTTGGGCCACTTGTTAACGATGCAACAAAGTAAGTTACGGTACATCACGCGTCATTTAAATCACATCGAGCGATACATTTTGGATTTGCATACAGTCATGCACTGAGGTATGGAATTAGTTTAAAACGGGATTCTGGAAAACACTGGAGGTCCTGTCAAGATTATAACAAATATTAAATGTAAAACTTCAGAGAGTCGTTTTGAATCCATATTACAAAACTCAGGCATGCACCTCGCTGGGCCGCCTCGCACCACCAGCAGGCAGCCTACCCGCCAAGCGGTTCGCACGAGAGATACGTGTATCTTACACGAGTATAAGATATCTCTGTGTACGCACTGCATGCAGTGCCCGCACGCGACTCTGATCTTATTTATTTATATCGTGCCAACAAGTTCAATGACCGAGTCAACAGGCTGATAATATTGTCGTGGCCTACATGTGCTTTGAATCCACGTTTTGCAACACCCAGATAAGAAAGTATTTTAAGTATCGTTCAGGTCAGTAGGTCCTACTGATAAAACACGACGCTGTGGAAACTTTAAAATGTACATGACATGGGAAGATATACCCTTTGATAACGTTTGCAGAAAAGAAAAACATCGTTTTAAGACCCACTATCAACACATTCTCTATAAGAGCAGATACGCCTTGTGAACAAAAAAAAAAAAAAGGCATATACAATAGTTTATAGTTATATAAGTTACTAGTTTAGCACAGTTTATAATAATTATTGCACTGGTATACTGTTATAAAATGCACTGATTCTTTGGACTAGTTCACCAACTTTTCATATACGGTCATAAATCTTGTCATCAATAGGTTTGTATTATAAATCTGAAACAAACCCTCCCACTAACCATTACATTATCTTTGCAGTTGAAAGGTCGTCGCAGAACTCGATAATAAATCTTTTGTCCTACTCAGTGAGGCGCTGACAATTTTTTTTAAAATGCTTTTAGTGTGGGTCTGTTGAAGATCCTTATAAATTTGAAGAGATCACAGCTTTTGTGCGTCTGTCAATTAAAAAAAAAATGTTGATGATAATAGTCCAGGTTGGGTGGTCGCGCAGATTCGTCGCTCTCAAACCCAGCCCTGTTCAGGTCGACCCGAAATCCTGGCCAGTCGGAGTAAATCTCCAGCCTCGCGCTTTCAGTTTTCTGTCTCATCCCAAGTAAACAGCAGAAGTTGTCTAAGTGACGACTGGGGGGTGGGGGGAAAGTTAGCGATTTGGCCTTCCCTCCTCCTGATTCTTCTTCGTTCTGTATTATCTGCCCCCCCCCCCCCAGGACATTAATGTACGAAGAAAAACAAGACAAGTAACAAGAACAAACCAATAATGAGGAACATAAAAGACATTAAAAAACAACAAGAAGAAACGAGAGAGGAATCAAGAACAGGGGCCAACAGCCTTAGTTTGGCTAAGGCCCCCCGAGAAACAAAAGATCTTCCAGAGGTGACAGACTGGAATTCCACTACTAACTAGACTAAAACATAGCTACGATGACTGACATTCAAACCTAGACAAGGACAATGGGACAGGTAGGTGAAATAATTCAGCATACAGGACAAAAGAAATCATACCGATAAGTCCTGTCAGTCATTCATGTTTTGTTATGGACAAGGGGAGAGCAGAGAGAGGAGAAAAAATAGCCAAAGTTTGCAAAAAGAGTTGCCCTTTCCTTGCCTTATTAAATTTCATAAATCTGGGTATGAATAAAACAAAAAATGACAACCCACATTCACTAGAATGTTATCTCACTGAATATTCAGTGAACGCTTGCTTACTAAATAAGTTAACTACCTTCATCTCTTCCATCTGCTTCTTTTGGTTTAACATGTAAATCTTGATAAGCACTCATTCCTACTAACCTGGTACATAATGCCAAATGCAGCAAGCCTTGAAAAACAAAGATCTCACAAAACATTCACTTCCATTAAAGACAACAACAACAACAAAAAAAAAAAGACTATAAAACAACTGTATTTATGATGAAGCAAATTTTATTTCAAAATAACAGTCATTACAGCATGGCATCTAGCTCATGCTACAAAGGCTCCAGATAATCACTATACATGTACAGATTTGATGTCTCACATTTTTAAAAACTATCACGATCATGAAGGTGCTGTTGAGTCTTTGAAGGATGATGGAAGTTTGCAATAAAAACAAGCCAATCTTCAAAAATACATGGAAATGCACATAATTTGCCATGGTCATCACATGCCCGCATCGGTCATTTGTTTGTTGCTGTTGTTTTAAAATTTAATTAGTCAAACTGCGGCCATTAATAGGACGACACTAAATCTGACGTGTTATTGGAAAAGACCAAATAAAATTAAACACAATATTTTGCCCTTTGCTCCATATGTTTTCCTATACTATACAAATTCCATTTTGTGACAACCAAAAGAAAGTATAGCATTACTCATTTAAAATTATAACCCGGGCAGAAAGACTGAGCTATATTATAAACTGTTGTAAAAAAGTGAATTTGACCAAAACTAGCATAAACTCTTCTTTCCACAAGAATGGTGGAGGAAATCTGCCCTGCACACACATACCATATTTCAATAACAGCAGTATCTGTGCTTTTCAATACTGAAACATCTACTTCAAGAAACAAACGCACAAAAAATCTCTACCCTCACAGAATAACAATGCCTGGTGCCATGGATAAATGCAATCAAATTCGGTCACCCATAAACGGGCATGTACAAAATGAGTGGTGTGGCTACAGATCGATTGCACTGGTGGGCAAGAGAGGTTCAGAGAACTGTAGTCAACATAGAGTTAAAGGCAGGTCAGCACTGTAAACAATGCCTATTTGTATGTTTTCATTGTCAGAAAGACCTTATTGATGATTTTCTAGTTTCAATTAACCTCAAGGAGAAACCATGGTGAAGTGGATCCACACACTCTTTATAGTGCAGAAGGGTCTTTCTAAAGCCTTGTTTACTTCACTGACCTACTTTTGTGATTTTGGCACACATGACAATAATACATCTGTCGCTGAGTCTTGGCTGCTACCTAGTCTCTATCATGCATAGTAACTGATGTGCCAAAAAAACCACCTATGCAAAGTACTATAATTTATTTCCTCTTGAATTTTCAGGCAACACTTAAAAATCTTACAAGAAAGACAAACCATGCTGAAATGACCACAACAACATGTTCACATGTTCTGCTTGCATCATATATACACAATAAATTTGTGCACCTCCAGTATATGATTCAACATGACTACATGTAAACAAATGTGTTCATAAAGATGGCAACAAATCATACCAAGTTAATGTGCAATTAAAATCCATTGATTAGCTTTTCTAGTTCCTGAGAAATGGAATGAGAAACTGAGTAGTGATACAATGATTTTATTGTTGACAGCATGTTGGCAAAAGTATAAAAATGCATATTCTGTTCAATAAGATTAAAAACTATCTCCATGAGCATATCACAAGTGAGATTTCTAAGACCAAATAAAGCACATATATACATAATTCTCTTTTGTTTCTCTCACTCGCACCCCCCCCCCCCCCCCCAAAAAACCCCAATAAAATTAGGATAATGCTAGAATTCTACCACTCCAATATTAGCATACCCAAATCGTTTTACTTTCAATTTCCTCCATCTTTTCTGTCTGCTCCAATTTTTAACATAATAGACCAATGTCTGCTCTGTATCGAGAATAGCAAAATTCCACAACTCAGATCTTTCTCATAAAATGCTGAACCGTGCATCAAAGTTTAAGCATTCATTAAATGGGAGTACTGTCTTCAAAGAAAGGAGATGGCACAACCTCTAGCACAAAAATTCAGAAAAGTTTGCATATTAAATTTATTAGCAATGACCATAAATAACATATATATATATTAAACAATGGTAGCTCAGTTGTTTCTCAAGATGAAATCGCCATGTGTGATTGTCCATTTTTTAACTGTTATCAGAAAATATGACAATGTATTATCTGGAGAATACAATTATATATGAGAAATGAAACACACTCCAGCCAAATGAGAAATGAAACGCTCAGCCTAAATACTCCCTTGCCAACTGACAAATGAAATATTTGACCCAAATACTTGCCCACCAAATAAGAAATGAGATATTCAACCCAAATGCTCCTCTACTACGTGAAAAATGAAACACTTGGCCGGACCATCATCTCCAGCACAGAAATGGACTTCAGACACTTATAGAATACAAGAGCGTCTCGAGGAATGGCACACATTATTTGGATTTCACCCCAAGAAACATCTGAGATATAATCCACCTTCATGTCGTAATGTTGTGTTAATAAATAACAATGGCAACAAGGGAGGTTAAGTTGTTAGCAAAGACATAAAAATCCCTGCACAGATGTTTATGTATGTACATCACTTTGTTAGAAAGTAGCAATGCAATTTGTCACTCGGGTGTCAGCTGCCGTTACACACAGGGAAATGGTTGCACAGCGATGTAACTTGCTAAGTCATCGTTGTAATAAATAAGTCATAGAGATCAGTACTTGTCAAAATAGTCAAATCCTCTCTATCTCTGGTAAAATTCATTCCACGAAAACAATGAAAACACCTATCATTTGTAAAACTGGCATTGTACAAAATTATGTGCATGAAGACCAGAGAAGTGCCTGTCTGTATTTTCTCATTTCAACGATTTTTAATTTAAAACTCTTATGTCTCCACTTTTACACAATATTTATAAGTTCCGTTATGAGACTTGTTCTATCAGTTCTTGTTAGGGCTCAGGATACCTGTGAATTTCCTGATCTT
Organism: Onchidella celtica; assembly: GCA_963931925.1. Lineage (NCBI taxonomy): Eukaryota > Metazoa > Mollusca > Gastropoda > Systellommatophora > Onchidiidae > Onchidella > Onchidella celtica. The sequence goes on along the minus strand of OZ007576.1, from coordinate 20,754,983 downwards.
AAGTATTTTAACTGACAGTTCTTGATTTCAAAATATGACGCCTGTTTTCGTAACAAAATACTACTGTATCTTTTTCTTGCATAAAAATGCCAGTGCCACTTAACGATTGTGATTCTCTTGTCAGGCACATCTAATTCCGTTTCAAACAAAGTAAGTATTGAAAGATATTAACCACTAGATATGCAATGCGCCCGCGACGGTTCATTGGCAAATCGTCCGCTAGGCCTACGTTGTTTTTAGTCAACCTTGTGGACCATAATAAGCATGGATTATAATGGAGAAGACATTTTCGGTGTAATATAAAGGCTCTACTTCCTTTTGCTTTTTACTGGAACGAAATATGTGGAGACAGCTGTTGATATGACATTAGTGAAAATGGCCTTCAATTTTCTGAAAAGTTTGGTGGCGTCAGGTGATTTTCATCAAGATAATGAAGACATTTCTACCTCTGTAGATCTACATGAAGGGGAAGATAGTGAAAATGATGTAGAACTTGATTTAGATGATCCCCCTAGACCTAGATCTACTCCCGATATAGGCCTAGATGGTGATAGATCTAGATCTAGTGAAGATGAGAGTGCGCTAGAGGAGGCTGATTTCAAGTTCAGAAATTTTTTGACAATCAAAATGCATAATGCATGGTATCAATGGAAAGGTCATTCAATGCAATTCTGGATTTTTAAAGATTTATTTTATTAAAATTGATCAAGAAATAAGGAAGTGATGACCTTTTCATTGCGACCATTCGCAAAGCCATTTAGAGTTATTTTCCTTGATGGTGATTCCAAGGAAGGTTTTTTGCCTGTGGGCTGCCAATCTAGTGGTTAAATACTCACCAGAATGTGTTAACTACCTCAAAATGACATCCTGCAGTACTAAAAATAAAGAGATCTGGTGTATTTGCTTCTCACAATTTTATGTTATCCCTCATAAAAGCTCTTTACAACATGTACAAAATAGACCTCACAGTAGGCAAAATCAGCAATATGCATTATCCACTTCAGCAGAAACATCAGCACACTCGGACTGTATTCACTACCACAGATGGGGTCATCTTGACAGATTCAACTCGAACTGGAGGATTACTAATGCTGCTTGGGCTAGAAGTGCTGCTCTTATCTGCAGTCTTTGAGATCTTGCCCTTTTTTGTTACAAAGCCAACTTCATCGTCACTGCCACTCCCGTCATCTTTGTCCAAATGTCCGTTCTTGTTCTTTAAACATTGCTTGTGTTTACCCTTCAGAAGAGCTTTCTTGTATCTCAGCCTGCTCCACACTGCTTTACACATATTCTCCAGGATTTTGTCACGGCCCCTTAACCTATGACAGAACTTCCAAGTATTCCTGAAGGTAAAAAGAAAGCAGAGTTTTAGCTTTGTAACCCACATAAAGCTAATTAATCAAACCATCCAACTGGCTTTCAGGTATTTCTATACCATTCATGCCATTCACTTCAGCATTCACAATATTAGAAGAAGTAAATAATATATATCATGAATAATGAAATTGTAATCTGAAAATTAAGGCAATAAAAACTGAAAGAACTGAATACAAAGCAGAAGTAAATAGAATCTGTGTTTCAATGCCAGGACATGATCCTTCAAAGAAAGTAAAATTACACTTTTCTCATCATTTATGCCATACACGATATGTACATTAATTAACAAAAAAAGCAAAAATGTCTGGAAAAAAAAAATAAAAGACAACAGGCAACACTTCTGTTAACAGAATCAGAGAACTATATTCATGCACCACTCTGGTGAAAATCGCCATAAAAAGTTCATACATACAAAGCAAATCTAGCTGAAAGTACTAGCTATACATACAGCACACAAGTTTTACACTTTCGCAATTGTCCACGCTGCAGAAGACTCCAAGCCCAGAAGACATAACAGCGAGCAATAAGACTCTCATTGCCCAGTGCTATTGCCAGCCGTAGTTGCTGAGCTGAGATCTCTCCTGCTCTTTCAGCCTAAAATAGAAACAAAGACAACAACAAAAAAAACTATCACTAGGCTATTAGGTTATCGTGTGAGTGAAGCTTGATATCAATCCTTTAGTGACATAACTTACACTAATAACTTTTTCACACCAGTTTTAAATTTCCTTCATGACAATGCCAAACCTGCCAGCTGATGCTACATGTACTCCAAAAAGGGACCCCTTGAGGGGCAAGCATACCTGTGTCATGTAAAGGGAAACAGAAACTCAGTTATGATTTCCATAAACTTCCGTAAAAAATTATTTCTCATGTTCCTCCCGGCATCTTAAAGACAGGACAATCCTGTACGAACCAAGGTCAGTTGACAGGTCTGCAATACACAAATTGGTGCCCTTCAGACTTTTTCATTATCCACATTAGCAGTGAATATATATTATATATATAATATGAAACCAATGACAACCGTATCAAATATTAAAATGTGCAAGTACAATTGTGAAAGAGATTCTAAAGTCTGATTCCACATTGTTAAAAAAAAAAAAATAAAGATTAATAATAATAAAAAAATAAAATTAAAAATTACAGAATAAAAGCAAACACAATTCCAAACTTGCCAACTTAATGGCTACTTCAATAAGGTGTGCATAAATCCATGCTCTATACAGGCAAACTGAAACTAATCATCAGATACTTTCCATAGAATAGAGAACACAAGAAACACTGTGACACACTCCACTGATCGCACAGTGTACTTTAAGTATAGTGTCATGTGGTATATTTAACATGGCCTTTATCCTCAAACCTGGTGGGTATTTCTTTTTCATATTAAACAAATAATTTCTGTCATCTTTCCCAACACATTAAACACATGGACAATCCTGTAAAATAAGAGGCAGTTGGCAGGTTTGCAGTTCTGATCATTTCTTATTCCACAGCTTTACGATCAAATCAAAACCAATCCATTAAAAGAAAAGTACTTCCAACTAATCGTCCCCTTAGTAAGAATGACAAGGTTTTGTCTCCACTTTTTTGCTGAACTGAGTTAGACACTACACACTATTTCTACAGACCTTCTCCATTGTGTGTCAAAGTATCAAGCTGATTCGGTATTATTTTTTTTTAAAAGTCATGTCTCTGAAGCCATGAGCACATGAACTTCAATTTATCATCGGTTTCTCAAATCAAAAGTTGATGGAAGGGAGTTAAAACCTTGCAACTGAAGAGCATTTTTCAGAACCAGGATAAGAGTGATTTTCCGAAACTAAGTAAGTCCATTTTGCATAAAATGAGTTATGGCAATTTTCAAATAGACATTCAGAATTAGTGTAAGACGTGGTGTAATTGTTCAGTTAAAACTTGCTATGTCCCTTCTTTATAGGTGTGTTAAATGTGGGTGTTTTTCCTAAACTGAGTAAGTCCAACAGGACTAAACTTCCCAAACCTGGCAAATCTCTGGTGGAGAATGCAACAACTGCTTCCCCAAAGCCCAATCCTTAAATATAATTGAATCACCCCTTAGGTGAAATGATTTGAAAGAAGACTATTGCACCATATGCTACTGCATTCTAAAGTTGTGTTACCTTTGTGATCAATAGTAATCATTAGTCGTTGAAATGATAATGTCTCATTGTAATCGTCTCCAATGAGAAAGCACAAGTATCAGTATAGATCTGTTGATAGTATAACTATACACATGTAATACATTACCATGAAACCCTGTAAGGGTTTGGTAAATATGTTGCAGTCTGGGTCAGCCTGAATTTGGACTTAACAAGTTTTGGGAAAATGTAGGTAAAAAAAACAGCACAAGAATAGGTCAAAGATTTCTTTCAATACTAATAATAAATTAGCTTTGGTACGCTTTAGCTTCATACTTAAAAGAGAATCCAATGCTGCTGTAATTTAGACATTATTTTAAAAAAGTGCAAAATCTCAGAATCACTGAAATCGACTTGCCCTGCTTTGGAAAAAACACTTCAAATCTTAGGGGATGCAATGGGTACAAGAAATGACAGCACACAAAGACCAGTCAGTATATTCATACATGTGCAGCAATGCAGGTAAAATTTTTTAGTATGAATAGAAATAATATAAATATGCATGTAGTATAGCTTGCCTTCACTACTTACATGATAACTAAAAATTTCACCAAGAGATGAATGCGCCCCTCCAAGTGTAGACAACCATGCAAAACCTTCTTCCAATACCACTTGTTTGTTTAAAAGCCCAAGAATTCTGGCTGACCTGTTTCACATGGGATGGAGAAACATTCACATTATAGAGAACACACTTAATTTAAAATTCTGAACAACATGTCTTTTGGATGTTAGAAGATGTTCTCAGACTGGGTTTTTTTTTATGGGCCACATTCTGGCTCTTACTTAAAGAAGATGATGTAAGACTAAATTATTGCATTCTTTGTATCCCTCCCCCCTTTTCCATTGTAACCAAAATAGCTTAAAAGTTTTGTTTTGATTTCCTTTATGTGGGATTAAGTCCTATCTCACTCCAGTTTTGTGACCCCCCCCCCCCCCCCCCCCCATTCACCTGAAGTGTGCTGCTCGATTTAAAAATGTCTTACACCGAATCATAATGATAATGCATTAGTTCCCCTAAATCTGACAAAAATCTGATTTGGTAGCCAACTGATGAACTGAGAATAATAGATTACATATTGTCATTCAGCAATAAACTGATTCAATTATAACTGTTTATTGTGTATCTTTGCTTTGGTAGCAGCATAGTTCAATGATGCGCATTTAGTAAACTGACTTCTGTACCATCCAGCATTATACAATGGTCTTATGCCCTAAATTTCTCTGATGCTAAAACTTAAAGAACTATCCTGTCTTTTACCACAACAACCAATGACATATCATGTTACAAGGATTAAAAACCATTCAAATCAACATGAGATCTTCCAGTGCAGCAACATAGAAAAAGTACTAACAAAATACAAACTCACCATGCATAATCAATTTTCTGCTTTGGCCATACAGCAATCAGGTCAATCATATAAGGGACAGAAAGATAGTTGTCCCAGGCTTCTTTTTCTTCCTCTGTCCATTCCTCATAATCGGGAACACAGTCTCGGAAACCCCTTTGCCTGAGGAGGTAATTCCAAAATCGGCGCCTAAACACCCGGCTCCGGGAAAATTCAGTATTAATTGCTGAAGCTACGTGAGCATCAAGAAGCACTGTGCACCGGTACATTGGTAGGACAAAATAAATCACTTCCTGGAAATCAGTATTCGGAGGTGAAGTTTCAAAAGCTTCAAGGTCCACTTCCAGGCTTGGAACTGAATATCTTTTCATCAAACCTTTCATAAATCCATGAATCGGGGACACAGCTACAGGCTTTTCTGTGCACTGTTTGATAATTTTGGGGAAGAAAGTTTCATGTGCTGTACAATAAAATGAAACTGCATCCTTTTGAGAAATGCTGTTCCTCCTGATAAAATGAGAGTTGAGGACAAGCATGTCTTTGCCATTGGGTGCTGCCACAATTTGGTCGACCAAAAACATCAATTTGATTGATGCACCTGCCATATCCATGTCGAAGGGAGCCAACTCCCTTGTGTAAGTTGAGCATGTCCAAATGCGATCAAATGTTCTGTACACAACAAACAGGCGAGGCATTCTGAATCAATGGATAGTGCCGATTACCTGCAAAAATTCTTTTTCTATAAGCTAACCACAAATGCTTCACTATCGCTTCACAAATGCAGCCATCAGTTGTCATCTGACAGTACAATTTGCTTGCAACCTGACAAAAAAAGAAAAGTTTAAATTTTAACATAACTTATTACATGCATTGAATTTTGGATGAAAAACTGCTAGCACTAAAGCTAAACCAAATTCAAATTGAAGCAAAACATAATGATCTGACAGTTCCATCATGATTTCTTTGCTCTAACATTTCCACTTTTCCACCATGACAGACCGCAGGGTGATGTATGGGGTGAGTTTATAATATATCTTGACAAAAATCATTCATTTTATGTGAAGACAAGGAAACAAATGATTCAATGAAGCAAAGACAGTGGAATTGGGAAAAACATCTTATCTCATTTTCTGGAACCCATTTCTCCACATGTATGCATTTTGAATGAAACATAAAACAATAACAAAAGAGATGTCCTTCAGTCTGCGAAGAAAACACTAATTATTTGGTTTTGGAGGTGAACAACTCATGAAAAGGTTGTGAAATAACTATTTGGACTAATCATGCCTTGATAAAATCGGCCAGAGAATTTATTAATAGGTCTTAAGGTCAAAGTTTATTTGAAATCCTCAATTTTAACCTATGGTGGAAGTTCAGCAAAGCACTGATAAGGCTTAAAAGCAACCATTGACACATAGTTGTTTATGATGTGTCCAGATTCTAATCTGTCTAGTAATAGCAGTTAAAACTCTTTGCATTCCCAGGCATTTCATTGGCTTGACGTATCCAGAAGAGCAGGTCATCCATGTTAATGTTCATAGTGTGCACTCTGTCACGAGTGGAGTGAGCGATAGTTAATAATTACGGGGGGAGAGGAGAGTAAAATTAACGCACGGAGACAAGTGAGAAAGTCGTGCATGTCATGAGGGGGGGGGGTCTGAAGGAGGCGAAAGCGCTGTATAACTATCACTGCAAGTTAGAAGGTCCTAGGGAGCGGATCTGTGAATAATAGCCCATCGGGCAGACATAAAGGGAGCAGTCGAGAATGTCACGAGTGGAGTGAGCGATAGTTAATAATTACGGGGGGAGAGGAGAGTAAAATTAACGCACGGAGACAAGTGAGAAAGTCGTGCATGTCATGAGTGGGGGGTCTGAAGGAGGCGAAAGCGCTGTATAACTATCACTGCAAGTTAGAAGGTCCTACGGATCGGACCTGTGAATAAAAGCCTATCGGGCGGACATAAAGTGAGCAGTCGAGAAGACTAGTGGAAGTCTTTCCAGTAATGACTGGTATGTAGAACGTTGACTGATTATTATGATTGATGTATTATATTATATTCGTCTATTACCATGATGTGAATAAGTATATGTGAGGAATGTGGAAGTCCTTGATATTGGATATAGCAATGTGCGCCATGAGCGATAGATGAAAGTGAGTCATGGATCTGTAGCGCGAGTGAGTAGTGTGTACTCCGATGGAAGTGTGTTACCGCAAGATGTGTGGTGAGTGAAAGGTGAACTAGTGTGTGTACGCTTCATGGATTGTAAGGAGAGGTGGAGCGAATAGAAATGGTAGGGTATTATACCAATGTAATATTATTCTTGTAGGTGTCGGGGACGGGCCGCAGAGCCACCTCGATGAGCACAGGGGATAGGCCAGCATAGGGCCGGAGGCCACACATAGGCCAGAAGTGAGGCTGTCAGTGTAGGACAGTGGAGGCACATAAAGTCGTGGCAGTCAGGCCACGGGCAGGGACGTAGATATGAGAGTGAATGAGATACTATGTTGTTGCCATGTTGATAGGCTAGTGAACTGATATTATGTTGTTGCCATGTTGATGGCTATGGAAATAATAATGTGTTATTGCCCTGCTGAGGTGCTAGGGGAGTGCTAAGGTGTATGACAATAGGAAGGTGATATTGAGAGACTGCGGTGCCAGTGAATCATTAATGTACTATTAAGACCCTGAGGGGAGAGGCTGAGGCCGAAGTGCCTTTAGGAGTAACTACCGGATTGTGGATCCGAGGGAGAGTGTGTGTGAGAATAAGGCCGTTGTACGGCAGTCATTTCAATAATATAATGTATGTAATTGCGCTATTATATGTATAATTATGTTTAATAAATGTGTGAGTCTGATGGGTTGTTTTGTTAAGTGTTAAACTTGTTTGTTCGTGATTGTTGTCCTGTCATACTTATTACATCTCCCAGTCTGGGATTTGTGACACTGGGGGCTCGTCCGGGATGACACTGGGGGCTCGTCCGTTGTGACACTGGGGGCTCGTCCTGTTTACCTGTGGTCATTTTGACATTGCGTATTCATTATATCTAGTTGTTTTTCTGTTGTGCTAGGAATTTGTGCTGTTGTCCTTGTTCGTGGGATGAATGGAAATTTCACGATGATATGATTTATGTATGTTTATGAATTATAATATGTATTGATGCATGTATTGCTATGAATAGGTATTAATGTGTATTTAAACTTTCCAGAGTGTGTGCGTGCAGCCTGAGGAGACGAGCAGCCAGAGCCCCGATTAAAGGGAGGAGTTCTACTCAAAATTTCAAAAATTGAGAGTTAAGTGAAAATTTTGTACCCTGGATTGAGGGCTGTCTTTTCATCTGTCTGTTTCCCTGTTTTTGCTGTTTTTGTTGTCGTTATAGGTTATACGGGCGGTGGCGCGGGTTTGCTGTGGTGAGCGTAGTTTGTCCTCTTCGGGAGGTGGGCTAAATTTGGAACTTCGTTCATCACAGTGAACAGTTCTATAGGGACCTGTATTTTTGTTTAGATTGTAGCGTTCTATCTTCCTCGTTGTTTTAGGAAGACGTTTCTCTTGTCCTTCTTCTCCCTATCTGTAGATACGTTCTTTTTTTTCAGACTCTGTTCTTGTTCGTACCTTGTTGTGTAATCGGCGTAGTTAGGTTGCATTTTTTTTTTCCATTATATTTTCTTTTTTACGTCTTTGTCCTAGTCTGGTTCGTTGTCCTTGACGTACTTGTGGTCCTTCTACTATATTTCTTCATTCTTGTCGTTTCTATTTTCTTTTATAATTAATAGTGCTATACATTTTATAGATATAGAATTAGTTGTGCTGTAAAGGTAAATTTCTGAATTGTATTTGAGACAATTGGGTATTGGTATATCTGGTGTGATCTCAGGTCTCTGGTCGTATCGTTAGTGATCATACCGACAGGTTGGTCGTCTTATAATAGATACCATAACCATAAATCGGTGAAATGGCGGAACTCCAACAACTAATGAAGTTGGGTAAGGAACTTGGCCTGGAGGGAGAAGAGCTACGCGGCTGGATTAAAGAACAGCAGGCAGATTTGCGCGATGAGCGTGCTAAGGATAGAGAGCGAGAAAAAGAGGCTAAGGCTCAGGAGCAGGAGAGGGAGTTTAAGTTAAAGGAGTTAGAAGCTCAGCAACAGGAGAGACAGGCTAGGGAAAGGGAGCAGGAGATAAAGTTAAGGGAGATAGAAGCTAGGGATAACCAACAGGAGAGAGAGACGCGAATGAGAATCGCGGAGTTGGAAAGCCAAAAGAATGCGCCAACAGAAGCAGTTGAGCGGCAGGTACACAATAAAGGTGGTGTTAGGATTAAGCTCCCTACGTTCGACGACCGGAAGGACGACATAGACGCCTTCCTTTACAGGTTCGAACTGAACGCACAATTGCAATGGGGGGAAAATAAGGAATTATGGGCCACGTACCTGGCGTCTCTATTGCAGGGGCGAGCGTTAACCTACTTTAAAGAGCTACAGCGCGAAGACGTGCAAGATTACGATAAGCTGAAGGCTTTGCTGCTTCGCCGATTTGCGCGTACCGAGGAATATTTCCGGGAGCAGTTTAGGCGAGCACGCGCAGATACCAGGGAGGACTTTGCTGCCTTCGTCGCGAGACTAACGGAGTATTTCGCGAACTGGGTAGACTTGGCGCATGTGGGCACGGACTTTGCTAAACTGAAAGACTTAATGATCCGTGACCAGCTATACGCGTCGTGCCACAAAGATCTGGTGGCTTTCCTGAAAGAGAACGAACCCGCGACGGTGCAGGAAGCGTCTAAGTTGGCGGAGGCATACCGTACGGCGCATCCGTCCAAACCAGTCGCCAGGGCGTACGTCCAAGATGCTGGGTACGTCGCCGTTGTCGAGGGGTCGCCGGCAGGACTTAGGGACAGGTCGCGTCAGCGTGGTGCCTATAGCGGGCAAGCCCAGGGACAGCGTATGGGCTATCACCAATCACCGGCATATGGATCCGGTAAGTTTGACCGAGCAGGAGGGCTAGGTCGCGGTAATGGCCGGGGGCGAGTTGTAACCTTTGCCGATAACCGACGGCATAGGGACTCTAGTTCCGGTCGCGATGGGTCACGGGGACCCAGGCCTAGTGCAGCACAGGGAGCGGAGTGTTGGACTTGCGGACGCGTGGGTCACTTTTCACGCGAGTGTAGGGCCGCGAAGTGTTGGAACTGCGGTAGAGCAGATCACATCAGCGTGAACTGCCCTGCAGGTAGGATAGCGGCGAACGTGGACAGTAGCTCCATTCCATGTTCCCCAAATAAATTTCATCATGCGGCTGCGTGTGTTACATCGGACAACGGAGGCGGACAGTATTCTAAGTGTCCCAGTTGTGAGAAGTTATTATCTTCCGGTGTTTTACCTTGTGGGAGAAAGATCCCCGTTATAAATTCATGTCATACAGGAGGTGGTCTTAGGGTTTATCCGGGGTTTGTTGGGGACGAACCGGTCTCGGTTTTACGAGATACAGGATCTACCGTTGTGGGAGTGCATAGGGACTGCATTCGGGATTCACAGCTTACAGGTGAGACTGTCCCGTGCATCCAATTTTCGGGGGCCATTGAGAAATTACCCATGGCAAGAATAGTGATAGATACACCTTTCCTTAGCGGGGAAGTCGAAGCAGTCGTTGGTTGTTTTCCAGGCGCCCAGCTCATCATTGGGAATGTATCACGGGTAGTTTCCCCTTCCGATGAGAACGTGCAAGCATGGTCGCAATCAAAAGGTATTGACTTTTGCGCCGCGGTCGAAACACGCCGACGGGTAGCCGATAAAGACAAGATTAGACCTTTGGCTACGCCAGCGGTCAACCTAGACATCACGCCGGAGCGCTTGGCGAGATTACAAAGGGAGGACCCATCATTAAACCCATGTTTTGGGGAAGCGCGAACCGAGAAAACGAGGAGATATAAGAACGGGTCATCTTCTTTTTTTGTCCAGGGGGGCATTCTGTTCCGTATGTACGTCACAGCGGCTTCCGTTCAAAAGCAGGTCGTCGTGCCACGGTCGTTAATTGCTACAGTATTGCGTCTGGCCCATGATGTTCCATTAGCGGGTCATATGGGAAGTGCTAGAACCAAGGAGAGAGTTCTAAAAGATTTTTATTGGCCATCGATACATAGAGATGTGCGGTTATATTGTAAGACGTGCAGTGCGTGCCAAAAGACGACGCATAAGGGTCGTTCACCCCAGGCTCCTCTTCAAAAGATCCCCACGGTTTCGGAACCGTTTAAAAAGGTTTCAGTACCTTGTTGATTTAAGAGAAAGACTATCTTCAGCGCGCACTATAGCGGAAGAAGCTTCTGGTATCGCTTCGAAAAGAGCAAAAGACTATAAAGATAGAGGTTCCAAACTGAGAATTTTTAAGCCAGGAGACAAGGTTCTGTTGTTGTTACCTACGGACCATAATAAGTTATTGATGACATGGAAAGGTCCTTATGTTATTGAGCGAGTTGTTTCAAAGGTAGATTACGCTATCCACATTGATGGAGCGAGTAAGGTTTTCCATGTTAACATGCTACAGAGATTTTATGAGAGACCACAGTATCTGTGTGCACAGACAAGACCAAAGGAGACTGTCTTCTCTAACGCTTGTACGGGGGTCGTAGACCAGTTGGACTGTGACGTAAGCGACACCGAGGCGCAGGAGGAGTTACAAATTCAATTGCCGGAGTTAACTCCGACACAAGGTTACAGGGACGTAAAAATTAACCCTGACCTTACGAGTTCAAGGAGTAGGGAACTTGAGACCCTGTTAGCGTCATTTCCGGATGTTGTTACGGATTTGCCGGGTCGCACTACGGTGATCCAGCACCAAATAAAGTTGACTTCGGATAAGCCAGTATTTCTTAGACCGTATCCGCTGCCTTTTTCTTCGAGAGATAGAGTCATAAAGGAAGTTGAGTCAATGTTGAAGTTAGATGTGATAGAACCATCAACATCGCCGTATTCATCACCCATCGTCCTCGTGAAAAAACTTGATGGATCGGTGCGGTTCTGTATTGATTTTCGAAGATTGAACACTATTACGGTAGGCGATAGGGAGCCTATTCCGTTCCAGGAGGAATTAATAGCTTCATTGGCCGGGTCCACGTGGTTTTCCAAGATAGATTTGACGAAAGGGTATTGGGAAATCCCGCTTACTGAGGAGTCTAAACAATACACGGCGTTTCAAACGCCCATTGGATTATTCCAATTTAAGGTCATGCCATTTGGGTTGGTAAACGCACCAGCGACGTTTGCACGATTAATGAGATTGGTGTTGAAGGACATACCTAATGTCGTGTCATTCTTTGATGATATAGCATGCCATACGTCGACATGGTCTGATCATATTCAGACACTAACAGTAATTTTTCAACGATTACGCCATTTTGGGTTAACTGCTAAACCCGCAAAGATGGATTTGGCATGTCCAGAGATAATATTCTTAGGACATATTGTGGGTAGAGGTGTTCAGAGACCTGAAGAAACAAAAATTGACAAGTTAGTAGGGTTGCAAATCCCTAAAACAAAGAAACAAGTCAGAAGCTTAGTGGGAATTTTAAATTATTACAGAAAGTTCATTCCAAATTTTTCCTCCTTGTCATCTTCTCTTACTGACCTTACTAAGAAGGGACAACCCGATAAGGTCCAGTGGACGTCTGAATGTCAGACATCATTTGATAATTTGGTGACAGCATTATCATCGTCACCCATTTTGATATTACCCGATTTTCGATCTAATTTTATCCTCAGAACGGATGCGTCGGACTCTGGTGTCGGCGCTTGTCTTCTACAGGAGAAGAACGAATGTCTCCATCCTGTATGTTATGTCAGTAGGAAGTTATTGCAGAGAGAAAGAAAGTATTCTGTGATAGAGCGTGAGTGTCTTGCCATTGTCTGGTCCGTCCAGAAACTAGGACGTTATCTCATGGGACGAGAATTTTGTATCCAGACAGACCACAAGCCACTGACATTTTTGTCGAAGAATCGTTCGTCCAGCCCACGCTTGTCTAGATGGGCATTGGCTTTGCAGCCGTACACCTTCGTTATTCAACCAATTCCAGGAACCAGCAATCATATCGCCGACTACCTTAGTCGAGCCTAGGCGAAGAGTTCAGGAGCTTATACATCGGAGGACAGGAACATTGACAGGATCTGTGTGAATAAGTCGACTTTAAAATATTGACATTATAAATATGATATGAAGAATGGTTGATAGGTTGATTGGTTTTCGATTCTGTATTATTAAGTTTAGTTAGCTATTGATGATGTGATACATATATGCATAATGCATGGCATATTGATCCCCATATTTTCCCCTGATCCCGGTATTTTATGTGCTGGGGGCATTGGTAGGTCATTTTTAATGTAGGTATTGCTCAGGCTCACTCGTTGACAGTCATCTTGATGCGATTTGAAATTAATTGCATTAATTTTTTTGGGGTGGGGGATGATGTCACGAGTGGAGTGAGCGATAGTTAATAATTACGGGGGGAGAGGAGAGTAAAATTAACGCACGGAGACAAGTGAGAAAGTCGTGCATGTCATGAGTGGGGGGTCTGAAGGAGGCGAAAGCGCTGTATAACTATCACTGCAAGTTAGAAGGTCCTACGGATCGGACCTGTGAATAAAAGCCTATCGGGCGGACATAAAGTGAGCAGTCGAGAAGACTAGTGGAAGTCTTTCCAGTAATGACTGGTATGTAGAACGTTGACTGATTATTATGATTGATGTATTATATTATATTCGTCTATTACCATGATGTGAATAAGTATATGTGAGGAATGTGGAAGTCCTTGATATTGGATATAGCAATGTGCGCCATGAGCGATAGATGAAAGTGAGTCATGGATCTGTAGCGCGAGTGAGTAGTGTGTACTCCGATGGAAGTGTGTTACCGCAAGATGTGTGGTGAGTGAAAGGTGAACTAGTGTGTGTACGCTTTATGGATTGTAAGGAGAGGTGGAGCGAATAGAAATGGTAGGGTATTATACCAATGTAATATTATTCTTGTAGGTGTCGGGGACGGGCCGCAGAGCCACCTCGATGAGCACAGGGGATAGGCCAGCATAGGGCCGGAGGCCACACATAGGCCAGAAGTGAGGCTGTCAGTGTAGGACAGTGGAGGCACATAAAGTCGTGGCAGTCAGGCCACGGGCAGGGACGTAGATATGAGAGTGAATGAGATACTATGTTGTTGCCATGTTGATAGGCTAGTGAACTGATATTATGTTGTTGCCATGTTGATGGCTATGGAAATAATAATGTGTTATTGCCCTGCTGAGATGCTAGGGGAGTGCTAAGGTGTATGACAATAGGAAGGTGATATTGAGAGACTGCGGTGCCAGTGAATCATTAATGTACTATTAAGACCCTGAGGGGAGAGGCTGAGGCCGAAGTGCCTTTAGGAGTAACTACCGGATTGTGGATCCGAGGGAGAGTGTGTGTGAGAATAAGGCCGTTGTACGGCAGTCATTTCAATAATATAATGTATGTAATTGCGCTATTATATGTATAATTATGTTTAATAAATGTGTGAGTCTGATGGGTTGTTTTGTTAAGTGTTAAACTTGTTTGTTCGTGATTGTTGTCCTGTCATACTTATTACATCTCCCAGTCTGGGATTTGTGACAGAGAAGACTAGGAGAAAGTCTTTCCAGTTATGACTGGTACGTAGAATGTTGATTGATTATTATGATTGATGTATTATATTATATTCGTCTATTACCATGATGTGAATAAGTATATGTGAGGAATGTGGAAGTCCTTGATATTGGATATAGCAATGTGCGCCATGAGCGATAGATGAAAGTGAGTTCATGGATTTGTAGCGCGAGTGAGTAGTGTGTACTCCGATGGAAGTGTGTTACCGTAAGATGTGTGGTGAGTGAAAGGTGAACTAGTGTGTGTACGCTTCATGGACTGTAAGGAGAGGTGGAGTGAATAGAAATGGTAGGGTATTATACCAATGTAATGTTATTCTTGTAGGTGTCGGGGACGGGCCGAAGAGCCACCTCGAGGAGCACAGGGGATAGGCCAGCATAGGGCCGGAGGCCACACATAGGCCAGAAGTGAGGCTGTCAGTGCAGGACAGTAGAGGCACATAAAGTCGTGGCAGTCAGGCCACGGACAGGGACGTAGATATGAGAGTGAATGAGATACTATGTTGTTGCCATGTTGATAGGCTAGTGAACTGATATTATGTTGTTGCCATGTTGATGGCTATGGAAATAATAATGTGTTATTGCCCTGCGGAGGTGCTAGGGGAGTGCTAAGGTGTATGACAATAGGAAGGTGATATTGAGAGACTGCGGTGCCAGTGAATCATTAATGTACTATTAAGACCCTGAGGGGAGAGGCTGAGGCCGAAGTGCCTTTAGGAGTAACTACCGGATTGTGGATCCGAGGGAGCGTGTGTGTGAGAATAAGGCCGTTGTACGGCAGTCATTTCAATAATATAATGTATGTAATTGCGCTATTATATGTATAATTATGTTTAATAAATGTGTGAGTCTGATGGGTTGTTTTGTTAAGTGTTAAACTTGTTTGTTCGTGATTGTCGTCCTGTCATAAACTATTACATCTCCCAGTCTGGGATTTGTGACATTGGGGGCTCGTCCATTGTGACTCGTCCATTTTCGTAATATTTAGTTGTAGTTAGTTAGTGGGTAATTGTGCTGTCTTGTTCGTTGGATGAATGGACATTTCATGATATGATTTATGTATAATAATGAATGTATATTGATGCATGTATTGCTATGAATAGGTATTAATGTGTATTTAAACTTTCCAGAGTGTGTGCGTGCAGCCTGAGGAGACGAGCAGCCAGAGCTCCGATTAAAGGGAGGAGTTTTACTCAAAATTTCAAAAGTTAAGTGAAAGTCAAAATTTTTGTGCCCTGGATTGTGGGCTGTTCCTTTAATCTGTCTTTTTCCCGGTTTTTGCTGTTGTTGTCGTTATAGGTTATACGGGCGGTGGCGCGGGTTTGCTGTGTTGAACTTAGTTTATCCTTTTAAAAAGGTGTGGTAAACTTTGGAACTTCGTTCATCACAGTGAACAGTTCTGTAGGGACCTGTAATATTGTTTAGTTGTAGCGTCGATATCTTCTCTGTTCCGCAGGAAGACGTATTCTCTTGTCCCTCTTTCTACCTATCTATAGATACGTTCTTTTTTTTCAGACTCTGTTCTTGTTCGTACCTTGTTGTGTAATCGGCGTAGTAGGTTGCATTTTTTTTTCCATTATAGTTTTTTTTTGTAGAAGCTTTGTCCTAGTCTGGTTCGTTGTCCTTGACGTACTTGTGGTCCTTCTACTGTATTTCTTCATTCTTGTCGTTTCTATTTTCTTTTATAATTAATAGTGCATGCATTTTGTAGATGTAGAATTAGTTTTGCTGTAAAGGTAAATTTCTGAATTGTATTCTGAATTGGGTATTGTTATATCTGGTGTGATCTCAGGTCTCTGGTCGTGTCGTTAGTTATCATACCGACAGGTTAGCCGTTTTTTAAAATACATACCATAACCATAAATCTGTGAAATGGCGGAACTTCAACAACTAATGAAGTTGGGTAAGGAACTTGGTCTGGAGGGAGAGGAGCTACGCGGCTGGATTAAAGAACAGCAGGCGGATTTGCGCGATGAGCGTGCTAAGGATAGAGAGCGAGAAAAAGAGGCTAAGGCTCAGGAGCAGGAGAGAGAGGCTAAGGATAAGGAAGAGGAAAGAGAGTTTAAGTTAAAGGAGTTAGAGGCTCAGCAACAGGAAAGGGAGTTTAAGCAACAGGAAAGAGAGGCTAAGGCTCAGGAGCAGGAGAGGGAGATAAAGTTAAGGGAGATAGAAACTAGGGATAACCAACAGGAGAGAGAGACGCGAATGAGAATAGCGGAGTTGGAAATCAAAAAGAATGCGCCAACAGAAACAGTTGAGCGGCAGGTACACAATAAAGGTGGCGTTAGGATTAAGCTCCCTACGTTCGACGACCGGAAGGACGACATAGACGCCTTCCTTTACAGGTTCGAACTGAACGCACAATTGCAATGGGGGGAAAATAAGGAATTATGGGCCACGTACCTGGCGTCGCTATTGCAGGGGCGAGCGTTAACCTACTTTAAAGAGCTACAGCGCGAAGACGTGCAAGATTACGATAAGCTGAAGGCTTTGCTGCTTCGCCGATTTGCGCGTACCGAGGAATATTTCCGGGAGCAGTTTAGGCGAGCACGTGCAGATACCAGGGAGGACTTTGCTGCCTTCGTGGCGAGACTAACGGAGTATTTCGCGAACTGGGTAGACTTGGCGCATGTGGGCACGGATTTTGCTAAACTGAAAGACTTAATGATCCGTGACCAGCTGTACGCGTCGTGCCACAAAGATCTGGTGGCTTTCCTGAAAGAGAACGAACCCGCGACGGTGCAGGAGGCGTCTAAGTTGGCGGAAGCATACCGTACGGCGCATCCGTCCAAACCAGTCGCCAGGGCGTACGTCCAAGATGCTGGATACGTCGCCGTTGTCGAGGGGTCGCCGGCAGGACTTAGGGACAGGTCGCGTCAGCGTGGTGCCTATAGCGGGCAAGCCCAGGGGCAGCGTAGGGGCTATCACCAATCACCGGCATATGGATCCGGTAAGTTTGACCGAGCAGGAGGGCTAGATCGCGGTAATGGCCGGGGGCGATTTGTGACCTTTGCCGATGACCGACGGCATAGGGACTCTAGTTCCGGTCGCGATGGGTCACGGGGACCCAGGCCTAGTGCAGCACAGGGAGCGGAGTGTTGGACTTGCGGACGCGTGGGTCACTTTTCACGCGAGTGTAGGGCCGCGAAGTGTTGGAACTGCGGAAGAGCAGATCACATCAGCGTGAACTGCCCTGCAGGTAGGATAGTGGCGAACGTGGACAGTGGCTCCAGTCCATGTTCCCCAAATAAATTTCATCATGCGGCTGCGTGTGTTACATCGGACAACGGAGGCGGACAGTATTCTAAGTGTCCCAGTTGTGAGAAGTTATTATCTTCCGGTGTTTTACCTTGTGGGAGAAAGATCCCCGTTATAAATTCATGTCATACAGGAGGTGGTCTTAGGGTTTATCCGGGGTTTGTTGGGGACGAACCGGTCTCGGTTTTACGAGATACGGGATCTACCGTTGTGGGAGTGCATAGAGACTGCATTCGGGATTCACAGCTTACAGGTGAGACTGTCCCGTGCATCCAATTTTCGGGGGCCATTGAGAAATTACCCATGGCAAGAATAATGATAGATACACCTTTCCTTAGCGGGGAAGTCGAAGCAGTCGTTGGTTGTTTTCCAGGCGCCCAGCTCATCATTGGGAATGTATCACGGGTAGTTTCCCCTTCCGATGAGAACGTGCAAGCATGGTCGCAATCAAAAGGTATTGACTTTTGCGCCGCGGTCGAAACACGCCGACGGGTAGCCGATAAAGACAAGATTAGACCTTTGGCTACGCCAGCGGTCAACCTAGACATCACGCCAGAGCGCTTGGCGAAATTACAAAGGGAGGACCCATCATTAAACCCATGCTTTGGGGAAGCGCGAACCGAGAAAACGAGGAGATATAAGAACGGGTCATCTTCTTTTTTTGTCCAGGGGGGCATTCTGTTCCGTATGTACGTCACAGTGGCTTCCGTTCAAAAGCAGGTCGTCGTGCCACGGTCGTTAATTGCTACAGTATTGCGTCTGGCCCATGATGTTCCATTAGCGGGTCATATGGGAAGTACTAGAACCAAGGAGAGAGTTCTGAAAGATTTTTATTGGCCGTCAGTATACAGAGATGTACGTTTATATTGTAAGACGTGCAGTGCGTGCCAAAAGACGACGCATAAGGGTCGTTCACCCCAGGCTCCTCTTCAAAAGATCCCCACGGTTTCGGAACCGTTTAAAAAGGTTTCAGTACCTTGTTGATTTAAGAGGAAGACTATCTTCAGCGCGCACTATAGCAGAAGAAGCTTCTGGTATCGCTTCGAGGAGAGCAAAAGACTATAAAGATAGAGGTTCCAAACTGAGAATTTTTAAGCCAGGAGACAAGGTTCTGTTGTTGTTACCTACGGACCATAATAAGTTATTGATGACATGGAAAGGCCCTTATGTTATTGAGCGAGTTGTTTCAAAGGTAGATTACGCTATCCACATTGATGGAGCGAGTAAGGTTTTCCATGTTAATATGCTACAGAGATTTTATGAGAGACCACAGTATCTGTGTGCACAGACAAGACCAGAGGAGACTGTCTTCTCTATTGCTTGTACGGGGGTCGTAGACCAGTTGGACTGTGACGTAAGCGACACCGAGGCGCAGGAGGAGTTACAAATTCAATTGCCGGAGTTAACTCCGACACAAGGTTACAGGGACGTTAAAATTAACCCTGACCTTACGAGTTCAAGGAGTAGGGAACTTGAGACCCTGTTAGCGTCATTCCCGGATGTTGTTACGGATTTGCCGGGTCGCACTACGGTGATCCAGCACCAAATAAAGTTGACTTCGGATAAGCCAGTATTTCTTAGACCGTATCCGCTGCCTTTTTCTTCGAGAGATAGAGTCATAAAGGAAGTGGAGTCAATGTTGGAGTTAGATGTGATAGAACCATCAACATCGCCGTATTCATCACCCATCGTCCTCGTGAAAAAACTTGATGGATCGGTGCGGTTCTGTATTGATTTTCGAAGACTGAACACTATTACGGTAGGCGATAGGGAGCCTATCCCGTTTCAGGAGGAATTAATAGCTTCATTGGCCGGGTCCACGTGGTTTTCCAAGATAGATTTGACGAAAGGTTATTGGGAAATCCCGCTTACTGAGGAATCTAAACAATACACGGCGTTCCAAACGCCCATTGGATTATTCCAATTTAAGGTCATGCCATTTGGGTTGGTAAACGCGCCAGCGACGTTTGCACGATTAATGAGATTAGTGTTGAAGGACATACCTAATGTCGTGTCATTCTTTGACGATATAGCATGCCATACGTCGACATGGTCTGATCATATTCAGACACTAACAGTAATTTTTCAACGATTACGTCATTTTGGGTTAACTGCTAAACCCGCAAAGATGGATTTGGCATGTCCAGAGATAGTATTCTTAGGACATATTGTGGGTAGAGGCGTTCAGAGACCTGAAGTAACAAAAATTGACAAGTTAGTAGGGTTGCAAATCCCAAAAACAAAGAAACTAGTCAGAAGCTTAGTGGGAATTTTAAATTATTACAGAAAGTTCATTCCAAATTTTTCCTCCTTGTCATCTTCTCTTACTGACCTTACTAAGAAGGGACAACCCGATAAGGTCCAGTGGACGTCTGAATGTCAGACACCATTTGATAATTTGGTGACAGCATTATCATCGTCACCCATTTTGATATTACCCGATTTTCGATCTAATTTTATCCTCAGAACGGATGCGTCGGACTCTGGTGTCGGCGCTTGTCTTCTACAGGAGAAGAACGAATGTCTCCATCCTGTATGTTATGTCAGTAGGAAGTTATTGCAGAGAGAAAGAAAGTATTCTGTGATAGAGCGTGAGTGTCTTGCCATTGTCTGGTCCGTCCAGAAACTAGGACGTTATCTCATGGGACGAGAATTTTGTATCCAGACAGACCACAAGCCACTGACATTTTTGTCGAAGAATCGTTCGTCCAGCCCACGCTTGTCTAGATGGGCATTGGCTTTGCAGCCGTACACCTTCGTTATTCAACCAATTCCAGGAACCAGCAATCATATCGCCGACTACCTTAGTCGAGCCTAGGGCAAGATTTCAGGAGCTTATACATCAGAGGACAGGAACATTGACAGGATCTGTGTGAATAAGTCGACTTTAAAATATTGACATTATAAATATGATATCAAGAATGGTTGATAGGTTGATTGGTTTTCGATTCTGTATTATTAAGTTTAGTTAGCTATTGATGATGTGATACATATATGCATAATGCATGGCATATTGATCCCCATATTTTCCCCTGATCCCGGTATTTTATGTGCTGGGGGCATTGGTAGGTCATTTTTAATGTAGGTATTGCTCAGGCTCACTCGTTGACAGTCATCTTGATGCGATTTGAAATTAATTGCATTAATTTTTTTGGGGTGGGGGATGATGTCACGAGTGGAGTGAGCGATAGTTAATAATTACGGGGGGAGAGGAGAGTAAAATTAACGCACGGAGACAAGTGAGAAAGTCGTGCATGTCATGAGGGGGGGGTCTGAAGGAGGCGAAAGCGCTGTATAACTATCACTGCAAGTTAGAAGGTCCTAGGGAGCGGATCTGTGAATAATAGCCCATCGGGCAGACATAAAGGGAGCAGTCGAGAAGACTAGGAGAAAGTCTTTCCAGTTATGACTGGTACGTAGAATGTTGATTGATTATTATGATTGATGTATTATATTATATTCGTCTATTACCATGATGTGAATAAGTATATGTGAGGAATGTGGAAGTCCTTGATATTGGATATAGCAATGTGCGCCATGAGCGATAGATGAAAGTGAGTTCATGGATTTGTAGCGCGAGTGAGTAGTGTGTACTCCGATGGAAGTGTGTTACCGTAAGATGTGTGGTGAGTGAAAGGTGAACTAGTGTGTGTACGCTTCATGGACTGTAAGGAGAGGTGGAGTGAATAGAAATGGTAGGGTATTATACCAATGTAATGTTATTCTTGTAGGTGTCGGGGACGGGCCGAAGAGCCACCTCGAGGAGCACAGGGGATAGGCCAGCATAGGGCCGGAGGCCACACATAGGCCAGAAGTGAGGCTGTCAGTGCAGGACAGTAGAGGCACATAAAGTCGTGGCAGTCAGGCCACGGACAGGGACGTAGATATGAGAGTGAATGAGATACTATGTTGTTGCCATGTTGATAGGCTAGTGAACTGATATTATGTTGTTGCCATGTTGATGGCTATGGAAATAATAATGTGTTATTGCCCTGCGGAGGTGCTAGGGGAGTGCTAAGGTGTATGACAATAGGAAGGTGATATTGAGAGACTGCGGTGCCAGTGAATCATTAATGTACTATTAAGACCCTGAGGGGAGAGGCTGAGGCCGAAGTGCCTTTAGGAGTAACTACCGGATTGTGGATCCGAGGGAGCGTGTGTGTGAGAATAAGGCCGTTGTACGGCAGTCATTTCAATAATATAATGTATGTAATTGCGCTATTATATGTATAATTATGTTTAATAAATGTGTGAGTCTGATGGGTTGTTTTGTTAAGTGTTAAACTTGTTTGTTCGTGATTGTCGTCCTGTCATAAACTATTACATCTCCCAGTCTGGGATTTGTGACACACTCTAGACTCACTGCCAACAATACATCAGCATTCATTCTTTTGCCTAATATTGGGAACTTGCCATGCAACTTTTTATCAGTTTTACATGCTTGACAGTTGGAATGTTATCAATATGACAAACTGCTCCCAACAACTTGATGTGGGTGGTGCCAGAATACATATTGTTGGTGGATCTGACAAAACCGGGCTAAAGGTGAAATTTTTTAAACCTGCTCTTTAAAAAATCAAATTACAATTTCTAAGATGGTCTGAGGCAAAAATTTGTTCACTGAATGCAGAAAAATGGATAATCTCTCATATATGTGAGTGTGCATGGGAAAACCCGGCATAAGTCGGCAACATGACATTTTGAGTTATGTACATATAATAAAAGACATTTCTGATAAATTGAAGTCCGTGACCCCCCTAAAACAAGATTTTGAGAAAACGGCATTTGATCCTATAAGTGGCAATAGCTAATTGACCAAGTAATATTGAAGTGATTGCTGTTAGGAGACCGTAGTCTAATAACTAAGCAGTTATAGAGATCACAGTGAGTAGTGTTCACTGCTCATCTACAGTTTACCCTGTAACATGCCACGGTCCCCTAGCAACAGCCAAGTCGGAAGTTTTTGGATCTTGTTAGGAGGCCGTAGTCTAATTACAAAGCCGTTATAGAGATCATAGTGAGTAGTGTTCACTGCTCGTCTACAGTTTACCCTGTAACATGCCACGGTCCCCTAAATAACAGCCAAGTTGGAAGTTTGTGTCGGACCCATATTTTCATTTCAAAGCCGTTTTTCTCAAAATCAGCTCTGCCGACTTATACCGGATTTTCTCATGCACACTCACATATTATAAGCAAATCTCCATTTCCAGAAAACTGTTCCCCCTTTGAAGGGTTTTTCTCAGGAATTTGGTATTCCACCTTAAGCCTGATTTTGTCAGATTCACAAATATGCAAGGGTTCATTTTGCTTAATAACAGCTTGTCCACTGTGCCTGCACAGAATCTCAACAGCTGAAACATAATCTTAAGTAACGTGTTCCCAGCCGCAACCGCACTTCTGTTACCAACAGTGTTGGCAAAGATAATTGGTGTGTTATCATTAAGGGCTTACAGCCACACAATGTGGAATTATTACCCAAAAAACTGTCCCCTGGCTGTGATATCCTACAGATGTCACAGTACTTTGAAGTGGATTAGGTCTTTTTTAGAAAACAGAACACAAATAGTAGTCGTTGACGGAAAGTCATCCAATCCTGCACCTGTTCTCTCGGGAGTACCTCAGGGTACTGTAATGGGCCCCTTTCTATTTTTAGTTTATATTAACGATATGCCAAGTAAGATCTCTCCAGGCACTAAATTACAACTGTTTGCCGATGATAGCCTCCTCTATAGAACAATAAATTCAAAAGAAGATACGGAAATTTTACAAAAAGATTTGGACAGTCTACAAGAATGGGAGAGGGACTGGCGTATGGAATTCCACCCCAATAAATGCCAAGTCCTGAGAATTTCAAATAAACATCACAACATCACCTCAGACTACTTTATACATGGCGAGAAATTGAGTGAAACAGATGAGGCTAAATATTTAGGAGTTACATTGGACAGAAAACTTACATGGAACCAACATATTAATAGCACATGTAACAAAGCAAACGGTATACTAGCATTTCTGAAAAGGAACATCTCTAACTGTGATAGGAAAGTAAAAGAAAAATGCTATAACACCTTCGTGAGGCCCGCCCTAGAGTATGGCTGCAGTGTCTGGGACCCCCACTGTCGAATAAATATAGAACTGGAAAGGGTCCAGAGGAGAGCTGCTCGCTTTGTGACAAATGACTATGCTAGAAGTATTAGTGTCAATAAAATGATGAGAGACCTCGAGTGGACACCACTAGAAGAAAGAAGAGCAAAAAACAAAGTAAAAATATTTTATAAGGGCAGGGAAGGAAATACCGATATCCCACTGAACCATCTCACCATTAACATCAGAGGCAACAGAAAGAATAACATAAAATATAACATCCCAAGCCCACGGATTAACAGCCATCTTTACTCTTTTTACCCTAGTGTCATCAGGATGTGGAACAACCTCCCGGCAGAAGTCCAAAAACTATCGTCTGCAACGGCTTTTGGCAATGAATTGAAGAACATAATTATCCGTTGCAGCTACCATTGTATTTAAAGTGCGGGTCTATTTCTGTGCACAATCTTGATGCCAAGAGATATTTTTAACCAGAGATATATATATAATAAAGAATTTGCACAACGATATATTTTAAATGGTCTTAATATATGCTGTTTTAGCCTGTTTTAGCCTCAAAGCAGTAGCGTCGAGTCGCATATGGTGCAGTTGAGGGATCGTCTTAGTAAAAAAAACAGACGAATCAACTCCATGAGAAGAAGAAGAAGAAGAAGAAGAAGAAGAAGAAACAGGCTTATTCTAATAATTTATGCTTAAGAATGCATTTTAAAACCAGTCAGTTTGAATCCCTTCACACAAGTAGCGATTATGAGTTATAAAAACCCAGATGCACTTGGTCTTATTTGAAGAGAAATATGCACGGCATCCTCATGCCCACCGAGAAAGTCTTGCACCCATACGTCCCCATTAACCCACTTTTCATATGGGTCCTAAGATGACAGTGCCGTATTCTGAATCAATATTACAGAGTCAGGGAACCCTGACAGACAATTCAATCAGATTGAAGTTATAATCAACGATTAATTGTTTCTAATATCTTTGGTATTATAATCATGACCTTATAGTCAGACTATCCTCCAATGTTCAGGGTCCACCCAACAGAGTGATATTTTCAAAACGGCTGGTTCAGCAGTCTCACAAATTTATAAACAAAAGCAACAAAACTAAGGAAAATATAAGGTGTATGAAGTGATCAGTGGTCCTTGAGAATTAAATCTAAAGGCCTCTGCTCTAGAGCCTAATTAAAGCTAAAAATGTTTCAGGCTTGGAATTTTTCTTCTGATTAAACTTTGAGGATCTGGGGTTAAAACAGCTAGCAGTAGAGCTAGACATCTATCTAGATAAAGCAGGCAAAAAACATCGGGAGCTGGTAACGACAAGACAGTAGCCACACAGACATCTAATATCTATCAATTAGATCCATACAGATCTGTGATCCTCCTCCTTTATGGGACCACATCACACAAGACTAGTTGGGGGAAATTCACCAAGCCTGATCGGTACTTTTTCACCGCCAGTGTAGCGTCTTTTTCTTTGTGCATTCTTCGAAATTTTCCTGTCCCCTCATTGTCACATTTTAATCTTTAAGGCCATGAGAAGGAAAAGGAAGAGGCCTCCAACTACTCCAAGAAGGACAGGTAAGAAAAAGCAGCTCTGAGAAAGTTACAATAAGAAAAAGAAGAGGAGAGGAAGAAAGAGAAAAGAAAAAAAAAAAAAAACAATTTCATTTAAAAATTTATTTCCTGCGTTAAATTTTTTATTTTTAAAAGAATAAATGTTTAATATTCTTTACATCATTTTGTTCTCCTGCACTACTTCTGAGTATGGTAATTCTGATATGTGGTGTATTCTCATATATATGATGTATAAATGTTTACACCTGCGGCCACACCAATCTAACTTCTCCATTCTTTTCTTTTTTACTGGTACCTGGTTTCTTTCCCACTCTCTCCTCTCAAAGTTAGTGGAAACTTTACTATTATGATCTGAAGCTCGGTTTTCTTGTTAGGTGTTGTAGGACATTGCAGTCATTTTCTTCTCCTTGGGGGGGAGGTTGGTTAAACTTTGCAGTAAGAACAAAAATGATAAAAATAGCGCGTTTAGACATTCATTTAAAAGCAAGGCCCTCTGCAGAAGAAATTAAGAAACAAATGATATTCGGCCTGAATAAAATCACACGATGGGGTCTCGTCATGATTTGTCGCTGGGGTGGAGAGGATATAAGTTCACCATGTCCATGATGAAGAAATAGGGACTGTGGCGAATTTCCCCCAAGGGGTGGCGACATAGTACCGACTATGGACGAGCATGAAAAAGCCGCCTCCGGCTCCAGTCTTTCCATTCGGAATGATTGCTATGAAGTATGAGTATTTTAATTTTTGCCTTCACTTGTGCTTTGACCCTCGAATTAGTAGAACCAATTACTTAAGCGCCATTTCAACACCTAATATAGATCTAGATCTAGAGTCTAGATCTACTTTGCATGAGACCAAAACAAAGCAATCAGCAATGCGTTTTGAGAGAGCGAAAAAGGGAAGGAGTTCCGTACTCGAGCGCCAAAGACCAGAAACTAACTAAACACAACTACCCCAGCCCCTTTTCGCCTGATTAGTCAATCTGACTACCGCCCATGACTAGACCCTCACGCCCCCAAGTCCATCTGACCATTCCATGTGTTTAAATTGATAACAGCGAAAGTGGCGCTCGAGTAAGGTACTCCTCCCCGAAAAAGTACCAATTCCCTCTAGAGTCTAGATCTAGATCTAGACTAGATCTAGAATCTAGATCTAGATATCTAGATCTAGGCCTATATGTCAACATCGCAAGGTCTTTATCGTTACAAGCTCTAAGCTTAATGTTGATTCTCAGACCCGAGAGAATGCAGACCTCGATCTAGAAATCTAGATCTAGATCTAGATTTCTAGATTCTAGATCTAGATAATACATGGATCTATTATAAAATTACATAATATTATTATGCACTCAACCATACACAAACACTACTAGACGATCTAGATCTAGATTTTTAGATCTAGATTCTAGATATATCTAGATTTCTAGATCTAGATCTAGAGAATCTAGATATAGATCTATCTAGACTATCAAACCAAAACCACAACAACAGTGTTATCCACATACCGTCTCACTGGCATAAAAATTAATCCGATCTAAAGCACACAGCTGGGCTTGCCAAATAATCAGGATATCCGTGAGTGATTCCTATTCCTCAACTTCGCAATAGCCTGCCGGTACGTCAGATTTGCGTCACTGTCACTGTCAGTTCACGGACAACACTCCAACAACCCATGCCACATATTTTCTCCACTGCCGTGTTCTTTTTCAGGGGTGGGAAACCAAAATATTTGACCTACATTTTATAAAAGCTTGAAAGCTTTCTGATGTAAATGTAAAAATTAAATTTTTTAATTTTATTAATTTTTATTGATTTTGATACTGTAGGTACAATTTTGATGAGCCAGGAATATTTTTACGGAATTTTATTAACTTATTATTAAAAGGGGCCAAATGGCATATCAGGCTGATGTTAAAAATAGACCAAGGCCACATGTGAGAACGTGCATACAAGAGTGAGGTCAATGTTTTATACGTAAAAACAGTGACCTAGATTATACTGCAGCAGGTCACGGCCTAAAAATAATCCAGACGAGGCGGTAGTGGTTATCGAGCACAATAGAGGATTTTTAATTTGTATTACTCCAGTGTGCATCACGGGCGAAATTAGGTTTTGAATTTGAGTTTTGGGTTTTTACGGGGTGTCGGTACCATAACGGCCACTTTGCGCCTTTCGCTGTATTTTATGAAAATGTTTCGTATTCAGAATTTCATCTATTCAAACTTCACGACAGGAATTAAACAGTTCCGTACAAATTTTATTACATTGGTAAAAATCTCAAAAGTTGTTTGCCAAAGTTTGTTCTTTTCGTAAATTTGATACTTTATCTCTATGAAGATGGAAGTGGTTAGATATGAATTTCTGTCGAAGGCTCAGGGTTAAAAATAAAAAGAAGTATTGGCCTACATTTTTATGGTTAACAAACATATGGCACAAGTAATAAGAATAATAACAATAATAATAAAAAAGAAAATCATTTATATAGTGCCCAATCCAAAAACTTGCTCTAGGCGCTTTATATAAAGTCTTGTTCGCTCCGCATGTTCCTCTCTCTCTCTCTCTCTCTCTCTCTCTTTCTCTCTCTCTCTCTCTCTCTCTCTCTCTCTCTCCCTCTCTCTCTCTCTCACGCACAGTCTATACTTGCATACATTCTTATGCTAGACATACACACATATATACACACAAAACATGGGCTCATGAATAACGCAGTTTAACAGAAAAAATTAAAAAAACAATTGCGACACTAAATGGGCTGGGAATGAGACTTCAGAGCTGAAAATATGTGTGGATTCTTTTGGAAAAGGTGGATCTTTAGACCAGTTTTGAATTTTGACTAGGTAGATGCCTCTCGCAATGTTTTTGGCAGTGAGTTCCAGCTATGTGGAGCGCAGTGTATAAATGGTCTTCCTCCTAGCTTCTTTCACTTGCAATTACAGATTTCAAGAATGCCCTAATCGTTTGATCTTAAAAATCGAGATGCTGAATATATAGGGCTCAATCAAAGAGAAAGGGTAGGATGGTGCAGTTTTGATATGTGCTTCTAGCATAGTGCCGCTATTTTGTATATTTTGTAGG
Organism: Onchidella celtica; assembly: GCA_963931925.1. NCBI lineage: Eukaryota > Metazoa > Mollusca > Gastropoda > Systellommatophora > Onchidiidae > Onchidella > Onchidella celtica. Next base: position 20,726,427 of record OZ007576.1, on the reverse strand, counting down.
GCCTACTGGATTCGCAACTTAAGTAGCCAATACATTTTACATACGGGTAATACGTCCTCTCCTTTTCTTCTTTGAGACAGTTATAACAGCTTGGTCTGGAAATCGTTGCAGTCTGTTTAAAATTTTGTTGGATAAATTTTGCAAGAAGGAAATTGTAGTAATCCAAGCGAGAAAATATGGAAGATGAGATCAAGATCTTAAGACAATCTTCACTTAGAAATGATCACATCTGACCTATTCTGCGCATCTCACAGTACATGTAGATGGTTGTACGCAAACTGGGAACGTAGAGATGTGTGGAAAATTTAGATTCAAAATATACTCCCAGATTTCTAGCCTTCTCTGAAAAAGATATCCTCTAATTCCCAATGCAGATATTCTCAACATCACTAGGATTCCATCCCTTCTTTGTGTTTACACAGCATCACCTCGTTCAGCTTTAGCCCATTAGATTCCATCCACTTTTTCACATGACCAATGCAAGATTCGATTGAGGTAACTAGTTTCTTGATGTCAGAGGGTGGAACAGACCTTTACAGCTGGGTGTCGTCAGCGAATAGATACATGTATTTCACATAATGCTCGCATATGATGGAACCAAGTGGCTGTGTATAAAGTGTGTACAAAAGAGGCCCCGACACAGACCCCTGGGACACACCAAAATGTAATCAAAAAGTTGGATACGATCGTATACTGATTTGACTTGAAACATTCGACAGCAGATCCAGATAAACTAAAGGTCTTATCTAGTCTCTCAGTTCGGACAGAATGATCAGTATTAGTATCCAAAGCTGCTCTAAGGTCAAGGAGGGCTAGGATGGAAACTTTCCCTTCATCAGCAGCACACAAAAGATCGTTCTGAACTTTGAGAAGGGCAGCCTCTGTGGTATATACTTAAAATTCTCTATGAGCAGATTGATACTCTTCATTTAAATCATTTTTGCTCAGATGCTTCTTCAATTGACCAAGAACAATTTTTTTTCCAAAATTTTGGACACAAATGGACGATTTGACACGGCCTAAAATTCTTCAGTTCTTCTGGGGACAACTTATTCTTTTTCAAAAGGAGTGTGACTTTTACTTGTTTAAAAGGAGACGGAACTGTTCCGATAGGAACGATTCATTAATAAGATTGTAAGTAAGAATCTCAACAAAACTGTCTATGTTGTCAATTAACACAGGTGTTGGGATGGGGTCCAGACTACATGTCTTGGATGGGGAGAATTTATAATTGACTTAACAGTTTCCATCGAAACGGTGTAAAAATATGACATTCCAATACCAGCAAATGATTCAAAATTGGGTGGTGGTGCAAAAGATAAATCACGCTTTGATCGTATTGCTGAGAGATTTTTACTAAAATATTTGCCAAAACTGCCAGATATGTCACTTTATGAGATCCTGCGGAGACACATTCGATTCTGATTTACCGCGCACAAAGATAATTGATAGAAATAAGTTCCGTGATGAAGCACAATCGGATATCATGTGATTGAAAAAATTGTTTTTAGCAGCAGAGACCAGTTCTTTCATCCTATAATGCGTCTGTTTGTCTGTGTGCTGCTAGTTTTTATAGTTATTCCACTTCCCCTCTGCCTGTCGTCGCCCAGCCTTGGCCACTTTGATGTCTAGCGTTATCCATGGTGCTGAGGGTCGGTCTGAAACAGCCCTGGTGCGGAGAGGGACGTGCCGATCAAGCAGCTTGCTCATATAATATTACAACTTTCAACTTTGTTGGTACTTTGTAGGTTGAGCGGGCTGACCGTTTCCAAGTCGGCGTGGAACTGACATTCATCAAACAATTTATTTAGCGGTCACTCGTAATTAGCGGTAACACATTGTAAGCTTATAATCAAAGTCATCCAGGTGTATTTCCTCACGACTGTCAAGTTTTTGGAACTGACAGCTATAATTATGAGTCTAGCTCACCCACTCCCTCCCGCTGTGGTGTTCTCTATACTGTTGGCTAAAGCATGTCGACGTTTTTTTCTTTTACGCAAGAACTCATAATTCGTAGACTTTTCATAACATGCGTCCAGCAGCGTTCATCCCAACAGACTTTTATTCACATCTATCTAGGAAGGGAAAAAAAAAAGCTTGTATTAACATTTGCCCATTGAAGCCCAAGTAACACTCAATGTTTCTTCCCAATGATCATAATGCAGCACGTGTTGTCCGACTTAACCTTTTATACAGTGATTTTATTGAGAACCTTTATTAATATTTATTTATTAATTCTCTGTATAAAATGTATACAATTACAGAAGATATAATAAATAACTACTGAGTGTCTAGTAGAAGGAAATAATTACATTATCCTGCATCTTTCATATTATTAAGAGCCACACATTAGTTTGAACAAAATTTGTACAAGGTATATGGGCTTCAATTTAAGGATTCCACTTTATCTTTCCCCCACCATCTTCAGGTGCCGAGACAGAACTAGCCTATTATTTTATAATTGCTTTGCCCCATGGCCTTAATAATTTGTGTGGGCCTAAAATTCATTTCACAAAAATAACACTATTTTGTTTCATTATCCAGTTCTATTTAAACCATTTGTCACCATAAACTGGCACAGTATGGTATGGCGAGGCATCATAGAAATAGGAAGTACTTGGCATTTCTATGGGCTGCACCGTCACTCAAACACATGAATAAATTACGATGAAAAACATGCATGCACTTGAAATTTTAGGTTCTGCATTTATGTTACTGCTAATTATTCGGAGAAAGTGATAAAATGTCACAGAGGCTTTATTAAAAATCTGCAATGAAAGGCTGCAATAATTGTAATGGAATGCTTTGTCATATCATGTTTCATGTAGTAATTCTATTCAAGGGATACAATAGAAGTACTATTGTGCCAGTTGTGATTTGTTATTGTAGTTCATTCCCCTTATAGGGTAGTATTTAAGGAGTTGCTTCCCTAGCAGGAGGGCAGTTATGATGTAGGTAGCAGGAAATAAAGATGTCAGCCAACTCAGACCATGTGCTTGTTTGAGTCTCTTTACATTGGCGACGAGAATCGGTCAGCATCTAACTCACAGATAGCCATCCAGGGTTGCGAACAACTGTCCAAGCAACAGCAGACCCTCACAAACAGGATCCAGGTGATATTTTTCATGTGTGTATCATCATTTTCAGAATCTAGACATAGAATCTAGTCATGGCATTTGCACAACTGCCAAGCTATGAACCCTTAGACACAAGATCTGAAGGAGTATCAATCAGATGGTCCAAATGGATCAAGAGACTGACAGACAATCTCTTTGTAGCATATGATATGACTGATGACAAACGAAAAAAGGCACTCATGCTCACATATGCAGGCAACGACCTCAATGACATCGTAGAGAATCTCCCTCACGAACTAACCACACCTGGAGAGGATGAAAATGTATTTGACAAACTTGTGGATGCCATCACGAAACATTTCAATCCTAAAATCAACACAGAAATACAAAGATACACATTTCGTCAAATGAAACAAACTACAGATGAAATCGATGACTTCTACATTGAATTGTCAAAGCTAGCGCCCTCATGTAATTTCCATGACCCAGATGAGGAGATAAAGTCACAGTTGATAGCAGGCTGTCGATCGGCAAGGGTAAGAGAGAAGGGACTTTGCAATCCAAGTTTAAGCTTACAAGATCTCCTGCGATATGCCAGAACAACAGAACTATCTAAAAAACATGCACAGCATGTTGAGCACGAAGCAAGGTGTGACAGACTTAATACGCAAAAAAAACATCAATCACAAAGACCCAAAAGCAACTTTTCTGGTAGACCGAACAGGAATCCGAATCAGAAATGTAGGAACTGTGGACGAGACTGGCCGCATTTTGGAGGACAATCCAACTGCCCCGCACATGGTAAAACCTGCAATTCATGTGGGAGACAAAATCACTTTGCGACAGTATGCAAAAGTACAAAGAATCCTCAAACTCAGAGACATACAAATCAATATCAACCAGACAGGAGACAGTCAAACAATACAAACAGATTGCTCAGAACAAGAAAGTCAAATGTACGAAATGTGCAAGAAGAAACGGACGGATCTTCATCTGATGACTATGTATTTTCGTCAAGTAGTATGAGAAAAGACATACCAATCCTAGGATGGAAAGCAAGCCAGGAACTGAAACTCCTGAGCATGGTTAACAAATTAGACGTTAATAACATCACAAAACAGTACCCTGATGTATTCACTGGCCTTGGGAAACTAAAGAATTATCAAGTTAGTCTCCACATTGACAAGAATGTTCCGCCGGTAGCCCAACGATACAGAAGAATCCCCTTCCACATGCGAAGACAATTGGATGAACACCTTAACGAAGAGGAAGAACTCGGAGTAATCGAACGAGCGACAGGTCCGACACCATGGGTGAGCCCGCTGGTCATCGTTCCGAAACCAAAAAGTCCAAACAAAATAAGAGTATGTGTTGATATGAGAGCAGCTAACAAAGCAATCAAAAGAGAACGCCACAACACGCCTACTCTAGATGAACTGACGACACTGCTGTCTGGAGCAAGATGGTTCAGCAAACTTGACCTCAACCAAGGCTACAACCAGCTCGAACTGGACGAGGCATCGAGATACATCACCACCTTCGCTACGCATAGAGGATTGTATCGCTTCAAAAGATTAAATTTTGGAGTGAACAGCGCTGCTGAAGTATTTCAAGAGGCGATCAGACAAACTCTGAATGGACTGCCTGGAGTGGTGAATGTTAGTGACGATATCTTGGTTTTTGGCGGAGACGAAAAGAAGCACGATCACAACCTGAAACAAGTTCTGGACAGACTGCGTGAGAGGAACTTGACTCTGAACCTCGACAAATGTCAGTTCATGAAAGAATCTGTCGAATTCCTAGGACACACTTTCTCTTCGGAAGGAATAAAACCATCACCGAGCAAGCTGAAAAGCATAAGCGAGATGCCGACACCAACAAATGTCACTGAAGTGAGAAGTCTACTTGGAATGTTGAACTTTTGTGGAACAAGGTTCATTCCTGACTATGCAACACTAACATACAAGCTCAGACAGCTGACACAAAAGAACATGAAGTTCAAATGGACAAAAGAACATGATGAAGCTCTCGAAGCTATCACAACTGAACTAAGAAAATCAGTGAGCTTGTCATACTTCAATCCAAACATGTCTACTCAAATGCATGTAGATGCAAGTCCGGTCGGAATATCAGCAATCCTCACACAAGGCAAGAGTGGAAACCATCAAGTGGTTCAATTTGCCAGCCGATCTCTGTCTGAAACTGAACAAAGATACTCACAAACAGAAAGAGAAGCACTAGCCGTAACATGGGCTTGTGAGTACTTTCATGTTTATCTGTTTGGATCACCAACATTCACAGTGTACACAGATCACAAACCCCTTGTGACGCTGTTTGGAAACCCGAAAACGCAGTTACCAGTCAGAATTGAAAGATGGGTCATGCGAACGCAAGCATATAACATGAATGTTGTCTTCAGACCAGGAAAAGACAATCCTGCTGATTATATGAGTAGACATCCTCACCGACAAACGAGACTAAGTTCAAGAGAGGAAAAGATAGCCGAAGAATACATCCAATACATTGCAAAAAATGATGTTCCAAAGGCAATGACTCTAGAAACGGTGCAAGAAGAGACATTGAAAGATCCTACAATACAAGCTGTCCTAGAATCCATTAAAACAAACAACTGGTCAAGACATCAACAAGTGCCTCCTGATGAAATCAGAAACTTTGAAACTCTTAAACAGTGTGCAAATGAACTCACTGTCACTCAGGATGGACTTCTTCTCAAGTGCAAACAGATTGTCTTACCGAGATCTTTACAAGACAAAGCTGTTCAAATTGCACACAGTGGACACCAAGGAAAGACGAAAACATTATCACTGCTACGAGAAAAGGTTTACTTCCAGGGCATGAGCAGTGCAGTTGAGAAATCTGTCAAAAACTGCCTAGCTTGTCAAATTGCTACACCCTCCACAACTAGGGAACCATTACGAATGTCTGAACTACCTCTCAAACCATGGTCACAACTCAGCGCTGACTTTGGACACCTGCCAGATGGCACATACTTACTGGTCGTAACAGATGAATATTCACGATATGTTGTTGTAGACACGCTGAAAAGCACATCCGCACAAGCTGTTATACCTAAACTTGACAAGATTTTCTCTGAATTCGGTATCCCTGATGAACTGAAAACCGACAATGGACCACCATTCAATGGTACAGAACTCAGAACATACCTTCAAAACATGGGGGTCAAACACCGAAAGATAACTCCCCTATGGCCTAGAGCTAATGCAGAAACTGAAAGGTTCATGAGAACAATCAAGAAATCCATCAAAGCTGCAAGAGCTGAAGGAAAATCATGGAAGCAAGAAATGTTCAAATTTCTGCTCGCATACCGGACAACTCCACATTCTACAACAGGACTAGCACCAGCACAAGTACTGTTTGGTAGAAACTTGAAAACGAAGTTACCTGAACCTCCCACTGAACTAGACCTCTGTTCTGATATTGATATTGACACTATCATCAGACAAAACGATGCTAAGGCGAAGCAACGAATGAAGTTTCATGCGGACAAGAAACCAAACATTAAACCGTCCTTGATCAACATTGGAGACAGTGTGTTAGTAAAAGACACAACCAAAATCAATCCTATGACTCCATATGAACCTACACCATATGTCGTACAATCTAAGACAGGTTCCATGATCACCGCGAGAAGAAACAACAAATCTATCACACGTAACATCAGTTTCTTCAAGAAATCTCCGAAACATTCAACTGGCGCGGAAGAAGAAAGTGAAGAAGAACCAGACGAACTGTACAAGGAAGAAACAGGAACAGCAGAAACTGAAACACCAGTTGAAACCAACCACAGTGATGAGAACCAACAAATTCAGCCCGAACCTGTTCCTGAACCTGAACAAAGACCAAGGAGAACAAGAAGACCTCCCAAACGCTTTGAAGACTACCGGTACCAGCGATACTGATGATTCTAGATCTAATCTAGATAACAAAATCGAGCATCGAATTCTACGTTCAAGTCGTATCGTTTCCTATGGGCATTCTCCCATTCCAGCAGACACTCACCAGATGATGATGTTATGCCCCAACAAACTAACAAGGCAAAAGCTCGTTAAGCCTTGTCGCCCTTTATTTTGACCCTTATGGTCTCATCATTTATTTGATACAATTCGTATCCAAGCTTATTCGTTTCATCGTTTACTTGTGGTTAAGAAGAGCACACACATTGTGACACCAAAATAGAATCTAATCCATCATGCCATTATTATTGCTTGACTGAACCTCAAACTCAAGCTTAAAGATTTTTCTCTATAGACTAGACCTAGATGGTCTTCCATTCATTTGGCAGTGCCTTAAAGATGTCTCAAATATCTACCTACCAACAATAAACACTCCAGTAATTAATCCATGAACAATTTGAACCAAAGAACTTCAACACAGTGGTTACTTTTGAAATTTGCTCATTTCATGTTTTGTTTCAGCCTTAGATTATAATTATTGACTTAGTCCTGATACAACTTGAAGCAATCTGAAACCCATCCCCGAAGGCTCTGACTCTGACGACTTTGGCTCAGTTATTATTACATAGCATCAAATCCGAGGAGGGAAGAGATGTAATGGAATGCTTTGTCATATCATGTTTCATGTAGTAATTCTATTCAAGGGATACAATAGAAGTACTATTGTGCCAGTTGTGATTTGTTATTGTAGTTCATTCCCCTTATAGGGTAGTATTTAAGGAGTTGCTTCCCTAGCAGGAGGGCAGTTATGATGTAGGTAGCAGGAAATAAAGATGTCAGCCAACTCAGACCATGTGCTTGTTTGAGTCTCTTTACAATAATGACAGAAATAAATTAAAATCACCAACAATCATGACTCATGAGTCATAATTTGACGTACGTTGAACACCTCCTATTTTACTAGATAACTTAGTATTCAAACCGGAAGCGGATGTTGAAGTCTTTTTAACTTCTGAGAGCTAAGGGTGTGCGAATCCAAAAATTTCGGACTCGATTCCGGAATCGAGTAATAACAAAAGGAGTCGAGTAATTACTCGAGTAAGTACTCGATTCCCAAGGTGCCAGGAATCGAGTAATTACTCGAGTAATTATACTAACGAGAACTTGTTATTCAATTTTTTTTGCATGGCAAATGTTGGTGTTGCTATTGTTTTAACTTCAGTACTGTTGTTGCTGTAGCTGTTGGTGGTGGTGGTAGTGGTGATAATAATGCACTGCTGCTGCAATTACTGTTTTAACCTTGTTGTTACTGCTGCTAATGCTGTTGTTGTTGTTGTTGCCACTGCTGTTTCACCACTGCTGCTGTTGTTGTATTTGTTGTTGCTGTTGCTGCTGTTGTTGTTGTTGGTGTTGGTGGTGGTGGTACACTGAAAATAAAATGCATACCTAAAATTTATAACTGTGAACCTCAGAGAATGCACTTCATACATGAAGTTTGCTTGGGATCATCATAGGTTCTTAATAGTCAGCAATTGAAAGTTGTTGGGTTTTTTTTCTTTTTTCTTTCTTTTTTAAAGTTTTTTTTTCTTCTTTTTTAATTGGTTTTTTTTTTTTTTCTTTCTTTTTTTTTTCTTTTATTTTTTACAACATATTACTGTTTAGAAACAACAACATATTTACATTTTCTGCTGTCAATCTTGATCTCCTGCTGGATACCAGTTCTCCGGCAGCAGAAAACAATCTCTCTGATGGGACGGAGGATGCTGGAATGCACATATATTTCTTGGCAAGTTTCGAAAGTCTGGGGAATATGTTTTCGGATTTTCTCCAGTATTCCAATGGATCGCTGTTTCTGGGGATGTTTTCATCTTCGAAGTATCTTCGTTTTTCAATTTCGGTGTTGACGGTTTGTGTTCTCTTGGTTGTTGTGGATTCAACAAGATCGTCAAAGTGCGACCATAAGTTGTCAGTTGATGTAACATCTTGTGCCTCTGTTGATGGGCCTTGTTCTGGGTCTGGGTCAGGCATGATGGAAGTCATTTCTGCCACAAGTCTTGTGCTTGTTGCTTCAAGAGTCACTGGAGACGAAAATGCAAGTTTCTTGAATCGTGGGTCGAGAAGAGTAGATGCTGCCAGGTGAAATCGGGTTTCGGCATCTCGAAATCTTCTGTCCAGATTGTCAAGAAGTTTCTGTGCTAGTGGCGATGTTGCAGCATGTCCAGTCATTTTTCTGCGTAGGGCCTGGCAGAGGATTATAACTTTCGACAGGGAGACGTATTTTTCGGCCGAAAACTCTCTCGTGACATCTTCAAATGGCCGCAGGATTTCTAGGGATGACTTCATTTGCTGGACTTCTCTGTCTTCAATACAAAGGCTTGGTCTGCCCACATAGCACAAAGCTTTTGTGACAGCCTGGTGCTGCTCGTGATATCGTTCAAGCATGTCATAAGTTGAATTCCATCGTGTTTCAACTTCAGCTATGAGTTTTTTGTTCGGTTGACCAGATTCACTTTGTATTTCTCGAAGACAGTCGGACGCTTTGACGCTGTGGTGGAAATAGGTGACTATTTCCCGGACTTTTCTACGAAGAGGGGCCAGTTCAGATTCGTCCAAAGCTCCTTTCACCACAAGGTTTAACATGTGTGCAAAGCAGGGCATCTGTTGTTGACCCAATGTTCTGATTGCTGCTATCATGTTAGAGGCTCCATCCGTGACAACTGACACAATCTTGCTTTCGATGCCCCAGGAAACACATATGGCTTTGATTTCATCTGCAATGTTCTCTGCTGTGTGTTCTCGTTTCATGTGAACGGTGTCCAGGGTTGCAGATTTCAGTTTCCATTCATCTAAAAAGAACATTAAAAAAATGTATAAATATGAGCAAATGAGAGAGAGAGAGAGAGAGAGAGAGTGAGAGAGAGAGAGAGAGAGAGACGACAGAAAGAGAGAAAAGAGACAGACAGACAGACATAAACAGACACAGCCACACACAGAAACAAGACGAAAAGATATTATAGTGAAATGAGGTATATTTACCTGTAATGTAGTGGCACGTTACTGTTAAATATGAAACAGTCTGGCGGGACGTCCACCCATCTGTTGTGAGAGCGATATACTCGGCCTTTGCTAAGTCTGTTTTCAGGGCTTCAGCTTCCTTCGCATACAACTCTTTTAGGTAATGTCTAGACATAGTCGTGCGACAGGGGATGTCAAATTTCGGGTCCAAGGCATGCAGCAAATCCTTGAAGCCTTCATCTTCCACCATAGAAAAGGGCTGCATGTCCTTTACAATCATGCGCATCAGCTTTTCTGTCAGTTGTTTTTGTCTAGGTGCATCTTTCTTGTATTTGAACAAATGCTGGGTCGCTTGGTGTAGGGTCTGCTGCTCCATTTTCTGCCTTTTCGTTGTGGTGGACTCTTCTTGGCTCTCATCAGCTGTCATCGACATGGCTTCTTGGGTATGTCGTGCTTTGACGTGTTTCAGCATATTTGAAGTGTTATTGCAATCTGCAAGTTCAGCCTTGCATAGTTTGCATTTCACTTTCTTGGCAGCAGGACATTTTTCGAAATATGTCCACACGTTGCTCTTCTGTCTGGAACTCATGCTTGATCGATGTGGAGTCTGAAGTTATGCAATCGAAGATTGGTGGATGAATGATAATTTTGGGGCTTTTGTCTGTTATTTATACATACAGTCTCGATTGCCCATGATCCATCGGATCCAAGATTGTGCCCATATTTGTAGACAAGCATTTCAAATTTCCACGAAAAACAGAATTTTCTTTTCCTTATTCGGTTAGTTGATATGCTCGTGCAGGCTGCACCCTTTTCCTGGAAAATTGCAGAATGTTGCAACCATATTTGGTCAAGTGTTGAAACGTGAACCAAAAAAAGATGTCATCCCTTTCCGAGCTGAGCTCGAGGGCTGTTTTTGGTGTTCATGAATTTCCGAGGGGACTCGAGTGGAATTGATTCCAGATGCACCATTTTGGACATAATTATGCTTTTGATTGTCGTTGTTTGTTTGTTTGTTAGTTTCTTTGTTTGTTTGTTTGTTTGTTATTGTTGTTTTTATTTGTTTGTTGTTTGTTGTTGTTGATTGGTTGGTTGTGGTGATGATGGTGGCGATGTTGTTGCTGTTGTTGTAAACTATAACAACTTGTGTGAGCTAAGGCTAGTATTGAATGTTTCTTTTGAAATCGAAACCACCGTAAATTCTTGGAATTCTAAGAGTAGTTTCACTTTCAGTTCTGTTGCCGTCGGTTTCCACTTGCTGTACTCACCCAGCACGTGTGGTTGTGGTGGTGGTGTGGTGATTTGACGTGCTTTCAGTATAATTTTTTGCCCAATTTGTGTATGGGACTCGAGTCCTTTACCGAGGAGTCGAGTCCGGAATCGGGTTGTTGGAATCGAGTCCAGAATCGAGTATTTGATTGGAGACTCGAGTCCGGAATCGCCGCAGTTAAGAATCGAGTACTCAATTCCGGAATCGTTACTCGCACACCCGTACTGAGAGCGAAGATTAGCTAGATACATTTCGCGGCTGGTTCAACTCCTCAAGATTGTGGCGAAGTCAACTTGTAGTTGTAGTGTATATCGGTATCTGTTTTTAAACCTAAGGTCTTTTCAAAATGAAAATGTATTTGTACTAAATATCATATAACAAATATGTACATGGCAACAGATCTCTAGAGCTAGCTCACGATTTCGATCTAAATCCCTCGCTGTAAATTGGATTCTGGAAAGAATAGGAATTAGGAGGCCTCGCCCCAGAATCCTAGTAGACCTAGTTCTAGATCTAGATCTAGATCTAGACTAGATCTACTTAGAATGTGACACAACCTGGCCAATAAAATGAATAATAGGCCTAATGTAGGGGAGGAGTACCTTACTCGAGCGCCACTTTGTCAGATTGTCAGATTGATAAATAACGACGTGAGGGACTAGTCAGTTTGTATCATCGAGGCCGTAGGCCGATGTTCGTCTGGGCAGTAGTCAGATTGACATATCAGGGAAAGCCCCCGGGGTAGCTATGTATCATCTCTTTTAGTTAGTTTCTGGTCTTTGGCGCTCGAGTACGGAACTCCTTCCAAATGTAGACCTCAAGTGTTAGAGCTGTAAAACAATAACAGGCTTTCTGCACATGTAAATATTTGGTGTTTTTATGCCATATATAAGGTCTAGATCTAGATCTAGTCTAGATCTAGATCCAGATTTACATTCAGAATCAACCATGTTATGATGTTTCATTGTTTGAATGGAATTTAATTTGCAATTTTTGACACTGTGGCTGTGCAATGTAATTATTTTTGTAATGCAGTAGAAACTGCTTTATAAATTTATAATTTTAAAATTCATTCAGCCCAGAATTTTTTCCCCACCATTTTCCCAAATTGCCGCACGCAAAAAATGGGTCATGTTCGAAAAATGTCATCAACCTCATTATTTGTCGGTCAAATCACACAGTTTATACACCAATTTCCCCCTCGAGGTCACCCCTTGCTGCCGGTGAGGGGGCTTTAGTAACACCACCAGGGGTGTGAAACCAATGTGACCGAGCCATCTCGCCGAGCATTAGCAAATACTGCCCTAGCAAAATAAGCTGAAGATGGAGGTAGGCCCTATCTGGCCAGAGTAGGGCGCCTAACCTAGATACCACGCACCCTTTTCACTATTATGTCTATACACCAATTTGAAGGTAGTTAAATAAAGAATACAAGTGTGGAAAAAAAACAGTGTAAAGGACTAGTGCATAAAGTTTTGTTGGGGGAAATTATGTTACAATCATATTTCTTGACTTTTAATTGCCAAAGTAGGCCTATCTTTAACGTGCACACTGGCCCCTCTGAGTTTTTCATCCTTATCCGAGAAGAGTAGGTACTCGATCCTACCTATCGTAGGATCAGGGACAGGAATTTTTTCCTCCTCCAAAAAAAATTCCAACATCCCTGCACCAACTGGGGATTGAACCTGGTCTTCGACGTGAGAGGCGAGCACCTTGCCTCTAAACCATCGTGTCCCCATGTACGTAATACAAACTTTATATTATTAAGGATTACAGCGGGATTTTGGAAATTTTCCAGGTGAAAGGAGATTTCTTATTATTTGCTTCTGGTTTAAGCAGGTTCCACTGTAGCTACTGTGCCATTTTCTATAATTTGATAACATTGTGAAAAATATTATTATTATAATATTAATTCATCTGGAATCTAAGGTCATGAAGATCTGAATTGTTGGATCTACATGTAGTTCTTTCTAGTTGCAGGACATTATAATTTCTCCGTGTTCTTTCTTTCAGCTTCAAGTTTTGTCTGGATATCCACAGCTTTAGAATGGCACAAGCACAAGATTCCTTTGTTGACATCTTTGATGATTTTGATGATGCTGAACAACTGCAAACAACATACTGTCAACAAGTTTCAGAGGAAAAGTATGAAGATGATCTAAGATCAGAAACGGACAAAGCTCTTGGGGTAATTTGTGAACTTGTTCTTTCCTATTTATGTCCATGGTGGACAGTTTCATGATTTTATCATTATGAATACATCTTAATGTTAACACATAATTGCTGACACCAGAATGAATGAATGGAAATCTATTCTATCTGTTCACGTAACAAGTTCAGATAGGAAAATATGACAGTCAAGGCTTCGGTGCTGCTGAATTTTAACCTTCCAGAAGGTATTTAATATAGGCCCACAGTCCTTTGAAATTGAAGTTCTAAGACAAGAAAAGAAATGTCCAAATGTTTCTTGTTTTATATTGAGGGCCACTGAAGATTTCAATATTATGCCAAGTTAGTTAAAATATGAACCAGTGAGTTTGATCATACATATAAGGATATATGGGACTGAAAAACTCTTTTGACTTTTGTCCACTAATGTGCAATAAATAGCAGTGTGTCTTGAAAATGAATCAGGTCTCAGTTTACATGTGTTTTTTGCAAGTTTGGCAAGCCTGATGGAAATTGAAGCATCTTTTATAAATACTAGTAAATGTTCCCGTTCTCCGAACGGTGAGTAGTAGCAAACAAAACAAAAGAGATTGAGAGACAGCAAAAACAGGTTAGACAAATGCTGAGTTTTTTAAACTATTCGTTCACATGACAATCATGGTCGCAAAACTTCAGGGGGAAGGTCTTCCCCCCATCCGCGCCACTTACCAAAAAGTTAACAAACATAATAATGATATGATGAAGACTTCCCCTAACCTGCGCTTTCGCTCTTTCTTTCTTCTTTCTTTGTCCCATACAAATACTAAACCCAATCATTTGATAAGCCTGCTCAAAAGTCCCCTCTTTAGTGTGTTTTCTTGACTGGCGCGGACGGGCGGGGGACCTCCCCTTCAGGGTATACTAGTACACAACATTGTCTGTGTAACATTGTCAGCATCAAGCTGAGCACATGTCTTGTTTACTTTCAAGCAGGCCACGCTCAAAGGAAATGGCATATTCGATACTGCGTATCGGTTTTGCTAGCGCCCAGTAAAGAGGTTGCGGAATCGCCATCCATAACAATCATATAAACATTCATCACGGCATCCATGCAGCTTGACAGGATTAAAAAACAATAGGCCTAGGCCTAGATATACCAAAATTGTGAGTGTCTCGCTTTAAAGGCCATGAAATGCTTAGACGTCATGCGGAAGTTTGCGCAAAATGACAGCCTTTGATACTGAGTATCGATTGCTACACCCATAAGCAACACTCTAACAATCATAAAAACTACACCAGGAATTTAGTCCGGGTTTAGGCGCTAAGGCATTTCACAGTTTTCAAAAAAATATAAGACGTGACCAAACGCAAAAACTAAGCCAGCCATGCAACTCGGCAGTATCAAAAACGGTAGAATGCAAACTTTCAAGTGTCTAGCTTGAATGACCATGAAATGCATAAGCGTCACAGACAGTTTACCCCCTGCTCTCATTATTATAAGATACATATCTTGAAATGCCAAATTGTTGCACACATATGAGTCAGGAATTCTTCCACTGGTTTACCTTGACATTCGATGGGCCATGATTGTCAACAATGAAACCTGCGAGCGTCTATTATAAATTGTGGCCAATAAAATCAAAGTGTTTGTTCTCTGACCATTACAAGTGATATATAGTGAACCTCTGAGTTATTAAATTACTCTAATTTTTAGGAGCTGTGCCTTTATCTGGATAAAAATCCTGAAATCTATTCTCGGGTTTTACGCAAAAGGAAACAGGAAGAGATGGAGAGTGGTGGTGTGGTGTCATTTGTAAAGGTAAGAAACTCTTAGCTTAAGGCATACTGAATTTAAGAAGAGGTGAGTGATGTATTTCTGTCGGAATATAGGCAAAGATCTTTTTTTATTTTCTTTGAATGAAAGACTCTCATGCTGCATTCTTGGATCAATATTTCTGCTCTTTATGTTGTTTTGATAATCTGTTCTGTTCTTTGATTTCTTGGTCTTGCATTCCTTATGGATAGGCTTGAGCTTGGAGTTTGATTGTGGTAGACACACATTATAATGAAGTCCAAGAAAAGAAAATTAAGAAATTTATTTTGCTTTGTCATGTTTTTGTGAATCATTTAACTCACATGAGTTAGTTTTCAAGAAAATCACTGTCCAAATATTTCAACATTTGTATTATGTAAAGTAGTGATGTCCAGTTTTCAAGACAGTTTTTGGCACATTAAGATAATAATAATGTCTGATAAGGAGGATGTAATACTGCCCATTAAATTTGAGCTCATAACTTTGGTGAGATTACAAAACTGTTGTTCATGGATCATTTATGTACTGACTTTTGAAATATACCATCAAGTTTTTTGAGTGCAACTGCAAGTGATTGAAATTTGTTTTATAGAATAATAAGGCACAAAGACAGTCAGAGATATTGTCATCTAGCTCAGGTATTGGTGTATTGATGATTTTTGTGACTTTGAGTCAAGGCCCCCTCATCATTGCTCATGGTGAGATTTATATTTTCACAAAATGACGGGGTACATGGATAACTTTAATAGAATTGTGAAGTAATAGGCAGAAGGCTGTTGTTAAAAGTACATTTGCACCCCAAGCCTTTTGCGCTAGGGGCATGTACATATATATACCAATCCCTAGCCCTGTCCTTATCCTCAACCCTAAATCTGATAGAATCCCTAACCTGCCACTAACCATTCAGTTTCAACCAAAAAACAGGAGAAAAACAAGAAGAAAATCTGAAACAATAATTAATTAAGGCTGTTGTTAGGAGTGTTTTGGGAGGAGTTCTCTAGCTCTGGAGTCATGAAAGGCTTTAAAATATGTACCCCTGGCGCAAAAAACTTCAGGGATCTACATACTTGTAACAACATTTTAGGCAGAAAAGTACTTATATAGTTATAACTATAAGGAACCTCAGACTCACCAAAACTTTGAAACACTCACCTGTAAAATGGGAAACTTGTTGACATGCCATTACTTGAGATGAACAATGATGTATATAATTTTCATCATTCTTATTTCCCTTTCAGCATGATGGATAAATTCTATGTGAAACAAAGCCCAGGTGTAAAATATTTTGTACAGGTAAAGGATACGTTCACATCTCAAAGATGTGTAAATATTGCAGAGCACATGATATCCTTAAAAGTATGTTACATTTTGTGCCTATTCATAACAGTTGTAACTAGTTTTTACCTCTTTCAGAGTAAAGTGATGAGTCTTATCCATGGTGAGCAGTATCCCCAGTGCTTGGTCAGTGCAAGTGTTTGTGTAAATCAGACAAAAGCTCTCAAGGCAGGCATGTGCAAGACATTCCAGCTGTCGCAAGGTAAAATTTGGGCCCACTCTAATGCAGTGGGAATGGACAAAATCATTCACATCATTATTGGAGAATTGTGTAATCAAGTTGACTGAGAAATTTTGAACAGCTTTTTTTGTCAGTACTAAGACAAGAATGTTTTCTCCATCTGGAATTGCAGTTTTGCACATAAATTACCAAGTAAATTATATTTTATATGTATCTAAAATATGTCAAAATTCCTTCTTTGTGAAGCCTGAAATGACTATATTTTGTGAGGAATTTTCTCTCCTCTCCCAAGCTGTAACATACCCCTAGCTTAAATTAAAATAGGTTTCATTCTGAAAAAATTACTGAATTAGTGCAAGTCTGGGATTGCTAGGAAATTATTTTGACTTTTAATGCAAGTTAATGTTATGATACACTCCATTCAGGTGCCACAAAATGTGATCTTTCTCCCTTCAGAACTTGTTTTTGCCTGTTGTTAGTGTCAATAAACAGAAAGAATCTGAAGTGAAGCATTTAGCTGGTCATGATCTGAATTTTTTTTTTGTTCCACAAATTTTCTCCTACTGTTATGTTTTGGTGAATGTCAGATCTTTGCTTATTTGTATTCATCATTTTGTGGGAGACACAGGTTCTGAAATGTTCTGTTGTTGTGAATATTTTATTCTTTACTCAAATTAAAACAGCTGTTACAGCTGACTTTGAACTTTTTAATGGGAGGGGCAGATGCGTTAACTTCCACTGAAGGCAGTAGAAACCTGTCTGTCACATAAAAAGTGCCTTATCTCCAGAATGATAATTTGAAAAAAAGTTTGTAGGAGGATTGAATTATAAATGTGTTGGTTAACATGAGAATTACTTTTCATTGTGCTTACAGAACTGAAAGGTAATGTCACAAGGCATTCGGCGAGACTGGCAGCAAAACAACAGAAGCAGATGTCAATAAACAAGAAAGAGCATAATCAAGCATCAGGCCCAAATGCCAAAGAGAATCTGGATAAATCTCATGGTGACCTCAACAAATCAAGCAATTCAAAGTTGTCTAGCAGTTCAAACACAAGATCAGGCCCGAAAGGAGTCGCTGTGTGTGAGTTAGGCAGATCTAATCTTAATTATGCCAGTGATTCACCAGCTATTCTTGTACCTACAGTTATTTCTACTCCAGATGTGAAGACTCAGAACTGCGATAACAGTTCAGGCGATGCAGGTCAAGGCAACGAAAAAGCTTCTGTCATGTGTACAGACCTTGACAAGACCACTGGAGACAGCACACCGACAGACAGCAACAGTAAGACAGGATCAGGGCAATGTCCACCACCTCCTCCACCGCCACCCCCACCACCGTTCCCTTCAGCCATACTCAAGTCCAGTATCTCTAGAACCTCTTCCCAAATTTCTGGCTCATGGAAACAGCTTTCTTCTCCAAGACAGGCTCTGAGAAACTCCACAAATACGCCTGCCAAGGGAGCCCTTGGTACACTTGCCAGAGACAGCCCTTCCATCAAGAGACCACGCACCAGTCCCAGGAAACACTCGGGCACAGTGCACAGAGAAAACAGCATGAGCAGATCTGTGAGCGAACAGGATTTATCTTCATCACGACCTGGTTCTAGTGCTTCAATGGATGGACCTGTGAGTATTCCAGCATTTGTCAGAACTTCTCTCGTAACATGATAGATGCGCATTAACCACACAAGTTTAGGACTAAGGCATTTTTAGATACTAGTTGGCTGGATGACTCGTTTTAAATACACAGATGTGATTTTTAAAGTTGAGTTTCAATCACCAGTGTGTAAATTGAGGCGCAGAACTAAATTTCCTGGCATACTTTTTAATTCTACTCAAAGAAATGTCTTTTCTTTTGTCTGCTACTAAAAATGTCGGAACTCTTGCTACTGTTCAATCAGTTGTGCTCAAAATAACAAAAGTATTAAAATTGTGGTAAACGTCAAGACCTTATAAAATTTGCCCAACTACACCTTTACGTCTTTCAATGCGTAATATATTTTGTAGAATTTAAGGCTTCGCTGTTAAAAATTTTACATGATTACATTGCAGGCCTTACTTCCTTATTAATATAATTTGATGCCTCTCAGTAGATAAATGTTCACAAAGGAAAGTGACAGACCTTCCAATTGTCCCACATTTGTGTTTTAGGTCTTTATTTTGGGAAGTTTGCTGCTCTTGCCATTTATGCTTCACTTTTCTTGTTTTTATTTTTTTTTGTTTAAAATGTTTTGTGTGTTTTTGTGGTTTGGGATTTTTTGTTTTGTTTTTTTTTTGCAATTTTTGCCCAGGCAGCGTGTTGATGTTTTGTGTGTTTTTGTGGTAGGGATTAAAAAAAAATTTTTTTTTACATATTCAGCAGCATTGTTAGGCCTGCTCTTCTCGACTTTCAACTGCCAAGGTATCTTTAACATGTGCAACTCGCACATGGGCCCTCCAAGTTTTTCATCCTTATCCAAGAAGACTAGGTGCTCGATCCCACCCACCATACGATCAGGGACAGGAATTTTCCCCCCAAAAAATCCGAACATGCCTGCACTGACTGGGAATCAAACCCGGTACCTTGGGCATGAGAGGCGAGCACCTTGCCTCTAGACCAACTTGTCCCCTGTCCTGTATTTGACAGAGCTGTCCTGTATTTAGGGTATTGGAAGGACATGAAAAAAGTTTTTTTTTTATGAAAACAAAATTCCTGCCGCCAGGTCTGAAGACAGAGATCAGTCCAGTAAAGTGCCAGACAGTGGTGACAGTACACACATTATACTAGTAAATATACCGAGTACATTATGTTTTCTGTGCTGTTTATTACAGTGCTTTGTGAAGTAAATCTGTGTTCTCCTTTCCGTGGATATAACTTAACTGACTGAAAGGCCTTATACATCCCTGTTTGGTAAATTTAAATTATCGTGAGATTTGTGTTAAATTTTATCATTTGTTTACTGCTTTCCCATAGAAATGATAACAAAAATTGTCCATAAATATATTATCTCAAAGTTTCTAACCTTAGTGTTTGTGCATTTATTTTCTACAAGGCATTCTTTGTTTAAAATTGTCCCTGATTTGTTAGTTCTAATAAATCTTTGTATGTAATTACAGAACTTTTACTTTGCTGGTTTTTAACTTTTCAGTTCCTGACACCAATGGTTCCCACCAAGCTGAGTTCCCACAAGCGTTCACTGTAAGTAATGCTTCTGTGATGCTCTAAATTTCTGTATCGCGTTTGGTTCTGTTCCTGAGTCACTACTGGCATTGCATACACTTAACGGATGTTTTGGATGCATGTCTTATTAACTCTGAAAGCAGCCAGTTTCCTTCAAATGCAGTGGCAGACCTGCATTTTTGGGACCCTGAAGCTTGAACTGTTATGGGGCTCTTTCACAACCCGCAATAACAGGGCAACATCCAAAAATTCATTTTCCCAAAAGTTTCTTCTGTGCTCCTCTGGGATTAGAGGCCCTGAAGCTTAATTGAGCTTCATTAGTTTCATAATAAATCTGCCACTGTTCAAGTGTACAGTAAAATCTCGCTATACCGCCCCCCGTTATACCGCCATTCCCGCATACCGCCAGCTTTTCGCCGTGGAACGGATCTGACACCTATACAAAGTCACTAAAAATGTCGTTATACCGCCATCCGCCAACAGTTTGACTGCTACATTCATAACTTGAGTATAGTAAATATTGCTCGTTATAGCGCCAACGTAAATTTAACCCCTACTCCCCACCTCTACCTAAATCCACCTAACAGACGGAACATCACATGGCGCCACAGTCTGTGCTTGTTACTCAAACACCAATCCTACTAGTACTTCACAGTCTTCGCTTTTGAAGTCCTGATAGGCCTACTGATGGGGCATGCAGTGGGAAAGACGGGTCACAGTTCAATAGAGAGTTTGCGAACGAACGTAAGCGCGCACGAGGTGATGCTTCAACTGGTTCATATCGGTCGCGGGGTACGATGCAAACAACGCACGTTTGTTGCTGAATTGTAATGTAGCATTATTTGTCTTGTTGCAATATATAATACTTTTACTCTTAAGGTGCGATTTCCTGAATAAATAAATAAACAACACACATAAACACAAAAAACAACAACAAAAAATACAAATGCAAGCAATGTAAACTTCAAAATGACAACGGCGGTTTATGGCTGTCATGATCACATTAGGATCATAAATGCCGTGCTAGGTCACGACGTCAGTGAGTTAATTTTTACGATCTTGTTGATTATAACCAGCGTAATTTGTCCTTGAGCTGTTCTCGTGAACAGTTTGTTTTGAAACACCTTTTTTCTGATGGATGGAGAGAAGGAGGGGCGAGATAGAATAAATGTATAGCTAGGAATGACAGAGCAGTTCTCGACCCCGTGATTTTGATTAACATAGATAAGGGGCGAGTAAAGGTAGTTTATTTAGACGCTTAGTTGGCGTTCGGAAATTCGTGCATAAGAGTAGAAAGCAGGGGTTTGAAGATTTTAGTAGTTAATGTTTCGCATTTTAAATTTTGTCTAGACCGTAAAATTGACCTTGATTTTGGCGCAAGGCCATGACAAGCGTAAATTAATATTGCAGGCTGAGCTGAAGCGACTGCACCAATCAAATGTATGAATCTGGACGGAAGGTCGAGACATAGCTTTAGTATTTAAACCCGTGCAGAGCTTAGATAGAGGCCACATGTAGACAATCCATTTACGAGGTGGACGGCGATAGTCCTCAGCCAGATGAGAGACATAGAGACGCAGTTGAGCAGTCCATATATTGTGAGGAGCGCCATGATTTAAAGCTCCAGAGCCTAAGCTACTTGGTTTGATATGAACCCACAGCGTTTACATCCAGCGCTCTCACTCCCAGTGAGGGCCACATGGTGAGAGTCCATACTAATTTGTAATGATGAAAGTGAACCGTTCTACTTACTTTTGAAGACAGTTTCAGAGCTACCGCCAGACAACGCATGGTTGCACAAGCATTCTCCATGGCGTGTCTAGAGGAAATGTCCATATCATAACATGTCTCATTGAATTAATAGAATTTAAACTGTTATATCCGTCGCCACGTGCGCGGATTCTATTTGGCATATAACTCATATGACCTGCAAGTAGTTAGAGTGAATAAGTTAGTCTTTATAGAAAGCTGTAGTTTCATTAGTTAGATTCAGTTGCCTTTGAATTGATATTTATATTTATAATTATATTTGTTACATTAATTCCTGTAATTAAACTAATGAAACTACAGCTTTCTATAAAGAATTTCCGAACGCCAACTAAGCGTCTAAATAAACTACCTTTACTCGCCCCTTATCTATGTTAATCAAAATCACGGGGTCGAGAACTGCTCTGTCATTCCTAGCTATACATTTATTCTATCTCGCCCCTCCTTCTCTCCATCCATCAGAAAAAAGGTGTTTCAAAACAAACTGTTCACGAGAACAGCTCAAGGACAAATTACGCTGGTTATAATCAACAAGATCGTAAAAATTAACTCACTGACGTCGTGACCTAGCACGGCATTTATGATCCTAATGTGATCATGACAATGGCCAGTGGAGAGATAAGGGAGATAACTGCAATATTTCCGACATGTTACTCTGTTAGCCAGTCCAATGTTGGTAAATTACTTATTTCCCTTGTTCTACATGGTATTTTCGTTGTACCGCCATTCTCGTTATACCGCCAATTTTCTGTTTGCCCCTTACTTGGCGGTATAACGAGGTTTTACTGTATATCAACTTATAAATGGTTTTAAGCATGAGCGAAAGTGGCATGGCCTTTTGAGAAGTTTTTCATGACATGAAGACATGATCATGGCTACATTTGATCAGTTTATCTAGTCATGCGAAGCTTATTTCTAAATCTAGTCAAAGACATTTTATAGATAAATAATGTTATGCTTGGCATAGTTGCTAGTTTATTTGGTGGTAAGTCAAAGAAAGAAAAGTACCTATATGATGTAAAACTTATCACATAAAGGTGTGAAACATTTACTTTTTGCTGTTGTAATACATGTAATTATGTAAACTTTTGTTTTTTGTAGTAAAAATGCTGTAACATTTTCCTGATAGAGCTATGTAACTGCACCAATATTGTAAGTCACTGTTGTTTCATACTTTGACATTGGAGGATAAAATTGGTCTTAACAAGGAACAGGAGGAGCCCTAAAAGTAAAGAATGTTTGAGACCTATTGGACTTGCAGGGCACAAAGGTAAAAGTATCAATCCACACAAAAAAGTCAGAAGACAGTGCAGTCATGAAGTTGGAGGGCAGTATGCTATATTGTCTCCGTGGGTGAAAATGACAAAAGCAGGTAATGGTTATGTACTGAATTTAAAGTATATCTTATCAATGCATTATTGTTGTTTAAATGCTCAAGCAGTACATTAGACAGCTGGTCAACTGTGCAAAAATGCTTTATGTGACAAAACTTACATTGCCCACATTTCATACAGTTACAATAACTACATGTACTTGAAATTATTCTGTCTTCATACTGTGCACAGATCCAACTCATCCATCAGTTCAACTTCCAGCAGTGGCTCATTCAGCAGTATTCACTCAGAACTCATGCACTCAAATCCTGTAACTCGTCTGAGAAGTACACAGGTTGTCAGGTAAATAAAAAATCTATGATTTAAACATTTGCATGTGTCTTCTGACTTCTCTTGAGAGCATGGCAATAATATGTTGGTAGATATTTAATGTGTAACAGGATATCAAGAAATATTCTGGTTAGATACTGCAGAGACTGCTTTCCAGAACAAAGGTCAAAAGACATACATATGTGTGCAATGTGTGAAAAAACTGCCTTTTCATTTTTAGTCAGGTGTAAATAAGGTGGAATTCTGGGATACCTGTGGGCAGTTTGGTGGGCGCTTCTGTTGCGGTCTCCTTTTGTCCTATCATTCTGCTGAATTCCGCCTGTCGTCTTGCTTCTCTGCGACACAATATAGCCATTATTTTGTTGATGTGTTTTCTCTACACTCAGATTTGAACTGGGATGCCCAGGCTAAGCTTTAAATGTTTTCAAAACAGTCAAAATGGGGCAAAAAGAAAAAGTTGTATCTTAAAAAGTGGTGGGCGGCCATTTTGAAACAGTTTCTGCATTTGAAGATATATTTCTGGATTTTAGATTCAAGAAGTTGTACAACTGAAATTGGGACAAAATTACAACATACTTTGCATGTAGTTGATGTAGACACCAGCTTTCATGTGCCACATCTGATTTTCCTCCCAAATCACATTTTCTAATTTTCATGCGTGACAAGCACAATTACTATCCATCTTTGCCCCAAGGATAAACTGCTGTCCTCCCTCCCCCCTTTATCCCACCCTTTGTCTTTTTCCAGGCTTATCAAACATATTTTGTAGATAAATTTTTACAGGGATGTATGTTTGCTGATTTTATTTTTTCATTTTTTAGGCCCTAATGTTCCAAATGTCTTTGTCCCATTGTATGTTGATTTGGTTCATTGCAGCTGTGTTATGTGGCAATTAGGTGTATGAGCAGTTTTCATGCAGGATTCGCTCATTTTTTGATGAAAGGCCACATACATCCCTGTTTTAGGAGGTGTAATACATTTCATAATACAACGAAAAGTCCTGAACTGCTGTGAAGAATTGTTTCTGTTCTAGGTCACCAGGTGGAACTCCCCTAAGATCTAAAACAAATGCTATGCCCACGGAGCCTCTCCACAAAGCCCTGCTGACTGCCATGAAGTCAAAGTTCAAGAATATCAAGACTCCAAGTCCTGGAAGCGTCAAGTCACCCTTCAATGGCAGCAGTAATTCAGCATTAGAGTCTACATTCTCGCCATAGTGCTTGTTGTCACTAATGTCAGTGTACATAGCTTAACAACCATTTCCATTGTAACTGTACTCATGGTGTTCAAATAATTAACTAGGACAATACATGTTGTCTTCTTGTTCCAAGCAGTTTGAAAATTAAATCAGGCATCCCATTTTACAAGAGAGTGTTTCAAAGGTTTGATGAGAGTGAGATTTCCTGTGTACAGACATCTCTGCTTATCATTTCAGACCTTTTTTAAGATATCCATACATCAATCTCATCAGTAGCAATTATAAGGCAGCTATACATCAAAATGGCCCTAATCATAATAATCATGTTGATATAATTTATATAGCACGGGTGCCAAATTGTGGCTCATGAGGCTCTTGCGGCTCTCTGACCTTCACTATACGGCTGGTGGAAATGTGTCGGCTGAGCTCTTTATTATTTCTTTTTTTGTTGAAAACATTTGGCATATATGTGCACTTTGTGATTACTGAAACTAATACAAATTAACACTAATAACAATTTTAAAAACTGCACACATGAGTAAATATTGTTGGGTACACGAATTTCTTAATATTGATATCAAATTTTTGTAACAAAATCTGTTTGTTACAATAAAAATGTGTATGTAAAGTTTGTTGATATTTTGTAACTCTCAAACTGAAGATTATCATATGTGGCTCTTACATTGAGCAA
The DNA here is from genome assembly GCA_963931925.1 of Onchidella celtica. Lineage (NCBI taxonomy): Eukaryota > Metazoa > Mollusca > Gastropoda > Systellommatophora > Onchidiidae > Onchidella > Onchidella celtica. The sequence continues at coordinate 20,701,170 of OZ007576.1, read as the reverse complement.
GTTTGGCTACCCCTGGTATTATATAGTATGAAATTGGATTATTTGATGCCATATGGCCTGTTTATTTTATTGACTCAAACAGGCAATGTCTCATCTTCTGTTTAAAATATGAAATGAGAGAATGGGTTATTCTAACAATTTTTGCTTTTGATTTGTTCAGCATTGTGTATTATGTGTATTTCATGTACCTAGGGTACCTAGGGCATAATACATATGTAACTAACATTTTTATACAATTATGTGTTTTACAAAAAGCAGTCTGACACAAAAAAACAATGACTAAATGCTTACTATGGTCCACTGTAAATGCAGGCAGCACAAAGTTTTGATGCAAATTTCAGATCATTGTTTTGTGGCATCACATACTGAAATTCCGATTTTGAGAATCATAAAAGCTTTTTTTTTTTTGTTGTTAAAGGAAATGAAAATATAATATTCTCTTATTTTTCTGAGGATTTAAAAAAAAAATAATTATTTCTGTTGTGGAAAGGCTACACATCCATTTGGATGAGGAAGCTAGACGTCATGTTATCCTATGAGAATAAGTATAACGAAAGGAAACCTGCAAGCTCTAACATAGGATACAGTTAATTCCAGCCTTTTCTGGAATAGATTGGATTGTCTTACGCTTTGACTAAAGCTGTGTAAACATTGATTGGTTCTGTTTCGTTTTACTGTTTGAGTTCTTTGTACTGCAGTAGGCTTTAGAAAGAATTTACGTTTTTTTTTCTTAGTGAACATTTTTTGTAAAAGATCATACATTGATCTTCTAGTGCTGTGCAAAAAATTGTTCTGTTATTTTCTTCCGCAAAAAGGGTGACAGTTCATGAAATAAGTACATACATCCATATTTTCTGAAACATTTATTTTGATATTTAGAGCTTTATTTGGTCAGGAAAAGATGAAGTTTTGAAAAGAATCAATAGCTTGTGCACCAAATTTTTGTGTGTATCCGTTACATGCAGCAAAATGAGAAAGTCTGAAAGTAATTTGTTTTTATCGCAGCATTTTGGCATTTTCTGAGACTGGTTAGAATTTTGGTTTGTCTCAGTTCAGTTTTCTGAAGTCTGTTCTATCTTGAAACTCTTATCTGACGTAAAAATTTCATCCCCAGAAATATCAAGACAAAAAATACTATTGCACTCCAGATAAGTGTACACTTAGTCAAAATACATATGATGTAAGAATGAGAGCCTTTAAAATATTTACTTGTGCTTGAAAGTGAAAAAAAGTGGGACTCTGATCATTTGTCCACAGAGGCCCTCATTAAAATTTAAATTCCAATTTGAAGTTTTCAAATATATTACTAATTCATGTGTCACAAAGACAAGCAAATATGCATCATTTGTTTTATTTAATAGAAGTAGCAGCAGAAATTTTAAAGGCAGTGAACTTTACAGGGCAGCATTTGAATTTAGTTTGTTACCAATGATATGAAATATGACTTGTATGAACCATATTACAGTGGAGTCTGTTTAAACTGAATTTGCTTCATTGAAAACCTGGTTTTAAATGAATACAGTGCTTGGTCCCACTGGATTATCCAAACTGATGAGAATCAAGATTTGCTTAGAATGAACTCCACTACCCTACCGTAAAAGTGTAAAATGTCAGTTTCATGTGGACTTAGCAGAAATAAACACACAAAAACAATCATGCGCACACGCACACACATGCAAGCACACACTGTCTATCTGTCTGTCTCACACACACACACACACACACACACTTAACTTACTTACTTAACTGCTCCTAAATGCCAGTGTGGAGAATTGTATTTTACATGCTGAAGCAGATAAATCAGTGATGTACATCAAGCAGTACCGCATGTCATACATTTCAGTATCATGATGACTAACATGCTTCCCTTGAGAATGGTCAAAGCGAACAGATATTTCTTGTCCCTTGAAGTTCAGTTTAGGGGGACTCCACTGTTCTCCATCATAATCATTGATGTATAATTGTCTTTCAAATGAAGAAAAAATCTATCCCCATTATTGCTGATATGTGGAATTTCCTGTCCCTTGAAGTTCAGTTTAGGGGGACTCCACTGTTCTTCATCATTAATCATTGATGTATAATTGTCTTTCAAATGAAGAAGAAATCTATACCCATTATTGCTGTTGTGTGGAATTTCCTGCAGAAGGTATGTTGGGGTTTTTTGAATATGTAAAGTTCCTTTTTGGACAGACACAGAGTGGATGGTCTGTGTCATTTTTGCAGAAAGACCTTTTTGTTTCGTGTCAAGCCTTTCATGTGAAAATAATGTACATGTATCTTGAGCGAATTGTACAACCATACATTTTTCTCTTCTAGGAAGCCATTGAAATCACAGCCCGCCAGGAGCAGACAGTTCCACTGCTATTTTAAGCAACAATAGGCCTACCATGTGCATGTATAGCGAAAAAAATTTAACATTGAACAATCCCGAAACCAGTTTATTTTTTTGTTTTTATTTTGCTATTGTATTATGCAAATAATTAAATTTTAAAAATAAAAGCTATATATTTCAAAGCTATGATACAATTTGTCTGTTTTTTTATCATGATTTTTTTTTGTTTTTTGGTTGTGTTATCGTATTATGTTGTTATTATTTTATGGTCTGTCAGTAAGTTGGTGGGCACTTCTGGAGGGGTCTCCTTCTGTCCTATCAATATCATTCTGTTTAGTCTTATCATCTCACTGCTTCCTACCTAGCACAATGTCGACTTGATTTCTCCAAACTCGAAGTCAACCCAAGTCAGTCAGTAAATCAATCATGACTTGGAAAGTACAAACTAATGACATCAGAACACTGAAATAATTACATACAAGTGTATTGGTCCAAAAGTCGCACAAGGAGGAAGAAAAAAAAAAGATGAAATCCGGAAAGAGAATTGAGATCTACCTATAATTAGCGTACGTGTAGGCTACTTTTTGGGGGGGGGGAGGGGGAATCATTTTTTTTTTTTTACATATAGAATAAGTCCTCTTCAGTTTCCACTGAAAAAAGAAAATTTAAAAAATCAGAGTTATTACACTATTTATGCCTCAGACCACACCAAACAATATTGATACTGGTATCATTTAAAACTGTATCACTATTCTGTGGACCGTAGGTCAGGTCAGAAAAATCTGCTACTGGTAACATGTAATCCAGTACAACCTGTTTCATGAACTGGTACGCTAGCATGGTATCAGTGGGCGTGCACCTGTCGGTGCAAACGGCCAGGGCGGAGGAGGTTTCATCTAACCCAACGGCCACATGCTAGGGCACAATGTGACCCTCAGTACTTGAGTCCTTCACATTGGCCCCCGGTAGCGGTGTGGTCATAGGCTTGTTTGCCTAAATCACGGACGAAGAATTGAGCAAACTTCCCGGACGCAGCTTCGAAGCTGGCGGCAGCAGGCCAGTGGTTGATTGATAGGGCAGATGGCAATATACCGTCACTCTGGCCTGGATATCGTGACACAGAGCATCCACCAGTATTGGTGTTCTTTGGTTTGGGTCTTTCACCCTAGTCAGTTGGGACTGCGAGGCTGTGGAGTAGCCTACAGGCAGCCGGTCAGGCAATATGACTGTCCCTCTGGCATCCTCCTGCACCTGGATACATTTCCAGTCGTCTTGACCCTGTCTTGCCACTTGGATAAGTTGTGTCCAGGCGAGAGAGTGAGTCTGGTGTTTGCGCAGCTCTTTCTCACTAAAAACAAATTCTTTGCGCCAGTCTTAACACTCACCTCGTCTTCTTTCATCTTTGTCTCGTCTTCTTTCCTCTCAAAATTCCAACGGCGATGGGCGAGTGCGGTGGCAGCAGGTTTGGATAGACTGGAAGCTGTTAGCACAGACCTACACGTTGGTGGCTGTGGGCTATGGTCGCTTCATCGTCGATTGAAGTGGAGGCGTGGGGAGGCAGCACCCACAGTAGCTGAGCAGCCTTATTTAAGGATAGCACTGCTCACCTCAACTGAGGAAGGGGCTAGAAAAGGTGCCCTAAAGAAAGCCCACTTCACATCACCCTGACTGGTATACCGCGACCAGTGGGGATCCCTTTTTGCGGTCGAAACAAAAAGAAATTCAGCTTACTCAGGCTAGGAGCCTGGAATATACGCACACTACAGGACAACTCAAACAACCCGGAAAGACGCACTGCACTTATTGCCATTGAGCTCAGCAGGTACAACCTGGACATAGTGGCACTCAGTGAGACCAGACTCCCTGATAGTGGCCAACTCAAAGAGCTCAGTGGTGGATACACCTTCTTCTGGAAAGGCAAGGGTGCAGTCGAACCGAGACAGCATGGTGTTGGGTTTGCAATTAAAAATGACCTTGTCAGAAACTTGCAGTCCATGCCAATTGAAATAAATGACAGGCTAATGACACTCAGGATCCCAGTTGGGAAAAGCCAGTCAGCCACCCTCATTAGCGCATATGCGCCCACCATGACAAACCCAGATGAAGCCAAAGACAAGTTCTATTCTGATCTAGAATCTGTCATATGCTCTGTCCCGGCAGCTGATAAGCTGATTCTCTTGGGGGACTTCAATGCTAGGGTTGGCTCCGAAATCTCAGCGTGGCCAAATGTTTTGGGCCCTCATGGAGTTGGTTCATGCAATAACAATGGGTTGCGCTTACTTACTTTGTGCGCTGAATTTGGCCTGTTCATTACCAACACAAATTTTAGTCTCCCCGTGAGAAACAGAACGTCATGGATGCATCCCCGCTCAAAGCATTGGCATCTCATAGACTATGTCATTGTGAGGAACACTGACAGAAAGGATGTCCTTGTAACAAAGGCGATGTGTGGTGCCGAGTGTGGAACTGACCACAGACTCATTGTTTGCAAGCTCAGACTAACATTGAGGCGCAATAGACGCCCTCAAGGGAAAGCGCCACCTAAACGCCTAAATGTTTCAAAACTCTGCTCAGTTGAGAAACAGAACTCTCCTCAAAATTGGATTGCGTGACTTTTGACCCTGAGAACATTGAACAGAGCTGGACTGACCTAAATACGACTGTACACTCTTGCGCCAGCAGCACAGTTGGTTTTCCTGTCCGCAAGCACCAGGACTGGTTCAATGATAATGATAATGAAATCAAAGTGCTCATCAAAGAAAAAAATAGTCTCATCCAAGCTCACTGCAGTGACCCCTCTTCCACAGCAAAAGCTGATGCACTGCGTGCATGTAAGGGTGTACTCCAGAAGAAGCTGAGGAAAATGAAAAATGACTGGCTTGAAGAGCGAGTAAGAGAAACTCAGAAATATGCCGACACAAACAACACTAGAAAGTTCTTTGAGAGCCTCCGAGCTGTGTTTGGACCATCCCGCTCTGGCACTACGCCACTTCTTGCGTCAGATGGTTCAACACGCATTGTTGAATTGAATGCCATAATTCAGCGTTGGGCAGAACATTTCGGAGGTGTGCTAAATCGGCCATCAAATATAAATACTGAGTCCATTGACCGCCTCCCTCAGACTCCTATTAATGCAACTCTTGCCAAGCCATTCACAGCAAATGAGACCCGAACTGCCACAAATCAGATGTCCTTTAACAAATCACCAGGCGTGGATTCAATTCCTGCTGAGGTGTATGCCTTCGGTGGAGAAAAGCTTATTGAAAGGTTGACCGAGTTGTTCAATCATATGTTGAAAGCAGGGAAGCTGCCACAGGACTTCAAAGATGCTTCAATCATCCATCTGTACAAAAACAAAGGGGACAGCCAAGTCTGTGACAACCATCGGGGAATCTCTCTACTTTCAATTGCTGGCAAAATATTGGCAAGAATGCTTCTGAATCGCCTTCTTGATCACCTCTCGTCAAATGACTTGCTTCCCGAGAGCCAATGTGGCTTTCGTAAAGAGAGGGGAACGGCGCATATGATTTTTGCTGCCAGACAGATTCAGGAAAAATGCATGGAACAAAATAAAGCGCTGTATATCACATTTGTTGACCTCACAAAAGCATTTGACACAGTGTGTCGTGAAGGCCTCTGGAAAATCTTGGCGAAGTTTGGGTATCCACCCGAATTCATCACAATGGTGCGCCAGTTTCATGATGGCATGCAAGCTGCAGTCAAAAGCAACGGCAGTGTTTCAGAGCCCTTTGCTGTCACAAATGGGGTAAAACAGGGTTGTGTCTTAGCCCCAACTCTGTTCAGCATCATGTTCTCTGCAATGCTACAAGAAGCCTTTAGCTCTCCTCCTCAAGGGGTAAGCATCAAGTACCGAACTGATGGCAGTCTATTCAACCTCAGGAGACTTCAGGCAAAAACCAAAACCAAAAGTACTCAAGCCTGTGACCTACTATTTGCTGATGATTGTGCACTTCTGGCACACGATGAGGATAGCATGCAAAACTGTGTTGATAAGTTCTCTAGTGCCTGTGACAACTTTGGCCTCACAATAAGCACAAAGAAGACGGAAGTGCTCCATCAGCCTACTCCAGACGACAAGTATCCTGTGACCCCAAATATCAAAGTCCATGACAGTCTTCTGAAGGTGTCGGAGAACTTCACCTATCTTGGCAGTACACTGTTTTCCGCGGCTCGTGTTGATACTGAAATTCTCTCAAGAATCAGCAAAGCCAGCTCTGCATTTGGCAGGCTTCGAAAGAGAGTGTGGGATGTTGCCGGCATTCGCACAGACACTAAGCTGAAAGTGTACAATGCTGTGGTCCTTCCCACCCTACTCTATGGGGCTGAAACCTGGACAGTGTACCAATCGCATGCCAGAAAGCTAAATCACTTTCATCTGGCCTGCCTTAGAAAGATCCTAAGGATCAAATGGCAGGATAAAATTCCAGACACTGAGGTCCTCAATCGTGCCAAGGAATTGAGCATCTTCTGCCACCTGAAAAAAATTCAGCTACGTTGGGCAGGACATGTTGTCAGAATGCCCGACTCCAGACTCCCTAAGCAAATCTTCTTCTCTGAGCTCTCCAATGGAACGAGGAATGTTGGGGCCCCAAAGAGACGTTACAAAGACACTCTCAAGCAATCACTGAAGGCCTTTGCCATTGATGTGAGTGAGTGGGAAAAGCTCTCGCTTGATCGTGCAAATTGGAGGGCGGCCCTTACCAGAGGCAGCAAAGCATGGGAAGCTGACAGAGTCCAGCAGGCTATCAAAAAAAGAGAACGGCGCAAGAAAAGGCCCAGTGGTACTGAACCAGCGGAGCACTCTTGCCATTTATGCGGAAGGGTCTGCAGGGCAAAAATAGGACTTATCAGTCACATGAGAAGCCATAAGTCATGAAAGAACAGTCTTTCCATTCTGTCCTCTGTGTCCTTTAGTTCTCTTTATTGTCCATGTGTTGAAATTCTCAACAATTTCTGTTCTTTATTCCTCTGGTGTTGTTAAGGTCATCATCATACCTGATGGACGAACTATTATTATTATTATTATTATTCTGTGGACCACACAAAAAGAATTCGTATTTAAAGCAGACATGTCTTTAATACATGGAGGCCCTACATGTACTACACACATTCAGTGCTGCTCGGGTGCATTTGCACAAATTATATTCATTCTGAATTGAGGTTGCGAGAAAAAAGATATAGAATGTTCTAATAATTTTTCTGGGATCAGAACATTTCTGGCTCCGCCTCAACCATAGAGAGTGCAGAACTCTGAAGGACACCATGCATTGAGGCCAGCTTTTTCACTGAGGTGTTCCTTTGTTGGTACTCTGGGCTGCCACACGGGTGATCCGAGGACCTATATTGCTGTCTGTTTTTGCTAGTGCTATATTTAGCTCGCAGAGCGTGGCCTGTTCTCATAGCATTGGCCAATAAAAGAAAGTTACCGTCGCTGTGACGTCGTGGGAGTAGTTTTGATTGATCATCAGGCAGAAGCTCGGTCTCAGGGAGAGGTAATGACCGCCCATCACGTGTCTTTCGGGGAAAACCCTGAAAATGTACATGAATTTGAACTGGAGATTTTGAGTTTGGGTTTATCAGCACGATGAAGTGGAGATTTTGAGTTTGGGTTTAACAGCACGATAAAGCTGTGTTTACATGAGTGCGGAAAATGCAAAAAGCTCTGAAGTAGTCAAGAGAAAGAGTGTTTGTGTTTCCATGTTTACAGAAATAGCGCTAACGTACATGAAAATATCCTTTCTATCTCACTTCTTGAAGGTTTTTTTTTTCTGTTGCCGCTTTCGTTTCCGTGCACATGAAAACACAGGTTAACGGCCACTTTCAGCCTTTCATAATTTCGGGTCCCATACTGTAGCTAGATTCTCGGAGCTTCATCAATTGGCGGACAAGATGTGCTGCAGGTACACGTCTGACAATTTTTTCATTGATCCGCAGGCATAGACCAATTCAACAATTAAAAGTGTAATGTTTTCATCAGAGCCGTCTTAACACGTATAAGTTGGGTTCTCATGTATACGGAAACGGAAACGACAAAGAGCCTTCAAGTAGTGAAATAGAAAGAATGTTTCCGCACGCCGTTTCCGTACACATGGAAACACTCTTTCTTTTTACTATATGAGGGATTTTTGGCCGTTTCCGTTTCCGTACACATGAGAACCCAGCCATAGGCACACTGGGCAATTGCCCAGGAACCCCGAGGGTTTAGGGCCCTCATGGGAGCAGATGAAAACACTGAGATGCCCTCCATAACCGGAATGATGGAAGCGGGATAGCAACGGGGCGAAGTAAAGAATGTATGGGGCGAAGTAGAGAATGCGTGGGGCGAAGTAGAGAATGTGTGGGGCGAAGTAGAGAATGTGTGGGGCGAAGTAGAGAATGTGTGGGGCGAAGTAGAGAATGTGTGTCAAGGCCGGACGAACCCGACAAATACGGAACCGGCTGGCCACTGGGACAATTACGTGTAGTAGAAAAACCCTCAAATAGATATTGGAGCGGGGAGGGGAGCACTAATTATGGGGATGCCCAAAGTGCTGGGATTCTGATTTCCCATCAATCAATCAATCAAGACATGCAAATTTACGTTGGTGTTTGAAATTAGGAAGAAAAGGGTATTGCTTTGCCCTAGGCCCGTAATGATGTTAATGGTCATTACCATGAAGAAGTACGAGATCATCTGAAATATGCCAATATGCGAAAGACATTGTTTTTGTTTTTTTCGTACACCTTGTAGAAATGTAAAATTAGTGGAATTTGTTATCCCAGCGTAAAAAAATTCTACAAAACAATAATTAACTGTCGGAGAATCTCTTCAGGTCCAGATGTTGTTATGTAATATTAACTCACCCTCTCCCCCTCCCCCAAACAAAAAATAAAAGAACAGACAAAGACAAGGAGAAAAACATGGGATTTATGTTCTTTCGAGTTGGCTAAACTGGGGTGAAACGGTGTGACAGGAACTATTTATTTACAAGTATTGACACGCTTTAAGTGTATTAAAAGTCTCTTTTCCATGCTCCAAGATAAAATTTGTTTGATGTCAGTTATCATTCATGCCTGGGTTATAGCTTACAGATTGCCTGTACTTGCCTTGGGAAAGATGGGCACATAGAAACGTTACCATAGAAACATGTTTTCAATATATATATATATATATTTCTTTTTTCATAGTAAATACACAATTAATTTTAATCCCCAACCCATGTCTCTCTCCCCCCCCCCCCCCCCCATCCCACACCGGAAGAGGGAAAAATTGGAGTTTACCGTATTGTTACTTAAGCTGTTTTGTCGCATGTTGTGTTGTTTACGGAAGTCGTCCAGGTATTTACCAAGATCGTCCCACTGTGCAAGTGTGTCACTGGAGCGGGAGTCACCTGTCAGAAAGAAAAACTGAGTCAGTTATCAGACATACACTGATTAATATCATATCTTAACATGGACAGAAAAAAATGTTTAAAAAATGCGAACAGTACAGAATAATGCAGCACGATTAATCCTTAAGAAAAGGAAAACAGACCATGCATCACTTCTCGGGCAAAATTAAATTAAAATTCATCTCTACCAGTCCCTCCCCCTCCCCCCTCATCTCCCCCCCCCCCAAAAAAAACAAAAAACGCCGACCGGCGCTGCACTGTGGCGACGACGTGCCTGCTCCAGTTATAACTGGGCTGCAATGGCACAAAGGCAAAATTTCCCAAATGGGATTAAAGAGTTATACAAATACAAAATACAAATACTTCTAGCTTGCACTGGCTACCGGTAGAAAAACAAATAATGTATTAAGCTGGCTACCCTGTGCCACAAACAAATGTATGTACAAAAACTCACCAACTCATTTAACTGATCTTTTGACTCCCCATGTACCAGCACGGCATCTTAGATCGTAATTATGCAGATATTAACAAGTTTAAAATTGCTAAGATGTCCCTTAAGACCATGAGTGAAAAATCTTTTTCTTTTCAAGGGCCTCAGATTTGGAATTCTCTGCGTCTGTTTTTGAGAGAGACTGAAAATTTTATGACCTTTAAACTTCAGCTGAAGAGTCATCTTTTTACATTCTGAATTATCCCCCCCCCCCCCCCACCAAGTGTGCCTGTGTAATGTGTGTGAGATTTATATTTTTTATTATGATATAAATGTTGTAAAGCACTTAGAGCCTAGTTGTTAACGGGATGAAGCGCCATATAAAAGTTATATGTACAAATGTATTACATGTATTATTATTATGATTATTATTAGCCCTGTAAGAGACATCCCAGGAAGCGTTAACACTGACAATGAAAGAATGTTCAAATCATCATCAAGGGGGCCATCAATAAAGTACGTGCCTTCACAGTGTGGGGAGGGGGGGGGGGTTCTGTCCCCAGAGTACGAAAACCTACATGAGGAGGGGTGGGTGGGAATGGGGGGGGGGGGATATGTGAAGGGCACATACGCTCTCCAGTTAAGGCAATGAATTAAAAAGTCTGGTGTTATTAACTATACCTTGTTTTTTTTTTATTATAGTCTGTGAAAATTGCCATTTGAAGCATCACAATACCATCATGGACATTCAACATTTTAGTGGCCGTACGCTCGTAATGGTGGGGGGGGGGGCATATAGTGGGAGAATGAATGGTTCGTCTCAATATTCTGTGTCTCTGATGTAACTAAAGGTTGAACACCTATAACTTTGTAATTAGGTGACAAGAACACGGCCATTTGAGATACAATCCAGTCTTTGATATTATCTATCTACTGTCATTTTCTTTGTAGTCGCTAACAAACAACAACCCATTTTCCATCGGGTAGAATAGAAAAATATGATCGGAAATTTCGTTCATGGCCTCTCGGTTATGCGTGTGAGAGAGCCGAACTTGAACAGTCACAAGACGTGCAAAGCGAGGGACAGTTTGTTAGAGTGAATGAAAGAGATCGATCTAATTGATGCCAAAGTGACGACACAGTTTATTGTGCTGCTGGTGTGAAACTTTGATAGCTTCTGTCGTCGTCACTCTCTCTCATATCTATCTGTCTGTCTGTCTGTCTGTCTGTCTGTCTGTCTGTCTGTCTGTTTGTCTGTCTGTCTGTCTCCTCTATGATGTCTGCGTTACGTGAGATAATGGAAGCTTTTGTCCAAAAGGTTAAATTTATTGTAGCAAAGTTATAATTATATACATGTAGCTGCAATATCGTTGCTTCAGTACCGCCTTAGTCCATCGCCACACCAGCGCGCTTTGAGGAACTCGTTTGTGAAGTTTTGCAGTTAGAACTTCACACCGTCTCACATCAACTGTTGAACACTTTTTTGCCCTGCTCCCCATTTCAATTTAAATGCGCCCCACCATTATCGAACGAAGATAGTATACGGTATATATCCCTACGCTCCATTCTGAACTCCCATGCCTCACCAAAATAATTATTGTCACGCCCCATCTTGAGAAACGCTCCTCAAAAGCCTACTCCAGTGGCGGTTCTACTATGAAACGAATGGAGCTTAAGCCTCAGGGCCCTTAATTCCGGAAGGGCCCTGAAGAAACTTTTCTTAATGAGTGACTTTTGGATGTTGCCCTATTGTTGCTGATTCCGAAGGGACCGCATAACAGTTCAAGCTTCAATGTCCCAAAAATATAGGTCCGCCACTGGTCTGCTGCCAGAGATGACATATCTTCACGATTTTGTGGGAATGAAGGAATGCACTTTGTTATGCCATTTCATAGCCGTATCTCAAATTTTATAGAAAGCTGAGATAGAGTTAGACATTACTGGTGCGACATTAAAACAACAACAACAACAACAAAACAACAACAAAAATGCCGACCGGGCCTGCACTGTGGTGACGACGCGTCTGCTCCACCTGTAACTAGGCTGCAATGACACTAAGTCAAATTTCCCAAATGGGATCAGAGAAATAATTATACAAATGCAAATACAATACAAATACATGTACTGTAGGCCTATCCTCTTTCACTGTATACACTGACGTTAAGCTGGATAGCAACATACCAGTAAGCTTGGTCAAATAACGGTCGGCATCCGCGTTCTTCCTTCTGGAAATTGGTGCAGGTAACGCACTGGCAGCTCCCTCTCTGACTGTTTTTGTAATTCGACTGTTAACATCTCTAAAACTTGAGCACCAGTGCAGTTTGACCCCATTCTCTTCGCTAGAGACGTTACTGCCAGCCAGCCCTTCTCTCTCACCGTTTCCCAACTTTTTGTAAACTTTTGTCTCGTTTCCTGCACTGTCACCGTGCAGAAATTTTAATCTGTTAACGGTTGCTTCAGAGCAAAGCGCACGAATGTCCGCAGTCGGGTTTAAACTGTCTTTACGCAGCGGCTCTAGTTTGGGCTTGTTTGCAGCGATGTTTGGTGGCTGTTTAGGTCGGAGAACCAATCCTGAGGATGTCTTAGGTCTGGCCCAAAATCCTGCATTGTCAGAGACTTGCAAAGTCTGCGCATAGTGTTGATTCTTTTTGGTACAACGAGGAGACTCTGCTGGGGAAACGTTTGAGACCAGCGAGTTCGGGACGCCAAAATCCTGTTTTGGAGTTTGCTGAGCATTTCTCTCGAGCAGATAGCTAGGGCTGGTATGTTCTGGGTTGCAAATTTTGCCCCGATCATCACGCGAAATTGGCATAAGCTTAGTGAAGCTCCGTTTTCGGGCAAAATCCTGCTTTTCCAACGCATTTTGGGATGAATTTTCAGCAAAACTAACGGTTTTATGATTCAGCTGTTCAGTGTCAGTATTCATCTGCTGATTTAACTCGGAGTCCAGGCTACGCTGACTTGATGTCATGGCTTGTCGGCGTGTCTGAGGTGAACTCTGTGACGAAAGCTTCAACTGTCTGGAATTTGTTGTCATGTTATGAGCGTCAAAGACATTGTCTAGGCTTGGAACTGAGGTGAACTCCCTCGTTCGCAGTGACGCCGTGTCTAAACTGTGACGTCTGACTTTGGCACGGTATTTTGCCGCGTCCAACATAGTGGTCTCGGACTCCACAGGATGGAGATCTACGGAATGCAAAGAACCACGTCTTGAGGATGAATTGGACGCATCAGGAGAACGAGAGGCGTGCTGGTTACAGTTCCATTCCATTATCGCATTGATAGCTTTATCTCCCTCACGGCGCATGGAGCCCTCGCGACGCTGTGGAATATTGAGCTCTTGGTAAAAAAGTTAACGAATAATTTTATTCTGTAAGAGAATGCATTAACTCTTTGTGTGCCAATAGCCCCTGAATCGGCTCTTCCACTGGTCACGTTTGTGCCAGTCACCGATGTATCGGCGCACAAGAATGCTAAGCTGATTTGTTTCAGGAAGAAAGAAAGTCAACGTTCTATTCATAAATGTTGCTGTGGTTAGTCTTCATTCATCTCCCCTACTATTTTCTTCCTGTATAGGCAAACGTGGAAATATTCATGGCACTCAAAGAGTTAATAATGGATTAAAAAAAAAAAAGCCTAATGAAGTATCATTTCTTTCACACACTGGGGCATATTTCATTTAGGTCACAATTGAGCACACATCTTAAAGGAAACCAACTTTGCTTCTAGGGTAAACAAATATTATTTTTGTAAGAGCTCTTCTGCCTCATAAACATATTCCTGTTCTACTCAGTAAACAACAATTAACAATAACAACAAGAACTAGTAAAGTATACTGTTCTTCTCCATGTTATCTTAGTGCTCTGCCTCTCTCCCCCCCCCCCCCCAGCTTTTGCTTACTTCTATCAATGACATGAGAATGTAAGGCACATATCCTGGGGCACACTTGAAAAAAATATGGGTGCGGGGGGGGGGGGGGCATTTTCTGTTAAAAGTCACACACAAAAAAAAAAGCAAATAAAAAAAAAAGGCAAAAAAAAAGAAAAGTGAAGAAGGTACGGTTATATTTCTCATGTAATCTCATGATTTTGAATTAAAAGATTAAAAAGTTTGCCTTGTATTTTTTTTTTTTAGCTGATATTATGGTAAAGTTATTTCAAAGATGAATGTCACTTATCTGGACAGGGGGCGCAATTTCAATGCTTGCCATAGGCGCTATTTTCGTAGATACACCCCTGAGAATTGCACTTTCAGAGATAAAAAGCTCTCGTTACCTGGAGATCTCGCAAAATCTGCTTCTCCTGATCGCTAATAGCTTGTATTGATTTCCTCTTCTGATGTTCCAGATCGTTCAGTTTGTGGCGCAACAAATTCTCCTCTGCCAGATTTTTCTGCGTGCTCTGACTGCCATATTTGGAAGCTGTTCCTACCAGGGGCGTATTCTTTTTCTTTTTGTTCGGTTGCTTTGCTGTAGCCATTTTACTCTGTGGGTTATCAAAGGAAAAAGAACACAGAAAAATAGTGGTCGGTTTTCTGAAACATTCTATTCATAGAACACCTCAATCATTATGTATATATTTGATTGTCTTTGTTTTCCATGTATGCATTTCGTGAAAAGGAATTAGAAGAGTATTATTCATCCATCCACCCATCCACCCATCCACCCAGCCAGCCAGCCAGCCAGTCATCCATCCAGCCAGCCAGTCATCCATCCATCCATCCATCCATCCTGTATCCATCCATCCATCCATCCATCCATCTGCAGGGTTTATGTACAAACCAGGAATGCATGCAGGATATAATATTATATCTACCGCCAGTATCAATCAGTTTAAAACTTGATATCCAACCGTAAATAAAAAACAAAACAAGTGTGAAATTTGCAATTTATTGATATACATTGTACGTCTATGATTCAGGTGTTCGTCTTAGACAATGATTAAGCATCTGAGAAAATGCACGTGTGTAATAATGACTTTGCAAACTCTAAAACTGACAAAATGAACCATCCCGTCCTAGATAAGTGGTTTCTTATCTGAGGCCAGAATGCACCTCAACCAGTGACGTAACTTTGTTGTCTGAAAGGACACTGGACAATTCAGCCAGAGATTAACTGATGGTCACTCCCTACTTGTCTGTGCCAACTGTACGAGAAATATTTCGGCTTGTTTAGAAGTCGTGAAATCTCATATGTGTGTGTTTGCCGTAACTTCGCTTCAAATACATGTACTCGTAAGGCTAGTCTTGAGGTCTGGCCGGTTCTTCACGGGACAGTTTAAGTTTGGTCTTAAATATTCAAGCTTTTCCAAAACTTTTAAATGATAAAAATAAAAATGGTCAGAATTTCAGCGCCTTCTCCATTTTGAGGGACGATGGACATTTTAGAAGCAGTTTAGTCTGATAAATAAATGTATTCATGTTCCGAAAATGTTAAAAACGAGAGTTGGATTCATTCAATCAATATAGGATTGATAATTTGCTCTCAAAGAAAGTAGACAAGGCGCGGTAATACACGACGTTACATCTTATTATTTCCAACTCCACTTTTTGCCCAACTGAGAAATTCGACGTTAAAGGTTTGCGGCTTTAATTATTATGATGAGGAGATGGAATAAATCGGAACTGTGAAACAGTTTGATAAGTGCCTCAACACATTTTAAACAAGTGTCAACGTGTGCATTTGTTATACCTCTTCTACGTACTGAAAAAGCGTCAGTTTTTCAGAAAATGGAGATAAGAACAAACAGAAACTAAGGTCGGCAATATACCTGACTTGTGCAAGTTAGTGGTAGTCTGAATAGCATTTTCCTACGGGCCAATTTTCAATTTTTCGTGAAAATTATGGACATGACTATTTCATACGTTTGTTTACCTCTTTACAACGAAAGAAACGATTCATGAACTTAAACAGTTCTTTGTCATTGATTTTTTTAACAGAATCACAAACTGTTTGAAGTAACTGTGATGTTATAAACATAACAAGTCGCCATTATGACCACAACATTTACAGTTTTAGACTATTGTCTGTTTATTGCCGTGCTGGTCATTAGTGCTTTCATTGGAGTGTACTACATGCTGAAAGAAAGATGGCGGCGGACACAAGTCACAGCAGACGATATCTTGATGGGAGGACGAGAAATGGGGGTTTTCCCAGTGGCCATGTCTTTGTTGGCCAGCTACATGTCTGCTATTACTGTTTTGGGAATTCCCACAGAGATGTACATGTATGGCGTGACGTATTGGCTGGTGGCTGTGGCGGGATTGATGACGTTTCCAGTGACGTGTTTCCTTTTTCTATCATTCTTTCATAATTTACAACTTTCAAGTGCTTACGAATACCTGGAGCTAAGGTAAGTCAGGAGGAGTTCCAAATGCGCGACACTATACGGATATTACCAGGACGCGAATTTAACTTATTCAGTTCCAGCTAGTTTTTGTTCAGAGAACAAGAGTTCTCATACAGCTATCTTTGGAAGATGGTGACCAATTATATGGCTTCTTGGGAGCGTTATAAATGTGATAAAATGCCAAATTATGGATAACTTAACAAGGATGGTTTTTCAGAGTGGTTTTCGCTTATTATTTGAAATAGGTATTTTTCGGTTGAACAGCTCAGAGCGGCTTACGGAAGTGAGTCAGTTAAGTGCGTCCGTGAGCTGGGGGTTGCCGTGGGCAGAACCCCCTGGCGAGGTAGTCCTCTTGGTGGATGTTTTTATACGAAATGCGCAGCTCGGCGATTAACACTCAGAACATGAAATGTGAATCCGCGCCAAAGCTGTGTAATTCATATGGTACTCCTTCCCGGCAAGTTGGTAATTATCATTATTGTTTCCATGACAAATTATAAAAAAAAAAAACGAAAAGAAAAGAAGAGAAAAAAGTGTTGAAACTTTTCTTTTTCTCAGCAGTGACATGAAACAATAACAACAGACGACGACAACAACTACGATGACAACAACAACAACAACAGCAACACGCTGAATAACTCTTTCATGCATGCCGAGTGAGCACAAGGTTATTGCTCCCAAATAAACGCGTGAAAATCTCAGTGTCATATCGAGTTTGGAATAGAAGACAAAATGCCACGTCCAAGCCTCCACCCCCCTCCCCCCCCCCCCCGTGTTGAAAAATGTATGTGTGTTCTTTAAAATGAGAGGAAAGGAACTTCTCTGCAAAGGTTAATATTTCATTCTCGAACCCCACACCCATCGTGTCAGCCAGTATATTGCATTGTATACAGTTTACTATATATAGCTTACTATCAGCTTGGTCCACAGGTTCAGAGAGTGTGTTATGGTACAGTTTCCTGTGTAGGTGGATCTGGCGAAATCGGGATCAAGGTAAAAGACCAAATTCCTGAGAAAACTCTTCCAAAAGGGGGAAATGTTTCTACGGGAATTGAGATTTGCTTGTAATACGAAAGATTAGCCATATTTATGTCTGCATTCAGTTAAAATATTTTGCTTCAGATCGTCTTAGAAATATTTTGATTTTTTAAAAAGGTATAAAAATTTCACCTTCAGCCCGGTTTTGTCGGATCCAGCCACATATGTTATGAAATGCTAGGCATGCCTTCATACAGAGATGACCACTGTCCACACAGGTTCAGCCGCTGCCTCAGCGCTGTTTGTCACCCAGACTTTCCTCTACATGGCTGTTGTTCTCTACGCGCCTGCACTTGCCCTCAACCAGGCGAGGATAAGAATTACTTTATTATCTCAAGCGTGTGGCTGCCAGATAACTGTCAGTCACATTTGAACAGAATGTGTAGATTTCGCGAACATCCGAAGACGGCATTATGCCTGTGGTTCCATGAAAGAATTATTTTCTGGCGCGGGCCCGTAGTCATTTCTGTAGGAGATCAAAGTCTACAAGTTGATTTAACACATTTATTAAAATCATATTTACAGACTTCACCTACACACACTTTATAGTACAGGCCTTTCCCCCTTATATTACTAGCTTCACTTTTATTTGATCTTATTTATAGAAAGCGAGCCCCCAAACCGATGGTGAAAAAAGCGTAAAAGCTGACACGCTGATAACCCCAAACTCAAACTCAAATCCCAAGAAAGGAAAAAATCAATTTTCAATTTAAATCGGTTTAATCAAAATCAGTCTAAGAACACATTATTTTCTTATAGCATTGCTCATGGGAACTAGTGGTTTTCAATTCTTTAGTTAGGAAATGTCCCCTGGTCACTTAATCACCAAATGCCTCCAGTGCCTTTGGAACATCGGGTCGACCTCTACCTCCAACTCTACGGTCCTCTTCTAGCCTCTCTGCATCCTGCCAGCTGATGGCTACGCGTTGTAAATCTTTTTCTCTTGTGCTTCTCCGGGTGACTTCTTTGGTCTTCCCCCTTTTTCCTTGCCTGTTGGTGTCCTTTTTATGGTCTTGTATGGAAGCCTGGCGTTCCCCGTTCTCAGTAAATGCTTAAACAACGTCAGACTTCCCTCTTGTATAACCTCTACATTGATAGAGACAATATTCTTGTGCATCTTATTTAGACAATGCAGATGTTCAAAAACATCAACTAGCCTTACAAGAAATCATACTTACTATAATGGAGCTAGAGGGTGAACATGTAAGTTCTTAAAACTTTGTGAATACGGCAGCAAGAAATCTGAAATTTTGTGTACTGCCTCTTTTCTGACGATGAATTACGTTGACACATCGATTAGGCCTAACTTTCTTTCATCCGCTCCATAATAGATTCCCCCCCCCCCCCTCCCAAATGTGGTTGGTACGGACGAGAGATAGTAAGGGAAAGGGGTTGGTTAAATTTAGAAATTAACAAAGATGTATCAATCTCACTGAATTTTTGTGGACGACGCCTTACATCTTGGCATTTATACTAACCTAACTCTTTATGCTGTTTACTTTCAGACTGAAGTGGTGCCATTTATCTGTTATCATCCGCAGAACGGGATAGTTACTAGTATGTTTCAAAATTACGTTTACCTGGAGTAACAGCCTCCAGTTTTCAGAGACTCTAATGAAGAGCGAAAAAGATAATTATACATGCACACACCCTAATCCATCTAAGAACAATTCAGTATCAGGACAGAGCGGTGAAGACCATGTTCAAGTTTGTCCTAATCGTTTCAACCACGACGGGTATAGAAATGTATGAGACAAAACGTAGAACCTGAAACGACGGTAAGGTTGTGGATGTGGACAGGAACCCTCAACACTATCCAGTTCGAAATTTATTCATCATCATCATTGCCTTTCTCACCCTGGATCAGGGTATAGGCCACCAACAAACACTTTCCATCCCTCTCTATCATGGGCCAGCCTCTTTACATTATTCCAAGTCTTTCCGCTTCGTTGCACATCATTTTCTCTGGCTCTTCTCCACGTTCCGCGCGGCCTTCCTCTTGATCTCTTGCCCTGGGGATTCCAATCCAATACCTTCTTCGTGATGCTGTTTCCTGGCCTCCTGAGAGTGTGGCCGATCCATCTCCATCGCCTCCTACCAATTTCCTCTCTGACTGGGCTCTGTCTTGTTCTTTTCCATACAATTTCATTGCTCACCTTGTCTGTCCATCTGATCTTAAGCAGGTTCCTCAAACATCTGTTGATGAAAACTTGGATTCTCTTTATGCAGGCCTGGGACGCATTCCAAGTCTCACATCCATACAACAGGACTGACTTCACGTTCGAGTTGAATATCCTCAGCTTTGTTTTTAGAGATATATCCTTGGTTCTCCAAATCTTGCTTAAGGACGTGAAAGCTGCCTGTGCCTTTCCAATTCGTGCTTTGACTTCTGCCTCTGTTCCTCCCTTATTGTTAATGATACTACCAAGATAGCAGAAGGACTCTACATCTTCCAGTGGTTGATCTCCTACTCTGACTTGTGCGCTTGGGGGTGCAACAATTTTTAGGACCTTCGACTTCGCAGGATGTATCCTCAATCCAATAGATTCTGAAATTTTGTTTAGAGCTGTAGTCTTTGCTTGCATATGGTCGTGTGTGTGCGACAATAGTGCCAAGTCATCTGCAAAATCTAGATCGTCCAGCTGTGTCCATGGGGTCCATTGTATGCCATTTCTTCCTCCACTGGTGGTTTCTTTCATAAGCCAATCAATCACCAGGACAAACAGAAATGGGGACAGCAAACAACCCTGCCTAACACCAGTCTTGATATCAAAGCTGTCAGTAAGCTCGCCATCGTGTACGACTCTGCAACTTGTCCCCTCGTACATGCTCTTGATAAGGTTCACCATTTTCTCTGGGATTCCATAATGTCTCAATATTCTCCACAGTGTTTCTCTATCGATGCTATCAAAGGCCTTCTCGTAGTCAAGGAAGTTCACTATCAGTTGGGAGTTCCATTCTAGCGACTGCTCGACTATGATTCTCAGCGTGGCGATCTGGTCGGTGGTTGATCGATTACTCCTGAAACCAGCTTGCTCCTCACGAAGTTTTGGGTCTGTTGCATTCTGTATTCGCTTGAGGATAATCCGGTTGAAAACCTTTCCTGGGATGGAGAGAAGTGTGATTCCTCTGTAGTTACTACAATTGCTGAGGTCCCCTTTTTTTGGAAGCTTCACGAGGTGTCCTTCCTTCCAGTCCTTTGGAAACTTGCCTCCGATCCAAATCCTCGAGAATAGTGAGTGCAGACCCTCTGCAGCCCCAGCAGCATCTGCCTTCAGCGCCTCTGGTGGGATCTGATCTGGTCCAGCTGCCTTGCCTCGATTTAACTGCTTTATGGCATCATTAATCTCTGCTTTAGTCGGAGGGTCGCAACTGATCGGTAAATCATTTCTTGCGGGTAGAATGTCAGGTGGGTTGCTTGGTGGAGGTCTGTTCAAGAGGCTGTTAAAATGTTCTATCCATCTTTTTGCCTGAGCTTCCTTTCCAAAAATAGCCTTCCTGTTGTAATCCTTGACAGGAACTTCAGGTTTTCCATATTTTCCAGCAAGAGTCTTTGTAGTCTGGTAGAGGATCCTCATGTGTCCTCCTGTTGCTGCCTTCTCTGCTTTCTCTGCTAACATTCCTATGAACTCCTCTTTGTCTTTTTTAATTGATTTTTTGACCTCTTTAGCTGATGCTCGGTACTCTTCCTGGTTACCAACTCTTGAGCTTCTTGTACGACTTGCATTTACCTGTTCTTTTAGGTCTCTTCTTATCCTTATCAAGTCCAGTGATTTTTGACTGATCCATTCCTTGTGTTCCACTTTCTTTTCCCCAAGAACATCCTGACATGTCGATGTAAATACTCCTTTTACCTTAGCCCAGTGAGTCTCCAAATCTACTGTCTCTTCGAGGTCAACAAGGGGTTTGAATCTATTCCTCAGTGTCAGCTGGAACTCTTCCTTCTTGTCTCCATCCAGAAGGCTCACTTGAAACTTTCTCCTCTTTGTTCCTGCTCTGGTACCTTGTTTCTTGAGGCGGAGTTTGAGTCTTGCCAGCAGCATGTGATGGTCAGATCCAACATCAGCTCCTCTCTGTACTATGACATCCTCCAGTGAGCGTCTGAATCGTCGGGTGATGCAAAAGTGGTCAATCTGGTTTTCAGTTACTCCATCCGGTGAAATCCAAGTGGCCTTATGGATCCTCTTGTGTGGGAATACTGAACCTCCAATCACATAGCTGTTAAATGCGCAGAAACTTGCAAACCGCTCTCCATTCTCATTCATTTGTCCCAAAGCATTGCACCCCATAATGTCCTCATACCCTGTATTGTCCTGTCCTATCTTGGCATTGGCGTCTCCCATTATAATGTTCACATCTTTTCTTGGCAATGTGTCAACTATTTCCTGAAGCTGGTTGTAGAAATCGTCCTTGTCCTCATCGGTTGCTTCATTTGTTGGGGCGTATATCTGCACAATGTTCATGTTGATGTTCTTGTTCTTTGTAGTAAATGATGCCAATATAATTCTCCTTCCGTAGGGTTCCCATCCCCTCAGTGACCTCTGGGCGTGCTTGCTCAAGATGATCGCTACTCCTTCTGTATGCTTTTTGTCCTCCCTTCCAGAATACAAAATCTTTTCCCCAGAATTAAGTTGTTTCAGTCCGGACTGTATCCAGCGGGTCTCGCTAACTCCAAGTATGTGCAGTCTGTATCGCCTCATCTCCATTGTAACCTGGGCACTCTTTCCTGCTTCATACATGGAGCGGACATTCCACGACGCAATCCGGAGTGACTTGTTTGATGAAGGAGCAGTCAGGCCAGTGGAGTCCTTTTGGCTTTGTCCATTGTCCTTCATTGAATCTACAGGTGCAGATGCTCCCCCTTCTCCCAAGATAAAAGACTGATTTAAAGTATTTGCTTGTGTTTCTGTAACTGGTTTATTTTTACAGGGTGGGTAGTTGGCCCACCGCCAACTGGCTCTTCTCGGGAGACCAGGACCTTTGCACCTTTAGTCGCCTCTTACGACACGCAGTATCACGTCAGATGTATTCTTTGCTGTCCCTCTTCCGAAATTTATTGGTGTTTCAAAAATACTTTTCTTTCGCTCAGTGCGAACACAAGACATAACATAAAAAAATATTATATATAAAAAGAAAGGAAAATGAATGAATCAGGATAGGATTTGATATTTCGAAAACTTGAATTAGGTATTAGTGTTGGAAAATCGGTGTCCACTCAAGCCGGATATTCGCCCTTCCGCAGCGGAGCGAAAACTCGCGAGCCGAATATTTGGCTTACCGTAGCAAATGATTGTTGATAAAGAATACTGCACAAAATTGTTACATTCATTAATTTTGTTCTCTGCAGGTGACCGGATTTTCCCTGTTTGGTTCCATTCTTGCCGTGGGTGCAGTGGTGACGTTCTACACCTCTATGGGAGGACTCCGGGCAGTCTTATGGACGGACACATTCCAGACCTGTGTGGTAGTTCTGGGTCTCATAGGGGTGGTCGTCATAGGCAGGTCTGTACACAAACACTTTTTTGTGGCACAGGTACAGTGTAAACATGCAATTTGTCAGGGTACAATATAAAATATTAAATAAAATGAGCATGACAAAAATTGTCGTATAAGGTGGCTTATCATCTGAAGTAAATGCGTATAAATCTGGGTTTCATGTGTAGGGAAACGGAAACGTCCAAAATCAATCAAGTAGTAAAAAGAAAGAGTGTTTTCATGTGCACACAAACGGAGTTCCTGTACAAATACAAATATTCTTACTATTTCACTACTTGAAGGCTTTTTTTTTACTTTTCCATTGCCGTTTCCGTACACATGAAAACCCAGCTTAAGGCTGGGAGCGCACTGGGTCAAATCTGTTTCGTGTGTGTCTTCACTCAGCGTGTGAGGTCTCTTTACGCCACCGACCCAAGACAGTTTTGACGGGCCTGAAATGATCAGATAGACGTGTTTCGGTCTCGCCAGTGAGCGAGTTTCGTATAACTCCATAGTCCACATCTAATATTAAAACCGAGACAAAACAGACTTAATTCAAACCGCCAACCTACGTTTTCCACCTCGACGCCGATTTTTTTTTTGGAGTGCGCCTTCTTCCTTCAAGCTTTCACAAGTCGCCTTGACTACAGTGTCATATTTAATGTGATTTCATACCATAGAGCTCTCTATACGGACTAGAGCGACAAGTTGTTCAAATCACTGTGCACCCTACAGTGCCTCGAGGCGAGACAAAAGGATGACAAGGTTTCAATAAAAAAGTTTAAAAAATGGTGCCTACTTGTTGTGTACTATTAGTGTGGGTTGCAATTAATTGTTGCTTACCACGATAAGTAGCAATGCGAATTGCCGCCATCTTTTAGTGGACGGAAGAGAGGCGGCGCAGCGGAGTGCCTTCTCTTGTGTGTTATGTATCTCCCTGTTTCATACTGACAACATAATTTATTATGCATCTTGAAACTTAAAGGAAATAATTATGTCATTTCAACGAATTTCCTCTTCACTCTGAACGTTTACAGCAACAACGTTGGAGGTATGAGTCGTGTCTGGGAACTCTCCTCCCAAGGAGGCCGTATCAATTTTTTCAACTTTGACCCGAGCCCATTCCGGAGGACAACTTTCTGGGGAGTTACCCTTGGCAGTTTTTTAGGTCATATGACCATATATGGTGCCAGCCAGACGATGCTACAGCGTTATATGTCTATTCAGGTAAGGTTAATACATGTATATCGTTAGTTTGACACTGCTTCAAGGCTAATATCAGTTTGGTTAACTCAAATAGTCAGTGGCATAGCTAGTGGCGAGGCAAGTACTGCGACCCCTGACCCATGGGCTGTTGTACGCGGCAATGTTCATTTGCCCCGTCATGTTGAAAAAGTGTGTAGAATGCGGGAACACTGGAAGATTTTCTGTGTGAGGGTCAGGGCGAGTTATTTATTATTTATTATTTCTAATTTATTTTCTTTTTCTTTTGAAATTTTGCGCCCCTAAGAATTTTTGCGTCCTGGGCAACCGCCCCAGTGGCCCCACTATGCTACGCCACTGCAAACAGCTATTGTAGGAAAGTGGAAGCCTTTGAATCCTATATTCGTAAAAAAAAAAAAAATCCCAATATAAATCATCAGTCAAATTTTTTACCTATGTATGCCTGATTCACTACCAAATTAATCTTGTTAACATCACGTTTGGACCACACATTTGGCATTGATATATGTTTACTAACGCTGATGAAAGAAATTCACTTTTTTTCCAGCTTTGAAATTTTGCTGCTGCCGTTCATGTGTTGGTCGCAGTGTGCATCATTTGTTTTTACTCCTCAAAGCAAAAACTGCACACTCTTTGAATAACCACAGTCCATTTTTGTTCCCGTAGGCCTATGCTTTTACATGTATTACTAACTTTGTACTAGATAATATGATTTCAAATCCTTCAAAAATTACACACCAATGAGATTTGTAGAGGTAAAATGCGTTAGACCCAAACCTTACAGCAATCTTTAGCAATCTTTCACCACTGCCATCCGAGATAAGCAATCATCAACTGTGCCAAGGCTGAATTTGTCTTAAATGAGACGCTTGATCACGTGCGTCATACCAACCACTGAGTGGTTGTACCACAGAATAGCAAACTACCAGAAGCGAAAGAAGCCCATTTTTCGTGACTACAGGAAGTGTGTACACCGCCATTTTGAATGAAATGCAACTTCACTAGACTTGATCGACGGTAAACAATACCCTTTTTGTACATATCCACGGGGAGTAAGAGCTTACAAACGGCTCTAAATAGTTTCAGTCAACCTAGAAATATGAACAAACCACAGTAAATAGATGCTCACGCTATCTCTGGTGAAGACGGTCTCGTTCAGTTCTTGTTACCGCCGCGACCTAATTTCCCGATTTGGCGGAAGTGAGATCTCTTTCTAAATTCTTACTCTCTGATGTTATATTAAACATCATTGCCTAGTTACGAACGATCGATCTCATATAAAATGGCGAAGGGTAGTCAACATTGATGACGTATTTTTTCCTCTTGTCGCTTCTGATAGTATCTTGATTCTGTGGGCTGTACTGTCGATTCCACAGAGATGTATGTCTGACTGCTGCTGCAGATTTTGTAGTGTTGGATAATTAATACTCAGACATACGCCATGTTTTCCCCCCAGGTTGTAAGGTTTCCTTAAAAGTTGTTTGTTCCCGGTTGCGTCCCCAATCACAACTCGTAAATCCCGGATTTGAACTCCTCCAAAGTGCCCCGCTGACTAGATGGAAAGTTAATCAAACAATGGTTAATGGCATCAAGTGCAGATAACTGCTCTTGATAAATCTGGCCGACTGATAAGTTTGCATCTGTTGTGACTTTTTTTTTTTTTTTAGTTAACCCTATTGCGGTCAGAAAAGAATTACTGTGTCCCCGACAAGGGCGTTAGAACTGCCTGTTTTCATCATACAAATTTAGTGTTTGAGGCTGTTTTTGGCATACAAACCGCAATGAAGTATAGATTGGGGAACCGGATTTCATTGGCTCTGACAGCTCAGGGATGAACACAGCTGTCAATTGAATTATCTTACAGACAGTAGTAGTAGGATTAATAGAGACCCCATGCATATGGTTGCATTGTAGCTTAATAATAACCCGCCGTTTGCAAAAAGAACACAGTAACGTGATCCAACGCAAAAAATTTGGTGAAAAAGATTTAATAGGTTAAAAAACTTTTCTCTCTCTCTCTCTCACCTTCTCTTGATTTTTCTTTTCCTTTTGTCTTGAAAATATTTTTTAAGATAAGATAAGATAAGATACATTTTATTCGTCCTTGTACAAGGAAATTTGTTTTGATCATTGAATACATAACATGCAGTTACAGAAACAAAAATTATGATATATAGCGCTCACACACACATATATACACACACACTAATAAATAAACAAAATTAACAGTGCACACAATATGCTTCCGTTACTAAAACACACTGACCTGACACGCAGGACACAATTCACATTAGTAACGTGGTCCAGTTTGTGTGCAAGGTGGTTTGGTGTGTGTGTGTGTGGGGGGGGGTATGTGTCCATTCCCCCTCCTCCCCCAAGTTACTGGTTATCTATAATCTGTAGGCTCGTACAAAGGAGGATTTGGGGATGAAAAATGTACACAGTGGGGGAGGATAGGGTAAGAAAATCGCCAAAACTGAGCACACTTTATTCTGTACCTGGCCCCAAATGAGTACATCTGAATTTTGTGTTGTCATAAGTCGTCCCCTTAGAATGACAAGATTCTAACTCCCTTCCTTCAACTTTTGAGAACTCGAGAATTGAAGTTTTATTATAGCTTATAGAGCAAAGAATTGTATTTCTTTTCAGGAATACTTACAAAGTACACACCGAACCTGATTGATACCTTGACATGCAACGGAGAAGGCCCGTAGAAGTAGTGTGTATCTCAGTTCAACCAGAAAGTGGAAATAGAACCTTGTCATTCTAAGGGGACCACAGACTAATAAATTAACCAGACTGAAAACACGAGCTTCGGGCTCTGTCGTTTTTTACCGAATTTCCCGAGCGGCGGCCGTATAACCTACATGGCCGCCGCTCGGGAAATTCCGATTCTAGTTCTCTCTGCAGTAGAAATTTCTTTTTATTTGTCAAGATTGGTTGTACATGTATTAATTTCTTGGTGCGGAACCAAACTTCCGCGCTCAGTAGGCGCGTCAAAATGGTGTCATTGAAAATTGTAGCTATGCTGAAGCATCGGTCGTTACCGTAAACCTAATATGGCGGATGGGTCATGACCTTTCGCTGTTTTGTGACGTCACACAATGGGATCATCCAGTCTGGGTATTTTATTAGTCTGTGAAGGGGACGAAGTGGTACAATTTAAAACTCAACACACCCACTGTAGTTTTCCTTTCGTATTTCATCAGAATGTGCGCAGCTCTCAGCTAGCGCTGTTCGTCAGTCTTCCCGCCACCACACTGCTGGTGTCCTTGGTGTGTATTCCCTGGCTTGGTGATCTACGCCACTTACCACGACTGTGATCCCTTTTTGGCTGGGGATTTGATATCACGTGACCAACTCTTACCGTATTTCGTCATGGAAAATCTTGGCAACTTCAAGGTATTAAAAAAGAAACAAAATAGATTGTTGTTACCTGTACGTAGGTCCCCCCAAGTTTGTGTTTTTTTGCTTTTTTTTTTTTTACACAGGGGTACCTATTTTAAAGCCTTTTATGACTTCAGAGCTAAAGAGCTCCCACCGAAATATTCCTAACAAACAGTCTTAATTAATTATTCTTTCAGATTTTCTTTTTTTCCTCTTGTTTTTTTGGTCAGAAGGTAAGGGCCAGGATTAGGGATTCGATAAGATTCAGGGTTGAGGATAAGGGTGGGATAAGGGACAGGTACTATGTACACTTGCCCCTAGCACAAAATGCTCGGGGACCGTACGTATAAGTGCAACAGCCGAAACGAAAAACAAACAAAATAAGAACAATGGTATCACCGAGGATTTGGTGGGAATTATTGTAGGCCTATACATCAGTGGTTCTCAACCTTTTCCGGGCAATTGCCCCGTAGACTCCAAATCTTCATTCATCGCCACTCTCTCCCACAAATCCCTACTCAACTGACAAAATCCAACAGATGCATTTCACAAGAGGGCAGACTACACACACAACTTATGATAATAATCATTTCCAAAAAGTTTTTTTCAATGACAACAGGTGTGTTTATCATTCAATATAAAACAGAAAGCATTCGTTATCGAATGCACATACCCACAAAAAGACCTTCTCTATTCATGAAACCCATCTACGCGTGAAGTTGAACAGGTCAATGGCTACCTTGCATTTGTCCCCAAATCGTCCCTTTTCCCCCATCGTCCCCCCTTGGCCCTTTTCACCCCCTTCTCGTCCCCCCTTCGTTTTCACTCCCAGCCTCCGATGGAAATCAAAATCGCCCTGGGGGTTGGGGTGGCTTTATTGCCCACGTTGAGAACCATTGGTATATTGTATTTAAGATGTAATACTGTGGCGTGTAGAATGTTCTCTCATATTATCACGGCGAAACACAAAATATCCCAAGGCTGATGGCCCCACTGAGATAAGACTTTTTGTCTCGATTTTAGTGTGAAATGTGGACTACTGAGTTCAACGGGACTCCGCGCTCTGGTGAGATTGAAACAATTATGTCTCATTAGATCATTCGGACACGTCCATCTGTTTTGTATCAGCTGGCGGAAAAAGAGATCGCGTACACTGAATCAACACAGACACAGGACAAACGGGTGCACTTTAGGCCCTCTCTACAGCTCGACCTAGATGGCGTCTGGTGATACACATACAAATGCCGTTGAAAACTTAGGAATATTTATATACAAGGTGATATGGAACGTTTACACCCTAATTTTAATTAATTTATTCATTTCAACATTTGGCGACCTCAGTTCATGTTTATTCTATCTCCATTTTCTGAAAAACTGGAGATCCTTTAGTATGTAGAGAGAGTTATAACAAATACACACCTTGAAACTTACTTAAAATACGTTGTGGCACTTACCAAGCTGTTTCACCGTACCGATTTATTCTACCGCCTTATCATAATACTAAAGCCGCAAACGTTTCACACCAAATTCCTCAGTTGTGGGAAAAGTGGACTTGAAACAAATAAGAACGAAGGTCACTATTCATTTATTTATTTTATGATTTTATTTTGACAATTATTTATTTACTTTTTATTTATTTATTTTCTTATTAAAAGATTTGCTGAATAATCTTAACTTATCTTGCCATTCATCTGATCTTACTCCAGGGTGTTCCCGGACTGTTTGTGTCCTGTATATTTGCGGCTGCCCTCAGCTCAGTGTCTTCCTGTCTCAACGCTCTGTCCATCACCATTCTGGAGGACCTGATCAAACCTTCTCTCGCTCCCAAGAAAATGAAACCTATAAACTGGAGGCGTTTCTGGCCAAAGCTGTGGGCGCCCTGAGTGGTCTTATCATCATTGGCCTGGCGTTTATGTGTTACTACATTGGGAATACTGTGTTGCAGGTAAGCCAGTGGAAAATGATGATTTGCTTGGTTATAATGAGAGTTGGCAACCAGAATGTTTTAGGCGAACAAGGCCGCTGCCCTAGCAAAATTCTAAAAAAAACTAATCCCTACCACAAAAACACACAGAGACGGGAAAAAGGAAAATAAAAACAAGAAAAATCAAGTGTAAATGCCAAGAGCAGCGAACGGCCTAAAACAAAAGACACAAACACAGAATGTTTTATGCCCAAAGTCGTCAAATTGAGAAAACCGAGTTTGAAATTTGTAACGCCAATGAAAATTCAAATAATAGCAATAACTTCAACACGGTCACAGAACAGTTTTAGTGGATTGTGGAATAAAGTCACACACATTGCGTCTTGGATCTATCTACAGGCATTTAAGAGCAATTACTGAAATTGGACATAACATTTTGGTTGATAGCCCTCGATACAGACGTTTAACTTCGAAGAGCTTAAAAAAAAACAAAGAGGCTGATGGGAACAGACATTGTATTAAAAAATATAGGAGGGAAAGATTAATGAGCGTAAATAGTGGAAAGTTGGAGGGAAAATTCATCTATTTGACGGAATATGATTACTTTCCAACGCATTGTAATGTATGTGATTTCAATAATAATATCCGGGGAAAATATAACTATGGTTAACTTTGTTTAAAATGCCACAGAATGTAATTCAACTTGAAATGGTTGCAGTGTAATGGCAATTGTGATTACTTTTAAACAAATGGTTTGGAGCTAGAGGCTCTGCCCCAAACTTGTTGGGACGGCTGCTCTGCCATGATCTGAAGAACTACGTAAGAAGGATTGAAAGTTAAGCCCTTGATTTGCCAGTCTTCATCAAAGAAGAGCTAGAATCAAACCTGTATCGGAAATATCTACCGACGGTCTGTTCATGTCTGCTAATAAAGCCTTAATTGTTTTGTATATTTGTGAGTACACACGAGAGAGAGAGAGAGAGGAGAGAGAGAGAGAGAGAGAGAGAGAGAGAGAGAGAGAGAGAGAGAGAGAGAGAGAGAGAGAGAGAGAGAGGGGGGGGGGTATTTCATGGTAAAGTGCTTTAGGCCATTTTGTAGAGACAGGAAGTGCTACATAAATGTGCTCCATTATTATCAAAACCTCCTCTGTTCTTTTCACTGAAACATTGATGCAGGGTCTGGACACAGTGAGTCCTCTCGCTGAGGCATCGGCTTTGATAGAGTCCGTCAGGTCAAGACAATTTTAGGTCAAACCGAACCCCCCCCCCCCCCCCCCCTATCTATAATTGGTTTGTCATATAGCAGGGACACCGGAAACCTGAGCCAATTACTGTTGATAGTCATCATTATATTCTTATCTCTATTGATGAATAATTAGTGAGTTTTGTATCACAGATTATGTTGGCTGCCCTGGGAGCTGGCCGCGGACCTCTGCTAGGACTTTTCCTTTTGGGTATGTTCTTCCCGTGTGTCAACTCTTACGGTGCCATTGCAAGCCTTGTCACAAGTACAGTGATCACTTTCTGGGTGGCCATCGGCGCTATTGTCAAACAAGTTCCCCAGCCGACTCTTCCATTCAGCACCCAGGGGTGTCAGGCTCAAAGCAACGCCGCGGAAGTATTCAACGACATTCTCCGGTTGCACGAGGTAACTCCCTCCATGCACTCACCCCCGAAAGTTTCATTGGATGTTGTCAATGACGTCACCGGATTTGACGTCATCTACGAGTTGTCTTTTTTGTGGTACCCCACCCTCGCGGTATTCGTCTCCGTGGTGGTGGGTATACTGGTCAGTGCCATTACGGGTGGGACCGGAAACACCCTGGTAGATTCTAATCTTATCTACCCAGTCCATAAACATCTCTGCTGCTGTTTCCCGCGCCAGGTACGTAAATGGGTAAATGGCTCAGCGCTGTGGACGGAGAACGTCAACTTTTTCACGAGAGGTTTCAGCACGTACGACGAAGATGACGAAGATGTTCCCGTCGACGATTTCGATAATGATTTTAATGTGAAGAAGGTGGGTACGGGAGAAAGGGCAAATCTGCTAGCTAACGAGGAAGAAAGCGGCAAGACGAATGATAAGGAGGTTGACAGAAACAGTCTTAACGACGACGGCTTTGAATTAGAGCTGAGTACGAAATCTTAGTTCAGAACTAAAGAAATTGGAATCAAGAATGGCAACGACATCAGATCGATGAAACAAACACTAGTCGCAGAATAAAGCACAGTTCCATTAATTTTGATTTAAAACATATTCATAATGCTGTTTAATATTTCAATTTTTTTGTTGTTGTTTGTTGATAGACTAGCTCCTTTCTGTACCACATTCCAAATGCTCAATCAATCAATCAATCAATCAATCAACCAATCTATCAAGCAATCAATAAATCAATCAATCAATCAACCAGTCAAACAACCAACTAACCAATCAATCAATCAATCAATCAGTCAATCAATCAATCAACCAACCAACCAACCAGTCAAACAACCAATCAATCTATCAATCAATCAGTCAATCAACCAACCAACCAACTATTCAATCAATCAGAGTATGAATAAATAATGACGAGTTACAAAACGACAATAAAACCCCATTTTTCGACATCTTGGTTGAGCCTGGCTTTAGATATTTGTAGGGTAATGAAAGAAAAAAGTGAATAAAGGTCAGTTGTGACAAGCCCCACTAAAAAATAAAAATTTATTTTTTAAAAAACCATTACCGAAACCCGAATTTCAGTCCCTGTTGAAGACAGCGCCCAACAGCTTGCTTTATCATTACTCTCATGAACCGGGGACGTTTTGATTGTGCGAAGGGGAGACAATGACGCATTCCTCCCCCTGTTACTCAGGCAATGCGCAAAGCTGATTCCCTGACTGTCTAATCGCCTTTGATACTGACGAGTCAGGTTCGGACTCCCACGCCTTTGTTCGGATGTCTAACATCAAAGCTTCATACAGGGCAAAGGTATGGCAAGTGTGTGACCACACAATCAATGTCGTTAGCTTAAGCTGAGTTTTCATGTGTACGGAAACGGAAACGGCAACGAATACGTCAAAAACCCTTCAAGTAGTGAGATAGCAAGAATGTTTTCATGTGTACGGAGACGCCGTTTCCGTACATATAGAAAACTTTGTTTCTTTTCTTTCTTTTTTCTACTTGACGGATTTTTGACGTTTCTGTTTGCTGTTTCCGCTTCCGTACACATGAAAACACGGCTCAGGTTTGTTATTGCATTGTCCCAGTATAGTACCAGTTCAGGTGTGACATAACACAGCGGTCAAGGGAGAAAACGTGACTCTATGACCAGATAAAGTTACGATGTAATATATCGGCAAATGCACTGTGTATTAAAATCAAATTTTGTCGTCACTTAACTGTTGAACTACTCAGCTTTCACCTGGAAAGAAGAATTGAAAACCGTACCTTAGGAGTCTAATTTTGCAGCCTACTTCTTTGTGAAAATTATTTCTCCAATCTTTCTGTTCTCGCCCGGCACCTTACTCAGTCGAAAATTTACATAGTCAGTAGTAGGTCTATGCCTACTAACTAATTAATTAAACTAATTAATTAATTCAGCCAAACTACATATTCAAACACCACAATGCCTGCTCACCCTTCATGATGTTCTGTTGCCACCTTTCAAATGTCAATAGAACCAAGAGTGACAGAGATCCGCAGGTTGACATAACTGACGAAGACAACGATGTCACAATATTCACTATACTACAATAGCTGACGTTGACAAAACAAAGATACTCACCACGTTTACCTTCGGAGACACAATTCTAACTGTTCTGTGAACACTGAAATCTCTTTCTTTTTACTCCTATTCTTTCAGTTTTGTCGATTTAAGATTTATTTCTCAGTCACCCGGGGAGTTCTTTAGACTGCTTTCACAACACAAGAAATCCTCTGTCTTTTATTATAATCATGTGATTAATCATTCAAATGGGTGTTTGACCTACTCATACATCAGATTTAACCACGTTAGCCTATAATATCAGATTCAGTTAATATTCTATTTATTAATAACTATCATGTTTATTGGATGCCAGGCTGATTTTGTCATACCAGACATGAATTCCTAAACCAATTTCACTTGGTTTCTTTAATTTCAGTCAACATGTAAGAACACAGGCAAGAGAAAACAAAAATATTCCCACGGCATGTACTGTACTGTAAGTTTTTTTTAGATGCACAGTTTCTTGGAAACGCAAGGCACTGGTACCAACGAGAACAGCGTCGCTGGTACTACACTTTTTCCCATAAGGAGACCAGGCGACCGGCACCAATAATTATTGATCATCAATTCTCTTGTCATTCATTGGTCGATATGAATTGTCCAATCAATGAAGTGACCCACATGCGTGTGGATACCACGAGCTCGCGTTCAGAAATTGGTTAAAGGACGTCAGCATCAAAATTTGGTGGTCATGACACCCCAGATGTCCAGTCCTCGGTCTCTGCCGTCTCTCCTGTACTGGCCACTGGGCACAATTGTGCTTTCTATCATTGGCCACCCATAAAGTACGTATGCCCGAATTAGGAGATTTTGGCCTCTACCTAATCCTTTGTACGCGTTTCATGCTCCTGGCCCCAGGACTGAGAAAATCGATCTCTTTAGAGTTTAAAAGTTCAAAGTTCACAACTTCTCTTTTGAAACTGAGAGGTAAATTTCTAAAATTTTATGACTGCAGCCCCGCCCCCCCCCCCGACCCCCCGCCAAATCCTCCAAACCCTCCTCGCCAGAACATAAGACCATTAAAATATTGAATGTCCATAATAACTTGATATTTTGGAACGTTACATGTCACTTTTCACGGACTGTTTGATTGTTTCATCAGGAGCAAAGCATTAGAAACATCTAAAGGTTTGTATAAAAGTCCTACATCTTATTCTGCTGAGGAAAAAAAATGTAAGTAAAATGAAACTTTTCAATTCTCTACCATAACTGAAAAATGTACGTATGCTTTATAGACCCCATCCCCCTCCCCCTTCCCCCACCCACCCATGTAAACTCTTCACACGCTGGGAATATCAGTTCTATCTATTTATATAATTATATCTGTGTGTCTACCTGCCTGCCTCTGTGTCTGTCTGTCTGTCTGTCGGTCCACCTGTCTGTCTGCCCATGTGTCTCCCTGTCTGCCTCTGTTTATCTATCTATCTATCTATCTATCTATCTATCTATCTATCTATCTATCTATCTATCTATCTATCTATCTATCTATCTATCTATCTATCTATCTATCTATCTATCTATCTATCTATCTATCTATCTATCTATCTATCGACCTGTCTGTCTGTCTGTCTGTCTATCTATCTATCTATCTATCTATCTATCTATCTATCTATCTATCTATCTATCTATCTATCTGTCTGTCTGTCTGTCTGTCTGTCTGTCTGTCTGTCTGTCTGTCTGTCTGTCTGTCTGTCTGTCTGTCTGTCTGTCTGTCTGTCTGTCTGTCTGTCTGTCTGTCTGTCTGTCTGTCTCTCTCTCTCTCTCTCCCTCTCTCTCTCTCTCTCTCTCTATCTATCTATCTATCTATCTGCGAAAGGAGTACTTTATGGATGGCCTCCGTAATCTGACACTAAATCCGCTGGTCAGAGTATAGGAACTCCATTCTACCATTTTCCCAGTATCCATGTGCCCAGTACCCATGCATTCCCAGAAATCTTGTATGCCTAGAATCAATGTATGCGGAGTATCCATGTATGCCCAGTATCCATGTATGCGCAATATCCACGTATGCTCAGTGTCCAGGTATGCCCAGTATCCCAAATCAGCTTCAAAAGCTCGGATGGGCACATGAACTGATCAGATCGACATTGGTTAGACTAATTGTGGAGAAAACAAAGCTTGTCTAACCCCACGTACGAAAAATAATTAATTTTAACCTTCCTAAAACATGTTATTATTTGTATTTTACTGTTCACTCTGTCACTCACATCAAATGTGGCACCCTTTTTATATCAACTTATCTCTCCTCTCGTTCGTTCTGTCTGTCCGTCTACCTTTCCCTCTATCTCTCAGTGCACGTATAATAATAATAATAAATAATAATGTATAGCATTTATATAGCGCATATCCATTTAAAATGCTCTATGCGCTTTACAAAAACAACATGTCAACCACAGAGCAGAATGGAGCTGCCTGCGAAGCGCTCAACACACTGCACTGCTTCTTTCTCTCTCCCTGTCTCGCTCACTCTATCTCTCTCTATCTCAGAGCCAATTGTAACGCAGCCTGTTAGGCGCAGTTCACAACTCACAACAGTTCACAACTCACATCAGTTCACACAACTCAAATAATATTTGAATATTTATTAATAACAATATATATTTAAATATTTAATAATGAATAATAAATTCGGGGGGGGGGGGGGATATGGATAAATTTTAATCTATTAATTTCAATTTTCAATTGAATGAGGGTTGGAGTTGCAGAGGGGCCAATTTCAGTTTAGTATAAAGAATTTAATATCAGTATCTAAAACATAACTATTTAAGTGTCGAAGAAGTGAAGCATTTGGATACGTCACTATGTTCAGTGCTGAGAATTCGTTCATTTTTATAGCTCACCGTCTCAGTAAATTATAAACGCATATCACAGATGGATACAGTACAGGCCCTCTCCAGTCAGAGATTTAATTTCACGGTTCGTTTGATCTTACTTATAAAAAAACTGAAAACTAACTCAAAGTGAAATAACGAAACAATCACGAAGGACGCAAAGTGGCCATTATCGTGCCAACAGTATTCATTGTTAAGGGCAGGTTTCAGTGCGATCACAACATTTGTGTAGTTTTGCTAGTTAGGTTTCAATTCTTGGTATGTCGAACACCTTGGTACATGAAATAAAGAAACAAATCTCAAATCTGAAATTTTTGTTTTGTTTTGCATAGCAACGACCCCGGTTGCTAAAAATGGTAAGAAATTGTTATGTCAAGATTACTTAAAAACTACTGAATAAAATATATTTGTATGAAATTTAGCATGATTGAAGTTCTTAATAATTATG
The DNA here is from genome assembly GCA_963931925.1 of Onchidella celtica. Classification (NCBI taxonomy): domain Eukaryota; kingdom Metazoa; phylum Mollusca; class Gastropoda; order Systellommatophora; family Onchidiidae; genus Onchidella; species Onchidella celtica. Next base: position 20,664,598 of record OZ007576.1, on the reverse strand, counting down.
TTAAACGTTTTGTGCTATAATCATTGAGCCCCTTTTTAAAAATAAACATTTTACCCATATCTGACTCGCTGATCGCCTATTTTAGCACTGAAATCTGCCCTTAACTCCAGACTCAACAAACAAACTCAAACTCAGTAAATTGTAAGGATTCAGTTAGCCTATTAAAGCCACAACACTCAAGTTTTCATTGATAGAACCCATAAAATCTATATGGATTCAGTATTTTATCCATCTAGCCCACATGTCAAATGAAAAAAACAACAACAAAAAACTCTAAAAGAGCTTTTGTTAGAGGACCGTGGCCTTATTACAAAGCCGGAAGGAGAAAAATATGCCGATCTGTGTTCACAGTTCAGCTACAACTTTCTATGTAAGACACTACGGTCCCATAATAATATCCTAAAATGAAGGCCAAGAGGGGAAAACAACCATATCCAAAAAAAAACACGTAATTGAGAAAATCTATTTTTCTACCCCCCATAACGTTCCCCTTGTAATTGATTGGCAATTTTCTAAAATTTTGTGATTACGTTGTTGTTTTTTTTTTTAAACTTTGATTTCGAGAGACGAGGCTGATTAATCACGCTTGTGCATAATGGAGGGCTGGGGAAGGTGAAAATGACGTCTTTTTTGTTTGGGCTACAGTTGGTTTCCCCCCTGCAGTTTTCAATCATAATATTCGATTAGAAAAAAAAAAGTAATATATTGACAAGATGCGTCTGTACGATTCCGAGTGAAATACAATGGAATTTCAGAACAATCTTTATGTAAAGTGCAAAATATTCAAAATTAGAAAGTGACCAAAGTCAGCCGACGAAAGTATACACAAATATAGAGACATTTGAACGTGAATGTTCGACATTAAAATAATTTAATACACACAGCAGTGGTCAGTAGATGCTCTCTGTCTCTTTATGACATAGGTCACAGGTCACACCGGATTACCTGGAGCTGAAATAGAAAAGAAAGAATTTCTAAAAACCAAACGATTTTTTTTTTACAGACATCACATCTATAGGTATTAATTCTTGTCTCTGTCCATCTTTCTGTCTGTCGGTCTGTCTGTCTGACTGTGTATACCTATCTATCTATCTATCTATCTATCTATCTATCTATCTATCTATCTATCTATCTATCTATCTATCTATCTATCTATCTATCTATCTATCTATCTATCTATCGACCTGTCTGTCTGTCTATCTATCTATCTATCTATCTATCTATCTATCTATCTATCTATCTATCTATCTATCTATCTATCTGTCTGTCTGTCTGTCTGTCTGTCTGTCTGTCTGTCTGTCTGTCTGTCTGTCTGTCTGTCTGTCTGTCCGTCTGTCCGTCTGTCTGTCCGTCCGTCCGTCCATCTGTCCGTCTGCCTGCCTGCCTGCCTATCTATCTATCTATCTATCTATCTATCTATCTATCTATCTATCTATCTATCTATCTATCTATCTATCTATCTATCTATCTATCTATCTATCTATCTATCTATCTATCTATCTATCACTGACATGCATTGTTATGACACAGTGAAAATTATAATTTTGTATGCATTAACACAAATTTCAACTAGTTGTTGGAGCAAACATGTCTATGCCAATTAGTTCTGGATCGAACGTTATTTCGATACAATTATGAATTCTGCCAATATTGTCATCTCACCTGATATTGCCCTAGTATGATGGGGCTATCCTGCAGCTGCACTTGGTAACAGTGACTTAGTTGTGTCTGGAGACTTACTGGAAGCAACAGTGCCAGCCGGCACTGGGGTAGCTCTTACTGTGGTAGGAGAAGGTACACTGGAGATTCCCAGCGGACAAGGTTTTAGTGGCTTTAGGAATTCAATCAGTGAGGCGTGCTGGTCTTCTGTGACAAGGCTAAGGTTTATGCAGGGCGATGAAGCGTTGCCTTGGTCCGTTACTAGGGTATCTAAACAAGGTTTGATACCATTGAGAGAAAGGAGCGCTATGGCACCAGCTCTTTCATTTTCTGGAAACACGCTGATGTCCACACAAGAAGTCGCGGTGGATGGCATATTATTTTCTGGGGAAGACGGCGGCCCTGTGTCTTCTGGACAAGGTCTTATGCCATTCTGCTCAAAGAGTGCTATGGTGGAAGCTCTCTGGTCTTCGGGGAATGCGCTTATATTGACACAAGGTGACAGAGATGTTGTGCCTTCTTTCATGGAGGTTGTGAAGGAAACCGCTGTACTGGTCAGAGTCGAGGGAGAACAAGGAACAAGACCATGAAGGGAGAAGAAAGCTGCAATAGAAATGCGTTGTACCTCGGGGAAAATATTCAGATCTATGCACGACGTGGAAGAACGATTCTGGTCTGTTCTGATGGAATCCAGACACGGTTTGATACGGTAAAGAGACAAGAAAGCTATGGCTCCAGGCCTTTCGTTTTTGGGGAATACACTGACGTCCACGCAAGCTACTGCTGCAGATGAGATTTTTTCTGGAGATGGTGAAGGTATGTCATTTGAACATGGTCTTAGACCTTGCTGTTCTAAGAATGCTATAGTTGAAGCTCTTTGATTTTCAGGAAATACGCTAATATCGACACAAGAGGAGTCAGATGCACCAGGTGGTACAGATGATGAGACTTCTTTCGTGGAAGCAGTAGGAGAGGTCGGTGTTTTGGCCAGAGACTCAGGTGTTGTGACTGAACAAGGAACAAGGCCATGTAAGGAAAAGAAAGCTGTGATAGAATCATGCTGATCCTCAGGAAAAATACTCAGATCTATGCAAGGCAGTGAGGAATCACTTTGATCTGTCCCGTTGGCGCCGAGACACGGTTTGAAACCTTGAAACAGCAAATTCACAATGACTTGAGATCTTTCGTTTTCCGGGAATACACTGACATCCACACAAGATGTTGCTACAGTGAAAGCTTTGGCTGGCGATGTCGAAAGTGTCTCATCTGAACACGGTCTCATGCCATACTGTTCAAAGAATGCTGCAATGGAAGCTATTTGATCTTCTGGAAATGCTCTTACATTGTAACAAGGTGACACCGAAGTTGAATTATTTGTCGTGGAAGGGGTAGGGGAGATGGACGAGGCCACTGTTGTAAGAGAGCAAGGAACAATACCATGTAACGAAAAGAACGCTGTGATAGATTCTTGTTGTTCTGTAGGGAAAATACTCAGATCTACGCAAGGCACCGATGTACGACTTTTGTCTGCTGTGAGGGAATCGGGACAGGGTTTGATGCCGTAAAGAGCCAAGAACGCTATGGCTCCGGGTCTTTCCTTTTCGGGGAATACACTGATCTCCACACAAGATGCTGCTGTCGTCGGGGTTTTCTCTTGAGAAGACGAGGATATTTCATCTGGACATGGTCTTAGGCCTTGCAGTTCAAAGAATGCAAAAGTGGAAGCTCTTTGATCTTCAGGAAATGCACTTACGTCGACGCAAGGTGACACAGATGTACCAGATGGTATAAATGGTGAGACTTTTATCATAGAAGCATCAGGGGAACTTGTTGTTTTGGTCAGAGACTCAAGTGTTGTGACAAAACAAGGAACTAGACCATGTAGGGAGAAAAACGCTGAGATAGAACCGTGCTGGTCTTGAGGGAAAATACTCAGATCTATGCACGGCAAAGAGGAATCACTTTGACCTGTCCCGTTGGCGTCCAGACACGGTTTGAGACCCTGAAGAAACAAGGTCACAATGACCTGAGATCTTTCGTTTTCTGGGAACCCACTGACATCCACACAAGAACCTGCTGGTTGTGTTGTAGATAAAACTTTTTCTGGCAGTGTGGAAGTTGTCTTATCTGAACACGGTCCTATGCCATTCTGTTCAAAGAATGCTGCAATGGAAGCTCTTTGATCTTCAGGAAATACTCTCAGGTTGTAACAAGGTGACGCCGATGTTGGTTGTTCTGTCGTGGACACAGTGGGAAAGGCAGATGTAACCCCCGGAGACTCCAGTGTTGTGAGAGAACAAGGAACGAGACCACGAAGTAAGAAAAATGCTGTAATAGAAGCGTGCTGTTCGATAGGGAAAATACTCAAATCTATGCAAGGCAGCGAGGAATCACTTTGATCTGTCTCATTGGCTTTCAGACACGGCGTGAGACCTTGAAGAAGCAAGGCCACAATGGCCTGAGCTCTTTCATTTTCCGGATATCCACTGACGTCCACGCAAGATGCTGCTGTTTGTGTTGTAGATAAGATTTTTTCTGGCAATGTGGAAGTTGTCTCATTTGAACACGGTCTCATGCCATTCTGTTCAAAGAAAGCTGCAATAGAAGCTCGTTGATCTTCAGGAAATGCCATTAGGTTGAAACATGGTGTCACAGATGTTGGGATTTCTGTAGTAGACGCAGTGGGTGAGGTAGACGTGACCGCCAGAGATTCCAATGTTGTGATGGGACAAGGGACAAGACCATGAAGGGAGAAAAACGCTGTAATAGAACTATGCTGGTCTTTAGGGAAAATACTCAGATCTATGCAAGGCAGCGAGGAATCACTTTGATCTGTCCCATTGGCATCTACACAAGGTTTGAGACCTTGAAGAAGCAAAGTCACAATGATCTGAGATCTTTCGTTTTCCGGGAATACACTGACGTCGACGCAAGATGCTGTTGTAGACAAAACATTTTCTAGTGATGTCGAACGTGTTTCATCTGGACAGGGTCTTATCCCATTCTGTTCAAGGAATGCTATGGTTGAAGCTCTCTGACTTACAGGAAATGCACTTATGTTGACACACGGCGACAGAGATGTTGTCTCAAGTGACACAGGTGTTGTACCAGGTGATACAGATGTTGTACCAGGTAATACAGATGTGGAGCCTTCTTTAGTGGAAGTGGGAGGGGAGGTTGATGTATTGGTCAGACTTGTGTCGGAACAAGGAACTATATCATGCAAAGCAAAGAAAACTGTGATAGAAGCGTGTTGGTCTTTAGGGAAAATACTCAGATCTATACAAGGCACAGAAGAATCACTTTTATCTGTCCCGTTGGCGTCCAAGCACGGTTTGAGACCTTGGAGAAGCAAGGTCACAATGGCTTGAGATCTCTCATCTTCGGGGAATGCACTGACATCCACGCAAGAAGCCGCCGTGGAAGGTTCTTTTTCTGGAGATGTTGAAAGTATGTCATCTGAACATGGTGTTAGGCCTTGCTGTTCAAAGAATACTATAATGGAAGCTCTCTGATCTTCAGGAAATGCACTAATGTTGAAACAAGGTGACAGAGATGTTGTGCCTGGTGAAAGAGACGGCATGACTCTTGTTATTGAAGTAGTAGGTGAGGCTGTTGCGTCAGGGCAAGGGACAATGCCATAAATAGCGAGGAATGCCACTGCAGAAATCCGTTCTTGGGGCGAAAAGAAGCTCACGTCAACGCAAGGCGACGCTGTTGAATTCTGAGTTTCTGAAGAACCTTCCAATGGACAGGGGTACATCTGATACAGCCGGAAGAAAGCCATTGCTGAGACTCGCTGGTTTTCTGGAAACAGTGTCAAGTCAATGCAGTGTGCGGGAGTAGTGTTTACAATGCCAGATTTTGGTGTTGTGAATGGCGTCAAGGGTTCGTTGGAAGTTCTTGGTTTGTCAGTTCTCAAGGTGACGGACGATCCAGAACTGACCGAGCCATCACTCTGAGAGGTGACATTTCCTGCAGTGTCATTGTTACAAGGTTTCCGTCCACTGAACAAACGAAGCACCACTGGTCGTAAAATCTCAGGGTATGTGCTGATGTCTAGACAAGGCGGATCAGTTTGGCCCACAGAGATGGCTGTTGTACCCCTCTCTGTAGTGGCAGGGGTTGGTGAAATAGTTAGGGCTGCTGAGGACGATGTCTGGGCTGATGTAGGCACAGTGAAAGCTTGAACGTTTGTAGAGGTTTCAGTTTCTAGGTCACAGAAAACCCGTGGAGCTATAATGGCTGCGAAGAGAGGTCTCAGTTCGGGTGAAACACGCGTAGCATCGAAACAAGGCAGAGCAGTAGGTTCCGGTGTTTCTGCTACGGAATTCGGTGGCTCAGTTACATTTCCAGTACCTTGTGATCCTTCCTGACTCGGACACGCCTTCTTGGGGGCAATACCAGCCTCGGCCAGACGTTTGTTACTTTCTGGTATATGGCTCAAGTCGACACAGTCGTCAGTATTTTTGTCTGGTGTGACAGTCGATGTTGTGTTGAGATCGCATGCTTCCATTGGGTAATATAACATCAATAGAACGGACTGAATTTCGGGTAATATACCTGTCATGTCAATGCAGGTGGGTTTAGTTGATGCACGTGTCGGCTCCACAGTGGGGGAGCTTGCGTTGGTAAATGGCAGGGTGTCGGGGCACGCTTCCGCGGGGGCGGCGAGTCTGATTATTACTGCTCTTAGCGTTTCCGGCACATCAGTCAGGTCTATACAATCCGGAGTGGTTGGTGTGGTTGTTGCAGCTGAGTTAATTAGTGTGGTTGGCGTAGGCGATCCAGGTGCTGGTTCCTCGCATACCTGTACATACTGGGTCAAGGCCAGGAATATTGGTTTTAAATCATCTGGTACTTTTGTTAAGTAAATACCCGGAAGGACTGTAGTGGAACATGCGGATGTCAACGGTTGTGTGGTTGTTGGTATTGGCGTTGTTGTTGTTGTTGATGTTGGTGATGGTGTTGTCTGTGGTACATCTGAACAGGCTGGTTTAGGGGCATTTGCAGCTAGGACAATTGGTCTGAATATGGGCAGGACGTTACTTAAATCAACACAGTCAGCAGTGGTCGGATCTACACCTGTTTCCGGACATGGCTTGCGGGGTTGGTTTAGAGCTATGACAACCGGTTTCAAAGGCTCGAGGACGTTGCTCAGATCCAGGCAAGGTATTTCTGTAGTGTGGCCCGGGGAGACCAAAGCTGCCGTCGGTGCATTTCCTGAATCTGTATCTGTACACGGTTGTAGTGGAGCGTTCACAGCAAGGACAATGGGCACCAGCACTGGCAGAATGTTGCTGACATCAATACAGTTGGCAGCCGTGGATTGCACAGAGTCTGTATCACGACATGGTGGGAGAGGTTGATTGATAGCAATGACAAATGGTTTAAAGAGGTCGGGGACATTGCTTAAATCCACGCAAGATGCTGCTGTTACAGGGGCTGAGGTAACTGCATCTGTCCCAGGGCATGGTTGAAGGGGCAAATTGACTGCAATGACAATTGGCTTCAAAATATCAGGAACACCGGTTAGGTCGAGGCAAGATGCGCTTGTTGTAGTAATGATAGCTGTGCCTGACCCAGAGCAAGGCTGGAGATTTGGATTTAGCGCAATAACAATAGGCTTCAAAGGTTCAGGTACATCGGTTAAGTCTAGGCAAGGAGCGCTTGTTGTTGGGGCTGGGATGGCTTCTAGGCAAGGCTGCAGAGGCTGATTGGCCGCAATGACAATTGGTTTCAAAATATCAGGAACATCGGATAAGTCCAGGCATGGTGCACTTGTTGCGGCTGGTGGAGGAACTGGGGCCGTTACTGCGCCTGATGCGGAGCAAGGCTGAAGAGGCTGATTGGCTGCAATGACAACTGGTTTCAAAATATCAGGAACACCGGATAAGTCGAGGCAAGACGTGCTTGTTGCAGCTGGTGGAGGAAGCGGAGGGGTCACTGCGCCTGATACAGAGCAAGGCTGAAGAGGCAGGCTGGCTACAATGACCACTGGTTTCAAAATATCAGGAACACCGGATAAGTCGAGGCAAGGCGTGCTTGTAGCAGCTGGCGGAGGGACCGGGGCAGTCACTGCATCTGATGTAGAGCAAAGCTGAAGAGGCTGGTTGGCTGCAATAACAATTGGCTTCAAAATATCAGGAACATCGGACAAGTCAAGGCACGGAGCACTTGTTGCAGCTGGTGGAGGAACTGTGGTGCTTGCTGCGTTTGACCCAGAACAGGGCTGAAGAGGTTGATTTACTGCAATGACTATTGGTATCAGTGCATCAGGAACGACGCTCAAATTTAGACAGGGTAAATTTGTTGCACTAGCCTCAGAGGCTGTAGTTTCTGCAGATGTCAAAGTTGCTCTTGCTGGTATTGTTGCAGTTACACCAGTCGCTGTACCTGATCCAGTGCATGGTTGGAGAGGCTGATTTAGAGCAATGACTATTGGTATTAAAAAATCTGGAACGCCAGTTAAATTTAGACATGGGGCGTTCGTTGTTAATGTTGCAAAAGGTGTAGTTTCAGTGGTAATTGATGTTGTCCTAGATGCTGACGATGGTGTTATTGTTGCCGATAATGTGGTTGATGTTGTCAGTGGTGAAGTTGTTATGGTTATCTCTGAACAAGCTTGTAATGGAGCGTTGGCGGCTAAGACAATCGGTCTGAAAATTGGCAGGACTCCGCTTAAGTCGATGCAGTTAACACCGACTGTTGTAGATTTCGGTGTAGCCGTGCCCGCTGCTAGCGGAGCAGTCGTCGCTAGAAACTGTGGACGCGTGGCCTGGGCCTCCGACTCGCGGCAAGCAGGTCTTCGAAAAGCCAGTGCTGCCGCTGGTCTAAATATCTCTGGAATATTACTTAGATCCACACAGTCGTCTCCGGATGCAACTGTTGGCCGGGCTGTGTTAGAGGCGCTCTCCATGATTGCCGCTTGTCGCCGCGTTCGGGATCGGGTGGATTCAAGGCCTGATGCTGTTGGGATAACTTCACTGTCGATAGGCTGTTCACACGCCCTTCTCGGTCGATTGGCTCTTAAAATAGCAAGACGTCGAAAAGGATTTCTGACACCACTGAGATCTATACATGGTAATTCTGTAGTGGCCTGAAGTGGATTACTTATTCCAGATGATGAAACAGACTGTGTGTTTCTGAAGGCTGGAGCTGTTGTTGGTGCAATTCCCGACCCAAGTGCTAATGTTTCCAAGGCTTCCGTAGAACTGGCTTGAGCTGGTATTTTTGTGGCCACTGGCTCGTCCTCTGCCGAAGATAGAGTTGTGAAGAGAAGGACTCCCTGGGTAGATGGGTTCTGACTCGTGGCCTGACTTCCATTTCCGAGCTCCGAGGCGACTCCTGGACCTAGCCCATTGTCACTCACGGCCATATTAGTTGTGTATGTGACATCGTTACCCTGGTGGATGAATGGCGAAAGCTCAGGAACCTCACTGGCAGTGCCCGCGCCATTGGCAGATGAACCGGTTCCTTTGGCAGAACGTTCTAGACAGAGAAAGAAAATATAAATCCATTGCCTTAATGCTTTCCTTCTTCGTTTTTCCGTTCCTTTATCATTTATCATTTCTTGTATTTCGTCCTTCCTTTTCTGAAGTTCAGTTCGATCTTTCTTTCCTTTCGTTCTCCTTAGCCCTACCCCCCCCCCCCTTTCCCCAAACCCATACCCGCCGGCTCCACACACTTTAACTCTTTGTGTACCACCGATCTGACCATGTTGGCAGTTCAAAATACCCCTCCCCCCGAGAAAACGCTCCAAATATTAGGTGTGTTCACAAATAAAATTACATAAAATACGTTTCTTGAAATACACACAGAGTATATATTTTCATTGAGGAAAATGAACACAGAAACTGTTAATGTAACAAAACTGGAGACATGTATCATTCTGAAATTTATCTGATTTTTATTCTTGAAATAGTTCAGAGCGTTAGATCCAGGCTGTTCATTGCTCTAAACGACAAAATAAATTCAGAAAAAAATACTGTCCGATCTAGGAGAGCTCCATATCCGGGCAGCTAAATTTGTAGGCCGCTATAGCGGTCGGTGGTACACAAAGGGTTAACCATCTTTTAGAACTTTCAGCATTGAAGCTTTTTATTTGTCACAGAGTACCCAGACTGCTTCAGCTTCTTACCTATTCTGCACACATTCGTGATAACTCTGTCTAATTCAGGCTTGCCCAGCGATGCCAGATTATTGACCGCCAACAGGTAAGGGGAGCCGCTCACTGACAATCTAATCTCTTCGCTGATCCCATTTATCTGTGACAGAGAAAGAAACATTTCACCCACATAATATAATAAGTAAGTGTACGGTCCTTGTCGCATTGCAAATTTAACATGAAATAAAGAACAAAATTAATATAGAGTTGAATAATGGACCCAGCCGGCACTCCCATGTCAGTCCGACATAGACACGTATAATAATAATAATAATAATAATGTATAGCAGTTATATAGCGCATATCCATTTAAAATGCTCTATGCGCTTTACAGAAACAACATGTCAACCACAGAGCAGAATGGAGCTGCCTGCGAAGCGCTCAACACACTGCACTGCTTCTTTCTCTCTCCCTGTCTCGCTCACTCTCTCTCTCTATCTCAGAGCAAATTGTAACGCAGCCTGTTAGGCGCAGTTCACAACTCACAACATTTCACAACTCACAGCAGTTCACAACTCACATCAGTTCACAACACACAACTCAAATAATATTTGGATATTTATTAATAACAATATATATTTAATAATGAATAATAATAAATTTTGTTGTTGCTGGTGGGGGAGGGGGGATGATATGGATAAATTTTAATCTATTAATTTCAATTTTCAATTTTGCCCGGGCAGCGGCCTTTCGGCCTGCTCTTTACGATTTCCAACTGCCAAGGTATGTTTAACGTGCGCAACGTGCACATGGGCCCTCCGAATTTTTTCGTCCTTATCCGAGAAGACTAGGTACTCGATCCTACCCCCCAATAGGACCAGGGGCTTGAAAAATATGAGAAAAATCCAATTTCCAACATGCCTGCACTGCCCGGGTTTTGAACCCGGGACCCTTGGCATGAGAGGCGAGCACCTTGCCTCTGGACCACCTTGTATAGAATTTCTAGGATCTCCATAGGATTGGTAGCTTTAGCATAGGAGCAGATTTCCAACATGAAAACCACGGCGGCCCAATGTCGTAAGCAGAGGACCTACGGAACCGAAAATGACATATTTATTAAGGTTGCTGGATGAAATCTACACGTGTGCAAAACAAATCTGTAAACAATAACGGCGTGTTTAGTAATAACTGAATGATTCCAAGTGTTTCAATTTAACGTAAATTTCCAAGTGCCATGGGTAGAGATTTTAAACACGATAAGTTTAAAACTGAGCCAACGACAGTTTTCAGAGGTTTTGCAGAAACTGCATTTTAAACCACTTTTGTATATTATACAAATTCTAGATTGGCCAGTATAGGTCAGGGCTCGGGAGGGTTAAAATCAAAACAGCTAATACAAAAATTCCAGCAGGATAATAGACGAAACAAACCTCAAGCTACTTACTCTTTCAGTGATTCCAAAAATTTCCGTCCCGTCGTACATGGCTGCCTGAGCATTTTGTATTGTCAACAGCGGATTGGACGAGTGGCCAGAGGAAATCAGTACGATAAGCCGTTGGTAGCCTGGAGGAAGTTGAGCCATAGCGAATCTGTGAAAGTAACAAAAAGCAAAGACTGATAGAAAGTCTTTTTTTTGTTTTACTTTCTACAGCCTGAGGTACCCAGCATTGCACGGGATAAACCTGTTACTAGATTCACAGATTGAAAATTTTCCATTAACCGCAAAACAGATTGATTCTTAATTGAGCACCAACTAAGTAGATTAGTGAACCTAAACACAGCTAGGTAAAAAGACTTTCTGAAGGATCTAGGAGGAACAGAAAGTCTGGAGGAAGAAAAGAATACGAAAACGTGGGGCAACAGCCTGGGCTAAAACCTCGGGAAACAAAGATCTCAAATCCAGCCGTGAGCTGCAGGAGAGTCGACACTCACTCACTCGCACACACACATGCACATATACATCACCTCACTCCCAATATTGGCACTGACTTAATATTATGGCCACTTATCCCATCCTCCGTTGAGCACTTACCTAGTCCTGTCCAGCCATGTCCTTGCCGTGAGCTGCAGGTGAGAACAGCCACAGACCTCTACCCCTGAATTGGCACTGACTAAATTGTATGGTCAGCCTTCTCTCCCCCCTCCCCCTCCACTGACCACCTACCTAGCCCTGTCCAGACATGTCCCTGCCTTTGGCGCAAGCGGAGAATACGCTCCGTACATCCCCGTGCCCGCAGCCTTGGCACTGGAGAAATGATAGGGCCAAGTCATTCTGAGCATGTAACTGTTGAACTCTGCCGTAGAGGTTGTCCAGTCAATCCACTCCTTCATGTAGGAGCAGTAGTTGATGGCCTGTAGGATGGAGGAGGGTGTAGGGAGGAACGCATAAGTTAAGCTTTAGATATCCGTTATGCTAAGCCGCATAAAGCTGGGTTCTCATGTATACGGAAACGGAAACGGCAACGGAAACGTCAAAAACCCTTCAAGTAGTGAAATAGAAAGAACGCTTCCGCACGCCGTTTCCGTACACATGAAAACGCTCTTTCATTTTACAATATGAGGGATTTTTTGCCGTTTCCGTTTCCATACCCATGAGAACCCAGCTTAAGCCCTGCAACAAAGCTTCAAACGGCTGACACCTTTGAACGAATTAGGTTAATTCAAAATTAAAAAAAAAAAAGAAACAAACAAAAATTGTTTCAGTGAAATAAAAATCGCTCAGTTTCCTAAAACGCTGATGTCCTGTCTTGGACAACCAAACAAGGTTGAGAACTATAAGAAATTTTAGTCTGTCGGGTCAAGTGTTTTGACCGTTTCTGGCCAGCTTGAAATGCTCAGTTACATCTAGGTCATTTATGGGATCACTAGAACCTTGAATTAAAGATGACAAGACTTTTAAAATTTTTTTTTATTTCATTCAGTTATCTTCAGCTATTTAAAAGTTACAGCCGTTTAAAAGTTTGTTGGAAGATTTATGCGGCCTGGTACTCGTGTGGCTGACCCGAGCAAGATAAATTTTGAAATTCTCTGTAATTTGCTCAGCCGTATATTATCTAGAGCTAAGTCTGTTTGATAAAGGCATTTGGATTCGGTGTATACTAACAGAAATTATTACTACACCACAAGTTCACGCAGGGATTCCCAAAGTCAATATGATATTGAGTTGATTTTCGACCAGAAATTTGTAAATAGAAGCGAAGAAGGAAGTGTCCAGTCATACTTTTCGATTTTACTGGACAAAAATGTGTCTTTTCCTTTTTGCGGTGAAACAATCATAAACCTATAATATTTAAGACTGAATTTTGTTCAAAAGAGATGTGTCTACGAAATTTACCATAAAAGATTGGGGTTGTACACAAAAATTCAAGAATTTAGGTCATTTATTCACGAATTTTTAGGTGCTTACACGTTCATCGTGTGGCTCCAGTATATGATAATGATGACGGTGATGATGATGATAATGATGATGAATGATGTCGTAAAGGCCTCTTGTCGGTTTCCCCCCTCCCCACATGTAAGCTTTTCGTACGCTGGGAGCATACTGCCTATCCCCCCCCACCCCCGCCCCTCCCAGCGTTACGTACTTAATGGCTAACTCCTGTCACGAGCGAGTGAGCGAGGATCAATAGTTACGGGGAGAAGGGGGTAGAGTAATGGAAAGCGTGAAATGTTGAGAGTTGGGGGGTTTGCATGAGGCGAGAGCGCTGTGCTGACAATCACTGCAAGTTAGAAGGTCCCAAGAGACAGACGTGAAGAAAGCAGTCGGGAGAGTGATGTGTTTTCCAGTGATGACTGGTAGGTTGAACTATGATTGATAATTATGATGATTGATGTATTATATTCGCCTATGACCATGATGTAAATAAGTATATGTGAGGAATGTGGAAGTCATTGATTACTGTGTATAGAAATGTGCGCCATGAGCGATAGATGTAAGTTAGGTTCATGGATTCGTAGCGAGTCTGACACGGCTGTTTAAATCGCCTCGAAAGCGGTATTCTAGTTGCCGACCGAAATCCCCCGCCGACCTCCCGCGATGCGGTCATAAATCACCTGTCAGCCGTGTGCACATCCGTGACGGCATGCCGATCCCTGGCCAGGCCTGAGTAATACGATTCCATCAATTTTCGCATACCTTTGCAACGTAATATCTTCCGATCTAATGATGCTAGAGCACCATGCGAGATCTCATTTTAAACGTCAGGATTTTACCGACAAGACGATATAATTTTTGCTCCTTACTTTACAAAATTGTGGAACTTATCGACGGATATTTGCAATGTGTGTTTTTTAGAGATTGAAATTTGATTTTCAACAATAAGTCACTTTGATCATCAATTTCTTACACATGCCACCTTTAATTTCAATATAAAATCTATGTTTTGATAGCACAAAGGTTAATCTCTAACCTGTGCAAGTTTGATGTGTACGAAAATTCTGTGTGATTTTTTATGATTTTTTAAAAAGTGCGAGTTAATCGACGTGGTTCTGTGTCATTTTTTGGTGTGTATTTTTTGCAGTTTGTTTGATAATTAATATTGCAAAATGGAGCACCACGATGAACGTGTACACGTTGAGCGTCTCCATCAACTGTGTAGGACATGCGGTGGGAGGACACTAACCAAACAACAAAAACGGCAAAAGCGAAATGCAAAGAACTGCACGGACTTTGAGAGTGACATTTTGCTTGTTTTTGGTGTGTCCACCACCGGTGACTTGAATAACATTCATTCATCAACCATTTGTTTCTCGTGTGTGGACAAGATAAGACATGTTAAACGCCTTTCTCTCAAAGGAACTATCATTAACGCCACGAAGTTGGCTCAGGAAAGCGCGCATTTATGGACTGAATTTCAGCCAGACATGAAGGCCGCAGACTGTGCATTATGCACACATTACTTGGAGACTGGTTTGGGCAGTAGACACGTTTCAACAGATTCCAAAACACATCCAGACAGACACCAGGCAACAATTTCCACAACAACAGCAACTTGTTCAGTCACTACACTACAAGACGTAATCCCCTCATCGATGACACATTGTCATAGTTCAACATGCGAGGACACAACATCAACACAAACTATTGCATCATATACAGCACTGGACACAAACCACCACGACATAATGGAAACCACATCAGCTACATTACAAGACACACCCGACCTATCAGTAACCTATAGTACAACATGCGAGGACACAACAGCACCAACAGAATACACGCCGTCATCTAGCAGTGGCCTTAATGAGGCGGAGTTCAGCGGCCCCCCTATTGCTATGTCACGAGTGGAGTGAGTGCAATTAAGGGGATTGCTACAGAGCGGGTGTAGAGTAAGAAGGACTCACAGTAGACAGCAAGTTAAGCGTGCTGTTGTGAGTAGTGGGGGGGGGGGGTCTGAAGGAGGCGAAAGCGCTGTATAACTATCACTGCAAGTTAGAAGGCCCGACGGAGCGGACCTGTGAATAAGAGCCCATCGGGCGGACCTAAAAGGAAGCAGTCGAGAAGACTAGTGAGAGTCTTTCCAGTAATGACTGGTATGTAGAACGTTGATTGATTATTATGATTGATGTATTATATTATATTCGTCTATTACCATGATGTGAATAAGTATATGTGAGGAATGTGGAAGTCCTTGATATTGGATATAGCAATGTGCGCCACGAGCGATAGATGAAAGTGAGTTCATGGATTTGTAGCGCGAGTGAGTAGTGTGTACTCCGATGGAAGTGTGTTACCGTAAGATGTGTGGTGAGTGAAAGGTGAACTAGTGTGTGTACGCTCATGGATTGTAAGGAGAGGTGGAGCGAATAGAAATGGTAGGGTATTATACCGATGTAATGTTATTCTTGTAGGTGTCGGGGACGGGCCGAAGAGCCACCTCGATGAGCACAAGTGATAGGCCAGCATAGGGCCGGAGGCCACACATAGGCCAGAAGTGAGGCTGTCAGTACCGGACAGTAGAGGCACATAAAGTCGTGGCAGTCAGGCCACGGACAGGGACGTAGATATGAGAGTGAATGAGATACTATATTGTTGCCATGTTGATAGGCTAGTGAACTGATACGATGTTGTTGCCATGTTGATAGGCTAGTGAACTGATACTATGTTGTTGCCATGTTGATGGCTATGGAAATAATAATGTGTTAGTGCCCTGCTGAGGTGCTAGGGGAGTGCTAAGGTGTATGACAATAGGGAGGGGATATTGAGAGACTGCGGTGCCAGTAAATTATTAATGTGCTATTAAGACCCTGAGGGGAGAGGCTGAGGCCGAAGTGCCTTTAGGAGTAATTACCGGATTGTGGATCCGAGGGAGAGTGTGTGTGAGAGTGAGGCCGTTGTACGGCAGTTCATTTCAATAATATAATGTATGTAATTGCGCTATTATATGTATAATTATGCTTAATAAATGTGTGAGTCTGATGGGTTGTTTTGTTAAGTGTTAACTTGTTTGTTCGTGATTGTCGTCCTGTCATAAACTATTACATCTCCCAGTCTGGGATTTGTGACATGCTACATCAACGCCGCACAAACCTACAAAGCTTACGAAAGATAGCAACACATCACCAGCATTTAAACACGACAAGTTATTTTCTCATTCATTTGACAACATTCTTGACAAACACAACATTAGACCTCAGTCATACCATAGCCGTTCATTCATCGGAAACCACTGCCACTAATACATCACTGCTAAAGTTTATAAAGACATCACTTTATTTATTATCAAGAAAACGCAGGAAAACACACACAAACAGAGTATACTCACCATGGCTTTCGTCTTGTGGGACAAATTTAATGAGATAAACGAAGCATACGCCAAAGCCCACACTTTAATTTCACATGGAAAACCTGTGCCACCCGACAACATTCCACACATTCAAACTTGCATTGCTAGGTACATGGAATTGTTCAGGTGTTCTTTCCCCAACAAAGTCATACCTAAACAACATTTTCTAGAGAAGCACTGCCTTCCCTGGATACAGAAATACGGGTTTGGTTTGGCACTACATGGTGAGCAAGGGGGCGAGCTCATTCACGCTTCTGTGGCTAAGTTAGAAAGACGGGCAGCAGCCATAAAAAACAAACAACATCAACTTCAACTCATCATCCAATCACAACATCTACAAACCTCCCCAGAACTCCAAGCATGTGCTCCACCAGTCAAACGAAGGAAGACAAAATCTTAATCTGTGATACCGGTACTATTTATTATTTCATTGTTATTAATTATTTGTGATACGTATGTGTTGGCGGGTTAAGTGCAAGCTTCATGCGACAGTGAGGAAAACGAAAAACGATTGTTCAAACTCAAATAACTCGGGACTGAATATTTTCGTACGGATGCGGTCAAGTGAGTTTTGGAATTTTAACCTATTTCTCATGTTATATGATGATTTCATCACCTTAGATGGAGGCGATCATATTTATTTTCATATCTGAAATTTATTAACAATGTACTAATTTGTGAAAATACTGTTTAAGTTCGTGCCTGTATATCTCTATTACGCTGTTCAATACATTTTCATGATTTATTGTATACACTTACAATACATCGGAAAGTTATTGTGTGTTTTTGAAAGTATGGCTTGTGGACTTATTTCGGCGTGAGACTGCTTTGATTACCGATAAAAAACAGCCAGTTAAAAGCGCCAAGCGGGACCCGGGAAACCCCCCCCCCCTTGAATCGAGGTCACTGACCCAGTTTACGAGGTCGCGACCGGGTCAGGCCAAAAATAGCGGGGAGGCCGCTCGACTGGGTTCGGCAACTAGAATACCGCCTCTTAACAGCCGTGCTGGGTACTGTGTAATACGGTGGAGGTGTGTTACCGTAAGATGTGTGGTGAGTGAAAGGTGGACTATTGTGTGTACGCTTCATGGTTTGTAATGAGGGGTGAAGTGGATAGAAATGGTATGGTATTCTACCAATGTAATGTTATTCTTATAGGTGCCGGGGTCGGGCAGAGAAGCCACCCGCGGTGAGCGAACTAGCACAGGGGATAGGCCAGCATAGGGCCGAAGGCTACCCACAGGCCTGCCGGAGTGAAGCTGTCGCGCAGGACAGTAGGAGCGCATGAGTCGTGGCAGTCTGGCCACAGACAGGGACGTTGTATAGAACTGTTAATGTGCTATTAAGATGTACTACTGTGCTATTGAGATACTAATGTGAATTGAACTATTAATGTGCTATTAAGAGAATGAGGGGAGATTGAGATACGGAGATTAGGTTGAGCAGGAGCCAGTAGGATAGGGCCGCTCGTGGGACATACCTTGAGGAGAGGCTGAGGCCGAAGTGTATTTAGAAGTAACTATCGGGTTGTGGCCCCGAAGAAGAGTGCATGTGGGAAGAAGGTCGTTGGACGGTAGTTAAATGCAATGATATAATGTATGTAATGGCACTTCTATCTTTATCTTTATGTATAATAAATGTGTGAGACTGATGGGTTGTTCTGTTAAGTGTTATACTTGTTCGTTCGTGATTGTTGTCCTGTTATAATCATTGCATCTCCCAGTCTGGGATTTGTGACACCCCCCCCACCCCCGCCCCTCCCAGCGTTACGTACTTAATGGCTAACTCCTACATTTTTTTTCCTTCCTTCCTTCCTTCATTCATTATCTCGAATACTTCCCAGGTCCTCTCATTCGTAATCATCCAGTTCTCTTCCTATGTCAGGAGTGGCCAAACTGCGGCTCGCGAGATACATGCGGGTCTTGACTTTCAATATGCGGCTCTTGCAAATATGCTGGCTGGGCTCCTTTTCACCACGTTTAACACAAAAGATAAATAAGAAGAAAATTGAAGCTTTATAATTATTTACTGGGTTCCCGTAGTTCATAACCGTGTTTGATACGTCCATTATAGTTAAAACAATCATCAGCGAAGATTTTGAAAATATTTGGCATATTTATATTATGTGTACTTTGTGATTACTGAAACTAATGCAAATTAATTGTTTTAAAAGTAATAATTGTGTTGTATGATTGTATTTCTTAATATTTAGGATAATTTTGTTTGCAACGTGTGTCTGATTTTTTTTCATATCTTGTGGCCCTCGAACATCTGACGTGTATCGTGTGTGGCTCTTACATTAAGCAAGTTTGGCCACCACTGCTCTATGTATTGTGTCCAACGGCCTATTCTATACCTGCTGCCCTCTGCCCACGAGTGTGGGCTTACTTAGTTGAAGGCATACATCAGAGGTTCCCAGCCTCCTTTCCATTTTCGTCCCGTTTTGACCTGACAACTTTTCTAGAGTAAATTTACCCTCACCCTATTTTTTTTTTCCGTGACTTGAGTTTTACACTTCTACCCAAAACAAAGCAACTCACAAAGTGGGAATTTTAAGACGCTGTTTTTAACATTATTATTTTAAGTTCAAATTATAACAATCATATTAGCACATAAGAATGTTATTCCACTTATTTTTGAACAATTAATGAGGAATAGATAGCAGTATCAAATAATCTTATTATGAAGAATATAGGGTATCACCGTGGTGCAATTTGGACCTTTTTTTTGCTCCAAGCTACAGCGTAAATGACAGTTTCAAAAATTTGAAAATTAATTTTCTTGAGTGTCAACTAATCCAGCCCAATTGCTTTTTGTATCGATTGTGTTGATTCAAGTTTCAGGTATTTTTAAATAAATAGTTGTAAAAATGTCAAATACAGTCAGCTTTGTTTTGGCTCCCTGCAGTAAACCCACCGTACCGGAAACGATATTAACACGCGTTCAGTTCAGCGCGCCCAAATTTCCCTTCCAGAAGTGAGTGCATCGTGCTCTGGTGCGCATGAAATCTGTAGTAAGGCTAGAATATGAGAAGCTTTCTAGACCAAAAATAAGAGAGTGATAGAACGGTGGGTTCACAGGTTTATCCCGGATAATGCCGGGCATCTCAACTAGTAATTTAAAAAAGTACGTAAAAAATCCAGAATCGGCAATTTACCAATCAGGTACGCAAAACTTACAGAGTGGGGACACATTTACCTCAGGCTGGGAACCTCTGGCGTACGAAGATTAACAGGGATTACCATATTATTTGCATCAGGGCGTATGCTAAATATAAAAGTGAGGTAGTTGATGTCCTGAGTGCAGTCATTTGGATTGTAAACTATGTAATTGTCGCCTGCGGTGAGGGTCGTTGCCATCGTCATTAGCGAAACCTCTCCAGTTTATGGAATGGGAGGTGGGAGGGAGGACTGGGTCAGCTGATGTACAGGATTAGAGTCTTAGCATCACAATATGCAAGCTCAAAGTTCGAATCCCATAGAACTTGCGGGTCTCCGATTTTTTTTCTTAAAAAAAAATAAAATATTATTATTATTATTATTAATTCTTTTTTTTACTCATAATGGCTGTGGAGCATTACATGGCGGTCTTCACCTCAATTTCACTGTCGTAAATGAAACATAGCAACAGGAAGAACCTCATCCCCGCCCTCCCCTCGCTCCTCCCCGAGCACCTAATCTTAAACCTATCATACCAAAGGCGAAACATGCATTATCGCGGATCAAGATTTTTCGTAATTCGCCCTAGTGACCAGGGGAAAATCCCGTGTTGAAGACAAACAAGATGGTGGTATGCGCCGAGATGACGCAGACTGCCTGAAGGGGCATCCATAAAGTATGTGCGCTCGGATGGGGTAAGGGGCGTTGAGCCCAGCATATAATGAAAAGCATACTCACGGGGAAAGGGGTACTATACTCAGGGGGAAAGGGGTACTATACTCAGGGGGAAAGGGGTACTATACTCACGGGGAAAGGGGTACTATAATCACGGGGAAAGGGGTACTATACCCACGGGGAAAGGGGTACTATACTCACGGGGAAAGGGGTACTATACTCACGGGGAAAGGGGTACTATACTCACGGGGAAAGGGGTACTATACTCACGGGGAAAGGGGTACTATACTCACGGGGAAAGGGGTACTATACTCAGGGGGAAAGGGGTACTATACTCAGGGGGAAAGGGGTACTATACTCACGGGGAAAGGGGTACTATACTCACGGGGAAAGGGGTACTATGCTCAGGGGGAAAGGGGTACTATACTCACGGGGAAAGGGGTACTATACTCGGGGGGAAAGGGGTACTATACTCGGGGGGAAAGGGGTACTATACTCACGGGGAAAGGGGTACTATACTCACGGGGAAAGGGGTACTATACTCACGGGGAAAGGGACGAAATGTCATAAAAACCACAGAAAAACTATGGGGTCGCAGCAGGGCTATAAGCAAAGTCAAAATTGGGCAAAAAGAAAAAGTATCCTGTTTGGCTTCGAGTCTATACATTTCCTGTTGAAATCTTTTAATGTTCGATATTTTTCACTTGAAAAAGGCGAAAGCCGAAAATTTGTGTACTTTCTGTCTTCTCTTTAGTTTGCTTTGTATCGTTTGGGTCTTATTTCTCACGCAGGGCTTCGCAACATACAACTTTTTCTTTTTGCCCAACTTTGACTCAGGGGGAAAGGGGCGGGGGGTCTCAGAAGCGCACCTATCCCTTTCATTTATGGTTATAAATGAACAAGTTTGCTTATATCTGTTTTTTTTATTTTTATTTTTAACGAAGTAGGTTTATTTAAAAAGATGAGTATATGTTATATGTTTAATAGTCCATGCAATGTGCAATTCAAAGGTTTCAAACAACAAGACCTATCATCGGCATTCACCATTTTAATGTTCGTACGCTTATAGCCTTATAGGCAGGAGGTGAGGGCTGAAGACAAGGCTGCGAACAGTGTTCATGGGAGAGAGGGGAGAAGTTGATGTCAGAAATGGCTAAAATTTGAGCATAGCCTCCATACTTTACGGATGGCCCCTGAGATTATTCAGAACAGATAGTCAGAACGGATGTGTAATTATTGCTTAGGTTACGAACACAATGAATTGTAGATTCCATTTCACGCAATAAAACGACACCTTTTCCCTCCCGGTAGATTTTATCTGTCTAATTTTGCGTCATATTATAAGTTAATCTTTAATGTCATACACGCATTTCATTCATGGAATGGCGACAGACTAATTTATTCCAATATAGGCAAGTATTACGTTGTATTGATCTGTTTCATTGAGACGTAGATACCGTTATGCAATGCCCCGTCGCTATTTGTTGAGCAAAATTAATCATCTTTATAATAAGAACGAATTAAAAATTTATGAGTAGATCTAGCTGGCGAAATCTCGCTTAAAGTTTAATTGTGGAAGACCAAATTCCTGAGAAAACCCCTCCAGAGGGGAGAAATTTTCAATGGAAATTAAGATTTGCTCATAAAATGAAAGATTAGCCATTTTTCTACAGTCAGTTTAAAACCTTTTGCTCGAAATCGACCAAGAAATACATTATTTTGATTTTTTTGCAAGAGGTTTAACATGTTTACTTTAACCGTGATTTCTCCAAATCCACTCACAATAACTACCCTCAGAATATCAAGACAAGTACAAAACCTGAAAACATGCAGTTTTCATCTAAATTCATTTAAAAAAGAAATTTAGTTTGCGAAGGACGAATGAAACTATAGATACATATTCCTATCATGATCACCGAGGACAGTTTTGGAAGCTGAGTCGTACCTTTTCCAAGTCCAGTTTTATAATCCAACATTCCTAGCTGCTCCTATCCAAGTTTTGTTTTAAAGAGAAAGGTTTCTTCTCCCGGTGTCATATTTTGGAAGTGTGGCGGCACTTTCCCGTAGAGCATATATATAATTATCACGGTGTATAAAAATGCGAATCAAGATGCCCAGGAAACAATTCTTTACATTTGTAAGCCCCGCGCCCCATTCTCCCCTCCTCCTCACCCCTCAGCCTGCTCAAGCCTGGCTATTTAGCAGTAAAGTGCACGTTCTGTGACATCTAGTGGAAGCAAGTCTTTTTTGTTTTTGTTTGTTTTCAGAATATTGCGACCTTAATTGTTTGTTCTATCTCCACTTTCTGAAAAAAAACTGGAGATATTTTCGTATGCAGAAGAGGAAAAACAAATGCAAACTTTGAAACTTGTTTAAAATGCATTGTGGTACTTATCAAACTCTTTCACAGTTCCGATTTATTCTAACTCCTTATCATAATACTAAAACTGCAAACGTTCAGCGTCGAATTTCTCAGTTGTGCAAAAATTGGAGTTGGAACAAACAAGAACTCTCAACTTGGGTCGCCAATTATCACGGTGTATACGATAATACGAATGAAGATGCCGAGGAAATCATCATTTACCTTGTAAGCCCTTAGTTGAAAAGGTAGGGGGGCAGGGTTAGTTATTCAATAAAATTTTTGCTAGAGGATAAGGACGGGGTTAGGGATAGGTACGTATACGTACGCGCCCTTAGGGAAAAACGCTTGGAGTACGTGCGTGCAAGTAACAACAGCATAATTTAATGGAATGTAACCGACTATAATCAATTACAGAAATATCTTGCACCTGGGGACGTCAGAAACATTTTTTTCCCGATAGATTTACACCTTTATTACAAAGGATCTTCTGGAATAAGAAACACATTTCATAAAATAGAACCTTTGTGACGTAATGTGAAACAAACCAGTTGTTTAACCCGAGACAAAATATCACCTGAAGTTTGTCACACATGAATTGTGTCCTATCAATGTTCGAGCTGCTTATTTTGTTGGGGGTATCATACCAAGCCCGGAAGGTCACAGCCAGTTTGCTGCCAGCAAAATATTTTTTTTGTACACCCAAGAAATACTGGCAGAAGCTGACCGTGTCTGACTAGGCCACAGAGTTATATAGATAGACTCTACAAACGTCTATGGACTAGGCTTACATGGGGTCTTTCCGGATTTACTAAGAATATTACAGGACATTGTGGAGTGCATATTTTGTCTACCAGCTGCTGTC